>OX596075.1:79269540-80469540 GCA_951394005.1 Protophormia terraenovae
TTTTTTTTAAATGCAAGAAATCACTACCAAACTGCATGATCTTCTTGCAGTAAATAATTTAAGCAAAAATAATAATAATTACAATTAAATGAAATGATTAAAAAATCAAACACATCATCATCCTCGGTAAATCGTCAATATCATCGCCCTCAAACAAGGGAGTGAGAAAAAGTTGTCAAGCACTCGCAAAAAAAAAATATAAAAGTAAAATTCAAAATAAAAACAAGTTGAAAATTGTTTAATAAAAACCAAAATGATTTCCTGTATAAACACACAAACGGCATTTTCTCATTGTCGCGTACTGAACTTTTATTTATAAAAAAACGTTCGCAACTTTTATACTCAGTCCACTACTCACTCAGCTTTAGCTTATACTTATTCAACAAAGATGCGTGTATTTTATGGAATTATTTTAATAATTATTATCCTACAACAATTATCCTGGGGATATCCTTTGGACAATAAGAACTCATTAACAGACTACAGTAATGATCAACAACAAGGAAATGTATATGGTGCAAATGATTGGGGCAACAACGATAGAGCTGGCTATGGACGGTCGGCCGCAACAACTGATGACAACAATAACAAACGTAATCCTGGAAACTTAAGAGGATTGGGTTAAAAATAAATTAAACAATTAAATTAAAACCAAACAGCTAAAATAATGAAATGATGATTATAAATAAGTATAAGTATGTTTGTGATGAAGTGGTAAAGAATTACGCAAAAAAGTTTTGTTAAAGTGTTATTTAAGATATTGTTAAAATAAAAATATTCATATGTTTGTTAAACAAATTTGTGTTCCATATATTAAATATTCTTTAAAAAAAATCGTTGCATAAAATATCGTACATAACTTCATCAATATTCAATAGAATTGATATACATATTTCAAAAATAACGATACATCTTGGTCTCTAAAAGCACCAGAAAATGTAAATTTCTTTTTAAAATATTCAAACAAATTTCTAACGGTAATTTATATAAAAAAACACCGCAAACCGAGTCTTAGGTGTTTAAATTGTGTACCATAAAAGTTGAATGTATTCCATTTAAAAAAAATATTCTTTTCAAATACTCAAACGTTTGGCATTGTTATCATGTTGAAGAAATATTGAATCCATTAAATCCAAACAATCGAACCAACGAATATTCACTTCCACTCGTAAACAAATACGAATGCTAACAAGTCTTAAATTTGGTTTAATGACTCTGTTGCATATTTATTACTTTGCAAGTTTTGTTGTTAACCCGGAAACTTTGTTTCTTTTTATTTGTATTAAACGAGTTTTTCTTTTTTCAACTTGTTTTCTTTACTTTAACAAGTATTACATTTGTAATTGAACTCTGTCTTTGATTTAATACCGTCAACGGATAAGTAAATATTTTTGTTTCACCGTAACTCGTGTGGGCAGCAATGAAGTTCGTTGAATTTTTTAAAATGTAATAATTTGAAACCTTAATATTTATTTTATTGTCCTACAGTTAAGTTTACACAGGTCAGCAACAATACTTTTTAAATATTTAAAACAAAATGGGGTTGGTAGGGAAAGTATTCTTTTTTTTTTTTTTGTTACAAAAATAAAAAAAAAAAACTTAAATAAAAGAACATGATTTTTTGTTAATTATTCAATTAAAGCTGGGTCTATAAAAATTGGGTCTTGTGTATCTCGATTAATGTTATTAATTTTGATTAAGCCCCTTTTAATCAAATTAATTTGATTTGACTTAATAACCCTCTTTATTTAGAGGCAATTGTAAACTGATATTTGAATTTTCTAAAATCGTACTATAAATAATCCCATCAAAAAACGATGAAGTTCTTCACAACTTCAAAAGTGGAACAAAGTGAATATTTTAAATTTTTTTGGAAGTTCTCAATAATTACTTCCAAAAAAGAGGGAAAAAATGGTAATAATTTCTAACAAAATTTAAATTTTACAAATTTTAAAGCATTTTTATTATTATTTAATAGGGCAAAAACTGAATTTTTATTAAAAAATTGTATAAACATAGTTTTAAGAGAAGTGCTTCAAAAGCAATGAACAAGAAGTACAAAAGAATAACATTCTACCAATGACAACCATGGGTTTAAAAAAGAACTTCTGCAGCTCTTTTTCACCACTAAGCACTTCTAAGTACTTTTAATGACAACACAATATAAAAGTCATGACTTTTTCTGTTCTTTTTTTGCTGGGAAAGTAATAAACTTACTAAAGAGGGTCTAAAATTTTAACAACTTATTTCATAGAAAACTTGTTATAAAAAAAGAAAAATTACGGGGTGTTAGATTAATCCCTTTTAGACCATTATACCGTAAACTAAATATTTTATATTTTTGTGGTGCATGCCACAGACTCTTACTTCGAGTCTATATTATATTATATATTGCAGAAAATTTTTTATCTCTGTCAGTTATAGGGGAAAACGTATGTCATAATAAACCATGAAAAAAGTACCAACAACAATCAAGATGGCGTCTTTTACTAAGCATTATCAAGACAGAGTTGTCAGAGCTCGAGCGCTGACAATTTTCTTTTAACGCTGTAATAATACTGACAAATTCAGTCTACATTAGACAAATCTTTATCATGATAAAATTTTGACGTTTGTCTTGATAAAAATTTGTCTAATGTAGACTCAAAGTTAGAAGCTTCTGACATGCAACTTTTTGCATGTTAAAAGCATATTTTTTGGGGAAAATCAGACCTTTTCGAAATGTTGATCATAAAGTCCACATTAATTGCTTTGTTTTACACCCTACGCCAGCATAGGTGATTGAGCTATTATGCAATCTTTGGTTTTGTGTTGATGTTTGTAATGCACAGAAAAAACTATCCAACACACACCTCAAAGCAAGGTTTCCCAAATGGGAGTACGTAGCAACAATCTAGGGGGTACGCGAGAGAGACCGAATTACTATACATGTTATATATATATATATTTTTTTTTTTATCTTTCAGCATATATAATTATGCGAAAGCTGCATTGTACAGGTGTCTGTTATTTGGTTGGGGATATAATTAGTGTTTATAAACCGGTTAACCGAAAAACCGGTTTTTTCTTCAAATTTCGGTTATTTGCGAACCGGTTAATTTGAAATATTCAATTTCGGTTAGCCGGTTTTTTGTGTCGGTTAATCGGTTAACCGGTTTCAAAATTTGCTAAAAATATCACTAAATTTCGTCTTTTTTTATTTTTATAAGAAAATATTTTGAAACTTCTAAAAATGCTTGCTATTTGAGTTAACAAGTAGTCAGTTGATAGATATACTTCTGTGAAGTTAAATATAAAAAAATCAGATAGATAATTAAGCATTCCATTTACAAAAACTTTAATTTCATGCGAATGAAATTTTCCAAAAGAAGAAAATAACTATACACCTAATGTATAGCTTAAGAGAAAATAAGATTTTATATAGGATAATAGGAAAAAATAAAGACTTTAAAAGTAGAACTAAATAAGTGCAGAAAATTTACTTTTAAATAATCAATAATTCTTCTAAAAATTAAAAACAAATCCGCTTTTTAGCAGAAAAAATGTTAATTATTTTTCCAATTTTATGCAGGTATTTTTATCACATTTTTTTATAAAAATTATATAAACTTTTTCTTGAGAGAAAAACTTTAAAAGAGGTATAATATAAAGTACATTATCCTAAGTCTAAAGCTTCCATTTTATAAAATATCGATAATTTAATTTTATTTTTAAGCTAGAAAAATTAAAAAGAAAAAAATTAAAAAAATCTTTATAGAATAATTTTCGATCATTATAAAGCTTCAAAAGCTGTGCTATAAGATGCCAAAAAAAATGTTTTTATAAATTATATTAAAACTAGTCTAAAGGCTTGAAAAAAGTATTATAAATTTTCTATGTAAATCAATCGCAATTTATAAAGAACACCGCAGTGCACTGTTTACTATATGGTGCATGGTTAAACCAATAAGTTGAAAAACACTTTTTTTAACCAAAAATATTTTTATTAAGCTTCAAATTAGAGCAATTATTAAAATGTCGGTTAACCGGTTTAACCGGTTTTTAAGTCGATGGTTAACCGAAAACCCGGTTTTTTAATTTTAACCAATTTTCGGTTAACCGTCAAACCGGTTTTTTATAAACATTAGATATAATGTTCGATAAACCCACAAAAAAAAAATAATGAGAATTCCTCTGTCTGATAACTCTGAAAAAATTGATGGCCTGCAGTGTAATGAAACGACTGATGTTTGTAATTTAAGCCAAATTTTATTTGTTTGTTAAAAGTGAAATAAAGAAAGCCTACATACAGAAAAAAAGATTTGTTGGAATTCAATCCCTGTTATAAAATATTAATATAATGAAGCGAAATTTTAGTGCATTTATTAAAAAGTTATAAGTGTAACAGTCTTTCTTTGTTTGGGATAAGAAATGTATAAATTAAACTGAATTACGGTTGTTACAGCCTAAAAATCTATAGATTTAAAAGGTTTGTGCCTCCACTTTAACTTATTTAAAACATTTTGAGACAACAAACGAATTTAATTCAGCATTTCATGCTTAAATACCAAAAATTGGTAGCAATAATCGAAGATTTTATTACTACAATTCTTTTACTCTATCGAGTTTCCAACAAAAAGATAAAATGTCATTTGAAAATAAAATAAAAATTTTAAAAACAATATTATTTACATAACTCCACAATTAAAAAAATAAAATTTCTCCAAAAAACCATTTGATTTTTAAAGATATTTGGAAAGATAAATGGAAATAAAATTCACTTAAATATAGAAGAAAACCATGGAATCTTAAATTTGCAAAGGTAAAAAAAAAATATTTTTTTTATATATATCGTCCATTCCACGAAAGAACGCCCAAGAATATTTTGTATGTCTTCCGATTTTAATAATATTTTGCATACGGATACCCTATGGAGCCATTTAAATATCTCCATTTTTATTTTTTTTGAATTTTGAAAAATTCGCGGATTTATTCGCGATTTTAATTTTTCAAAAAGTGAAAAAAATGACAAAAGTGTCTAACTTTAAACACCAATATCTCTAAAAGTTTTTAACGGATTTTAATGATTTAAATTGCATATTTTAGAAGAATAAATGTAGTTATTTAAAAATAATATTATCGTTTAAAAATGCATTCATAATGCAAATGCATTTTTTTAATGCATTTTTTGAAAATGTCTACCCTTTCAATTTTTTTCTTCTTTCGATATAAAAAACATTATTATGTTGCAATATAAATTGTTCTGGGACAAAATTATTCACTATTTTAGAAAATTTTTTCAAAATATTTCTTAAAATTTGTTTATACAAATTTTTTATTTTATTTGTATTTTTTAATTTTTGTGAGCATCCCAGCAAAAACTTGGTAATGGCATGTAGTTACGGATGTAGTTACTTTTCAATGAAAACAACATACCATTTGCATTACACAGAAGTTGTTAAGTGACTACTTATTTTTAACTCGACATGTAATTACTTATTTGTGATCAGTGTTTTAAAATCAACAATAATATACATAAGAAGTCACGATTTAATGTGAGTTAGGAAATAAATGGTTCCACATACTATATACTTTGGATATTTAAATGCTACACAATTTTAAAGGAGTCATATAATGATCTCATTTCAATAATCTTATACAAATATGGTGTATTAATTAAATTTGTCTATTTTTACTATATTTCGTATAAAAGCTTTGAATATTGAATAAATTGTTCTCTTTGATAAAAAGTTTTTGTTGTTTATTTGCACTTTTACAAAAAAAAAAAAAAAATATAAACGAAATGTTTGACAAAATATTCAAAATAAAAGTTCTTGACATTAAAAATAAATCAAACAAATTAAATCTAAAAAAAAAACAAAAATTTTTACAATTCTGAATAATTTGTTGATTATCCGTGTTAAGTAATGGTAAGTGTCAAACTATTATTACAAAATATAGTAAAATTTTTAATGTTCTTTTTATAATAGGCAAAAATTTGTTAAATTCAGAGGAGAAAAGTCAACAGTTCAACAGCCAACAATTTCCCAGATTTACATTTTTTTAGAGTTGTCATAAAGGTAAGAATATTTCATTCATTGTATTTAGATCACACTTATAACAGATCAATATCTTACAACTTTTCAGTCTGAGGCTTCTGCGCCGAGATTAAGTCCGTAGCAGATCTTGAGATAAAACTACCCCAAGTACCATAATTGAATTTACATGAGGTGCAGTCGGTTCCAGCAAATAGAGTACAACTATGTTCTGGATTTTAATTTACCTTCGCCACGGAGCGAAAGTATGCGGAAGAGCATTGTTGGAGGGATATTGTAGGTATTTTAATTAAAATATAAATCCTATCTCTATTTATTTTAAACATTATTCATTGCATAACTTATTTTTAATATTTTAATAAAATTAAAAAAAAAAACGCAACTAATTCCTCTTGTTTTAACTTATAACGGCTTCAGTAATACTTTAAAATCGATGAGTTACTGAACAACTTAAAAGTAATTAGTTCTTCTAATGTCATCTAAGTAATGACATGAGGTAAGTAGTTGCCTCTAATGTCATCACCGTGTTAAAATAATGGGTTATTCAGCTAATGTGTAAGTAGTGTAAAGTCATTATATTAGCTTCTTAACTCATTACCTGGCAACCAAAGTTTTTGCTGGGATATTTTTAAATAAATTTTAACCATAATAATTCATAATTTGTTATTTGCGGTAGAAAACCCATTTATCCCAGATTAAGTGCTGATGTTTTATATAATAAACATATTTGTCTGCAATATTAAGCAAAAATATTTAAAATCAAAAGGGTAAAAATTTCTTAAAAATGCATCCGAAAATTGCAATCTTTTCGTGAGTGCATCTTTAGCAAAAAAAATATTTTTGATTTATTACTACATTTACAGTGGACTTATTCTTCTTAAATATGCAATTTAAATTATTAAAATCCGTTAGCAACTTTTTGAGATATTGGTGTTTAAATTTAGACACTTTTGTCATTTTTTTCACTTTTTGAAAAATTAAAATCGCGAATAAATCCGAGAATTTTTCAAATTTCAAAAAAATAAAAATGGAGATATTTAAATGGCTCCATAGGGTATGCGTATGACAAATATGAACAAAATCGAATGACCCTCCGTAAAAAAAATTGGTATTTTTTATAAATCTTTCGTGGAATTGACGATATATGTATATATAACAATGTTCTCTAAACCTGTCCTGAATGTGTTGTGTTATACATACGTTTCAGTTTGTAGTTTTTTGTGTCCATCTGAAAATGGCTGTAACCTAGCGGGAACAGAAAATCATGAAGGATGTATTTTTATTATCTGTCTAATTTCATATTTTATTTTTAAATGTATCATTTTGATCTTAAATAAAACAAAAATTAAAATGAAAAACTAATTTTTAAGAATATAAAAAAAATATATATATAATTATACCAACTGATTCATTTAATTCCATAGACTGAATTGATTTTACAAAACAGTTGTACGTACCATTAATTCAGCAATAGAAAAGTGCTCGTAACCGAATTTGAAATAGTACTTGTAACCGACAAAATTCGATTGGCAATTAATGTTTCTAAATGACTTAAATCTCATAGCGTAATCCACCGACAAGTTACTTGCTGCGTAAACATCACCTGAAAACAAAGACATTTTATTACATTTAATATTTTTCCAAGTACCCGAAAACTTTTTAGTTTTATTTTTCAATCATTATAAAATTAAACAAGCGCGAATGTTATATTCGGCTTGGCCGAATCTATATACCCACCATCAAGTTTTTCACATTTTACGTTATATGGGAGGTGGGCGGACCACGCCCATTTTTTTCCGAGTTTACATTGCTCCTTGAACTATTTGTACAAAATTTCGTTGACGTTTCACATTATATGGGAGGTGGGCGGTATATTAGGCGGACTACTATATTTGGTGTCGTTATCGTTTATGCTTTTGTTTAAGAGATATCAGCAGAAAAGTTTGAAATAAAGCTACAACGGACATCCTGTGTTTCTTGTGTATTGCCCATAACTTTGTTTATTAACCTCATTTTCAGTTACTAAACAAACCTTATATACGATAAATATTTGGGCCAAATTTCGTCTCCCTATGTTATCCCGTTCGAGCCCTATCCTGCTTTCGACATATTACACACGGAATGGCAAAATCAATATACACCCCATCTATTTGATGGTGGGTATAAAAATAATTTTTTAATGTTTATAAACTTTAAAAGGTTCACGGCTTTTATGTTTAATGCCTCATTTTGAAAAACGAAACGTTTTCAAACGGCAGAAATTTGTATGGAAAAACTTGAAATTAAAAAAAATTTCCCATTATTCTTCATACAAGCTTTAAATGTTTGAAAACGTTTCCTTTTACAAAATAAGGCCTTTAATAAATAAATGAATTTTTGTAACGCAATTTTATTTAAAATAAATACGTTTTGAGTTTTTATATATTAATATTAAAAAAATATGCACAAATATGAATTTTTTAACTTTCAATCTCTGATAGATTTAGATTTTTATAAAAATATAACTATTTTAATTTTAAATATCATATTTGACGCGTCCGAATTTTTTTCTTTACAATATCCTTTTTTCATTTTGAAAAATTTTGCCAAATTCCAAAATAAATTAATTTTAATATCTTAAAATAAAATACCTCCAAGTCTTATTATATTGTCTATATGTAAAAAATCAATTAATTTTAACAAAAATTACTTTTAATAAACTTTTGCATAGTCATTTAAATGTGTTTAAAAAGTAATTAAAATATTTGATATACTTCAATTAAATAATTTTCACGACCAATAACTTTTACACATAATTGACACCGTTTTACCAGCACTTAACCTCAATCAGCACAAACAACAACACCAACACCTTTTGTTACGTCATAACACCCTCCTCTACTTTTAATCACATTTCTAATACAAAATTTTACAAATTTAAGTAAACGTTACTCACCCACTCACACTTGAGTTTATGTTAATTATAAGTAGTCTACTCGTTTTACAAAGATAAAAATAAGAAACCCATAAAATATAAAATAAGTTCAACCACAACACAAAAACAGCAGCAAAAACAAAATATTTAGGTACATAACCGAAAAAGTCAGTCATTGCCATCCCTAAGACCTTTGCGGAATGAAGAAATGAAGGAAAATACAAAAACAGAGAAGAAGAACATAACACCAAAGTGGTAGTAAACAGGAGTCATAGAAATGTATTGGTAATGGTTTCATTTCAATTAGACCCGATTTGATTTTACACTTAACGATTTTCGCACTTAATTAGAAATGAATACTGAGACACACCGACATCCAACACTAACCCCTCAACCCAACCACCCTTTAGTCACCCTCAAGAATGATTTGATTAAAATTGAAGATGAATTTTAATTAAAATCCTTTTTCTATTTTTCATTTTTACACCATCGTCTCTGTTTTTAGTTAGTGTGAAAACTTTGTGCTGATTGCATGGAAGAGGGGTTGGTTGTGTGTTAATCTACCGCAATAATGTAAACTGGATATGAATAAAGTCCTGATATTGTAATTTGCTTGTTCTACTCGTTTTTATACGTTTATATATATATTTTTTTTTCTTTATTTCTATTATAATCTTTGCTAAAGCCTAAAGCTAAAATGTATTGTTACATTTTGTGTAATAATGAAGTTGCTCCATTCGAGAAGAGTAATGATTAATATAAAAAGAAAGAAAGGAATTGTTGGCTGGTAAATAATATTATAAATGATATTAAAGATTACTGAAATACACTCGAAAATTAATTGTTAATAGATAAATTGAAATATTAAAGATTTTGACATTATACTCGTAGGATTATATTCCATAATGTGGAAAATTGTGGTTTTGGTGTAATTATTGGTCGATTTAAATTTGTTGAAAATGCACCAAAAAATGTATGCCAAATATTCCCTCTTCCTCTATCCGTATCTTTCATTCTCTCTGAAATTATTGAAGACCTTATACCTGCTACTGCGTTAAAGGACTAGTGGGATTTCTACATATACCAGATATAAATTTAGTATTAGTTTTTTTCTTTGTTATTTAGATAAAAACAAAATATATTGGCATAGTGAAAAAAAAAATCGAAAAATTAAACTTATTCCCTAGCTATAATAAGAACTTTGGTGTCTTGAAAAAATGAATAACTTACATCTCAATCGCATCTCCTAATGATTCCAATTTCATGCCTTGAAATTCATATTTAAATAAGGAATATCCAAGGTCTACAAGGCACAGTGGGATAATCGGCTGGTTAGATTTACATACAGTTTTCCGCAGGCATAACAGAGGGGTGTACAATTTTTTTCAATATATAGGCCAATATTTTTATCCGATTTTCTTAAATTTTTACCCAGTTTGCTAAAGAACAAAATTAACTATCGTATAGAAAAAAATAGAAGTCCATATATTTACCGAGTCAAAAAAAAAAAAAAACGATTTTGAATTTGAAAATTGCTGATTGGATAGCTTTTTGAAAGGTATTCTTAGAAAATTGATTTATGATTAAAAACAAGCCTAAAAGTCTAACTATCATACCCCTTCCCGAATTTGACCTATATTAAATCAAAATTTTGAATTTTCCCTATATGTTCTAAAATCTCAAAGGCTAGTTCCGCAAACTGAATGCAGTTTCGAAACCTCTAATATGCTTCAAAGAGTTTGTCAAAGGATTTTTATAAACCTGCAATAAATGTGGACTTTATGTGCAAAATTCAAAAGAATTACATTTTTGGGATTTTCGTCGGTTTTTTGGGAATTGTGGTATTTATTTTTACAAAAATCTTCACTATACCATTTCAACAATCGCTGAAAATTTCGCTAAGATATCTTAACAAACCAATATTTTATTAGATATCAAATATTTATAGTTTCTCCAACAAACCAATTTTTTACAAAAGTTATCCTTTAATATAAAAAAGCATAAAAATTATAAACTTACTTTTATAAAACGAACGAAAAATTCGTTTCGACAAAATGTATGGAAAACAACAAATAAATTTCAAGTTACAGATTTATTTTCAAAAATTTCGATTCTCCCCCACTGCAAGGTGGTAAATTCCGGCCAGAAATGCCGGAAACGAATGTCTGATTTTTAATAAACACTTCAGATAATATTATTCATAACTTGTTTCGCTTCTTAAACATCTAGTTTGGAAGTACTAAAGTGATTAAATTCTTATATAAAAAAGGAGTCACGCATTTCTGCCACATATATTTTTTTAAAAAATTTTTAACATTTTTCGACAATATTGGTTTATAGTCAATCTTTTGGTATAAAATGCTGGCCATAAAATTCTCTTTTTGGAACATTTATAGACTGTAGAAAGTTGGTTACTTTTATCATCACAAAAATTTTAAACCCAAACCTTAATGGAGCAGACATTTTTTTTCAATAGGTTTCAGAGGTTGAGTATAAACAGAATAGTATACTCCTAAACGTTGTGAGTTAGAGTCAATAAAATTCAGCTTCAGTAAGAAAATTAACAGTAGTATTTAGTAGTAGTAGTAGTTACTCTTATTACCACAACATTTGTGGTAACTGCTTGAAATGATGTACACGCAAAGAAAAAATATGGTGAATAGCAACCATAATCGAGTACTGTCATATTATGGTTGAATTTTATGGTTGTTTGTAAATTATATTATGGTTAGATGTAGCACCATAATATAGTTAAATTACAATAAAAATATTGTTGATCTGCAAAAATATTTTAGTTGTTTATGTACTTCATTCATGTATACAGCAATAATATGGTTAAATCACAATAAAAATATTGTTGACCTGCAACCATATTTTTGTTATCTATATACATTATTTATGTATACAGCAATAATATGGTAAAATCACAATAAGAATATTATTTATCTGAAACCATATTTTTGTTGTTTATGTACTTGATTCATGTATACAGCAATAATATGGTTAAATCACAATAAAAATATTGTTGACTGTAACCATATTTTGTTGTTTATATACTTGATTCAAGTATACATCAATATTATGGTTGAATCGCAAAAAAATGCTTTTCGCTACAGCGGATCCAATTTTAACCCGATTTTTTTTTAAATTTTCCTTATTTCAATAACAACAAATACCAAAATGGTGTAAGTAAAGAATTCTGAAAAAATATTTATGGAGTCAAAAGTTAAAGGCATTTAAATTTAAACTTTCAAAAAAAGTTATCGATATCGGTGGGAAAGATATAACAAAAAAAAAATCCCATTTTTTTAAAATTCATTTTTAAAACGTCATATTTTTGGACCGAGAGAGGTATTTACTTTGAATTTTTGTGAATTGAGCAGCAAGTTTTTTGGGAATCGAGGGATTTTCGTCAACAAATCTGAAAAAGCGAATAGAGCATAAAAAAAATCTACTTAGGTGTAAAGAGGTATACAAAATCCCCTCTTATAGATTCTCGTTTACTTCGCAACATATACATACGTATGAGGAATTTCATGTTTATAGGTTCAAACTTAAGGAGATACAAAAAATACCACTGACGAAATGAAAAAGTACCACAAAGTCTCCACTTGTAAATTCTCATAAAAATATATCCATGTACTTTTAATTTCTTGATTATAAGTCAATTATTATAAAGAAATCAAAAAGAAATCAATTTGAGAACAAAAAAGTACCAAAAAGATATACTCTTGTATATTCTCACTCACTTAGGAGCCTGTATCTTTAATTTCATGTTACTACTTTCAATATTATAAAAAATTAAAAAAGTACTTTTAGAACATCAGAAAAGTACCTCATTCACTCAATATTATAGAAAAATCAAAAAGGAAAGAACTCAAAAGTACAACAAAATCCTAGTTAATTATTACTTAAATAGGACCATAGAAATGAAAAGTATCATTAGAAAAATGAAAAAATACTTAAACGTTCCTTTATGTTTACTCTTTACTCAGGATCATGTAAATTTATTTTCATGATTTTAGTTCGAAATACAGAAAGTAGCATAAAAGAATTGGAAATGTACTTTTTGTGAATTCTTTCTTTTTTGGTATCATTGGAGAAGAAAAAACTAACCATTAAGAATCACTATTCTTGATTTATAATTTTCTCAAAACCATATTTGCTAATATTCATGTCGTTAAATTTATTTATTGAAATTGTTGGAAGAAAAAAGTACCAATTTCAATTTTCTGCCTTAGAACAGATCCGTTCAACTATAATTTTTTAAATCGAATTTGGATCTGTACCTCAATTCCAAATAACCACCCCGTTCATTCAACTTTTATAAAATTTATCCAAGTTGGTTTGAACAAAATGTAATTTCCCGTTTTTACCCCTTCGTAGCAGTTTTTCCCCAATGGATGTTACAAAAATTTCATTTCACTGAATTTAAAGATGGTAGTGGAGTTCCACTATGTCAATAAATAGAAACAAATATTTTATGAAAAAGTGCCAAACAGGTACGTTAAAATTTCTAAAAAGTACCAAATTATATTTTTCAATCAATTACTAATATAATGTAAACTTAGTTTACTGTTTTAGAATATACATAGGGTACAACAAAAAAAAAAATACCTCTTTTCACTCTAAAATTGCTGAATTTGTAAAAAAGCACCAGATTCCTGTCCGCTTATTTTTTTAACGAATAAGGATAGGTATTTTATTAGCATTGTATTTATATTAGTATACAAGATATAAGGTTACCTATTTTACCCTTTTTTATTCCCTAAACTATCCAATTTCTAAAAATTCTACAGTCCAAATTACATATATCTAGCTTCAGGTATTTAAACTGTGCGTTGATAAGTCAGTCAGTCTGTAAAGTTACTCCTTTAAACGTTTATAAATATCATTTTTCTTTTACCGATTTGCTTAGCTGTTCGTTAGATTTTCTATTTTAGAATATTTTTACTCAGATCATTTGATATATGTATGTGAAACAAATTTATACAATCTGGTTTTGTTCACCATTATATAATGAATTACACTCAAACTTTTTTGGGTGTAAATTAATTTTATTTTTTTATTTATTGTGAACATTTTAAAGATATTCTCCAGATGTAATGTGAAGTTTAAAAATTAATTTCATAATTAGTTTGCAAACACTACAAAAGCATCTCTCTACCCAATAAATATCAATTCCTTTTAGGATTTAAAAGAATATCTCAAAGAATTTCTGCAATATTTTACTTACAAATTATGAATTATAAACCAATTACGTGGAAGTCAATATAAGTATAAAACTGTGCTAAGCAAAAAATTTTAAAAATATACTCAAAAGTTTATAAATGTTTAAATGTTTTTTTTTTTTAATCGAATAATAAATATAACAACAAAGTTCTACTATGAAAAAAAAAAAAATTAAAATATATATTTAACCAGACCACAGCAATGCATTTCTAAATAAATATTTAATTATAAAATGTTTAAAAATACCAAAGATAAATTTGTTTAGTACTTTTCTCATTTTAATTATTATTATTATTCTTTTAAATCAACTAATTAATACAAAACAAATGTTTTTACTTGACCAATAAAAATATTAGTAATACTTAACAATAAATCATAAATAAACATAAAGAAATAGTTTTAAAATAATTATTTTTTATCAGTACAAAGCAGAAAAAGCTAGACTATATGTATTATGCCAGCTAAATTTATTATGAACTATTTTTAAGTCGAACGCTCTATTTGTTATCAATTTTATCACGCTTGCGACTTCTGATATAAAAGATAGATTTATGATATTGATTACTACTACTTTTTACGTAGGTAATTTTAAAGTGTTACGTATAATGTTGTTGGAATACTATTTGAAAATATTCTCATGAAAAAAAAAAAAATAATAATAAAAATTCAATGACAAAATTATATTCACTTATAATCTAGACTGATATTAACAAATTAATTGATTTATTTTCTGTTAATGAGCAGGTTCTGAGTGCACATTTTTATTATATTTTTATTTTTAAAAACAAATTTAGATTTTCAAATGGCCTAACAATAAAGTTCTAATGTTGGCCAAAACTAACTGCTGTGAGCCTCAGAATTAAAATAGTCTATATTATTTTTCGATAGGAGCAGATTATGTCATAACTTCAGAACTATTTTCTCAAAAGTTACAGTTTTTAGGAATTAACTTCCCTATCATCCTTCATAACTGAGATGAAAATGAAAAGGATATCTTACTCAAGAACCTCCATAAATAAGAATGAAAATGGGACGGGTAGGACCATGAAAAATGCTTCCCCCATACCAACCAAATATTCTTAATGGAATATCTAACGAACTATTAAGTGAAAGCTCTAAAATTTTGTGGGAACTTATCATATGAAGAGAAAATAGGACGGAAAGGGCCCGGAGAAGGCGTAGCCCCCATACAAAGCAAATATTAATTTTCGAATATCTAAAGGAGGAGAAGATCTTAAATGGACCGATCCAAGTAAAATTTGGCACTTTAGTTTTTACTTTTATATACCTTACTTGTATTAAATATTGACATAATAAGGAGTACGATCGAAAAAATCTTAACACACGTTTTGCAATATTTAAATTTTTATACCCACCACCAAAAAGATGGGGTATTTGTCATTCCGTGTGTAACATGTCGAAGAAATCATTTAAGACCCCACAAAGTATATATTTTCTGGATCCTGGTTAGATTCTGAGTCGATCTAGCTATGTCCGTCCGTCTGTCCGTCTGTTGAAAGCAGGATAGGGCGTGAACGGGGCAACGTAGGAGGACGAAATATGGCACAAATATATTTCTTATATAAGGTTTGTTTGAGATTGAAATTGGTTAATAAACAAAAAAGTTATGGGCTAAATACTAGAAACACAGGGTGTCCGTTTTACCTTCATCTGCTGATATCTCTTTAACAAAAGCATGTACGACAACAGATGCTTTTTGTACAGATAGTTCGAGGGTCGATGTACATCCGGAAACCAAAAATGGGCGTGGTCCGCCTACTTTACCTCCCACCTCCCATATAAGGTGAATCTTCAACGAAATTGTGTTCAAATAGTTCAAGGACCAATGTAAACTCGGAAACAGAAAATGGGCGTGGTCCGCCCACTTTACCGCCCACCTCCCATATGACGTAAAATTTGAAAAAGTTGATGGTGGGTATATAGATTCGGCCGAGCCGAATATAACATTTGCGCTTGTTTTTACCATAGTTATCATTGAAAAATATGTCAGTTATTATTTTTAATGACAACCATGTTGATTTGATGTGAGTTTGTTCAAAATGAGTGACGAAAAAGAAGTGCGTGCTACAAATTATTAAAAAAATTCAAAAAATCCAAATTTGTCCTACAAATAACACTGGTCGACAAAAAAATGTTTTTTCGTGCTCCTTCAAAAAAATATGTGGACTAGATGGAATTCCACATGCTCAACTCGAATCTGCTTTCAGTTTTCTCCCATCAGGTCGAAATTTCTTTTTATGGGCGTGTCTAATATTGCGCCCTAAATAAGCCGATTACGCGAATATATTTCACTATAACTAGAGAACGGTATGCACGATTTATATAAATAATACACCAAAATATGTGGAATACAACTGGCTTTAACCCAACAAACCAAATGATATCGTAATGATATCATAACGATATCATTTCGGTGATATAGAAGCCCGAGAATGATATCATTTATAATTCTAAAATGATAAAGGCTGCTTTCTAAAAGGTACACTCGAAAACGATATCATAATTTTTGAAAATAACGCGATAATTTTTCAATGTATTGCAGAATATATGTATTACATATCTGCTAACATTGGGTGAATATATAATATTCTAAATATTTTTTCAAAAATTAATAAAATAAACTAAAGTTCATCCTGCTCCAAATCATTTTATATATAAAACGAAACTTTTGTAATCCGAAGAAAATTCCCCTCTTTAAATCCGGGCTGATATTGGTTTCATTATTTTATCCTCTTTTATTTTTTGCGATTCCACTAAATTTAGCTGTAAAACTATAATTTCCATCTTATGCATAACATAAAATATTCTTCTAATAAAAATATTTTCAATTTAAATTTATTTTCCTGAATATGTTTGAAGTTTTCTAAGGAAAAATTAATTTCGATATTTTATCATAAAATTTTAAAATTATGATATCATTAATGATACTGTGTCGTTTCTTGGTTTGTTGGGAAGTCGTTTTACTAACAAATTTATATCAGCTCAATAATTTTGGAGATATTTCGAAATAAGTGTCATGCTAAATTCAAGATATCTTTTTTTACTAAAACTTCTTTTTAAAAGTGAAAACATCAAAAATGTTTCAGTTTATTATCTTTATCACAAAGCTGGCAAAAATACGAGTAAATAAAGTAACGTATCATAAAAATTGATGCACAAATCATGATTGCATTTACAGTTAAGTTAGGATACCCATACAGTTAAGTGGATATACACTAGTGGACAAAAAAAAAATTTTTCGTCTTAATTAAAAAAAAAAAAACAGGTGGATTAAATGGAATTTAATGTGCTAAATAAAAATCAGCTTTTATGATATATGAAAGGCATGACTACTATGACCCCGCCTTTAAGCAGTCACACTTGTATAACTCGAGAACGGTATGTTCTATTACGATAAGTTAAACTCCAATATATAGCGACTTAAATTGTCTTTAAGCTGAATTTTCATAATTTTTTGTTCAGTTAATATTTCCGTAGTTATTTCGTAATTAGTAGCAAAAAAAAAAATTGAAAAATCGTGAAAATTTTGATCCATAAATCTGAAATTTTTATCCGTATGTGTCTTTTGGTGTATCATTTATCAAAATCGTGTAAACGGTTCTTGAGTTATAGTCTAAATTTGACAAACCATTGACAAATTTTATAGTGTGACCGCTGAATAAGGTTATGATATTAGTCATGCCCATAGAAAGAAATCGGTACGTGATAGAAAAAAAGTGAATGCAGATCCTTATTTAACTCGTCAAATCCACTTAGAACAGAGAAAGTGTTATAAAAACTGAAACAACTATAAAATCTCAAATGAAAGGGTTACCAAAAAAGGTCCACGAGTTCATAAGTAGTGGTTAGAGCTATACAAGTTATATTTTTCTGTAAGCTGTAGTGCAATATCAATTAAGTAAAAAAAAGAATGAAAACTTTGAGAGCTACCGTTTCCAAATTATTGAATTTTATATATGTTAAGATTTTATCGAACGCACTCCTTACTAACATTTCTGTGGAATAAATTATGGACGGTAAATCCATAATTTACCGTTTTTTATGAATATGGGTTCATATAGAATATATGATCAATTATGGACCAACAATTAATAGAACTTGGCAAATAGATTTGTACATATAAAAACATATCGTCACCGAAAATGCAAAACAACGTAACATCTCTTTTCACAACTTTACAGGAGACACAAAAAACTTTCTAAAATCTAAACAAATTGTTCTACAAACAAGATTTTTGGGTTATTACATCCTTAAATATTGCCTAATATATTATGATGAATAGGGCAATTTTTTCAAGCTTTTCGCTTGGAAAGTAAGCATTTGCATATTTTAAATGAATTTCACAAAAAATTTTTGGTTTTAAAGTTTTGGCATAAATTTCCATAAAATGGAAATAAAAATTAGTTTCCTTAACAAAAATGCATTTTTTTAGTGATTTTTTTGAATTTAATCAAATGATTTCTATAATTTTTTTGTGACTATTTTGAGTACGTTGTAAAAATTGTAAAGAAAAAAGTTCAGACATGTCAAATATGACTTTAAAAAATAATATATTTTTAGTTCTTATAAAAATTGAAATCTATTACAGATTGAAAGTTAAAAAATCCATATTTATGCATGTTTTTTACATATCAATATATAAAAATGCATAAATATGTCGGTTTTTCTATGCATATTCATGCTATTTTTGCATATTTCTGTGCATATTATCCCATTTTTTCGTGCTTTTTTATATTTTAGTTTCTTTCATGCATATTTAAACTTGCCCTGATGATGAATAATTTAATTTTTATTAAATAATTTTTAAGTTATGTGGTTTACGTTTTTCAAGATTTCAATTTTATGAAGCCAAAAAAACGTAACATCAATAAAAATTTTTGAAAAATTATAATTAAAATGATTTTTATAACTTTTACTAAAAAAATTTTAATAGCTATTATATTTTTAATAATTTGCAATCTAAATTCGTAAAAAAAAAAATATATAAATTTTTTTTTTTTTTTTTTTTTGTTTGTTAGCAAATGTGATGATAGGTTATTTTGACTTAAAAAAATCATTGTTTTCTTTAATATAATCGTAATTTTTTGAACTACAAGTCTGAAAATTTGTGATCACATGTATTTTAGAAAGATAAACTATATTTCATCAAAAACACAAATTTGAAAATTTTGATGTTACGTTGTTTTGCATTTTCTGTGACGATATGTATATTAAAAAATTATTTGTGCCAAACTGTAATTAAATATTGCTATTTTTAAAGTATTTATAAATGTTAAAAGTGTGTTTGTATGGGAACTAGGAGAAATAATGGCCGATCATAAACAAATTCAATAGGCTTTGTTCTTGTGTAAAAAATAATATTTACCAAATTTCATCAAAATGTCCGCCTGTACTTTGCACACATCCAACAGACCAGCTAGCCAGCGAACCAGACAGACGGACAGACATCGTTTAATCGACACAGAAAGTGATTCTGAAGTGAGGGTAAGAAGATTTTTTTTTTTTCGTTACAACTTCTGAACAAATATACAACCATAATATCGCTAGCACCTATGGTTGTGTAGGGGGTAAAAAAATTACATATAATTAGTCTTATAATTTTTTTTTTTTTTTTTTTGCTTAAAACTCTTTTCTTATATCATTTATTTGGTTGCCCTGGTAATGACATACATGTATTTTATATAAAAATATCTTTAACTATACAAACAGTATGTTTTTTTTTACAATTTTAAAATCAAACTGCTCTTACAATAAACATATCTATGAGATAAAAAAAAAGTCGAACTGATAAATTTTTTATCTAAAATATATGTATGTATTTAAATTGATTCCTAAAAATTCAGCCATTTGAAATGCACAAGAAAACAAAAATACCTTATGCGGAGTAACAAAAGTTTTTTTTTTTTTTTTTAAATGAAAATTTTTTGTGAATTCATTTTTGTGTGCAAATGTTCAATAATATCGTGCAATATTCATACAAAAGTATCTAATTTTCATTAAAAACCATAAATTGTCCGGTATTTTGATTGTCCAGTGACGATAATTTAAAACATTGATAAATATACAAAGAATATTTATATTAATAAACGCGTCTAGAATATAGAGATACAAAACAGTGATTTGTGATTGAAACAAGGTAAATTCAACAATTCTTCAAACAAAAGTAACACAAAAAGATAAGAATTTTTTTCTAACAAACAATTGTAAAAACAAAAAAGAAATAACAGTCGGTATAAAAAGCTGAAAACTTTGGAAAATAAAATAATACGACTAAAGACCGTCAAAGGGAAAACTATACTGCAATTAAAATAAAACAAAATGTTTATTAAAATTGCTTTAAGCGTGCTGTTTTGCAGCATTGCTTTTGCTTCAGCCGAAGATACTTATGAGGGGTAAGTTGATGAAAGCAGTTGTAAGTAAAAAGACAGAAATTATACTTATTCTATTTTATTTATTAGCTACAAAATCTATGACATTAATGCCAAAAATGTTTTCGAAAAGGAATTAATTTATCGTTTATCCTCAAATACCGCTTATGATTTCTTTGTTTTACCCAAAACTTTGGAAGAGGCAGCCCGTGTCATGGTACAACCTGAAGATCAAGTTGAATTTGAAAATATTTTAAACAAATTTGGCATTGATTTTGTGGTTGTCAATGAAAATGTGGGTGAAAGTGTTGAATTAGAACGTGCCCAAAATAAGTTCTTGCGCACCGCTTTGGATACTTCTTCACGTATTAGTTTCTCTAGCTTCCAACGTTATGCTGACATAAGTGCTTATTTGGATGAATTGGCTAAATCATATCCCACACGTGTTACAGTTAAAACTATTGGCAAATCCTATGAAAATCGTGATATGAAGGCTATTATTATTAGCAATGGTGATGGCAGAAGTAACAAAAAGGTTATTTTAATGGATGCTGGTATCCATGCTCGTGAATGGATTGCTCCCGCTGGTGCTTTGTATGTTATTCACCAATTAGTGGAGAATTTCTCAGCCAATAGCCATTTGTTGAAGGACTACGATTGGGTTATTGTACCTTTGGCCAATCCTGATGGTTATGAATATACTCACACTAAATCTCGTATGTGGCGTAAGACTCGCAAACCCTCTAGCACCAATTGTTATGGTACTGATGGCAACCGCAACTTTGATTTCCACTGGGGTGAAGTTGGTGCCTCTAGTCTTTCCTGCTCTGATACCTTCAAGGGTACTACTGCTTTCTCTGAACCCGAAACTAAAGTTTTACGTGATTTAATGCGCTCTTTAACTGGTCGTGCCAAGATGTATTTGACTTTGCACTCTTATGGCAATTACTTGTTGTATCCTTGGGGTTATACTTCGTAAGTTTGGTTTCTTATTTTAAAATTAATTTTGTTAATTAAAAATAATTTAATATACTGCTAAATTTTATAGTGCTCTTCCCGCTACCTGGAAAGATTTTGATGAAGTTGCTCAAGCTGGTGCAGCCGCTATTAAATCGGCTACTGGTACCAAATACACTGTTGGCTCCTCCACCAACGTTTTATATGCTGCTGCCGGTGGTAGTGATGATTATGCTTTTGCTGTTGCCAATATTCCCGTTGCCATCACCATGGAATTGCCTGCTGGTGGTAGTGGTTTCGATCCCAAACCTGCTCAAATTGAACCTTTCGTTTCCGAAACATGGATTGGCATTAAGGCTATGGCTGAAAAAATTATTTCTAAATATTAATTTAAACAGTTATTAGTTAATTGTAAAGAGTATAGAAATAATGAAATAAAATTGAGATTACTTAAATAAAAGTAGAAAACAGTTACATTAATTTAATAAGGAGTGAGATCGAACAAATTTTAACATATATAAAATTCAATAATTTGGAAACGGTTAGAGTTCTGATTTTTATTTAATTGATATTATATTACAGATTACAGAAAAATATAATTTTTATAACTTTCTAACCACTACTTATGAACTCTTGGACCTTTTTTGGTAACCCTTCCATTAGAGATTTGATAGTTGTTTCCGACTTTTTTTTTTGGAACAGTTTTCCAATCTTTTAAAATCTTCGATATTTTGTAACACCATTTTGTTCTCTTCAACTCTTTTTTCACAAGAGCCCAATATCTCTCCACTGCTCTTAGCTTCGGACAATTTGAAGGATTGACCTCTTTTGGTACAAAAACTGTGTTATTTTTTTGGTACCACTCAAGAGGTTTAAATTTTCTTGGCCTTTCCAATATAACACAGTGGTTCGAAAACGCTTTTTCTTGGAAATAATTCAGTAACTAAAAAACCGTTAGAGGTATCTCAATAAAATTTCATATGGTCAGAGCTGAGGTGATTCGAGTAGATTTGGAGGAGTACAGACCCCTAGCGAGTCAGGGGGGAAGTGGGTGGCCCTCCAAAGTTGCCCATCTCGGGTATGTAATTTTTTAAAAAAATCGTCAAAAATTCATTTATGATATGACAGAAAGGAAATTTTACACATAGATAGTCCTTGTAAATCTCTAAAAAAATAAGCTTACATCTGTTAAGTAGTTTCAAAGATCCAGACTTATTACCAATTATTTTGCTTTTGGCCCTACTGCGCACAGTGTCACATTTATTGAAATTAGAACGACAAAAATACGAAATTAAAAGCTTATTAATTGAAATTATTCTCTTCGCATTTATTAGTAAACATATCTTATATTATGGAAAAAATACTTAAAGTAGTGGAAAGTGTCTATTTAAGTTTATTTACAACTTTAGTAAATTAGTATGTTAACTTTATATTCACATATCTTGTAAATACTGCAGATACTAATATGATTTTTTTTTTTTTTTTTTGTAATATAATAATAGATATATCAAAATTATACTATTATAATTTTCTTGGTTAAAAAATCAATACTGAATTTTTTGAATATTGTTTTTTATTTCAAAGAAATCATAATAATAAAAAATATATTTTTTCGGAAATTATGTATTCAACGGACTGTAACTAAAAAGTTCCAACAAGTTCCAATTTAAAAATACGATTGTTATATAATAGATCATCAATAAAATTATATTTGAGAATATTGGCTGCGACTTTTTGCGATCTTTTAAAATATTGGAAAAAATTTCCGGTACCTCATATTAGCAATTTCTTAAGAATTATTTCAACACTTTAAGTTAATGGCTGAAAATTTGTTATGCAAATGTTACACTATGATCGGTATGATTAGATTTTGCTATGCCTACTTTTAAAATATCCTTTATTTTTATAAAATTTACAAAAATATGTCCGAAACTCATACAAATAAAGTATTTTTTTTTTTTTTGTATGGGAATGGCAGTGATTCTACCTGCCCATTTTTAGTGGGAGTTTTTAAGGCCTTATCTTCTAACAGAATGTACAATTTCTGGCCAATATCTCCAAAACCGGATTTTTGTCCAAATCCAAATGTGACACTGTGCTGCGGAATGGTTCAGTAAACATAATGTTATTTTTGTTCTGAAAAATTCCAACCGTACAAAACTGGGTTTTAATGTACCATAAAAATAAATTATTAGCCCAATTTACTCTCTCTTTTGTGTTGTTGCCGTAAATATTTTTCAAACAAAATTTTTGAAAGCTAAAACTAATAGCGTTTTCTTTTCTGGCTAAAATGTTACCTTTTTTCTGCCCTGTGCCCTCTTTTGCGTTCTATTCTGAAAAAAAAAATTTAATTCTTTAAATGGTTCTAATCTTCTTTTCTAATAGTGTTGCCTTTAAATTTCAAAAATATGTTACATGTTTTACCCTCAAAATAAGTAGAGGGTGAACATGATGCACTTTGTTAACAGTAAACTGACAAATGTTTTTTATGAAGAAAAAATTCACCATGAATCGAAATTTTACAAAAAAAAAAATTTTAAATTTCACAAAAAAAATCAAAAATTCGAAATTTATAAAAAAAAAAAAAATCTAATTTTTTCAAAATTAGAACTGAGAATCAAACACGAAAAAATTCACTTAAAGTTCACATAAAATTCAAAAATACAAAAAAAAAAAACGAGAGAGAAACTATAGTCGGTCAAGACCGACCATATGATACCCTACACCATTGCATATGAGCCAAAAATTAGACCTGTGTACAATTGTAGACCAACACTTTTACTAAATCTAAAATCAATTATACAAATACAGAACAATGCATTATACTAACATCCATGTGATTTTATGCCCTTTATGCCGATTCCCGAAAGTGGGTTTATATGGGAGCTATGGTAAATTATGGACCGATTCTCATAAATTTTAGCAATGTTATTTCTTGTTATATAATACTTATTTGTGTCGAATATTAACTTGATACTATCATTCGTATGGGATTTACGCACGTTAAAGTGATTTTCGAAAGAGGGGTTTATATGGGAGCTATGATCAATTATGAACCGATCTTGATGAAATTTGGCACAAAAATTGATACTTGTACAAAACTCCTTTGTACCGAACTTTATTGAAATATTGCTATATTTAAGGCATTTATGATCGTTATACCCCTATTCCGGGAGGACATTTGTATGGGGGCTAGGTGAAATAATGAACCGATCATAACCAATTTCAATAGGCTTCGTCTTTGTGTCAAAATAATTGTTCGTGCCAAATTTCATCAAGATATCTTTTAAATTGACTCAGGAAGTGATTCTGAGTCGAACGGTATACTTTAAGGTGGGGGTCCGACAATTTTTTCTGTGCGTTACAAACATCAGCACAAACCACCTATGGTGGTGTAGGGTATAAAAATCCAAACCGAAAAATTTAAATTTCACAAAAAATGGAAATTTTGCTAAAAAAAATTTAAGTTTTAACAAAAATAGTAAAATTTAACACACAGTGCAACACGAGAAAATATAACCATATACGGACACCACTACGTGATAAAAGACCAAAAAAAAAGACCCTTGTCTGCCAGTTTTACCCAAAGTCTTTGCACTTTTTTATGGGCCCCCAAAGATTTGGGGCCTCGGTGTCATTTTTGCAAAAAGTGATCATTTTCTCAGGCTCATATCTTGCAAACCGTTCGGAATTTTAATTTCTGAGGCAAAGTTGTAGCTCTTGTCATAAAGAGCAAAAATTGTGAACATATAAAATCTAAAAAACTTCATCTTCAGGATCGCAAAAAAAATGAAAATTCTATTTTTTCACCTTTTTTCCCCTATTCAAGGAAACAATCAACCACAAAAATGTACCTAAGATCTCAATAAACAACTTTTTAGAACATATGAACTTTCTAGGATTGATTCTTAACACCGTTTAGGTAGCGCTAAGGTATCCACAAAAGTGAAAATTTTCCCGAAAATTTTTTACGACGTTTCGGACGACAATTTTATCCACAACTTAAGAAAGTGCGATTTGCAAGTCCAGGGCCATCAACACTAATACGAATATTTTTTTTTATTATTTTTGTAATAGATAGCATAGTATCTCAACGTTGAAATAAAGAAAAAACAAACGAAATTAAAAAATTTTAGGGAAATAGAAAATTTGAGATCTTAGGTACATTTTTGTAGTTGATTGTTGATTGCTATAACTTTGCCTCAGAGAGTAAAAATTCCGAGCGGTTTGCAAGTAATTAGTTATTTTGTTCTTTTGTTTTGTCTTTTCGAATAAATAAATTATCTGTCGATTAAAGACAATTTTAAGACGATATCTTTATTGAGTCCAAAAATAAACGATTTTCAATTGAAAAATTTGCAAAAACAAACAGATGGACGGACAAAAAAACTCATTAACAAGTTACATAGAAAAATTAAAAAAAATAAAAAAAACAAAATAGTTTGTGAATTTTTTAAATTTTTCTATGTAACTTGAAATGAGTATTTTGACTAATTTGTAAATCAAATCAAAACTAATGCACTGATTTCAATGAAATATGTCCTGTTTTATTTGCAACAAATTTATATTTATGATTAATTAATAAAAAAACAATGAATCTTTGACACTTTAGAACTTTTATTATTTTTTGAAAAAAATTTTTTTTCGCAATCTATCTTCTTCTTCTATCTTCTATATATAAAAAATAATGTGTGTTTGTTTGTATGTTTGTTTGAAGTCTATAGCCGCCTAAACGGCTAAACCGATTTTCTTGAAATTTTCACAGTGTGTTCCTATATGCCTGGAAGGAAAAATAGGCTACTTTTTATTTTGAAATTCCATTTTATTTTGAAATTCAGTAAGTGCCACGCCCACTTACTGAATAACTATTAAAAGTAGTATATCTCGGAAATTGATAATACTAGAGTCCTCAAATTTTGCACGAACATCTTTGACACCTATATGAACATTCTGGAAAAAATATGCGAACTAGCAATAGGGGGTGTGGCACATCCCACGCCTAATATTGCTTGCCAATACCAAATGCCGTAAATTTAGGAAACTATAACAGTTACATTTCCCAAATTTTGTACAATCAACTTAAGTGTCAATGTGAACATTTTGTGCAAAAATGGGTGGAAAAGAAATAGTGGGCGTTTCATCTCTCATATAAAGTTAATACCAAAATTTTTATATCTGGGAAACTATAAAAGTTAAAGAGCTCAAATTTTGTGCGACTAGCATTAGCTTCAATATGAATATTTTGGACAAAAATTGGTACATTAGCAATAGTGGGCGTGGCACCTCCCCTATAAAGAAAATATTAAATTATCATCTCTGAGAAAATATAACAGTTAGAGTTCTAAAATTTTGTCGGAGCCACTTTGGTATCAATATTCATATTTAAAAAAAGTATGGGCGGACTAGAAGTAGGGGGCATGGTACCTCCCATATGAATTAAATGCAAAAATTCGTATATCTGGGAAACTATTGGAGTTGGAATGCTCAAATTTTGCACAAAGAATTTTGACATCCATGAAAACATTTGTCTAATAAATTAGCGGATTATGGGGGTATGGTCCTTCCCATAAAAATTAAATACAAAAATTAGTATAACTGGAAAACTATTAGAGCTTGAATTTTCAAATTTTGCACGGGAAACATCTATCTATCTATATTTATTTATTTCGGGGGGTGGCGAAGCACACCGGCTATTAGCTAGTTTTCTATAAAATTTAAATTTTTTCAGAAAATGGGCTCCATAACTGTTAGCTGTATTAAAAAGTAATGTAAGAAAGACTTGAAGACAATTTTAGTTATAATTTATTGATATTTTTTGGAACAAAATTAGACAAGTGGTTTTCGAGATATGCTTCAATATATAGTGCAACCTCTTTAATTTTACAAATCGCAATTTATCGCGAGAACTAGAGTCAATTCAAAAAAAGTGAATTGTAGGTTTAGTACTTATTAATATCATGTACAAGAATTGACTGAGAAACGCCGTGCCGCAGAAATTTTTTCTCATTTTGTAACTGTGTAATTCATCATTTTGATAAAAGATGTTAATTTAAAAAAAAATTTATATATTTAATATATGAATTATTTCTGTAATTAAAACAATCTTCAACAAAAAGTATTTTAATTGTACTTAAAAGCCAACCTTTTAGGAGATATTACTGTTACCATTCATAGGACCCCATACTATTAGCATGAATAATACCAAAACTATTTTAAACTTTAAACGATTACAAATTCAATTAAATTTCAAGTTCACCAAATTAACCAAAAATATTACAAAAATTTCCGTAAGTGATTGTACCTAACTAAGTATTTAACTTCTAATAAATATTTCACAAATCAAAATTCATTGTCTTCTAATCATTGTAATAAATTAAAACAGCGGGGCTTATTGTCTACCTACAATAAATGGCCAACAATAGTGCAGAGTTTGTATTATCAACACTAACAAACTAAACCATTATAAAAAGGGTAAAATAAAATAAAGTACTTAAATGAACACTTAAGAAATGTTGCCACAAGTGACACACTTTAACCAATGCTACATACAATACAAAACACACTTGTAAAATATGTAACCAACTAACCAGCCAACCAATGCTACAAATATAAATAAAATCCAGCTTATCGCAAAACGGCAGCTTGTGATATTAATTAAACCAATTCAATAGATAAAGTAGAATTCTATCGAACGGCTCAAGTGTATGTAAAGTCAAGTGTATAAAGTGCTTCAAAACCAAAGGCTTTTTGTTAGTTGTTACTATTTAACAAACATTTATTGAGAAAAGACTTTCATTTTTATTAGTAAACGTGTAAATAATTAATGAGTACATAATCGTGTTAAATGTTGTTTATATGACAATTATTTAACCGGATACTTTTCAATAACTTTAAGTCCCATAGCCTTAATGCCCACCCAGGTTTCTTTAACTAATTCATCAATCATTTCAACAGGTGGATCAAAACCAGTAGAACCAGCTCCAGGTAATTCCATGGTAAATGCAATGGGAAAACCAGCATTAAACGCATAATCATCACTGGCACCAGCAGCCACATAGAGAACAGTTGTGGAAGAGCCTACTGTATAATTGGTACCTGTCGCTTGATATATGGCATCGGCTCCAGCGGTGGCTACTTCGTGTAAATCTGGCCAAGTATCGGGCAAAGCACTGAAATTATAAGAAATTGATATTATAAGAAATTTGATATTTTATAACACAGTGCAACAATTATTTAATTTATCAAAATTCAAATTGTCTAATATTTTTACTTATGACACAATTAACAAATTAATCAAATATAAATAAAAACGAGAGAGAAACTATAGTCGGTCAAGACCGACCATATGATACCCTACACCATTTTGTATCAGCTTAAAATTAGACCTGTGGCCAATTGTAGACCAATACTTTTACCACTTTACCAACACTTAGACCAATGCATTGATACTAACATCTATATGATTTTATGCCCTTTAGGGCAATTCCCGGAAGTGGGTTTATATGGGAGCTATGTTAAATTATGGATCGATTCTCATAAATTTTGACAATGTTGTTTCTACTTATATAAAACTTATTTGTGTCGAATATTAACTTGATACTATCATTCGTATGGGATTTATGCACGTTAAAGTGATTTTCGGAAGAGGGGAGCTATGGACCGATCTTGATGAAATTTGGTACAAAGATTGATTGATTGACGATCGTTAAATCCCTATTCCAGGAGGACATTTGTATGGGGGCTAGGGGAAATATTGGACCTATCATAACCAATTTCAATAGGCTTGTGTCAAAATAATTATTTGTGTCAAATTTCATCAAGATATCTTTAAAATTTCGACCTGAACTTTGTTCACAAGGTTTACATGTACAGACAGCCAGCCAGCCAGACGGACATCGTTAAATCGACTCAGAAAGTGATTCTGAGTCGAACGGTATACTTTAAGATGGGGGTCCGATAATTTTTTCTGTGCGTTACAAACATCAGCACAAACGCATAATACTCCAATCACCTATGGTGGTGTAGGGTATAATAACTGATAACACTGGTCGAAAAAAATAAAATTTTCGTGATCCTTCAAATAAAATATGTGAACTAGATGGAATTCCGCACGATTCGAGAACAGTATGCACGATTTAATAAATGATAAACTAAAACATGTGGAATAAAATTGGCTTAAAGTCATTCCACTATCAAATTTGTTTCCACTCAATAGTTTAGGAGATATTTCGAAATAAGTGTGCGAAAAAATTTTGTTATGCTAAATTGAAGATTTTTTTCACTAAAATTTCTTTTTAAAAGTTAAAACTTAAAAAAAAAAAATTTTCCGTCTTAAATAAAAAAATAAGTGAATTAGATGGAATTTAACGTGCTAATCAAGTATTTTTTATAAGCATGACTACTATGAACCCGCCATTAGGCAGTCACACTTGTATAACTTGAGAACGGTTTGTTCATTTTGTCGATTTAAATTATTTTTGAGCTGAATTTATATAATTTTTTGTTCAGTTAATATTTTCGTAGTTATTCGGTAATTAGTAGCAAAAAAATTAAAAAAAAAAAAATTGGAAAAAACAGAAATGATAAGTTTGTTTACTTATTTATGACACCCGCTGTATGTATACATGGGTATTTTTACTTAACTGTGAATAAAATCAAGATTTGTGCATCAATTTTAACGATACATGCTTTATTTTATTCGCAGTATTACCAGCTTTAAGATTAAGATGATAAACTGAAACATTATTAATGTTTTCATTTATTAAAAGAAATTTTAGTAACAAAACAATCTAAAATTTAGCATGAGAATTTTTTTTTTTTTTTTTTGGACATTTGTTTAAAAATATCTTCGAAACTATTAAGCTCATAAAAAAATTAAGTTTTAATGATTTGAAGATATTTTTAGTCCGCATCTTTTGATGTATCACTTATGTCAATCGTACACACCGTTCTTGAGTTATGAGGAAATATATTAGATCAATGGCTTTAATATGGGCGAAATATTAGACACGCCCATAAACAAAAACCAGACCTGTTGGAAAAAAACCGAAAGCAGATTCCTGCTTAGTACATCAAAATCCTTCAAGTCCAACTATTCGTCTTTGGGGGAGGATTTTTTTTGTTAATCAGTGTAATTTGAAAAATAGAATATAAAAATTTTTTATAGGTTTAATTTCAATTAATAAAATAATTGAATGTGTATTATTCGTAATTGAAATTGGATTTTAAATTTTTCTATGTAAAGTTTGAATTTAATTTCTTAGAATATTTTGATTTTGAAATCACTTTAAATTTCTGAATAATATTTTAATTTATATTTTCTAAAAATAGTTTTTTATGTATATAAATTAATTTTTTTATAGAGAATTTTAATTGAAATTTATTCTCAAGAAAATACAAATTAAATAAAAAATACTCACTCTGTCCAACCCCAGGGATAAAGTAATAATTTTCCCTGCGAATGCAGAGTCAAATACATTTGACCTTTTTCCCTAAATGTATGTATAAGATCCCTCACTACCATAGCTTCGGGCTCAGAAAATGCTTTGGGTCCAGCAAATGTATTAGAACAGGGATCCGATGAAGCTCCCTCTTCATTCCAATGAAAATCAAAATTACGATTAGGATCGGTACCATAACATATGCCACCCTGATGAAATAGAGGTTTACGAGTTTTACGCCACATACGTGTATCGGGTGATACTTGAGTGTATTCATAACCATCAGGATTTACCACAGGTAATATAACCCAATTGTAATCTTGTAAAAGTTCTTTATTTTCTTCATAATTCTCTACTAATTGTTCTATGGCATAAATAGCTGAAGCTGGTGAAATCCATTCACGAGCATGAAATCCTCCATCAACCAATATAACATTTTTATCATAACTTCCTTGACCATTCGTTATAGTAAGAGCTTTCAATGGACGTCCCTCATAAGAATAGCCCATGGTTTTTAGTATAACACGTTGTGGATATGCTTGAGCTAAATACTCCAGATAACTATTAATTTCGCCATGACTATAATAACGTTCAGTGCTTAGACGTCCTTGACCTTTATATGGTTTGAGATTTTTCCTTAAACGATTCACTTCGAAATTGCGTTTCAAAGTTTTACCAACATTTTCATCCAATACTTTAAAATTGCAGTCATGTTTAAGCAGCGTATTTTCAAACTCTTGCAAAGTATGGGGTGCAACCAAAATAGTTTCAGAGTTTAAAAAATCATAACGATCCTCTTGTTTAAATAAATTTTTCAAAATTTTTAAATCTTTTACTTCCTTAGGTGCCAACTGGTACAATTTGTAACTATTTCAAAAATAAGAACAAAAAAATAACAAAAATCCTTAAAATGTTTTTCTAACATAATAAAGAACTACTTACCCTTCATAACTATTGCCAGCTATTACCACAAATAAAAAGCTAGCTACTGTTAAAACTACAATTGATATTCGAAAATTATGCATTTTTAAAATGCTATAGTACTTTACTTCCTCAGTGCCACAAATAAACTAATTTATTAAAGTAATATTTTACTTAGGAATTCTTCACTAATTACTTATTTAGTATATTAGCTATTTATGAGTTTAAGATAAATTTAATTATTGTTGTTGATATCTAATCAAATAGTAATTATTATTTAATCTCTACAATTGAAAAGCAATTGAATATGTTCAATATTTATTTATTAACCGATAACATAGTTCAGCAGGTAAATAATTTGTCTACAACGTATTAAATTCTCAAAAACTGACCAAAATATATTTTTGGTTAGGATTATCGAATTAAGATAGTTTATCATTGACACAATAAACTCCACCAGCAGAAATCTAAGGTGCAACTGATAAGATCTAAAGATTAACACTGTTTATTGTAAACGTATCTTAATTGTTTCTAAAGTAAACAATAATACAGTTGAATTTGGTTATAACGACTTATGTAAGCGACACTACATTAAATGCATTTCCAAAAATGAAGCAATATTTAAAGAAATTCGTAAAAAGCAACGAAATTTTTTTGTTTTAATTTTTTTTTTTTTTTTTTTTTGAGATTGTGGTAACTCGATGTATACGAAGAATCAAGTAGGGTCTTTCTGACAAAATTAATCAGTTATTATCCAATTTCATTCGGGGCTGTGTAACCCCAAAATTTTTGTGCAATAAGTAAATACCAAATAAAAAGTTTAATCTATCTTCTATCTATATCTACATATATATATAAAAAATTAATGTGTGTTTGTTTGTCTATAGCCGCCTAAACGGCTAAACCGATTTTCTTGAATTTTTCACAGTGTGTTCCTATATTCCTGGAAGGAAAAATAGGCTACTTTTTATTTTGAAATTCCATGTGGGCGAGATGCCACGCCCACTTACTAAATAACTAATAAAAGTAGTATATCTCTGAAACTGGTAATACTAGAGTCCTCAAATTTTGCACGAACAACTTTGACACCTATATGAACATTCTGGAAAAAAATAGGCGAACTAGCAATAGGGGGTGTGGCACATCCCACGCCTAATATTGCTTGCCAATACCAAATGTCGTAAATTTTGGAAACTATAACAGTTACATTTCCCAACATTTTGTGCAAAAATGGGCGGAAAAGAAATAGTGGGCGTGTCATCTCTCATATAAAGTTAATACCAAAATTTGTATATCTGGGAAACTATAAAAGTTAGAGAGCTAAAATTTTGTACGACTAGCATTAGCTTCAATATGAATATTTTGGACAAAAATTGGTACACTAGCAATAGTGGGCGTGGCACCTCCCATATAAAGAAAATATTAAATTATCATATCTGAGAAAATATAACAGTTAGAGTTCTAAAATTTTGTCGGAGCCACTTTGGTATCAATAATAATATTTAAGAAAAATATGGGCGGACTAAAAGTAGGGGGCATGGTACCTCCCATATGAATTAAATGCAAAAATTCGTATATCTGGGAAACTAATGGAGTTGGAATGCTCAAATTTTGCACAAAGAATTTTGACATCCATGAAAACATTTGTCTAATAAATTAGCGGATTATGGGGGTATGGTCCCTCCCATAAAAATTAAATACAAAAATTAGTATATCTGGGAAACTATTATAGCTTGAATTTTCAAATTTTGCACGGGAAACATCTATCTATCTATCTATCTATCTATCTATCTATCTATCCATCTATCTAATTTTTAAGAAAAATGTTATATTTTAATTACTAAATAAATATATTTTTTTAATCCTTTAATTACTATGTATTTCATTTCGGGGGGTGGCGAAGCTCACCGGGTATTAGCTAGTCTATATATATAAAAGAGTAACGCCTGAGTTATTGACTGACTTACTTGGTGATTCATCATCACACAGCCTAAACGGTTAAAGCTAGTAAGATGAAATATGGACTGTAGATTGGTCTCCTACCGAATAGATCCACTAAGACGGGATTTTGGAAATTTGAATGAAAGGAGGTAAAAAAGGGTAAAATTGGTAACCTTATATCTCCTAAACTAATAGAGATACAAAAAAAGTTGAATAGATATCGTTATTCATTTAAAAAATAATCGGATAGGGGTTTGCTTTTTTTTAAATTCAGCCCTTTTAGGGAGAAAATGGGTAAAAACTTTTTTGGAACCCTATCTATTTTTTAATTCAGTAAGTATAGAAATAAAATATGCATCAAATTAGTACCTTATCGAAAATTGGCGAATACAAGTTTGGTACTTTTTGAAAATTCAAAAGTTTAAGGGGTAAAAATCTTTGTTTTTACTGACACATACATATGAATTCATTGAAATACAATTTAGAAATTCATTGAAATACAATCTTTGTTACATTCGGGGGGAATAAAAAGGGCCAAAGGAGGATAAAATCTTAAATTTAATTTTATTCAAATTAAATAATGCATTTTTTCTTATATTAAACTTAGAGACATGAACTTAAGTACACGTAGTCCTAAGTGAGTGGGAATTCACAAGAGTGAAATTAGTGATATATGATCCTAATTGAATGAGAATTCATAACAAGGGACTTTTTTGAGACTTTTTCATTCTTTTAATGGTACTTGTTGAATTTTCTAATTTTCGTTCCTCCATGGTACTTTTTGAAGTTTATATAATATTGGACCTACAAATATGAATTTATGATCCAAGTGAATGAGAATTTAGAAAAGATGATTTGTGATACTTTTTTTCTTCTAATGGTACTTTTTGAATTTTCTATAATTTTTACCTAGAAACATGAAATTGAAGACATATGGTTCCAAGTGAATGAGAATCCATACCTGGGGATTTTGTGTTACTTTTTCATTCTTCTAATGGTACTTCTTGAATTTTATACAATATTGAACTTAGAAACATGAAATTATAGACATATGGTCATATGTGGGTAAGAATTCAAGAGGGGAAGTTTATGGTACTTTTTCGTTCTTCCAATGGTACTTTTTGAATTTTGAATAATATTGAAACTTCAAATTTGAAATTAAAAATATACTTTGTGGTACTTTTCGTCATTATATAATTCTTTGAATATTATGTAATAATAATTAACTTTTAAGCGTGGGATTAAAGATATATCATTCTGTGTTTAGAATCCACAAGCCCTCTACTAAAATATAATAAAAGAAATAATTTGGTAGTTTTTGAAACTTCGAACAATAAAAATGTAAGAAACTGGTAACTAAAATATTTAAAAGTTTATTGTTCTGAACAGAACACCAATATTACAACTGTTCCCACGGGTAATAGGAATCATAGTTTAATTTTACGGGTTTCTTAATTTTTGGTATTTCATTTTGTTTTTTTCTAAATAAAAAGGGTACCAAGTTTTTATCTGGTCTATCTAGGAGTACTGCAAGATCGGGTTAAGTGCTATCTATATAAAAGTGAATCTGTGTTTGCTAGTCTGTCTGTTTTAGAATTTTGTTACGATGTTTTTATTTTAATGCAATGGGGTAGTGAAGCGCACTGTGTTTATGATATTAGATATATTGTTCAAAAATTTATAAAATTAAAACTTAACACAATTTGAGTTAATAATATAGTATGGTTTTTCTTAAAAAGAATATACTTTTTAAAATAATCTATGATTTTAAAATAATGTTTTTTGTTTAACACACTAATAAAAAAGTTTGTATGAGGTGACCATATGCTAAGAGCATTATGTTAAAATTAGATTACATGATACGATTTTTACACATTTTTTTTTTTTAATTGTATTATATTATGATACGTTTTATCACATTATAATTTGACTTTTTCCACATCCAGTTTTATAAAATTATGATTCAGGATATGTAGCACAAGATATTTCAGACAATTCGGGCACATGTTGTTTTGAAATACTAATCCTATAAATCAAATTTTTTTAATTGACTCTAGTTCTGGCGATAAATAGCTATTAGGGTATACACTCGAATATTGTTTGTTCGATTAATCGACAAATTAAATTCAAATAATTGTCCAATTAAATTAAAATTAAAATTTTGGAGCCAATTGTGGACCGATACTCATTTAAGTGTAAAATAAAATATACGAATACAGAATATTGCGTCGATGCTGACATTTATATGAATTTATTCACTTTTGGGTGATTCCCGAAAAAGGGCCTTATATAGAAGCTATGGAAAATTATGGACCGATCTTTGTAAAATTTGTCACTATCATTTATGTTTATATAAAACTTATTTGTGTCGAATATTAACTTGATAATAACATTTTAATGGAATTTATGCCCATTAAAGTGATTTTCTTAATAAGGATGCTTGGTCAATTATGGAGCGATCTTTCTGAAAATCGGCACACAGATTTAAGCTTATATGAAACTCATTGTGCCAAATTTCATTAAAATATTGCTATATTTAAGGGATTTATGATCGTTAAACCTTTTTCCGGTAGGACATTTGTATGGGGGCTAGGTGAAATAATGGACCGATCATAACCAATTTCAATAGGTTTCATCCCTAGACTGTAAGAAAACTGTGTGCCAAATTTTTGTTAAAAATTTGTACCTGTATTTTGATTACAAGGTTTACATGGAGGATCGTACGGACGGACGGACATTGTTAAATCGACTCAGAAAGTGATTCTAAGCCGATTGGTATAAATTAATGTGGATCTTAAGCCAATATTTTTGGGTGTTATAAACATCAGCATAAACGCATAACCAACCTATGGTGGTGTAGGGTATATAAATTTTCACTTTTTGTATTAAATGTTTCATAAGAAACAAATTGCAGGATTTTTAACTTGATTTGGAAATATAAATTATTGGTTCTACGAATGATAATATCTTGTCAAAAAATTCGAACTGAAATTACCTTCAAGTTATACTTAGATCACTTTTTAATACGCTCAACAGTTAAGGAGATATTAAGCCTTTTTTTCTAAAAACAATTAAATTTCGTAAAAAATGTCAAAACAAATTATTAAAAATTCCTCTTCTTTATTGTCTACACAGAAAAAAGTAAAAATGACTTCAATTACGAAATTTGTAATATTAATTAATTTATAATTGATTTTGCTCCAATCATCAAAATGATTGGAGCTGTCAATTTATTAAAAAACAAAACTGAAAACCAATTAGAAAATTAATTATATTAATAAATCGTATAATTAAATTCCAATATAAAGTTAATTAATAATTTTATAAAAAAATTATTTGAAATATTTTTTTCTGTGTGTGTAAATTAAACAGAAACATTTTAATAAAAAAAAATATTCTACTTTTCTTTATTAAAAAAACAAATAAAATATTTCGAATTATTTAAACAAAATACAACTTAAAAATAAAATTCATTGAATTACAAAAATTCAATTCTTTCAGTCGGATATTTTTCAATAACCTTTTGAGCCATAGCACGAATGCCAATCCAAGTTTCTTTGACCATTCTATCAATACTAGATGCGGGAGGATCGAAACCTAACAAACCACCGCCGGGCAATTCCATAGTCATGGAAATTTTGAAACCTAAATTGAAGGCATAATCATCACTGGCACCAGCAGCAATATATAAGACATTGGTGGAGGAACCAACAGTGTATTTAGTGCCGGTAGCATTGAAAATAGCATCACCGCCAGCATTGGCAACTTCATCCAAATCTTCCCAGGTATCGGGTAAATCGCTGGAAAAATAAATATTTACATACATATTAATAAAAAAAAAAAAAATATGTTTCAATTATTTCAAATTAAAAACTTACGCAGTCCAGCCCCAAGGATAAAGCAAATAGTTGCCATAAGAATGTACAGTTAAATACATAATCCCACGTCCCTTAAGAGAATGTAACAAATCACGTACAATTATAGTTTCAGGTTCAGAAAAACCATGAGGTCCAGCATAGGTATCGGAGCAGGGATTAGAGGAAGCTCCTTCTTCATTCCAGTGGAAATCAAAGTTACGATTGGGATCAGCTCCGTAACAAACTTTACCAGCTGATTCATAAGGCTGACGAGTCTTACGCCAAAAACGTGCTGTGCTACTAGTCTGAGTATATTCATAACCATCAGGATTTACCACTGGCAAAATTACGAAATCGTAATCCAACAAAAGTTCAGCATTTTCCTCGAAATTCTCTACTAATTGTTCAATGACATACAATACAGCAGCTGGAGAAATCCATTCACGGGCATGGAAACCACCATCAATAAAGATAACATTCTTATTGGCACGACCATCACCATTGGTAATTGTTATGGTCTTAAGATTTCGTCCTTCAAAAGATTTACCCACGGTTTTGAGAAATACACGCGATGGAAAACGTGTTTGCAAATCTTCAATATAATTATTAATTTCAGCATGACTATAATAACGTTCAGTACTCAAACGTCCTTTGCCCGAGAAAGGCATCAAGTTACGTTTTAACTTGTTTAATTGGAATTCCTGTTCAACCGAACGACCAACATCGTCGTTAACAATTCTAAAACTAATGTTGCGATCAGCTAAAGCTTGTAGGAAATTATCCTCTTCATTGGGATTGACCATAACACGAGCAAGATGATTTGGTAATCTTCGTAAAATAAAGAAATCGTAGAACTCATCCATTTTCGACAGTTCATGAAGAAAATCGGTTTGTTCTTGGGTTTGTGGTAGGACTTCATAGATTTTGTAACTGTATGAATGAAAAGTAAATTATAATTAATTGGTTAAATGTAAATATGTTGTAAACAGATTAACTTTTAGTTTAGTAATGTGAAAATCCAAACTGTAGATTTTTTTTAAATAAACAAAAAATTTAATATTCTTTACAAAACTCACCCATCATATCCTGCAGCACTTGTTACCGCTAATATAGCGGCCAGCGCCAATAAAACAGCGCCCACACGTGACATTTTTCCTTAAACGGTCAGTTCTTTTGTAAGAACAAATTTGAACTAATTTCTAGTAAAATAAAATAATCAACATTATACCTTGCTACTGGCATTGTAATTTTGATTAAAAACGTTTTTCTCCTGAAATAACCAATATAATCTAATCAACTTTAAATCAAAGTAAGTAAAATATTATAAATTATTTTTCTAATCATTTGTATTTTGAATGGGATTTTCTCAAGTTATAATAAGCATGAAATATATTAAAAAGATTGATATTTTAGGTGCGCGGCCTTTGAAAAAAATTTTTATTTACAATTAATTTCCTTCGAGAGGTATAAGTTTTTCAATATAGACGAGTACATTATAGTTTTCATTACGCACCTAATAGTTGTGCACAATGGGGTAAAACATTTTAAACTTGTACTATATATGTATATATGCTTTATTAGAGGAAATCACTATAGGAGTGAAAAGCGAGATGGAAAGATATAGTCGATCAAGACCGATTAGATGATACCCTACACCATCATGTATGTGCATGATATTTCGGGGAGTGGTGATATATAAGACCTGTGGCCAATTGTAGATCGATACTTTTACCAAGTGTAAAATAAATTATACAAATACATAATATTACGTTAATACTAACATTAATACGAATTTACGCGCTTTAGGGGATTCTCGAAAGAAGGTTTATATGGGAGCTATTATAAATTATAGACCGAACTTCAAAAAACAAAACTTATTTGTGCCGAATATTAACTTGATACTGATATTTGTATGGGATTTATGCACGTTAAAGTGATTTTGATGATATTTGCCACAAAGATTAACATTTATACAAAGCTTCTTTGCACCGAATTTCATTAAAATATTGCTATATTTAAGCCATTTATGATTGTTAAACCTATATTCCGGGAGGACATTTGTATTGAGGTTAAGTGAAATAATGGACCGATCATAAGCAATTTCAATAGACTTCGTCCTTGTATTAAAATAATTATCTGTGCCAAATTTCATTAAGATTACATCGTTATATCGACTCAGAAAATGATTCTGACAAAATCATTAATTAGTATAAAACACTTGATCTTCTATACAAGATCATTCATTCTTTGAAGAAATTATGTATTATATTAAATTGATGCCATGCAACTTATTTATGAAATGACAAATCAAATTCAGCATTCCAGCAATAAAACGAAAAAGTGCTTCCAAAAAAGAATATTTCCATAACTTCAAAAGTAAAACTAAGTGCATATATTATACTCTTTTTGGATATTATTAATAATTAATTCCAAAAAAGTGAAATAAATGTGTTTTAGCAGGTTAAAAGCAGAATAATTTAACCTGGAATTAAAATTTTAAAAAATTTATCGATCACTTGAATAAAAAAACGAGAGAGGAACTATAGTCGGTCAAGACGGGCCATATGATACCCTACACCATTGAGTATGAGCTAAAAATTAGACCTGTGGCCAACTGTAGATCAACAATTTTACTAAATGTAAAATAAATTATACAAATACAGAACAATGCATTGATACTAGCATCTATATGATTTTATGCACTTTTGGGCGACGTCCGGAAGTGGGTTTATATGGGAGCTATGGTAAATTATGGACCGATTCTCATAAATGTTATTTCTACTTATATAAAATGGGAGCTATGGTCAATTAATGACCGATCTTTATGAAATTTGGCACAAAGATTATATATAAAACTTCTTTGCATCGAATTTCATTAAAATATTGCTATATTTAAGGCATTTATGACCGTTAAACCGCTATTCCGGGAGGACACTTCAGAAAGTGATTCTGAGTCGAACGGTATACTTTAAGGTGGGGGTATGATAATTATTTCTGTGCGTTACAGACATCAGCACAAACTCTTCCCAAACGCTAGAATTGCTTGAATATTCACTTGGACTCATTCAAAAGCAAAAAAAAATTGGTTACACTCCAACTGAAGCCCAAAGACTTTGAAAGGCAATTTTGCATGTCTGAAATGCTGATTCAGTCATCTATTATTATATTTATACGCACGATAATTGCAAATAAATAACTAACGATTTATACGAAAATTAAATATAGAAGTATTCATTAATTTGTCATGCCGGATGGGAAAAATATAACTATTGTCATCGATAATTCTGAAACAGAGGCAAGTAACTGCGGAATTAGGTGGATCTTCTTTACATGCAACCGTAACAAGAGGAACGCCTCAGGGTGTTGTTATATCGCCACTACTTTGGCTACTTGTTGCAGATGAGATTTTAAGCTCTTTGGATGCTACAGACATAAAAGTGATAGCTTATGCAGATGATTTAGTAATATTATCATCGGGAAAATTGATACTATATCTGATATTTTGGGGAATTCATTGTGGTGGGCTACGAAAAGTGGTCTTAATGTAAATCCTTCCAAAACCGAATTGGTACTTTTCACGAGAAAAAACTTATTGGCAGTAAAGGAGGCATAAAACCGAAATTATTCTATTGGCTTTATACTGCGGTGGTACGGCCTGTAGCCACATATGCCTGCCATGTGTGGTGGCCTATTATTGACAATAAGGTTTATGCTGATGCACTGAACAAACTAAATAGGTTAGCATTGTTGAGTATCACGGGGGCGATGAAAACTACGCCAACAGCAGCCTTAGAAGTCCTTTTAAACGTTATGCCTTTGGATTTGCATGTTAAACAATCAGCAAGGATAACCCTTAACAGGCTAAAGCAAACTGATTCATTGAAAACTAAATTGGTGCGTCACTCGGAAATAATAAGGGATGTGACTGGAGGCTTTATAACAGATTATTTAACACCCTACAATGTAATGGAAGAGGAATTAAATACCACTTTTCTATCACTGGATGATTGGCTAACTAGGAATGTCAAGTTTTCAGAATTGAATTTTTACACTGATGGTTCTAAGATCTATGATGGAACTGGATGTAGGGTCTTTTGCAGTGAACTGAATTTGGAGACCTTTTATCGTTTAAGAACCGTTTGTAGTATCTTCCAAGCCGAAATTTACTCGATAGCCATGGCAGCAAGACAAATATCAATGTTACAAATATCCAAGTGTAATATTAGCTTTTTCATTGATAGTCAAGCTGCTATAAAGGCATTGAAGACAGGTAGTATTAGGTCTAAGGTAGTCAGCAGCTGTCACAAAGAGCTTTTAGCTCTTCGGGAACATCTTTGCTAATCTTTGCTGGGTGCGAGGCTATAAGAATATTCTAGGCAATGAAAGCGGATGAATTGGCAAAAAGAGGAGCGCACCTACCACAGGAAAACGCAGTAAAAGAAGTTTTTCCCATCCCTATCCTTAGTCTTTTAAAAAAATTAAACATGAATCGAGAACTGTTTGGTCGAGTCGATGGCAAGAATCTGGTAGCTTTATACAAACTAAGCAATTATGGGATGAAGAAAAAATTAAATATAGTAATATTCTTCTGGAAATGAATAGGACACAAGTGAGAATGGTAATTAATCGTATTACTGGTCACAATACTCTTGGTAAGCATATGGTAAGATTACGAATTAAAGAAGATGATACTTGTAGGTGGTATAGTGAAGCTGTCAAAGACAGCTATCACTTCTTATGTGAATGCCCTGCCCTATCCAATAGGCGATTTAATTTTTTTGGATCTTTTTTATTTCAGAGGCTGACTGATATCAGAGGTACAAGTCCTTGGATTTTCCTTGAATATATCAAAGTAACGAAATGGAAGGCGTAGATTGCACTACAACACAAAGAAGAGGAGTATAGCTTTTAAGGAACTTTGGTCTCTATGGGCACCGACTTTAAAATAGTCGATGTCATCCTTACAACATAACCTAACTTGCAAATAAAATATAAACTCACCGTTTATACGGCAAAATTTTATATTGCAATATTTTTAACTGTGAGTAAAAGGTGCGTATAAACGCTATATATTATGAGCTATTAAAACGGGGTAATAATCATCGGATACCTTTACAAAATACAATTAATCCGTTGAACAAAAACCTGCCTGAATATGCAAACAAAACCGAAACCATAGTAATTTAACATTATGGTAATGCTCCACCTCTTATTGCATGACCATTTAACCCTATAACAGTCGAGGTTGCCTCAGAACATCTTTTTGGAGATGAATTAAAAAATCGTATATATTTGAAGATTTTTTTTTTTTTTTTTTTGTATTCTAGCTATTTGCTTTAATAGTTAACATAACGAAAAGACTTTAAATCCTCGAAAAGTTTTACACGAATTATATTTTTAGTTGAATTAAAATCTGTAAAATAATTTTATAAAATTATGCTTCGACCACTAGAGGGCTAAAAATTATTTGGAAAATTGTGCTTGAGAAGTTTTATACCCACTCGCCATTTAGACCACACATTGCCCCTTCTAACTACTATTTGATTCGTTCGATTCAGAAAGAATGTTATAATTTGGAAAAGATTTTTATTTTAATTGTAATTTTTTATGTATGAATTAATTAATTCGTTTATTTTGAAGAGCAAAATATAAAATAAATGCTAAAACTAAAATGATTGCAAATTTAGGGCAGAGATCTTAAAAGCTTCTATAAACTCCAATAATCGTCAAATCTGGCAACTATGATTTGAAGTATTTTCCTAATTGAACCCACTGTGCAAAATTTGATAACTTTACTTTATCAGTTGGTTGGTAAAATTTAAATTATTAATTACAGCATAACTTAAGGAGTTCTTTTAAAAATAGTAGATAAAAGCTGATGTTTGTAACTCATAGAAAAGGTTATACAACACCCACCTCAAAGTATACCAATCAACTCAGAATCACTTTTTAAATCGATCTAACAATGTCCATCCTTCTGGCTGGACGACTGGGTGACTGTCCATGCAAACCTTATGCTTAAATTACAGGTCGCAATTTTGAAGATATTTCAAATGGCACGTGAGACTTTTATAATACAAAGACGATGCCTATTGAAATTGCTTACGATATGTCCATTAGTTCACCTAGCACCATACAAATGTCCCCCGGGAATAGAGTTTCAACACTCAAAAATGCCTTAAAAATACACTATTTTAATGAAATTCACTGAAAAGAAGTTTTATATAAGTATCAAGTATCAGAGTTTGTGGACTATAATTAGACACCATCGGAATGGAATACGTATTTTCTGTGCCGCTACATACTATCAGCATTCGAATTATAGATCATTTTTGCTGTCAGCCACATTTAAATCACAAATCATTTTTTTTTTTTTTTTAATTACATACCCGAGGTAACCAACTCTGAAGGTCTACCCCTGCCCCACTAGGGATCTGTGTTCTTCCAATTCAATTATCTCTGGTTTAGATACCATCAACTGATAATAAGTTACAGAATTATTTCCAAAACAATTTGTTTTAGGATCTCTGTGGATCATTGAACTATTTGAACACAATTTCGTTGATTTTCACCTTATATGGGAGGTGAGTGGTAAAGTAGGCGGACCACGCCCACTTTTGGTTTCCGAGTTTATATCGATCCCCGAACTATACGTACAAAATTTCGTTGTCGTACATGCTTTTGTTGAAGAAGTATCAGCAGAAAACTATAAAACGGACACCCTGTGCTTCTAGTTTTTAGCCCATAACTTTTTTGTTTGTCAACCGATTTTGCCCATTTTCAATCCCAAACAAACCTTGTGCCAAATTTCGTCCCCTTACGTTATCCCGTTCGAGCCCTATCCTCCTTTAACAGACGGACAGACGGACGGACATACTTAGATCAAGTCAGAATCGAACCAGGACCCAGAAAATATATACTTTGTTGGTTCTTATATGATTCCTTCGACATGTTACACACGGTGGGTATAACAAGCGCGAATGTTATATTCGGCCCGGCCGAATCTATATACCCACCATCTAAAATTTTACGCTATATGGTAGGGTGCGGTAAAGTGATCAAAAGTGGGCGGACCACGTCCATTTTTTGTTTCCGAATTACCATTAGTCATTGAACTATTTGAACACAATTTCACCTTATGTGGGAGGTGGGCGGTAAAGTGGGCGGACCACGCCCATTTTTGGGGGGATCGATTCCCGAACTATACGTACAAAATTTCGTTGAAGAAATATCATCAGAAAAGTATAAAAAGGACACCCTGTGTTTCTAGTTTTTAGCCCATAACTTTTTTGTTTACTAACCGATTTTGCCCATTTTCAATCCCAAACAAACCTTATATAAGACAAATATTTGTGCCAAATTTTGTCCCGTTCGAGTCCTATCCTGCTTTCAACAGACGGACTGACATAGCTAGATCGACTCAGAATCAAACCAGGGCCCAGAAAATATATACTTAGTTGGGTCTTATATGATTCCTTCGACATGTTACACACGGAATAACAAAATCAATTTACCCCCCATCTTTTTGATGGTGGGTATAATGAAAGATCTAGTCTGTCAAACCACTGTGTATGTGTACCAAAATTCGAGGAGGGTTTTTTCTTATATACTTCCCGAAAAAGGGCCTTATATGAGAGCTATGGTAAATTATGGACCGATCTTAATAAAATTTGTCACATTCTGTAAAACTTATTTTTGTCGAATATTAACTTGATACTAACATTTTAATTGGATTTATGCCCGTTAAAGTGATCTGAAAAGGGGTTTATATAAATATTGCTATATATAAGGAATTTATGATCGTAAAACCACTATACCGGGAGAATATTTGTATGAGGGCTAGGTGAAATTTTAGTCAATTTCAATAGGCTACTTCCTTAGATCTTAAGAAACCTGTGTAACAATTTATGTTCAAAATTGCAACCTGTAGTTTGATTACAAGGTTTACATGGACGCACATCGTTAAATCGTTAAACGTATAAAAATGGAATTAATTAGTGTCAAAAAGTTTTTTTCAAAAGAGAATTAATATAAATTTATTGCGGACTTATTCCTTAGACTGCGTCTTTTATAGATAAAGTTATATAAACAAAAATAATATTTATAAAATATAAAATCATTTTAGAAAACCGATTTTTATTATCAGGACAATAATAAATAATCTACTGGCTTGTTCATAACAAAATTTTTAAATTTATCAAAGCTTAATAGAAATACTCAAACTTTTAATACTACTGCTACGCACAGCATTATAAAAAAGCTAAACACATTAGAATTAGCTACATTTCTAAGGGGATATTCATAGGCCTCTAAAGCCATTGCACGTATTCCTTCCCATGATTCTTCTACGATTGATTGTATTTTATCTGAAGGTGGATCGAAACCATTACCACCTGAGGGTAATTCCATACAAATAACAACTGGTATTTGGGCCATAGCAAATGCATAGTCATCACTGGCTCCGGAAGCTGGATATAAGACATTTGCGGCACCACCTACTGTATACGGAGTTCCTGAAACTTTTTTGATTGCACGAGAACCGGCACGAGCCACAGCATCAAGATAGGGCCAAGAAGATGGTAAGAGTCTAAAAAAATAATATCATTATGAAATCTGCTTTATTATGTTAAAGATAGAAGTTCTAAAAATCAAATCATAGGGATTGAAATATACAGTTGTTTATAATGTATACTCACTTTTCATAACCCCAGGGATAGAGAAGATAACTACCATAAGAATGTAAAGTTAAATACATACGACATGTAGCATTAATATTATGTAGCAAATCTCTTAAAGCTTGAGATTCTGGTTCAGAAAATGCTTCTGAACCTGCATAAATTTCAGAACATTCTTTATTCGAAACACCGGAGTAAGACCAATAGTAATCAAAATTTCTATTCAAATCGGCACCCACACAATTTGATGAATTCGAAGGACGACGATTTTTACGCCATAAACGATCCTGTTCATGAGTATATTCATAACCATCAGGATTTACCACAGGCCAAATAAGCCAATCGTACATATTAAATTCCCGCTCATAAAATGTACTATTCTCCATTAATTGTTGCATTGCAAATAGAGCTGTTGCTGGGGCTATCCATTCTCTGGCATGAATACCAGCATCTATAAATATTAAAGGTTTTTCGGCATGTTCCTCTTTAATATTGTTAGTTATTAAAATTGCTTTTAACTCACAACCCTCGTATGATTTACCTACATGTATAAGTTTTACTCGTTCTGGGTATTGCATTTTCAAGTAGTCCATATAATTATTGATAATGTCAAAACGTTGATAACTTTGAAAATTGATAATGTCTGAAGTAGAAGAGAATTTGGTTTCTCTAATTTTACGCTCATTTCGTATGCTCTCGGCTACATTATGGTTAATAATGTTAAAATATATTTTGTTATTCTTGAGGAATTCTAAAACTTTTAATTCGTTAGTTGGTGGCAAAAGAACACTTATTGATGGATTTCTCTTCATTCGATTCGTGGTAAATGGTTGCGTTAAGTTTGTGAAATTTTCATTAAACAGTTCAAGTTGGTTTTTGGTTTGGAAATGCAGTTCATAGATTTTGTAACTGAAATTTTATTAAGATAAATTAATTTTAAAATTAAAAATTAAATTTAAAAACTTACCCCTCATATTTTTCATAATTATTTTGGCATTTAATAGTTGTTGTTAAAGTATTTAAAATAACTAAAAACTTTAGTAGAACAATCGGTATTATTGACATATTCATTGCTAGACAATTTAAAGAATAAACAAATTCTTTGCTAACATTATTTCTAAATATTTAAGTGGCAAATATTATTTGTTATCAATTTGTATGTTATCTTTGGTTGTACCACAAAATTATTGGCTCAGTTATTTATTTTATCATTATGCCCTACACAATACAAAGTGGCATATGAGTGATTCCATGTCAAAACGGACAGTAATCGGACTTGACATCTCTCAATGAAATTCACTACAGATATTGACAATTGGAAGTGTTTCCCAAATCATCAAATTTTAGACTCATGCCCCTTCCCGGTCCAAAAATATGACGGTTTGAAAAACGAGAAAAAGCTACAAAATTTACTAAGGTGCATTTGTTTAATTGCAAATAACTTCTAAACTATATACGGTAGTTATCTAGTTTTAGTTTCATAATAAGGACAAAAATATTACCTTTATAAAGATATTTATAATTTTTTTTAAATAAAAAGTTCAAAGGTCAAAGTTGGACTTATAATAATCAAATCATTTTATTTCAAAAAACAGTTTTTTTAAAATTCTGAAAAAAATTTATAATGTTGACGTAACTGAAAATTTCAAGTTGGAGTCTCATTTAGTTTAGAAATTATGGACCAAAATAAAATTTAATTACTAATAACTTCTAAACTATACACAATAAAATTTAAATTTTAGTATCATTTTAAAGATTAAGATATTGTCTTCAAAATATGTGTAATAAATTTATTTAATTTGAAAGTTCAAAGGTCAAATTTAAATTTATAAAAATTAAATCTTTATATCGCCAAAAACGATATTTTTAAAATTTTTTAAAAATTATATAATGTTAACACAACTCTTGTCCATACCCGGGCAAAATTTCATATTGTACACTTACCCAGCAAAAACTTGGTAATGACATGTAGTTACGGGTGTAGTTACTTTGTAATGACAACAACATACTGTTTGCATTACATAGAAGTTGTTTAGTAACTAATTATTTATAACCCTAATGTAAATAATTATTTATTATCAGATTTTTAAAAATATTAGGGGTTTTCATACAATCAAATAAATGCCTAGTGAAGCTCATAAACGGTATAAATATACAACCTCGTAAAAAATTTGTCAATGTTTGTTCGAAAAATTATTTACACAATTTAAAATATTTACGCCTCAATTTCTATGTGTGAATGAGTTCGTAAACTTTTATACTTGAAAAAGTCAAATTTGAAGAAAGAAAATTGTTTTATTTTTTAATTTTTTTATATTCAAATCGATAAAAAACATAGAACTAGAATAACGAAATTGAAAACTTATGTTATTTGCCAAAATTTACCAATTCATATATTTGAGGAAGGGATACATAAATGAAAGGCAAAATTTGCGTATGAATCAATTTGTAATATAAAATAGTTTATTTTTATTAAATTTTTGGTTGTTGTTAAGTTTTTTAAATTAAAATTTAAAAAATATTTTTACAACTACAAAAAAATATTTTATATCCTGACATTTCATTACTTATTTATAACCTAAAATATAACTAGTTCCTATTGTTATTACTTATCATGACTTCAGTAATGCTTTAAAATCAATGCGCTGTTTAACAGCTTGGAAGTAATTAGTTATTGTAATGACATCTAAGTAATGTATAGGGTAAGTAGTTGCCTCTAATGTCATCACCGTGTTAAAATAATGAGTTATTCAGCTAATGTGTAAGTAGTGGAGAGCCATTATATTAGCTTCATAACTCATTACATGGCAACCAAAGTTTTTGCTGGGTAGTTTAGAATTTATGTAACAAAATATAAACCAAAGTCAAATTTTGTATATAAAATTTAATATTTTTTAAATAAAAAAAAATAACAAATTAATTTTTGTAAATATTTTAAATTTTTACATACAAAAAAAAATTCTTTTTACAATATTTTGCTTCATAAATCCTAAACCAAAAGAGACTCCAACTTGAATTTTGGCTTGAGTATAAAATGAAGTTAAGTTATCAATATATAATTTTTTTAAGAATTTTAAAATACCGTTTTTTGAGATATTCAGCTTTGATTATTATATTATAGATTTTGACCTTTGAACTTTCGAAGTAAATAAATTTTATATGCGTCATTTTAAAGCCAATATCTATTTCTATTAAATGAGATACAAATTAGAATTTTACAATGTATAGTTTAGAAGTTATGAGCAATGAACTATGTACACTTTTGGATAAAATTTGATAGTTTTTTAATTTTTAAAACGTCATATTTTTGGACCGGAAAGGACCTTAAGTCTGAAAGTTTGCAATTTGAGCAACACTTGTAATAGGTAATAACTGTAGCGAATTTCATTGAAATCGGAGACATGAAATCCGAAAATTACTGTTTTTTGTCCGTTTTGATATGGCATATAGAGAATGTGGAATTGGTTGAATAATTTGTAATTGATAATAGAAGTATGATTAAGAAAAGATGTTAGTAATACACAAAACAAATTTTCAGCTTCCGTCTAAAATATATCGTTCGACACATCACTCTGCGCCGATTAAACAATGTTTGTCAGTCCGTCTGGACGACAGGTAGTTGAGTAAAATTTAATATGTGTAATTTTTATAATACAAATACCAATCCTATATATTAAGAATCGATTTGTTATTTTTTATTTTTTATGGGTTTAGAAAAAAAAAAAACTTTTTTGTAACTATAAATTAATTTAGCAAATTTTATGTACATCAATCCATAATAGGCCATAGTTTCCATATAAGACATTTTACCAAAATACTTATACGTGAATAAATCCAGTACAAATGTCAGTATCAGTGTTGCCAAAACCTAAGTGGGAATAAGTGCTAAAAATTAAAAAAAGGTGCTAGAAAAAAAGTGCTAAAAGCTCTTTGCATTTGTTTAAAAAAAGAGATATATTAATTATTTTCAGGGTTAAAGCAAGAAGAACATTAAATAAGATAATAAAAATACATTCTGAGATTGATTCTTTAGAAATTAAACAAAATTTTTTGAGTGGATTTTTTTAAATTTCTAATTTTATTTTATAGTTAATCAAGTAAGGACTGCGCACGAAAAAGTCCGTACATGCTCTTGAGCTTATAACTTTTGATATGGTGAAAAATAAATAATTATGTTAACTGGTTTGTATTTGCCACTATGCTCACTAGCCACTTTTAAGTTTTATGGTAATAGAGAAATTGGTTTTTCTTAAAATGGAAATTTAACAAAAAACACCAAAACACATAATTGAAATTTTTCATGAAATCTTACATCGGTCATAAAAAATAATTGCAAGGAAAGCTGTTGTGTCACAAAATACAGTTTCTTGGGTCATAATATTATACAAAGAAGTCATGATCATTGAATGGTAACATGGTAATGGAATACAAATGGTATCTTCAGGCTGCAGGACTCAGACAAAAAGGAAAGGATTTTGAGAGAAAATCACCTCATCTCTAGAAGAAAAGTGTCACAAAAAGTTAATTGCTTTGAATCGTTATCAGAAAATTTTAAAGGAAGTCTAGTCTAAAGACTTATAAAGTAAGACAAAAATCCTAATAGAAACGCAAGAAAGAATATGTAGGTAAAAAATAACATGAAAGTACTTTGGACGAATTTTTTCAGAAATTTTATTTCTGTATAGTAGGGTGACTTTTTTCAACTTTGTAGGAAATGTTGCAGATGCTAGAGGGATTATGGCAAAAAAATTTCGTGTATTAAAGAAATCAAAATTCCAAAGAAAATTTTTGATTTGGGAAGTCATATGCATACGCAGGAATGAAGCACTTAATTCTTAAAAAATGGTTGCATTAACATAGAAATATACGTGAATGAGTGCTTTTGGAAAAGACTTCTCCCTTTCCTAATAAAATACAGTATATCTTTTCACTGTTTTCTGGCCTGTTCCGGCTTCTTCTCATTACAAAAACAAAACAATGGAGTTGTAACAAAGAAATTTTAAGTATTTATACCGAAAGAGGCTAATCAATCAAATTGTCCGAAACTCCGTGTAATTTAAAGATATTAGGCTGTAGTGAAAATTTAAAGGACATTAAAAGCTCGGCATAAAATGAAACGGAGTTGAATAATAAGTGGACTTATTCGAGCAAAAAAGTGACCGAAATACAAAAAACCTTTAATTAGAATAATTCTGGAAAAGATCAGATATTTCCTTAAAAACCAACAGGAAATAATTTATTCTTTTATGTTTAGAACTTGAACATAACAGTCATTAATAAAAATATCACTTTAAAATTCGCCTATTGGTTTAGTTTCTATAAACAGATTTACATGCACGGATTTTTCCGTGCGCAGTCCTTATGTGTTATCTGAATTATGTGTTATCTGAATAAAGTTTACCGAAAATTTGATTTTTAAATTATTAAAAAATTTTCTATTTTTTACACACAGAGAAAGCATTAGTTGGAAAATTGTTGTAGGTATTAAAATTTGAAATAAGAAACCAATATTTTGTTATAGTTATTGCAAATTTATAAAGTCAACAGGTTGTCTTTACTAATAATCATAAAAATATGATCACAATCGAATAATGTATTTTAAAATTATATTATTAGTTTATTTAATCAATTTAACTTTTATTTAAATAAGTTCTAAAATTTCGGTAAACTCAACCACCTTCAATTCTCATATTTATGCTGAACATTAGTGTTGGTAACCAACAAGATGATAGCTATAATCAATTTTAAACTATAACCAATTATTCAGTTGCAGTAAATATAATTTAGTACAAAAATTTGGTCATTACAACCAAATCCTAATTTAAAAGATTCCTACTGAAAGAATTTTCATTTTAATGTCATTTAAAAAAAAAAATAAAATAAAAAAGAAAAAACAAAGTAAGAAAATAAAAGTTCAAATAATTTTTGTATAAAAAATACAAAATTCTAAACACAAATAAGGCAGCACCTGATGCATTAAATCATCTATCATAAAAGGATAAGTATTTTATTTATGATAAAGATGCATATATATATATATATATATATATATTTTCTATATACTCATTAATGTCATTTGTTGAATTGCAACAGGCAAATTATATATATATTTTTTATATTCGAATTGGAAACAAATTTTGATGATGTTGGTTTGGCCGCATAAACTTGTGCTATTTTTCAAGACATTGGGCGTATGGAAGAACAAAGTTGTTATTATTTATGATTTGATTGCTGAAGTCATAAAAAATGTTAAGAAATCTTTTCATTAACTTCTCCAATTCTCCACTTACTAAAGTTTTACTTGGAGCTTCCAGGAAACATTACTTGTATTAAAATTAGCTATACCCTTTGCTACCATATGTAAAGTGGATGCAGAGTCAAAATATTATGGACCTATACTCAGTAAGGTAAGAATATCACTCAACTTTAAATCGCTTCGCGTCTGTTAATCAATGTATAGACAGTTAATAATTAAAATCAATGTATAATCCATAACTTGAAGCGTGATTAAATTCTTGCACACAGTTTTACAATAGTAATTTAAAACTGCACCATTTTCTATTTAAAATTCCTTGATATTGTATTTTTTTAATTTGTTTATGATTTGTTTATATTTATGAATGAAAACTGATTTAATTTTTTTGTGTATTTTCAGAGATCTTTTAAAATCACCCATATTAATGATGTTCGTTTTCTTAAAAGAAAAAGGTTTAAAGTTGTCCAAATTCTTATATGTTAATATGTTTATGTATATATTTTGTTAATAATTATTTAATATAGTTCTAAAATCGTATTATACTAATGTATCATATTCAATAATAAAAAATATATATTTTTTATTTGGGCAAGTCTAATATAAATATACCTATTTTATTTATTACTCCAACCGAATTATTTTTATATATAGTTCCTATTATGATATTATTTGGCAATCCCAATCGAATTTGTAAGATAGTACTTGGAACCGACTAAATTCGATTGGCTAAAAATTCGGTTGCCACAACGAATCTGTTTTCTCTGTGTAGTTATTCTATAATTTTAATAAGAAAAAACTTTTTATTGTTTAATTCGCATTATAGAGTTATGGAATGGAATGTTAGGAAATGCCGTCCGGATTGCCTTTTTTGATTTTCAAAAATGACCTAAAAGGGCTTAAATGTTTATATATCAACAACGAAGACAATATTCATATTTACTATTATTAATTTTATTTGTACAGAATCGTCCATTTAAGCATTTTTTTGTATTTATCCGTAAAAAAAATCAAGATGTTTTATATTTAAAAGAAATTTTAGCCTACGGCGCTCCACACTCCAAATCTTAAATAACTTAACAAATTATATGGACTTACTTCTAATAAACATTTTTTATGAATATAATTATAAAATTGTTTGGAAATGCTTAATGAAAAAGGAATTATTGTTCAAAAATAATAAAAAATCACTTTAAAACATTGGATTATTTTTCAAATGAAATATCCCAACAAACCAAGAAACGATACAGTATCATTTATGATATCATAATTTTAAAATTATATGATAAAATATCGAAATTATATTTTCCTTAGAAAAAAACTTCAAACATTTTCAGAAAAATTAAATTAAATTGAAAATTTTTGTATCAAAAAAATATTTTATGTTATGTTTTATATGCGAATTGAATTTTTACAGCTAAAATTAGTGTAATTGCAAAAAATTAACGCGTATAAGATGAAGAAACCAATATCAGCCCGGATTTAAAGGGGGACTTGTATTCGGATTGCAAAAGTTTCGTATTACATGCAAAATGATTTGGAGCTGTATAAACATTGGTTTATTATGGCTATTTTATTAATTTTTGAAAACATATTTATAATATTATATATTGATCCAATCTTAGCATATATTTGTGTATATATTTTGCAATATATTGCTAAACTATCGCGCTGCTTAAATTTAATGATATCATTACTAATATCGTTATTTTCAAAAATTATGATATCATTTTCGAGTGTACCTTTTAGAAAGCAACCTATATCATTTTAGAATTATAAATGATATCATTCTCGGGCTTCTATATCACCGAAATGATATCGTAATGATATCATTACGATATCGTTTGGTTTGTTGGGATGGTACAAATTTGTATGGGATATTTTTGTACGATTTTTCATTAGGTCGTTTTATTGGCAGGCGTTCTATATTTTGCTTATAAATGTATCAACATTTTTTTTAAAATATAATAAAATAACGACAACTAGAAAAAATAAACCTTAAAATTAAATAAAGAAATATTATTTATTATTTTTTCTGGCCTTATTTTTTGGGGCATTTAGCCTTTTTTGACCTGGCAACACTGACAAAGAGTTAAAGTATAAAAAAAAAAATACATTCATTTCACAAAAACTAATCAATTTGTCTACAATTATGCTTTAACTTTGGGTTAAAATTTGATCAGTAAACGGCCCTAATTATGATGTTTTAAATTGAGTATGTACTTGAATATGAACTTATAAAAATTTTAATTTTCAAAAGAATTGTAGTTTCCTATACTGCCAGGTTTGCTTGGATTACTATTAATAATTGTATTTGTTTTCACAAAGTTTATTTCACTAAACACACTCCTTGAAGTTCGCATCAGTTACCATCGTTAAAAACATTAAATTTTAGTTGCAATTTTAATTTTTGAAAAAAAAAAAACAGCTAACAAAACTACAAATTAATTTTTAAAAAATGTGAAAAAAGTGCTAAAAAATGTCAAAAATAATTCGAAAAGTGCTAGAAAAAATGCCAGGTGCTAGATTCACTTTTTTGGTGCTAAACGAGTTTAAAAAGTGCTAGATTTAGCACTGAAAATTCTAAATTGGCAACACTGGTCATTATGTACGTATGTAGATATAATCTGAAATATCGAGGGCTTATATTCAAATTGGGCCTCATGCAGATTTACAATTTTTTTTTACGTCAGACTCTTCAGTTTTCTATTTTTTATATTTCGTGTTAATTTTGGAGTCAAAAGTTAATTCTAACACTATGTTTTTTACTTTTTGTTTTTGGGCTATCTACAAACAGTATATTTTTTTAAGGAAAAAGGGGCTATCTGTAAGTTTTTGTTTGATTTTCAAAGAAATGTAAAAATAAAAATTTATAAATAATGAGAATTTTCTTTGCGATTTGAACTTTTTTTAAACGTTTTGAATTAGAGTCTTAATATATCGCACAAATTTTTTGTTATCTCAATGCAGTCTGAAGAAAAAAGCCATTGAAGTTAGATTATTAACCTTTTTTAGATGCTTGTAGATCATACGCGGGTACACCTATCAACATATTATAAAGCTAAGTGAGAGTACTATACCCTAGATTTAAAAACAGGATTAAACAAATTTTTAATAAAATTCGTGATTATAAGCAAAATATCTTAGATACCAAAAGCAATTTCTTAAAAAAAAAAAATATAATTAAATAAAAAGTGCAATAAACGTCGTCTTTAAAGGTTTTAATCATATTTGAGTTGTTGATATGCAATTTGATACAATTTTGATTGGTTCAAAATTTGTTTGCAAAATTTTTTTTTTTGCAATTTTTTTTTCGCATAAAATTTGTTTCCAAAATTTAATTTATAATTTTAATTTTGAACACACATCCGTTTTTTTAGTAAACACACCAGTTATTTGAAATTTCCAACGTTTCAAAATGGTTCTGCCGACCACAAAATTTCGCTTTTTTTATCTCCTGATTGGTATGATATCATAAATTTAACATATTGTGAATTTTTTTTTTCCAAAAATATTATATTTTACTTCTTTAATTTCGTATAAACAAAACGCGCTATATGAACATTTTAAACCATACAATGAAAATAATTAAGGCAAAACGGGCTATCTACAATAACTTCGCAAATAATGGAGTTAAAAGATTTATTTTTCAGTGTGAGGTTTAGTAGACGTAATATTAATAACTCGTAGAAGAACGGATTGCAAAATGTTGAAAAATGAGGGACATAAACAGTTTTTATGTTCTCCTGAACAATTGGGTCTTTGCATGTGGCCCGTTTTGAATATAAGCCCTCGATATATAATATGTTGTAAATGACTAAAAACGTGGAAACTATCTCAACACTCGGAGTACATTTACATTGCATATCAATCTGTCAGTCTATCTATCTATCAATCTATCTATTTATCTATGTATCTAGCTATCTATCTATTATCTATCTATCTATCTATCTATCTATCTATCTATCTATCAATCTATCTATTTATCTATGTATCTAGCTATCTATCTATTATCTATCTATCTATCTATCTATCTATCTATCTATCTATCTATCTATCTATCTATCTATCTATCTATCTATCTATCTATCTATCTGTATATATATATATATATATATATATATATTAGGATTCGTTTCGAAAAGAACAATTTCTGTTGATATTTGGATATCATACCTTTTCTCTGCGCATAATGGCGCTCAAAATAGCGCTCAAAATGTGCGTTTTTAGTCGCAGATATGCAGGGGAAGGAGTTGGAAAATTAAAAAAAAAAAATACGCCATTATTTTTATTGCTGCTAAAACCTTCCAAAGAGGTATGATATCTCAAAATTAAAATTTTCAAATTTACCTAATATATATATATTATCTAGCTATCTTCTAAATACATAAAAATCAATCTAAGTTTGTTTATTTGTTGGTTTATATGTATATTTGCTTGCTTTATAGAAAGTTGAACTGCTAGACCGAATATCTTGAAATTTCCACAGTATTATTTCGTAGTAAGTACCCCAAAGTAAAAAAAAATGCTACTTTATTTTTTGATAGAAGCAGAGGGAACGGTAACTTGAGATGAAAATGGGGCGGATAGGTCGAAAATACTTTATATCATATATCTTAGAAACTACTTATTACAGCAAATAATTTAAGCAAACATTCTTAGTGGCATAGTTAAAGAACTGTTATAATGAGAGCTTTCAAATTTCTTGGGAACTACTTTCTTAACATACTGCATTGATGAAAAGAAAATAGGATGAATAGGGCCAGCGGGAGGGGTAGACCCCAATATAAAGAAAATAATAATGTTCGCATATCTAAGCAATGGTGTTAATACATAATTTTCATATAAAATTTTGAATATGGCAGATATGTTGAAGGGGAGCATTATCTCCTATATAAAGTAAATATTAGTTATAGCATTCAAAGTGATAGCGAAAGCTAGTATCCCGTTGAGTTTTAATACAACAATTGAAAAATCAAACAAAAATTACTACTTTTAGTAGAATTTTATGTAGAGGGGGAGTGTAACTTAGGCACGGTGGTCGCTACAGTGAGATATAAAAATTATTTAAATCTGTATTCTAAATGTTAATATGTCACTATTATATAACAAAAATTTTGATAATGCTATTGAAAGAAATCCGTATATTTAAAGGTTTTTTTAATGAACCAGCTAACGTAAATTAAAACATTCAGATCTAATATTTAGAGAATTATAGAAAAACATGCTCATCTTCATTTCTAGAGGAGTACACTTGCATCTTTTTTTTTTTTTTTTTTTTTGTATGGCACTTTAACGTACATTGGAGTGGCCTCAAAATGAAAAGTATCGATGTTCCCAACTCAATATGCATAAATTCCATACAATTGTCATTATCAAGTTAATATTCGATACAAATAAGTTTGATTTAAGTAAAAAATCAAGTTGCCAAATTGTATGAGGTTCGCTCCATATTTTATTACAGCTCCCATATAAACCAACTTTCGGGAATCTTCCTAAAGAATATAAATTCATATAAATGTTAGTATTAACGTAATATTCTTCAATTTTTTTTTTTACACTTAGTAAAAGTATCGATCCACAATTGCCCACAGGTCCTATATATGACCCCTACCCAAATATTGATGCACATACATAATGCTGTAGAGTATCGGTCTTGACCGACTATATCTTTCTATCTCGTTTTTATTTGGAAAAAACGGTATCTTAGAATGAATTAAGTTTTCATTTGAGCTAGGAACATCGATAACTTATTTTCTCTCTATACAAACAGGACCACCCTAATGTACATATATATAGTAGTTTAGTAGAATACGAAAAGTACTTCAAAAAGCCGTTAAAGATTTTTATTATTGGATCATCCCAAAAACTGATAAGTTTTGTCGGCAAAATTCTTTTGTTAAATATAATCTATAATCTGATAATCGTCTATGGAAATTATCCATTGTCGCGTACGTACATTAGTTAATTGCTGAATGATAAAAACTAATTAAGTACATACTTAAATTTTATTGCTACATACAAAACAAATCTATAAAAAAATAATAAACATAATTGTATACAAAAATAGTTGTTGTGTTTATTTTTATTTGATTTTTTTCATCCATTGATAAATTAATATTTTTCGACGACAACTTTAGCCATTGCTTTTATAGCAGTCCATGTTTCTTCAACGATATCTTTGATTTGTCTAACTGGCGGATCAAAACCAGAAAAACCACCAGCTGGCAATTCCATAGCCATGGCAATAGGTATTTTTAAGGCACCGACAGCATAATCGGCTGAATCCCCCGATGTGGGATACATAACATTGAAAGTATTGCCATATGTGTAAATATTATTTGTGGACATAATTACAGCTAAGGCACCAGCATCGGCCACATCCATCATATCGAAAAAGTTTTCCGGTAATTCGCTGGAAATTATGCAAGCATTTTTGTGGAAATTATTTAATTAATTAATAAAAATGTGCCATTAAAAATATAAATATCTATTATCATTTTACATTGTTTAAATATTTAAGAAATTTAAGAAGTATTATCAAGCTTTTATTTCAAACCGTCATAGGTGACCTAAAGTACTTCAAAATGAAACACTTGAGATTTATTTACAGCCAAAGTTACTTACTTAGTATGACCATAAGGCAAAAGTATATAGTTTCCATAAGAATGCAATGATAAATACCATTTCATACGATCGGCATAACTAATCATAATATCTCGTACTACTTGAGTCTCGGGCTCTGAAAATGGTTTCTCACCAAAATACGTATCATCACAGGGATCAGGTGAGGCCCCTTCCTCTAAACCCCATTTAAAACCAAAATTACGATTAGGATCTGTACCATAACAATCCTGTGATAAATCACTAGGTCGTCGGGTTTTACGCCAATAACGATTTTCTTCATGTGTATACTCGTAACCATCAGCATTAACAACGGGCATAATAATCCAATCAAATTCTTGCAATAATTCCCTATATGATTCATAATTCAGTGTTAATTCATTCATTATAAATAAAGCCATCGAAGGAGTAATCCATTCTCGAGCATGCATGGCGGCATCTAAGAAAATAATTTTCTTATTCGTACGTCCATCTCCATTAGTAATGGTAATAATTTTCAATGGCCTTTGTTCATAAGTACGACCAAAAGTTTTAACAAATACACGGGAAGGATATAATTTAGCTAAATATTCCATATTTTCATTGATTTCATTGTGGCGATAATAGCGTTCAAATACATTTAAGGGATATGATGGAGGAGTTTCGGAAAAAATTTCTAGTCGTTCTTTGTTTAAAATTTCTGAAACATCTTCCACTAATCGAGTATAATTAAAAGCTTGTTCATCTAATATAGCTCTGAAATCTTGTTCCAAATTGTGGGGTATTAAAACTTTGGATAGTTTTAGTGGTTGTTTAGCCAATTTTAGAAAATCCAAATTATGATTTAATTTCGCAATTCGGTGTATTATTAACAATTGTTCTTCATTTTCAGCCGTAATATCATAGATTTTGTAACTTTTTTGTTTGGAATAAAATTAAAAATTAATTTTAGAATAATTTAGAATAGAATAGAATTATGACAACTTACTTTTTATAATCTTTATAGGCCCACGTCAATGTTAATGTCCATAGAAATATTACCAGAATTTTTATTTTTTTAGACGACATGATCACGCCAAGTTATAGGCAAAAACTGAAAATTGCTTATTAATTGGAGAATATTTTAAGTAAAATAATACAATCATAACAATTATTTAGCTACTTACTTTAACTTATAAATATGTACATAATAATTATTTTATCATTTTATTATTATTGGACATATTGTTGGCTAATTTAGTAGACGGTAGATATAGTGATATAAACAAAAAAAAACATACAACGTAACCGTAAACGTTTTCTAGCCTTTAATAGTAAAATAAAATTACAAATAATAAGGGTATTCATGCATAGTTTACATTATATTAACATCTGAGTTTTCTGTTAAAAAACTAAAACTTAAATCGCAAAATATTTATATTTTAATACTAATTTAAACAGTTTTTATAAAGATATTTTATTTTTTAATACCAACCAAAAATATTTCCTAAAGTTTTGTTTATAAAATGAATGACCCAATTATAGGGTTCATTGTATTTGCATATAAATTTGTTACTATTATCTCAACATAAATAATAACATAATAAAAAAAAAGAATAATATTCATTAACATTATTAGTTATTTAACAAAAGCCTACTACTATTATTATCACACAATTCCATATATTATAAATGAATTTGTAAAACTGTTAATGAAACCTAAATATTATTATTAAGTATGTTTTTTCACAATTTTGTTTAATATTTTATAACATTTTATTACAAAGCAAAGTATTTAATAGCTAAATTGTACTCTAAATTATAAAAAGGGCATATTTTCGCCATATAAACGCACAATACAAAATTCAGGTCCAATGCGTCACGAGTTAACGATATCCAATTTCGCAAATATTTCACACTATATCTTTCAGCAGCCCTATGAATAATTCTAGGGGGAGTAGCGGTCAAATTTCAAAAGTCGGTTAATTTTGGTGCAGTCTAATATACAGTACTGTGCAAAACATAAGCAGCAAAGAAGGGGTTGTTGATTTGTTTTTCAAAACAACAAAACTATATAAAATTGTTAACATATTGGAGCATTAACAATATTTGTATACCCTTCACCACAGGTGTAAAGGCTATATAAGGGAAATTCTTCAAACTCGTTTACTTTTGATGTTCAAAAAAATGTCGAACATTTTTAAATGGCACATCAACGATATTTGGTACCAATATTCCTTGGCTCTAGTGGAACACAGATCTGTTTGCGCGAATGACTTTTACCGAACGGCATCAATGTTATGGCGGTTTAAGATAAAAATTTAAAAAAAAAAATTGCCAAAATTCTATTTATAGTCCTAAATCAAAAATTATTGCATTTATGTATTTTACAATGCTGTATCTAAAATACAAATTAAAAATATCGCGATGAGTTAGGTATGCGTGGATATATTAGTGATTTAATAATTATTAAACCTTCTTATAAAATTAGCAAAATTCAGTTTTTGTGATGTAGTCTTGTTCATATTCATCCATTTATTGCAAAATTCATATTTTTTTTAATAAGACATAAGACGTTGTCATTTATATACATTTTTTAATTGCACTTAGTCAAATCTCTAAAGTTGCATTAAATGAAAAATCGTACTTTTTGTCGAACGCCATATTGATTTTGATATATGGTATTAAAGCAGCTACAGATTGACATACATATATCATCGCCAATTTTGATTAGCGCTTTGGATGTGCCTCGACGATTAATGTTAAACTAAAAACATCGCGTTCTTAAAAACCGTTGATGAATATTTTTAGTGAAATTATATTTTTTGCGTAAGTAAAACTTTACACAGGAACTTATTTCAGTTTAAAATTGATTTATAACACCAACATCCGCTATAACAAAATATGCAAAATTGCTGAATTCTTTAAAATAGTTATACACCTTTAGCAGATTAATATTTTAAAACTCCACAATGATTTTTAAATGACATTTGGAAACCTTCTTTGATAACGCTATACTCTAGCTTCACTGAAATAACGTTGCGAGTGTGCCTCGCGAAAAAGGCACCTCTTGGAGCCATTCAGGAGTTTGGGTACCTCCTACAGCATTTCTGTTGTCAAGATAATATCAAGATCTATTAGGCTCTGTTTTGTATTTTGAAATATCCGAAACGGCGTAAAATCCCCAGTGAAAAAACAGCAAAATGTTAAATTTTTTTAAAATTTGGTTTCACGACTTTTGCACAACACACTTTGACACTGGTTAATTGAACGCTAATTAAATCCTTGCTGGTCCTTTTCCTCAAGTGTTTATAGTCTACATTAGAAGAATTGGACATTTATGCTAAAATTTGCGACTACAGCAAGAAAAAGAAATAAAAAAAAAAAACTTGTTATTTTCAAACACTCTTTTTGGAATTTTTGACTTTGGGAACCGTTTCAGGTCTTAACTTTTTTTTTTTTTTTTTGTGTTACATAATTATGTGTTGTTAACATAATTGCATCAAAAGTTGTTTAAAAAAGTCAAAATTTAAAAAAATATTAGAGGTTGAAGGTCGGTTTTATAAAGGCAAACGTAAAAAGAGAATTGCTCATGTAAGTTTTGTCATTCCCTTTGTAATTTCCACAATTTTCGTCGGAGAGAAAAAAATTGTACATTTTTTTGATCCCTATAAGAAATTATGTCGAAAATTTTGCTATTGAAATGCAGCAAAATCGGTACATAAATGGAGGAGATATGTTTAAAGATCGGTCACAAATATTTTTCTTGAATTTCGTTTTTTGAATCAACCAAATCGGTTGTTGGCAATTCTTATTTTATTTATTTAATGCGCGTTTCCCTTATAGTTGTTGTTTTCATGGGTGCTGAGAAACAATAACAAGAATGAACTATGACATATAATATCGTTTTTTTTTTAAACTTTTTGAAGGAACTATGAAAGCTAGAAGCTTCGTTTTTTCACTGAAAATTTGGATTTTTTTTTTTAACTTTTGTGTTAAAAAAGTGAAGTAAGTAGGACCAGTATTTACCGAGTTATAGGCCGAATCATAAATATTTTTTTTTTAATTTCGGATTTTAAAATCAGTCAAATCGGTCCATAAATCTTCACGACACCCTTTTTTAATCTAATATTGTCTTAAAATTATTTAATTTATTATTTATTGTATCTCTATTAGTTTAGGAGATATGAGGTTACCGATTTTACCTGTTTTTACCCTTTTTTACCCCCTAAATATTCGAATTTCAAAATATCCCGTCTTAGTGGTAGGAGATGGATCTATTCGGTGGGAGACCAATCCACAGTCCATATTTCATATTTCTAGCCTTAACTGTTTGGGCTGTGCGATGATGAATCACCAATTAAATCGGTCAGTCAATCACTCAGTCATTACTCTTTTATATATGTATATAGATAAAACCAAATCTAATCCCATCTCAACGATGGTGAAGGGTATATAAGTTTCGGCACAGCCGAATATAACGCTTTTACATGTTTTTTTTTTCTAAAATTAAATATATAGTCCGCAAAAACATTTTTGAAAACATTTATTGAAGTTTTCGGCCAAAATAAATTTTACAGCTCACCGGAGAATGTTTAATATACATAGGTATAATTTTTTATTCCTGTGTTTGTATCAGAAACATTTTATAATTTTCATATAAATAGATAGATTTTTATCTAAATTCAACAAAAATTTAAATGTGCACTTGGCCGGATACGTAAATATGAAATTTGGCTCAAATATTTCTATTATATAAGGTTTGTTTGGCATTGAAAACGAACAAAATTGGTTCATAAATAAATACTAGAAACATAGGGTGACCGTTGTAGCTTCATTTCATATTTTTCTGCTGATATCTCTTAAACAAAAGCATAACGAAATTTTTTACACATAGTTCAAGGGTCGATATAAACTTGGAAACCAAAAATGGGCGTGGTTCGCCCACCTCTCATATAACGTAAAATTTTAAAAAGATTCGGCCGAGCCGAATATAACATTCGCCCTTGTTATACCTTATTTGATAGGTAATTAATTGTTTATAATATTTTTTTTTTTGCTATTAAATACTAAAAGTTGCAAAACAAAGTATTTAATAACAATTTTTTTCTAAAAACAGTAAAAATGCCAACTTTTTCCCATATAAACACACCCTACAAATTTCAGGTCCGATGCGGCACGGGTTAACCATATCCAATTTTACTAATATTTCACACAGTACGTTTTTATAACCTAAAGAATAATTCTAGTGGAAGTTACGGTCAGAATTCTGAAATTGGTAAATTTTGGTGCAGCCTAGTAGACAGTCATAAAAGTTGTGACTATCATAAAAAGACATTTTAATTGAAAACAAAAAATATAAAAATATAGCAAAATTTGTTATGAAAAAACACAATGCCTGCATACATATTTGAAACCTTTAAGGATTGAGGGTCAAAGAGTAATATAACAGATTTTCATCGGATTTTGTAGTATTTTTTTACAAATCATTCATTTTTCTCCAAACATTAGACATTTTTGTTACCAAATATTTTATTTTTAATTTTTATTTTCAATTGACAAGAAAAGTCTAATTTTTAAATGTTAAACATGTTTTGTGACTATGTTAACAGAATATAAAGTTATGACTGAGTCACAAGTATAATCATAACTTTTAGTGATAATAAAATTGTGACTTTTTTAAACTTTTTCTATGAATAGGCATATTAAATGTTTCCAATTAAAAAATTGATTATATCAATTAAGTAAATGATTGAATAAATTAAACATTTAAATATGAAATAAAATCTGACTTAAATTTTATTTTTATACCCACCGTCAAAAAGATTGTGAAAATGGGCAGTATCGGTTAACAAACAAAAAAGTTATGCCCTAAATACTAAAATTACAGGGTGTCCGTTGTAGCTTCATCTGCTGATATCTCTTTAAAAAAAGCATGTACGACAACGAAATTTTGTACAGATAGTTCGAGGGTCGATATAACCTTGGAAACCAAAAATGGGCTTGGTCCGCCCACCTCCCATATAAGGTGAAATTTCATCGAAATTATTTTCAAAATTGCAACCTGCACTTTGTGTACAAGTTTTACATTGACAGCCAGCCAACCAGCCGTCCAGCCAGACGGACGGACGAACATCGTTAGATTAACTTAAAAAGTATTTCTGAATGTATTTGTATACTTTAAGGTGAGTATATTCAAATGCTTTAAATACTTGAACTTTATACATTTTTTATTTACTTAAAAAATGCTTTTAACGAAAAAAATGTGTTAGCTAAAGTGTGGTTGTGGTGGTTCAGTTAAAAATATTTTGACCGCCAGTTAAAAAATCGCTGACCACTTTGTTTGGCCAAAACTACCAAAATGGAAAAAAAAACAAATTATCTTGTTTGAAATATGATTTAGATAAAAATCAAAAATTTAATTAATTTTTATACTTTTTATGCATCAGAAGTGAAGTCATTCCAAAGGAAGTTTGCAAATATTTCACTTATAACTCAACCTAAATTCGTGAATTTTGCTTTAGCAGCATTAATTTTGATACACAACTATATTTTAGTAATATGTATCTGCTATTTTATTTTTTATATTGGCATTTTTATTCATTGGTTAGACCTTTGTAAATTATAAAAATTTCCAATGCTAACTTATACGGAAAAAATTAATTTTCTCGAAAATCGCAAAAAATCGCAATACGAGACAATTGGAAAATATAGCCCAGATATATATTTATTTATTTCCGTTGAGTTTTTCTTTACCAATTTTCACCAAAGACTTGCAGGCCTAATGAAATGTAAAATTTCTTCTTTTCTAAGATGACAACAAGTTCTAACTGATGTCGTATTCAATTATAAAAGTACTTATAATAAGATATATTTTCCATAATACACTTATTTAAAAAATTGTTGTACTCAATAATTATAAATTAATGAAAACCGTTGGAAAAAAGGCACCTTTTTATACATATTTTAAATTTACTTAAGAAATCCAACTTTGACCTCTTGTATTATGAAGACAAATTAGTAAAAGTAGGGAAAAACTTTATTTTTAGGCGTTTTGAAGTGTTCGCTACAAAACCACGATAATTAAAACATAAATAGATAATGTTACCAAAATTAGTTTTGGCCAACAAAAGTGGTCGGCGAAACCATAGTGCACTGTACACAATATTAATTTCTCTACACCCTTCGCCTAATCGGATTTTTTAATATTAAACTTTCTACGAAATTTCTATTACACAAGAGCTAGTTTACTACAAGAAACTGATTTATTTGATCAAATTGGCATTTATCTCAGCAATTTTATCGGCCTAACCCCACCAAATAATAAAATAAAGCAAAACTTAATTAAAAAACTATTTTCATTTATTTAATTACAATTAATTAACAGTTAAATTACAAACTATAGGTATAGGCAAGATTCAATTACAAAAAATTAATTGAAATAAAAAAGATAATATTTATAATCTCATACATACTTGCATACATACATATGTATGTATAATAAAATTGCTACTAAAATTTAAAATGGAAACAAAAGTACGAGTAATAAAACTAAAAACATAAAATGTTTACAAAAACACAAACGTACATACAATTATTTCTATGGAAGTGTAAAGTTATAGTATTATGGATTTGTTTGTTATTAACATATATGTAGTAGTATGTGTTTTATGTATGTAACTAAGTAAGTAATTTAATATAAACTAACATGTCTAATAAATTCGATAAAACCAGCAAATGTCTCTTTGCATACATGTATAATATCCGAAGTAGCAACTTGGAAATTTTCACCCGGCAATTCCATAGTAAATGACATGGGAATGCCCAAATTACCATAAGCGAAATCATCAAGACCACCGGAAGCTTCATACAAAATGCTAGATGAGGTACCAACATTATAGTGAGTGCCACGGTATTTGGCAATTTGATTGGCAGCACGTGTAGCAACGGAATGTAAGAAACTACGCGTGGGAGCATGAGCATTTCTGGATAGAAAATTAAAAAAGTAAAAAAGAATAAAAATTAATTGTTAAATTTCCTTTTTGTAAAGAAATCAAGTAAATAAAAACTAGAAAAAGTTAATTGAACGTTTTTTTCACTTACCTTGAATAACCATAAGGATAGAAAATGAATTTACCAAATGAATGCACATCTATACTCAACTTGACGCGATGACGATTGTATTCCAAATAACGTACAATGGCAGAAGTTTCTGGTTCCGAGGCAGGTGAGGTACCCGAAAAGACTTCCGAACAAAGCTACATAAAGAGAAATTAAAATAAAGTTTCAAAAATTATACTAAAATACTAAGATGTTTTCTTTAGTTTTAATTACATTTTGACTGGCGCCACGATAATTCCAATTATTGGCAAAGTTACGATTAATATCAACGCCCACACAAGTACGACCGGGATAATGGTGTCTGTTTTTACGCCAGAAACGATCCTGCAATAGAGTTTTAAATTAAATAGTACAATTAATAAAAAGCTACAATAAAATCGCAAAAGTAAGCAGTAATATAGCCCAAGGCTAAACTATTTTTACAAAAAATTATTTTAAATTTCACTAACCGTAGTAAAGGTGTATTCATAACCATCAGGATTTACCAAGGGCAGCACATAAATTTCCACATCATTAAGAACACGTTGGAAAGCGCGAATATTGTTTAACAATTCGGTAGCAAAGTATAAAGTAGCCAAAGGTGTAATCCATTCACGACCATGGGTACCCGATTGTATATAAGCAACGCGACGTGGACGTGATCGGCTATTAAGAGAAATCGACAAAGCAGCCAAATGGCGGCCCTCATTAGAACGACCCAAAGATTCATAACGGCAATATTGAGGAAAACGGGCAGCCAAAGCATTCATATAATTTAAAATCTATAATGAAAAATAAAAATAAAAATAAAAATAAAAATAAAAATAATTAAAACTAAAAAATGTCGCTACCACTTTTAAAACCCTCACCTCACTGTATCTGGGAAAATGACTAAAAAATCCTCTAGCTTGTCTCCTCGTTCTACTGTGCTCACATTCAGAACCCTCACAATCGCCATCCTCATTGCCCAAAGTTTCATTAAACTTACGCATTTCTTCCATTAAGGGTTTAGATTGATAAGTTACACCCAAATCTGCTAAACGTTGCTCAAAAATCGGTTGCATTACAGGACTTACAGAAACTATGGACATATTACGAGACAATAGCCAAAAATCCAAATCAACATCTTGAGTCTGTAACTCGACCATGTAATCGAAGGCCTTTTCATTGTCATGGAATACTGTATATTTGTTGTAGCTATAAAAAATAAAAATAATATAAATAAATTTAAATAAAGTTCATTGTTTTAATATTATTTAATTAAGTTAAACCAACAAGAATATACACAAAATTTTCAAAAACCCCTTTTTATCAAGATTATTGAAATCACCCGTTTAACCTCTTTTATTGAAATATTTATAATTCGGAAACAGCATCTCTATTGTTTCCTAATTTACTCTAGGTTATATTTTAATAGCGATTATTTATAAAAAAAACAAAAATAATTAAACCATAAAATAATTCTATTATTAAACAAAATTAACAAGTTTTTTTATTTATGAACGAATATTAACGCTTGGAATTCGATTTTAATTTATTCATTTATTTTTATGTTTATTTAATTTGAAGAAATTTTGTTGAATTATTCCATATACATTTTGAAATCAATTATAAATCTTTGTAACACTTTAAAATCATTAATCAAAGCACTTTATAAATATTCCGTAAACAAATTGTATTTTATTAATTAAGTTGTGTTTTTATTTTAGGATAGATTAATAAGTTAATAATTAAATGAACAGTGACTAGCTAAACCGGTTGAAGGAATTTGAGCATTTTAATAACAATTTTAAAAATTTGATTGTGGATTTTTATTACGATTCTCAAAAAACCGACAAAAATTCCAAAAATTAAATTTTAGAAATTTTGCCCATAACACAATGGGGTCAAACGCAAATTTTTTGGTAATAAATCTGTATCTCCTAAACTACTGGTTGAATTAAATTGAAATGTATGGAAGAGTTCAGAGGAGGACATAAGCTTTGAGAAAAATCATCCTGTAGTCACCCTGTGATAACACAAGAAAATCTACAGGGTGTCAAAATTGACTACCTCGAGTATGTAAAAGTTTAAAAAAATCGTAACTTATACAAATGAAGTCCGATTTTAAAGATTTGTATATTTCTGTAAAGTGCTTGGCAAGATAAAGAAAAAATAAGCTTATTCACTCAAGTTATCTCTTACAATTAAAAGGATATTTGCACTTGAATTTTGAATTTTTGATTTTTTGGCTCGACTTTCTTTCGTTTTTCGGAAATAAGTCCGAAGTATTTTAGGAGATACAGATTTATTACCAAAAAATTTGCGTTTGACCCCACTGTGCATAAGTCCACATTTATTGCAGGTTTGGAAAAAGCCATTGGAAAACTTTAGAACACGTTAGAGTTTTCGAAACTAAATTCGGTTGAAAAAGCCTTTGGGGTTTTAAAAAATATAGGTTAAGTCAAAATTTTAATATAAAAGAGGTCAAATTCAGGAAGATCTATATATGGTTCTATTACGTAGTTAAGCATGTTTTTAATTCTAAAATTATTTTTCTGAGGACACCTCTCAGAAGAGTATAAAATTATTATATGTTCTTAAATAAAATTTTATTTTAGTAAAAATTTTACAAAATCGGATAAAAATATTGGAATATACATATATTGAAACAACTGAACCATGATTTTGCAAAATTTAGTTCAAATTGCAAATGCAAATAACTTTAAAACTGTGGAAGATAATTAGCACATGATTTTCATATGTCTATATAGGACTTTAAAAAGATGTAAATATATTTAAAATCGAATAGGACACAAAATTTTGGCAAGCGATGAAAAATTTTGATATCAGACGGACCCTATTTTGAGCCCCAAAAAATCCACTCCTGAAGGGTATGTGAACCCCCACTACCAAACTTAAAATTGTGTGCCCCTTTTCTATGCTTAAGCCGATTAGAAGTTACAGATTTATTTTCACTAGGTTTTTTTGGTACTTTTTTTAATTTTCTATAATACAGTAGGACCTCAATTATCCGTAACGGTCGGAACCGGAAGCATTCTGGATAATCAATTTTTCCGGTTAATTGAGTAAAAATTTTGAGTAGTATTTTTAAACATTTTTTAGTTATATAATTCAATTATTCAAGGATTTAATATAAGTAAATGTTTAAAAAATATGAGGAAAAAAATAATAATTATGGAAAAACAGTGAACAATGCATAAGAGTTTCATTTTACATAGTTTCTTAAAAAAATCCTATAATGTTGTTTGTTTCTTCTTTTTGAAATAAATATTTTCGTTAACTAGCTTTTCATGAATGCAAAACACTTGCATTTTACCTTGCTCTGACTCATCTTATTCAAACGAGGCAATTTCCCTTTTTTGTTTTATTCACATTGTGTTTGATTGTTCAAAAGCAATCGAAAAAAAGTTATGCTTAGAATCCCGGATAATAGAGGTAATCACGGTTAATCGATGCAAAAATAAAATTAAATGGATGGAAAAAAGAAAACAATTGCAAATTTTCTTTCCCGGATAATCGACGTTGCCGGTTAATCGAGTCAAGGATAATCGAGGCCCTACTGTATTAATTTTAGAAGCATAAAATTAAACATAAATGTTCCTAAGTGAATAAGATCTTTTATAAATGAATTTTTGCTACTTTTTCGTTCTAACGATACCTTTGAAATTATATATTGACAAAACCGAAATAAAAGATACACATGATCCCAAGAAATTTCATAAGAAAAGATTTTTTTTTTTATTTTTTTTTTTTTTTTAATGTACTTTTTTTAATATTGAACAAAAAACATGAAATTTAAGATATGTACATATATGGTCCTAAGTTAGTGAGAATCTATATGAGGGGACTGTGGTACTTTTTTTTTTCTAATTTTTTCTAAATTTATTATATAATAAAAAAACATTTTACTAAAAAAATTACATCAACTTATTAGAGCATATTTTTCTTTATAATGCATATTTTTAAATTGTTCACTTTTTGTTTTTTAACAAGCATAATTGGTGTTCTAGCGATTTTGAACTTTTATTTAGCGGTTATTTCCTAGGCATGATCTTTAATAAAAATCAAATTTTATATTAATCGGATGGGACCTTAAAAGGAACTATCAACAAAAAAAACATTAAGATTTTAATTATTTTATCGGAATAAAATTTATAAACAGAAGCAGTAATAATATTTAAATATTTTAGTTACTAGATTCTTACATTTTTAACGTTAGAAGGTTCTAAAACTACCAAATTATTTATATACATCTTTAATTTCAAGTTTAAAAGTTAATTATTATTACAAAAAATTCAAAGAGTAATATTATAATGAAAGTATGTACCTCAAATTACCCTCTTATGGATTTTTATTCACTTAAGACCATAAATTTTTTATTACATGATTTTATATTCAATATTATAGAAAATTCAAAAAGTACCATTAGAAGAAAAAAATACCACTAAATTTCCTTTTGTCGTTCACGTAAGTTCATATTTATATATTAAATATAATAAAAATTAATTATTTAATTTGAATAAAATTTAATTTCCAGATTTTATCCCCTTTTTGGTACTTTTTATTCTTCCTAGATGTAACAAATATTGTATTCCAATCAATTTTTAAATTGTAATGTTATCTAATGTTTATATATTAGTATGTATGTGTCAGTAAAAAGAAAAAATATTTTTGTGAAAAAAATGACCAAAAACAGTTACGATTTTGACTATATTCCACAATTTTCAATAAGGTACTAATTTGATGCACATTTTATTTCAATGCATACTGAATTAGAAGATAGGTAGAGTGACAAAAAAAGTACAGTTTTTATTCATATTCTATCTAAAAGAGCCAAATTTCAATTAAGTACCAGACACATATCCCATTTTTTGTATCTCTTTTAGTTTAGGAGATATAAAATTTTCGAATTTACCCTTTTTAAGAGGGCTTCTATTAATTATGTACTGAAAAAAGTTCAATTGATAGTGCTATTGAAAATACTTCTGAACTACAATTATTCAAATACGATCCTATCACATCTATTGAAGTAGAAGGATCACTTTCTATAGGTGTGTTTGCGTACTTTCCAGCAAGATTTAACCAGCAAGTTTTTTGGGAGAGTAAAAATCAGTTTATTCTCAAATTAAAATTGCACGCGGAAAACATTTTGCAAACATTTGCAGGTTTTTGTTTTTAAACAACAAAAAGTAATGTCCACTCATTAAATTAAAAAAAGCTAATCTATGTATACATACATGTATAACAATAAAAACATAGTATTTTTGTTCTTTTTTGTTAACAAAATAAAAGTAAAATTTTATTAATATTAAATATTATTTGTTAATAACATAAAATTAAAAGTTGATTCATTAAAATATAATTTTTAACCAAAAACAACAAAAAAAGCTGAAAATCCTTAACTAAAAACGCTAACATGGCATCCCTTAAAATGATTTTCAACAGAAAATAAAAACTAAGAAATGAATTTTATCTAATTTTTTAATATAAATCCAAAACAAATATGAATTGTAAGTATTTGCGTAATATTTTATTACATTACATTATTTTTTTACTTTTCGTAGAATTTGAGTTTTTATATTTTAATTTTCTTTGTTTACATTTGTAAACAAATGATCATATGTTTTTTTCAACATATGTTTTGATGATGGAAGTTAGTGGAAGAAAAACAGTCAGAAGCTTTCATCAATTTCCCCTTCAATGAACTGTCAAATTGTGTCTCTCCCTTGCTGTCAATTGCAAGATTTTTAAAGAAAACGACACGATTTAGCAACTTCCAGCAGTGGTGTTAGGTGTGACGATTTTACGTCATTTTGACGATTTTTTTTAATGAATTTACTAATTTGACGATTGACGATTTTTTATAGTAAGTCGCTAATATTTTGACGATTTTCTTAAATGAAACATTTTTTACTATATATTTGTGTCAACGATTATATAAATTTCAGAAAAATTGTGTAAGAATCTTTATTTTTGTACTTTTAATATAGGGAAATATTTAATTTTGGGAATTCATTCATAATTAACACACATAATTTGGATGTCTTTTTAAGTCATAAGTAAGAAATACCTTACTGTCTTTATTAAAAAGTTTTCTTAATTGGATTGATAAAGAATATTATGATATAGCAGAAATAAAATAAAAGAATTGTTAATTTTAGCAAAAATATTTTGTATTCATATCAATATTTTTTTGGAAAAAGGAAATCTATAAAATTATCAAACAAAACAAACGAAACTAAAAAAAATCCTTAGGAATTTCATAATTTAAAATAAATCAATGAATACTATTTTAAAAATACTTCAAAGAAAAGTTCATAACTAAAAAATATGTTAACGTTTAAATTGATTGTATATAATTATATACTGCGTCAAATTTTTTTCAAAACTCGAACAATTATTTCGGAGAATATTAATAACAATTACATCATAAACTACTATGTTCTTGTAAATAATATATCTGTGGACTTTTGACTTAACTAAAAAAAATGTTTTAAGAATTAAAAATTAAAATGTCTATGGTAATAAAAATTATTCAACTGCATATATTTTCAAATATAATAGTAATAAGAAAATACCTATTAGTTTTAACGATGCGACTTTAGCACTTTAATTTAATCGTTAAATAATCTGCACTTAAGAAATCTGTCAAAAGTTCACTGATTAATTCAAATTATAAGTTTTATTGTATAAACTATTTTAAATATTATCTTATTTAACACATTTTTAACTTAATTTATGAAAAAAAAACTTATTTTTTAAAGTTAGATAGATAGTGACGCTTTTTGACGATTTTTTTTAATTTTTGTGACGATTTTAACGATATTTTTTCTTATTTTTGACGATTTTTTGAGAAAAAAGCCTAACACCACTGACTTCCAGCAACATTTTGTGATTTATCGCAAAATACAGTCGAACACGGTTATAACGAACATCAGTTATATCGAACTATGGATATAGCGAACACTTTTCTTCGGTCCCATTGATTTTACCAACATTTCCATAAAAATAACTACGCTTACACGGTTATAGCGACCTTTTTTTTAACGGACACATTTTTATAGTCCCAAGAAGAATTTTTCATACAAAAAACTACGTTTATAACGAACTCCCACAGATACTTTTTTTTAGATAAATAAAACTACACATTTAAAAAAAGTTCCAAAAAATTAAAAACTAACAGAAATAACTTTTTTTATTTGTATTTAAAATATTGGATAAATGGAAATAATTTTCATTAATTTCAATTTATATTATCGGCAAATAATAGATGAATTTTACTTTCATATAACACATTTGAGGATTAAACACTAAATATTATAAAATCGCTATTCCTCAAAAAGTAAGTATCTCAAAACATGCCAATTTAAAAATATCAGGTAGAAAAGAAAACATTGAATTAGTTTAAAAGAATATAATTAATCTCAATTTAAATGATGCATGTAAAAAATATTATTCCTGATAAATTAATTATTAATATTTAAAAATCGGGTGCACCGAAGGCCTAGTTGGTAGTGAGCTAATCTGTCAGCCTAGGGGTTGTGTTTCACTACAACGAGCAATAGTCTTCGTTACTCCGCTCGCTTAGAATTTTAATATAATTTGTAATTGTTTTGTAATTATTCAATAAATAAATAATAATAAATACCGCCCATTTTTAAAGGAAAGAAATATGCTTTAATTCCAAATATTGTAATGAAAAACGTGTATTTTATAAACAAATATTTTTTTGGAACTTTACGGATATAACGAACTACGTTTATAACGAAGTAAATCTGTCGGTCCCTTCGAGTTCGTTATAACCGCGTTCGACTGTATCAGGTACGCGAACACAGCTTATGACTCTAGACAATTGTTGTGTTTGACATCTGAAAAGAAATGTTCGTTTATTCCCTCAAAGTAAAATCATATCGATTCTTTAATTTTTTCTGATCAAAAAAATTAAAATGATATTACAGAAAATTATACAAAATATTACTTTGTCTTACACCTTTTATTGCACTTTAAATATGTATTATTTATTAAAGAGATATGAGGTTAGATCATAAGATCTTGGTTAAAGTGTAAATTATAAGGGGAATTAAATGGCATTCTTTCTAAATTTTAATGGTAACTTTTAATTACCTTTGTTTTTAAAAACTATAACTATAAAAATTCTTTAATCACCAAGTTTTTCTACACACTGTTCGAAAAAATGACAAAATGAAACATGTCTTAATACAAAACATTGGAATCTATATTCAAAGTCGGACCGAAACACTAAATTATTAAAATTTATTTTAATTAATCAAAAATCTTAAAAAAAAAAACATTAACAGTTGTTAACAAAAATATATTAAAATTGTTTTAAATAAAATATATAAATATGTGGTAGCAACAACCGTGTTAAATAACAAAACATCACGTGAGTAAATCGGGTAGGACAGACAGTTATTTATAAAGATCTTGATAATCATGATCATCATCATGATCATAATAATTCTCATTATCATGAGTTGTTAACACCAGTTTTATTTTTTCAACAGACTTTATTAACTGCAGTATGGCGGTGGAGTAGTGTAGCATAGTGATTGTTATGCTAATTTGTCGGTGAATGACGAATAAATTAATTATTTTACTTTTGGTATTTATGCTGTTTTACTTAATATTGAATTTATTTGTTTTTAGCCAAAAACAAACAAAAATATTTAATGTTTCAAAATTAAGACAAAAAATACAAAACGACGTCTTCATCGTCTATTGTTAAAAATAAAAACCATTAACTATTCCCTGACCTTACCTTCGGCAAACTTATTCAGAAATAATTAATTAACATTTAGTTAATATAACAACTTTTATATATTTTTTATTTTTTTAAATTCTTGATTAGCATGCAATATTGAAAGGCGGAAGATCTGCAGAAATTTTGCTTAGATTATATTGTAATTCTAATTAGAATCAGTTCAAAAACATACATCCGGCACTTTTGTAATTTAACACCCACTTCAATTTATTATTTAAAGTTAAGTTTAAAGCTTTAGATACCAAAATACCACCCATTATAAGATATTGTAAGTATTATAAAGAGTGGTCCAATGAAGTTTTCTTTGGACTTTATTATTATTTATATTTAGTCAATTAGCTAAGGTTTCTTAATATGTAGCTTAAAGTACATCTACCTTTTTATCTGACTTAAATTTTAATAAAAAGATCATTGTCACTTTTACAATAAAGGTTGTGGTAAGTCATCATTATCATACATTATATATACAAAATAATTGTATTTCAATTAATCATGGAATCGTGATTATTTATTTGTTTGTTTTTACTACTTAAGCGGTTAGCTGGACAAATTAAAAAAAGATATTTAATTATATTCATGCTTTTAAATGACAAAATTTGATTTATGAATAGTGTTTAATTATTTTCAATTTATAAGTTAAATCCTATCGTGCAAAGGGTTAATTTAGAATTAATTATAAGAGTTATATTATGGTTGTTTAATTTCTATAAGATGCCCTACACAACAGCTATAATTATCTCTGACATACAGGTGATTATGCTAATGAGAATACCTAAGTGTTAAAAATAATAGAACTCAAAGTATTAAGCTACAGTCATATTGGACAAATATTTAATGAAATATAAATTTTATATTAATTTTTAAGAAGCAAAACTTTTAAAATAATTCAAAATTGATTTATCCTTAGTTAAACCAATTTTTAATTAAACATATGAATCAGCGTTTTTATAAAAAAAAAATCCAAAATAATAATTAAAATAAAAGAAACCGCAATATTTGACCATTGAAAACTTCATGTTTTACCATTTTTAAATTCATCAACTTTAAAATGCCCTAAAGCTATTTTCAGTATTTATCGTATGCATTCATTTAAGTGTATCTTTTGGTTTTTAATAATCATTAAATATTTATTTGTACTTTATTTGTTTTTCTATCTTGCTGTCTATCCGTCTGTCCAGCCATTCATCTATTCGTACATATATTTATTTACCTTTTTGTAATTTTGTATAAATAAAAGTGTTGGTGGCCTTTTGAAAAATTATCAACATGATTGTTTGACAAAAAAGAAATAAATTATTTAAAATTATTTTCGCATTAATTTTGTGCTACTTAATTATAAGGTTGTTTCTTCTCTTTTGACATCTCTGTCAACTTTGATTTGATATTTTTTTTCTTGTAACCCAATAGTCATTAAGGTTTTTCTTTTATTTAGATAAAAAAAAAATTTTAATATTTATAATAAATTAACTTTGCTTTGGTATGTTTTATAAATTTAAAAAAAATAAATAAATAATAACACTGGTCTACAAATATAAAAAAAGAAAAAACATTTTCTCCTCTAAATAAATAGGACGAATGCACCCTAAATCGAGAACTGTTTGTCCAATTTGGATAAATAAATACTTTCAAAGTTATTCAGAAAATAGTTCGCAACATTTTATGTTAAAACCCGTTCTCGAGTTATGAAGAAATATACCAGTGTAACAGCATTATTAAGGAGATAATATATTATGCAGATTCATATTTGCACGCTAAACCCTTCATAATCATCCTATTTTTGTTTGAAGGATTTCTGGAATTAAAACAAATAAACCATACATGCAGTGCAAAATGGTGACATTTGTAAAATAAATGTTAATAAGTCTGGATCTTTTAAACCGCAAACCCTATTTTGGATATTTTAAAGAAAATTGTGTATTTTCTAAAAACATTATAGAAGACTTTTCTTAAGATAAAACAAAAAAAAAAAAAAAACAAATTTTGTTAACAGGAACATATTTCATAAATTTAAGCCTGAATATTTTCGAAATGCTCATAGGTAGCAAACAGATTTTTCTTTTATATAAAAATAATTTTACTATATATTTTTTTTAAAGAAAATTGGCTTTTTAAAAGCAATATACAGAATTAAAATTTCTTGGAAATAAATCTATAAATTCTAATCGACTGGTTGGATTTATAATAAAATTCACATAGGTGTACCTGCGAATTGCAAAATTTCGGAGGTGAAGCCCCACAAATCCTTCAAGAGCTATTAGGGATCAAAATAGGGTAACTCTGTCATAAAACATGTTTTTACCTCATTCATGTGAGGCATGTGATGTTTATCTCTTCATGCAAACATTTTTTTAATATTTTTCTTAAAAAATGCATAAGAATTTTATAATTTTGTTCCCTTTGTGGTTAAAATATTAAAAATTTTCATTGTAGTAAGTATTGCTGATAATATATAATTTTCAAAATTTTTCATAAAAATGTCTTAAAAAGTCTTCTAGGGAAACAAAATCCCATTGGAAAAATTTATATATTTTTCCCATAACCTGCATAAAATTGCAAATTTATACCCATTTCGATTAAAAAAACGAAACTTTTTTTTACCAAAATGTATGGGACCCATGATTTTTCAATCACTGGTAGGAAACTGAAGACAAATTTTAAAAATTTTTAAAACAATTTTTTTGTATTAAGCTAATTTTACACATCTATACACTAATACACATATATATATGGGCAATTCTCTTTTTACGTTTGCCTTTATGAAACCGACCTTCAACCTCAAATATTTTTTTTAAATTCTGACTATTTTAAACAACTTTTGATGCAATTATGTTAACAACACATAATTGTGTAACACAAAAAAAACGAGAGAAGATATAGTCGGTCAAGCCCGACCATATAATACCCTACACCATTGTGTACATCATAATTCGGGGAGGGGTCTTTTATTAGACTAGGCCAATTGTGAACCGATACTCATATTAAATGTAAAATAAAACATACGGATACAGAATATTACGTCAATACATTTATATGAATTTATTCAATTTTGGGTGATTCCCGAAAAAAGACCTTATATGGGAGCTGTGGTAAATTATGGACCGATCTTTGTAAAATTTGGCACTGTCATTTATGTTTATATAAAACTTATTTTTGTCGAATATTAACTTGATGATCTAGATCTTGGTTAAAGTGCAAATTATAAGGGGAATTAAATGGCATTCTTTCTAAATTTTAATGGTAACTTTTAATTACCTTTGTTTTTAAAAACTATAACTATAAAAAATCTTTAATCACCAAGTTTTTCTACACACTGTTCGAAAAAATGCCAAAATGAAATATGTCTTAATACAAAACATTGGAATCTATATTCAAAGTCGGACCGAAACACTATATTATTAAAATTTATTTTAATTAATCAAAAATCTTAAAAAAAAAATACTTTAACAGTTGTTAACAAAAACATATTAAAATTGTTTTAAATAAAATATATAAATATGTGGTAGCAACATTCGTGTTAAATAAAAATTAAATTATGGACCGATCTTTGTAAAATTTGGCACTGTCATTTATGTTTATATAAAACTTATTTTTGTCGAATATTAACTTGATACTAACATTTTAATGGGATTTATTCCGTTAAAGTGATTTTTTGAAAAGGGGTTTATATGGGAGCTATGGTTAATTATGGACCGATCTTTTTAAAAATCGGCACACTTATTTAGACTTATATGAAACTTGTATGTGCCAAATTTTATTAAAATATTGCTATACTTAAGGGATTTATGATCGTTAAACCCTTTTCAGGGAGGTCATTTGTATGGGGGCTAGGTGAAATAATGGACCGACCATAACCAATTTCTATAGGCTTTGTCCCTGGACCAAAAGAAATCTGTGTACCAAATTTCATACATTTTGGTTCAAAATTGCGACCTGTAGTTTGATTACAAGGTTTACATGGACAGACGGACGGACGGACGGACATCGTTAAATCGACTCAGAAAGTGATTCTAAGCCGATTGGTATAAATTAGGGTGGGCCTTAGACCAATATTTTTGGGTGTTGCAAACATCAGCACAAACGCATAATACCCTCCCCACATATGGTGGTGTAGGGTATAAAAAAAGTTAAGACCTGAAACGGTTCCATGTGGTGCCGGCAAGCACCCAAAGACAAAAATTCCAAAAAAAAAGTGTTTGAAACTAACAAGTTTTTTTTATTTCTTTTTCTTGCTGTAGTCGCACATTTAAACATCATTGTGGCGTTTTAAAATATTAATTTGCTAAACATGTATAGCTATTTTAAAGAATTCAGCAATTTTGCATATTTTGTTATAGCGGATATTGGCGTTATAAATCAATTTTAAACTGAAATAAGTTCCTGTGTAAAGTTTTACTTACGCAGAAAATATAATAAATGGTATATGTCAATCTGTAGCTGCTTTATGTATATCAAAATCAATATGGCGTTCGAAAAAAAATACGATTTTTCATTTAATGCAACTTTACAGATTTGCCTAAGTGCAATTAAAAAATGTGTATAAATTACAATGTCTTATGACTTATTTAAAAAAAAAAAATATGAATTTTGCAATAAATGGATGAATATGATCAAGACTACATCACTAAAAACTGAACTTTGCAAATTTTATAAGAAGGTTTAATAATTATTAAATCGCTAATATATCCGCGCATACTTAACTTATCGCGATATTTTTAATTTGTATTTTAGATACAGCATTGTAGAGTACATAAAAGCAATAATTTTTGATTTAGGAATATAAATAGAATTTAGACAATTTTTTTTTATAAATGTTTATCTTAAACCGCCATAACATTGATGCCGTTCGGTAAAAGTCACGCGAACAGATTTGTGACTAGAGCCAAGGAATATTGGTACTAAATATCGTTGATGTGCCATTTAAAAATAATTTTTAATTTTTCACTGTATTTATTTTAAATAAAAAGTCTTTTAAAGTAAAAAATTAAAATGGAACCATAAACTTCAGGTATTTAAGTGTACTTTGCTTCAAGTATTTGTAAATTACATCTTGTCGTAATATTTTTGCAATTGTCCTAAAATACATTAATTTTAAATTTTCATGTTTGTTCCAAAAATTTTCTGAAAAGTAGTACGTATTGTCCACATTAATATTATAAAAAAAAATCGTGCGCATATATAGCCCGATTTGAGAAATTAATTTTTTTTTTTTTTTTTTTTTTTGTGAAAAAAAGCTCCTGTTTAATCACTAGCAAATTCTTGTTCCTTACCCGATTTCCAAGATTTTTATATCGCCTTAAAGTCCTTGATAAATCCTTTAGAAAACATGCTTGCATGTACTATTTATCTTATATATTCTTCAGATATATTCATTTGAAGTTTCAACAATCTCAACTTTGCAAGATGTTGGTCTTTTCCATATATATCCCAACATTTTCAACCGATTTTATCATATTTTTTGCAGTTTATGAAAAAACTAAATTGTCTATCAAACAAGAAAATTTGAAATCGATATCTTTATTGAGTCAAAAAATAAACGATTTTGAATTGCAAAAATTAATAAACAGACGGACGGAAGGACAGACATTAGAATTCTTGAAAATAGTTCTAAAATTCCAAAAGTAAAAAAATATTTTTTTACTTCTTGGTCAATATAAAAATTAAATCTAAATATTAAATTATTGATATCACCTTTCCCTGAATTAAGTGCATTTTCGACCCAATTAACCCAAATGTATAGAAGGACGGACATTGCCATTCTGCCAAAAACAATATTTTAGATTTCTAGAATGTATATTTTAACTAACTAATAAATAGAAAAAATATAACATGCTCATCAAAATTCAGATATCACCCTTTCCTGAACTAAGCGACATTTTCGACCAATTTAACTCTAATGTGTAGAAGGACGGGCGGACATTACCATTCTGCCAAAAAAAAAAAAAAAAAATCTTAAAAAACTAAAACTGAATTTTTACCTAATATTAAATAAGAAAATAAAACGTGATCAATAAAATATTGATATCACCTTTCCCTGAATTAATCGCCATTTTCGACCCCTTTTAACCCAATGTGCGCTGGTAGGGAACTGATGAGAAATTAAAAAAAAAAAAAAAATTATATTTTTTCCTTATTAAGCTGATTTTTACGTATAGTTTGAGGGGTCTTCCAACATCGAAATCGCAAAAATACGTTTCCTTGGGACACTCTAATATACATATGTATATTACATATAACGTATTTTACATGAACCGATGTAATCTTTGTAAATATTCTGTAATTTTTTAAAAATGTGTGTTCTTTGAAACTTTCTAGTCTTTTTTAGAGGAAAAACTGAATACTATGTATTCAATTTCTGATGTATTTACACACTGTACCAGCTCTTTAAAAAAATATTGGAGCTATGGTCCATTATGGATTTATTTCAAATATTATATTGATGCACGTTAAAATGACTTTCAAAAGGGAGGCTATGGTTAATTATTGTGCCGAATTTATGCTGAATTTCATTAAAAACTTGAAGACATAAGTATAAAAAAGTTTTTCCAAGAGAACATTTCTATGGGAAGTCGATCATATTTAATTAGGCTTCTTCCTTATACCAAAATCATTTGCCCCCCAAATTTCATTAGTTTAAAATTAAGTAAACTTTTATTTCAGTCAAGAACATTGACAACTTTAGTTCTTGCACTTCAACTAGTTTTAATTTTTATTATAAATTAATAAATATTTATTTTAACTATTTATTTTATTATTATGATTTTTTGAATTTTATTCATCCAAAATGTCAAACATACTAAATCTAAAATTTCTTTTAAATAAAAAAAATTTTGGAGACAATAAATAGAATAGTTATTGAAACAATAAAGTTGAATAATCATCGATTTAACCATAATTTAATTATGAGCTGAAATTAGCATATACATTTAATACTAGTATGAGTATTCCAAGAAAAATAATATATCTCTTAAAATGTATGAACTTTTTAAATAATTTATTTTTTAAAACAAGTTTTTTTTTTATTTAAAGAAGAACGTGAAATTTATTTTGAATAAACACTTGTTAAATAAAAAATATTTTTAAATTCATTATGTTTTACCTAGGACTTGAATGAGACGATTTAACTGAGATACTCCATGGTAAACGTTTAGTTAAAAATTAAAAAAATATATATACGGGCCTGTCACAGAAATCCATTCCCATCCAAATTTAAATTGGAAAAAAACAATTTATTAATGTATTTTTGAATTAATAGAATTGATCTGAATCTGAAGAAGTAAAACAAAAGTCTATAGAAATTTGAAATACGGAATTAAAACCATTCCGTTCGGAATGTATGATAGGCCTGATAAAATATGAATTCATAAATTTTGGTATAAAGATTTATACTTATTTGTGATTGATCTCACTATATTGCTATCTTCAAGCAACTTAAATCAATATTCAGGAAGAATATATATGCGCACAAGGTTTACATGAACAACCAGCTAGCCAGCCAGACGGACGGGCATACATCGCACAGTGCTTTGTTCCATAGACAAAAATAAAAATAAAAACATTTTTCAAATTGTATTGAAATATACGTTTTTAGAAAGATGACAATATAGATCATACAATTTAAAAAGATTTATTTGCAAAAATTTATCTTTGTGACTACTAGAGAGGGTCAGAGAATTTAAAGCAAATATTAATGAACCAAAAAGCTGGTTTTAAACTGTTTCAGGAAAAAAATTGTCAAAAATTTATTTTTTGATGAAATGCATCGAAGTATCATTTTTTCACTACTTCAGAATATTTTTAAATTAAAACTATTATTATTTTTAAAATATAGTGTTTCGAATATATGTATATTATTGCTCAAATTTACACATATTATTTACTTAAAACCTCAAAAAATCATTAAATTTTATGAATGAAATGTAAAAAAAAATTATAAAAAATTATACAATTCTTTTTACGGTTTATGTTAGTTTTTGCAGTAACATATTTAACAGATTAAAAAATAATTATAGCCTAGTTTTTGCCATAACTTTAATAAAAGTTAAATTGAAAAAATGTCTGATTTCCTCTTTTACTTCAATTTCAAAGAGTTCTCAATGTTAACGTAATTTATTTCGCTAAATTAAAACAAAAAAATTTTAAAAATTATTTCGAAATTTAAAAAAAAACTAAGGAACGGAAAAATATATTTTTTAGATCCAACATATTACGTAAAAAATCCTCCAGATGGCGCTAATTATAGAGCAGTTTTAAACTTTAATACAAAAATTACACAAGTTCGATGGAGTATAAAAAAAAAATATAAAAAATAATAAAATTTTTTTTGCTTGATTCTGAAATTTAGTATTGTTTTTTAATGTGTAAAGAAAAAAATATTTCCTATTTTTTGCCACAACTAAAAAAAAGTAATAATTAAACAAGCGCGAATGTTATATTCGGCCCGGCCGAATCTATATACCCACTATCAACTTTTTCAAATTCTACGTTATATGGGAAGTGGGCGGTAAAGTGGGCGGACCACGCCCATTTTTGGTTTCCAAGTTTATGTCAATTCCCGAACTATATGTACAAAATTTCGTTATCGTACATGCTTTTGTTGAAGAAATATCAGCAGAGAAGTATAAAACGGACACCCTGTGTTTCTAACATTGTTGTTTATTAACCGATTTTGCCCATTTTCAATTCCAAACAAACCTTATATAAGACAAACATTTGTGCCAAATTTCGTCTTCCTACGTTGTTCCGTTCGAGCCCTATCCTGCTTTCAACAGACGGACGGACATAGCTAGATCGACTCAGAATCTAACCAGGGCCCAGAAAATATAAACTTTGTGGGGTCTTAGATGATTCCTTCGATATTTTACACACGGAATGACAAAATCAATATACCCCCCATCTTTTTGATGGTGGGTATAAAAAATTTCAAAATTTATTTTTCTTACACAAAAGTCAAAGAGTTCTTTATGTTAAAATATTTCGTGATGTAAAATCGACATTGCTTTAAAATTTAATACAATATTGAAAACTAAAAAAAAATAAAAATATTGGACCGGAAATCGGCCGAAATTAGGTAAATTAATAAGTTATTGAAGATAAAATTAAAATAATATTTAAAAATGATAGGGCTTGGGGGAGGTAGGTATGCACATGCTTCTATTAAATAAAATATTGTCTGACCCATGAAAAACCTATTTCCAATGACTATCGCAAATTTTGATACTGTTTTGACCAGTATTTTATAATAAAATGCGTTTTTTTTACATTTCCGTATATATAGGAGGTAGGAGTGTTCTTGCTCCGATTTTTTTAAACTTTGTATATATTTACTTTAGGTCTAAGGTAATATATGTACCAAGTTTAAATTTTCTGCGACACCTCCTTCCGTTTAAAAACAGTATGTCAGAAATGTGTCTTCCCATTTCAGGATATATGGGTGCTAGGAGCGTTCTTGTTCCGATTCAAATAAAAATTTGCAGACTTACAAATAATCTATATTTAACTATAATTCTGACCAATATTCGAGCTGTAAATCCATTTTATATTTCCAGAATATATGGGAGGTAGGCGTGTCCTTGCTCCGATTAAAAAATAAATTAGCAGACTTATATGCAAGCTATTTTTAATGGCTGCCACAAATTTTGTTAAAGTTCAAACCAGTATTTTAGAAAAAATTAAGTTTTTTAACTTCAGGATATGTGGGAGGTAGGCGTGTCCTTGCGCAGATTTTTTTCAAAACTTGGTTTTTATTTATTCTAGGCCTATAGTAATATGCGTACCAAGTTTCAATTTGCTACGACAACTACTTTTATTTCTGTCGCATCGTTGTATAGGATCAAAGCACTATGCATCGTTAAGCGATGTTACGAATTTAAATTTAAACATGAGGGTCGGATTTTTTTTTTTTTTTTTGTATTACAAACTTCAACACAAACGCGTAATACCTCAACCACATATAGTGGTGTAAGGCATATCTACAAATTTCCAAATGTACATTAAAAATTTCAGTAAAAAAAAAAAAAATGTACTAAAAAAAATCAAAATTGCAAATATGTATGAAAAGTAAAGTACCACTTTTAAAAAAAAGTTTTTAAATTAAACGGAATTAAGAGTATGCTTTTCCTTTTTTTAGTTTACACATTCTTGAATGAAGGAAAAACTCAATTTTTTTTTTAACATAAGTTAACTTTAAATTGTATGTACTTCCAGATCTATTGAGTTAACTTTAGAATTTTAACATAATGGGCCGACAGATATCGCAGAACGATAATAAAAATGCAAATTAGTTACAAGAGTAAAGGGATCATTACTTTCTATTATTTTCCTCTATGTACTAATTAATGTAATCCTTAATCCTATCGACACTATCATCAATTTTCAACATTCAATTCACTGGTCCATTTAAATAGCCTGACAAAATCTTTTTTTTTTTTAAATATTTTTTAAAAAGAAATGTTCAGTACATATCGCTCACTTGCGCCAAGAATATCATAACTAAGAAAATATTTTTTTTATATTTAGTTTTGAGGTTGAAATATATTTTTTAAAAGTTTTTAATAAAAATAAGATTATGATGAAATTTAAACACTTCTTTCTATACATTGTTGACTATACAAATGCACAAATAAAAAAATACTTCATTGAAGGAACACAAAATAGATTATGAAATTTATATAAAATGGTTTTATAGCGATCCTTCGTAAAACATTAAAAAAACTAATATACAAGACTTTGTTAGTTAAAAAAACACATTATTTACTAAGACTTAGCAATGTTAACTTGAAATTTTTATTTATCGAGTTATGACATTGTTGCAGCAAATGAGCTTTATATCGAAGAAAAACATGTTTCTTTTTCGAAACGCGATATCAGATATAAAACTACATGTAAAGAATCCAAACATTTCAGCATAAAAGCTTCTTAAAACAATATTTTTATTATGCAACATTTTTTTATAAGAACTTACCCTTCATAACCTGCTAAATTGCTGCCGAATGTCAATGTGGACATCATGGCCACTGCAGCAAATATTTGAAACCACATTTTTAATTTATCGTTCATATTCATTTTTAAAATTTTATTTAAGACCTTTATTATTTTAAGTTATTAATTAACTATTTTTTTTAGCTATCATATGTGTGGTTTTTTTATAAATATAAAATAATTTCTTTAATAATTTCCTATAAATTGGTAATTTTGTTAATGATTTTAATATATGTATAATTGAGGTTTTAGCACGTTAACACTTTCATAGCACTGGAAGTTAGTTAGTAATGCATATTTTTTATGTTTATTTAAAATATAAATAAATATACACTATACGTTTTTTTTATTTGTTTATAAAATGCACATTATATTCTTTTATTATTTTTTATTTACACTATGTTTATTTCCTTTTTTTTTTTTCTCTTTGTAAAATTTAATTTTTTTTTTTCGTTTTTTTTTTTTTTTTTTCTTATTTATTTCAATTTATTTTATAAAATTGATTAAATATTTTGAGTATGTGCTTTAAAATAAATGCAATTTGTAATTAGATGTTATTTCTTTGGTTTTATTATACCAAAGATTAAAGTTAAGCGATTTCCGTCCGATACGCTAACGTTAAGGCGATCGACTAACAGTCATGCAAAAGTTTAACTTAGAAAGAAGACATTAGTTAACGAAAACTAAAAATATATTTGAAAAAAAAAAAAAAAAAAATTCAAACTCGTACTCAATCAAAACGAACTGAACTGTAAATCATACCAAAATTATTCCACAAATATAATAGAAATGAAAAAAAAAACTAACTTTGTTTTCTTTATTAAAATCATATATAAAATAATAACAAATTTTTATGTTTTGGATATTAAATAGTGAGTGTCAAGGTTAAGAGAAACATCTTATCCATCTATTTGTCTCATCCGAAATTAAAAACATAGTCTGAAATGTTTACATATGTATATGTGAGAGTTTTATACGTGTTAAGTATATCGCGCCTGTATTTTTTTGTCTGCTCGTCTAGTTGTTTCAAATTTCAAATCATCACTCACTGACCGTTAAAGTCTGGTAGTTTCAATATATTGTCATTTAATCTATAGTTACTATGATGCCCTACAATAGGCAAATATTGAAAATGAAAAATGTTTAAAAATATCATTAGAATTACATACTTATGTATTAAGAAGAAAATGGTAATAAATATTCTGAAAGATGTATATGTAAATATAGTAGCCTGGTACAAAATTGTAGGAAAAAACATAAGATATTGATTGGAACTTTCCACAAAATATAGTTTATTTGTAGTGAACTCTATAGTCTCCTGAATTGTCCAATCTATCATTAATTGTCCAGTCTATAGTCTAGAACATAGTTCAATCTATATTATATTCCATAATCTATAGTCTAGTCTATCGGAAACCACAACATATCGACGCAGCAGTATCTTAGGTACCTCGGGATCGTAATAGACGAAAGACTAAAATTCTGACCACATATTGAGAAAATAAGTTCTAAAGCATCGAATAAAGCGGCAGCGCTATCCAGCGTGTGTATCAGCGAAAGAAATCAAACGCACCAAACGCAAACAAGAAACCAAATAGTGAGAGACAGAAATTCATGCAAACGTGGCAGAAGAGATGGGAAGGAAGTCGCAAAGGGAGATGGACCTTTAGAGTGATACCAAAAAAAAAGAGGAATGGTTGCACAGAACACATGGCGGAGTAAACTACTACCTGACACAATTTATCACTGGGCATGGATTCCACCTACCTATAAAAAAAAGTCTAGTCTATAGTCTAGTCTATAGTCTAGTCTATAGTCTAGTCTATAGACTAGTCTATAGTCTAGTCTATAGTCTAGTCTATAGTCTAGTCTATAGTCTAGTCTATAGTCTAGTCTATAGTCTAGTCTATAGTGTAGTCTATATTCTAGTCTATAGTCTAGTCTATAGTCTAGTCTATAGTCTAGTCTATAGTCTAGTCTATAGTCTAGTCTATATTCTAATCTTTAGTCTAGTCTATAGTATAATCTATAGTCTAGTCTATAGTCTAGTCTATAGTCTAGTCTATAGTCTAGTCTAGCCTATAGTCTAGTCTAGTCTATAGTCTAGTCTATAGTCTAGTCTGTAGTCTAGTCTATAGTATAATCTATAGTCTAGTCTATAGTCTAGTCTATAGTCTAGTCTATAGTCTAGTCTATAGTCTAGTCTATAGTCTAGTCTATAGTCTAGTCTATAGTCTAGTCTATAGTCTAGTCTATAGTCTAGTCTATAGTCTAGTCTATAGTCTAGTCTATAGTCTAGTCTATAGTCTAGTCTATAGTCTAGTCTAATATCTATTCTATAGTCTAGTCTATAGTCTAGTCTATAGTCTAGTCTAATATCTATAGTCTATAGTCTAGTCTATAGTCTAGTCTATAGTCTAGTCTATAGTCTAGTCTATAGTATAGTCTATAGTCTAGTCTATAGTCTAGTCTAGTATATAGTCTAGTCTAAAGTCTAGTATATAGTCTAATCTATAGTCTAGTCTATAATCTAGTCTAGTCTATAGTCCAATATATAGCCTAGTCTATAGTCGTATTTATAGTCGTATCTAGATTATAATTTATTCTTTAGTCTATTCTATAGTATATTCTATAGTATATTCTCTAGAATATTCTATAGAATATTCTATAGATAGACTATGGTCTATTCCATAGTATAATCTTTAGTAATTTCTTTAGTATATACCCCAGTTACTAATATAATGTAAGGTTTTAATGAAAACTGCAATATTTTTGTTTTATTTTAATTAATAAAACATTAATTTAATTTTTAATGAAATACATTTATTTAAAAATAAATTTAATAATGAAAAATCTTAAGTGCTATGCATTGTTCATCGTCCGAAGTCCAAAAATACTCTGTCTCTCTCTTCAAAACTAAAATTCGTTCCACCAGGCACTAGTCACTGCCACATCCCTCCAGAGTTGTAGTATCAAAATGTCCGACCACTTCTAGTGATTCGGACGTTGCCACTCGATTCCACAATAATATATAGTCCGGCCTATAATCTATGAATGGTCCAGTATATAATATGGTGCCTAATGTACTCTGTAGTCTGATCAACAACCTAGTCTTTATTTTAATGAAAAGTTTAATTACTAATCTACTTATTTGCTAAAAATTTATTACCTGTAGATCCTACTGTATGTTATCGACAAGTCGAACATTTCAAACACAAAAACCTCGACTACTTATATTTATGTTTCTACAGATCTCCCAAATTAAAGAACAAATAAAATAAAATTATTAACGATTATGAAATACGATTCATAATCGCTCTTATGCCACGCATTTATTTTTTTTATCATAGAAACGTTAAAAAAAAAAATCAAACGAAAAACGACGACCCAACGACTAGATGGCATGCGATTCTTTGAACCTGTTTCTCTACTCTCCGTCAACATTACCAATTTATGTTGATTATTTTTTTTTAATAAGTAGTATTTAATTTTCTAAATTATTTACTTTTTTTATTTCTTTTTAAATTTTTATAATCGAACTGGTTTATTCTTAGAAATTTTTTTTCCATAATATTTCCGTCATTTCTTTTTTAACTGTTACGTATACAATATTTAATAGAATTTTTAAACTCTTTTTGGAAAAGAACAAGTTTTTTCTTTAATTACTCTTAAGCCAAAAAAAATTATCAAATTTTAAGAACTCTGAAAAAAATAAATAAACAAATTTAAATTTCAAATCGTATCCGCCTTGTCTAGCAACATAATTTGTTATAAACTGGACTCTCACCTCACTTGGAGTAGAGATTTCAAAAAGCTCTTTATAACTATGGGTATCTAAATAACCCACAGATTCGAATCGATTAATTGCGGTAATCTACAATGTATGAAAATAGTGTTGGTGTTTGAAATTTTGAATTCATTAGCGTGTAATTAATTTCAGTCTCCTGTATAAGCACATTACTATATTTTTTTGTTATTTTTATGTAATATACTTTTTTTCAATTATATTATATTTGCTTTTAATATTCTTCTTAATTATCGATAGTTGATTATCTTAACCATTGGGGGTTAATATCTATTTATAAAAAAATATATTAAAAAACACTTCTGATGATTTCAACAGCTTCTCTTTAACATACGAGTACATACTATGCTAATGCTTGAACATCCCATATGACCGTTGAAGGTCACATAATTTGAAATTAAATATATTCATACTTTTACTTTAGAAAAAAAAATAAAATCAAAAATTAAAAATAAAAAAACACGATACAAATATTTAAATAAATTCATCATGTGATTAATACACAAATTATAGGAAATCAATACTATTAAGATAAAATTTAAGGTATTCGATTTCAAAAGTTCTTAAAATATTTTAATACGCTTTGGTATGTTTATACATAAATAACAGTATGATTTCAAATGGAAACAACACTTAAGAAAAAGTAAAAGTACTATATTGATTTTGAATTACACTGATAAAATTAAAAAAATTAACTAAACAACAAATGATGTTAGTAAAAGCATTAGAAATTCTGATATTTGATACACCCTAAAGGAAAGAGAACCGGTTCAAAACTAGTCACAGTACAGGTTCTCAGGGTTAGTGACCGGTTCCAGTTCCGGAACTTTATATGGGAGGAACCTGTCACCTTTACATGGGCTTGTCTTTGGAGGTGGCTAATTAGCACCTTGGGAAAGGTCTTTTGACAGGTCTCAGCACTGGTCAAAGAGGACATTTTCAAAGTCGATCAATAAATAAAAATATGAATACAAATTTTAACTTTTTTATTTATTTTTAATTTATTTTTATTAAATTATATATTATTATTTTTCGTTAATATCGATGGCGGCACCCTGAATCGAACCCACGTTCTTCTGACATATCTTACGTTTTATAGTCTTCAACTCTAACCATTGATTATTATTTCGCGCGAGTTGCTAATTGCGCAATTAACATTCCTGTTAGAAATTGACTCTCAACCAGTGTTGCCAGCTCCGTCGCCTATAAAATGGCTAGATTAGACAAATAAAGTAGCTAGAAATGGCTAACTCATAGTATAATAATAAAGTATACTCGTAAGAACAGCTGTTTTAAAATTTTTTCATTGGCAAACCTCGCGGTACTGTCAAATTGTTTTTGTATTCACATGTAAAATATTTTTTGAGTTTTTTTCTCTTGCTCTCTTTCGTTCTCTTATTTTTCCGTTCAAAGCATTCTGACATTGTGGGCAGTAGTTTTACACTAACAAAATACAAGCAATTTTTGTTTTTGTAGATGTGCGAGTACTTTATTATTTTACTATGGGCTAACTCTTGAAAATAATTATTTAAATTGTCAAATATATTATTTGATGTTTAAATTTAAGAAATCTTTAATTAATAATTGTATTTTTATTTAAACTTTAATTTGAAATTGCTATTTTATTTTCGTATTTATATATCGTTTATCAATATAAACATATAATTATGCGTAAAGAAATTAGAAAAAATGTGTACATGTCTATAAAAATGGTATATCAACATTCATATTAGGTGGTTTATAATTATGACATTTACTTTGATTTTTAGTCTTTTTTAGAATATAAAAATATAAATCCTCCTCTGCAACTCTTCCATACATTTAATTATATAGTCTATATAAAAATACGTTCGTTAAAAAAATTTACTTTTTCATGAAATCTGCTCTCCTGTTTTCGTTTTTGGCCGGGCGGGCCAAAACGAATACAGGAGCCAAAACGTTTTGTGTCAAATTATTCTAAATCTGTTTTGATGAAACATCGTCAATAAATTTAAAAAAGCTCGCGTGACATTTTTTTATTAATTGGTAAAAATTTAACTTTTTCCAAAATTCACCATTTTCGACCAATGCCTGATGTAGGGTGCAAGCCTAAATCAGTTCAAAATTTCTACATTAGCCATTTATGAAGTCTTGTCTTTTGAAATATATAAAGAAACATTTTTTTCTTAAACGGAACTTTGAGAAAAAAGTGAAAGAAATGTATTATATTTTTGTAAAAAATAGCCATTTTTCATACCAATTTCAGAGTGCTGAATTTGAATATTTTTTAGGTCTAGATGCATTGTGATAATCCAAAAATTCTTTTAACATGTTATTTTGAAATATATAGCAAATTACAAAATAATTTTAAAAAATGTTTACCTCATATACCTCAGGACTTATTCCCGAAAAACGAAAGAAAGTCGAGGCAAAAAATCAAAAATTCAAGTGAAAATATCTTTTTAACTGTAAGAGATAACTTGGATGAGTAAGCTTATTTTTTTACCTTACCAAGCACTTTACAGAAATATAAAAATCTTTAAAATCGGACTTCATTTGTATGTTACCATTTTTTTAAACTTTTACATACTCGAGGTAGTCAATTTTGACACCCTGTAGATTTTCTTGTGTTATCACAGGATGACTGCAAGATAATTTTTCTCAAAGCTTAGGTCCTCCTCTGCAACTCTTCGATACAATTCAATTTAATCCAACCAGTAGTTTAGGAGATACAGATTTATTACCAAAAAATTTGCGTTCGACTCCACTGTGCGGTATTGAGAATGATTTAATTTAAAACAAGCGCGAATGTTATATTCGGCCTGGCCGAATCTATATACCCACCATCAACTTTTTCAAATTTGACGTTATATGGGAGGGGGCGGTAAAGTGGGCAGTAAAGTGGGCGGACCACGCCCATTTTTTGTTTCCGAGTTTACAGTGGTCCTTGAACTATTTTAACACAATTTCACCTTATATGGGAGGTGGGCGGTAATGTAGACGGACCACTCCCATTTTTGGTTTCCAAGTTTATATCGACCCCCGAACTATACGTACAAAATTTCGTTGTCGTACATGCTTTTATTAAAGAAATATCAGCAGAAAAGTATGAAACGGACACCCTGTGTTTCTAGTTTTCAGCCCATAACTTTTTTGTTTATTAACCGATTTTGCCCATTTTCAATACCAAACAAACCTTATATAAAATAAATATTTGTGCCAAATTCGAGCCCTATCCTGCTTTCAACAGACAGACGGACGGACATAGCTAGATCGACTCAGAATCTAATCAGAACCCAGAAAATATATACTTTGTGGGGTCTTAGATGATTCCTTTGACATGTTACACACGGAATGACAAAATCAATATACCCCCATCTTTTTGATGGTGGGTATAAAAACACACCGTTTATAATTAGCGTCTGATTCAGCATAATAATGAAATTGTTTGAAAGTAAAATTTATATTGAAATTACTCATTTTTTTATATATTTCCTTTTTTTCAAACTTGGAACAAACCACAAAATTTCAAATTTCTTTTGAAATTTATTAAAAACAAGAAAATATATTTAAAATATAAAAAAAAAACTGGCTAAAGTAAAAATGAAATGGCTAAATCTTCCGGCTAGATCAAATCTAGCCATTTTTTTATAGCTAGATGGAAAAAAAAATCGCTAGATCTAGCCGGAAAATGGCTAGAGATAAAAGGAAATCGGATTTTGGGCTAAATTTCGTATTTTTGGTGAAATTTGAATTTTTTATGAAATTTCGAATTTATTGTGAATTTTTGGTGAAAAATTGTTGGTTCTGCGAATGATAGTACAACCTATATTATATGAAAATATAGAGTTGATATACCAATAGATTCTCAGAAACGAAATTTCAATCCAATTTCATCATGAAATGATGAAATGATATGAAAACGTAACGAAAACAATTTTTAAAACTATTGATATTTTCGCCCCAAATTTCATTTGTATGTTGTTAAATAAATAATTAACGATCGTTGTTTTGAAATTCACCTTATAAACTAGTGACGAAAATATTTAAATTTTTAAATCCAATGACTGGATTTCATAAACAGAAATCGAATACATAAACCCAATTTATTGATTTTGTTGAGAAAATGTTATAAAACCAATCCGAGTTGGATTCTATAAACAGGGTGACTATTTGAAAAGAACGTCCGACTCATTTAAAGTATTACAATTTTTTTTCAGAATAAGAACACAAAAAGACGCATGGGGCAGAATAAAGGAACCTTTTTGCCAGAAAAGAAAACGCCATTAGTATACTTTAGCATTGCCCTGTCTCAGTATTGTTTCATCCGATTTTGACAATTCTGGTGAAGCATATTCTGGGACGAGTCACTGTACAAGCATAAACAAGATGTTAATTTATATTGTTTAGCCCAGTTACTCTATTTTGGTTCATCCAGGGTTCTTGGATTGAAGCTACCTATATTTTTTCCATCATAGCGGTGGCTGCCCTCTCGCTCCGGAGCCCAATATACTTTTTTTGCTGGTATCCGCGAATTTTTGTATATTATTTTGCACAAAATTAGATATAGCTGACAATACAAATATCATTACATATTTCCATATTTTGTCATATTTTTGATCACTCATATCCCAAAAAAGGTAAATACGACTATTTTGACAACTATTTTATGAGTAAAAAATTCGAATTAGCATGAATTTTCAAAAAAATTAAAACCCCTTTCATTATAATTGTATTTTTTTCATAATTATAGGTAGAAGGGGGAGCATCTATATCAAAATAAAGTTGCATCTTTAAAATAATCCTTTTAAGATCGGAATCTAAACTGCCAGGTTATTTTTAAAGACAATCATTTTAAATGTATATGAGAATTTTGTTATATCTTCATAACAAATTTTAAGGAAATTTAAATTTTGACCCACTTCTGAGTTGATGTGCCCAGAAGCCATAAAATATTGTAAGAGCGCGTCTTTTAGTTTTGGATTCTGAAAACTATAAGGGTCAAATTTGAATTCTACATACTACGAATGAATCATTTTAATACAGTGGTTTCAAAACATTTTTTTTTTTAATAATTCTCCAACTTTTGATCAGTTAGAGATATCGACTAAAATTATCATGACCAGAGTTGAAGTGTTTTCGAGTTGATTTGGAGGCGTATAGATCCCTAGTAGGTCCGGGGTAGAGAGAACACTTGCAAAGTTTGACACTGGGTAATGTGATTTTTTTTTTTTAATTCGACAAAAATTCATTTATGATTTCAATGTGTAAAAAATTTATATATAGATAGTCCTTGGAATCTTCTTACATGCTTACACATGTTTAGGTTATCTCTTTAATTGTAAGAGATACTTACGTCAAATCAAATTTCACCCTAATTTTCGTCTGTTTTTTTCTTTAAGTTTTTTAAATTTGGCTGACTTAATTTGGTACCAAACATTTTTTTAAAATATTCACTATATTTAATACAAAATTTTAAATAATATTGCTGTAAAAATCATATAAATTTATGAACACGATAAAAGTTATATTATTCTAAATTTAAAACTTTTCACATAAACTGTTTTTTTCCGGATTATAAATTATTTTATTTTTTCAAATGTAATCTTAACGCAAATGCGAGCGAAGTAAAATCGTAGACGCTTTGTACAACAGTCTCCCCACAAATCCTCCCCAAACTTTGACAATTTTCAAGAAGTTTTCATCATTTTTTTAAATTCTTATGGTCGAAAATCGATTCTTGTTGTTAAAAGACGATTATTTTGTGATCGATTCTTACCAGCAAAATTTTTACTGACATCGACTTTTAGGCTTCGATTAATCGAAAAATCAATACTGCACAGTGAAGTATTTTTTTTTTTGCACAAATAAATTACAAAAAATTCAAAAGGGAAATTTTAAACATTCTAAAAAATAATTGTTGGGATAATTTTTAAAAAAATTTTGATTCATTGCGTATTCGGTGATATGTTTAATTTACTTTCTATGTTTTTACAAAACACATTTGAATTCCATTCTGCTAAATTTAAGATATTTAATGACGTTATAAATAAATAAATTTATGGATTTTCTTTATATTTGATATTTTTGTTAAACATATTGACAGATATGCATATTAAAACGTATAACGGCCTTTTAGAACATAATCTAATTTAATTTTGATTCATTTTTTTACTAATTTTACAAATAATAAAAAAATATTAAAAAATCGATTATGAGGTTCTAATTCTTTATTATTATATTTGATGTTCTTTGTATTGTATTCAATGCATTACACCCAGAATATGTTTAGTTCAATGAATATCTCTGGTGTACTTGTTAAACATAACATATAAAATATGCATATTAAAACGTATAAAGGCCTTTTAGAATATAATCTAAATTTGATTAATTTTTTACTAATTTGAAAAATAATAATCTATTAAAAAACCGATTATGAGGTTCGATTAATCGACTAAGAAATCGAAATTAAAATGACTGATCAAAAATCGGAAATTGATTAATAATTTTTCGTACCATTCACTGCTTAAAACGCAAAGCTGGTATAAACAAAAAATATGTTAGTATACTTTATCGGTCTTGTTCATAATAAATTCTTATTTTAGGTTTATTGTACAAAATAGATGTTAAACTGTTTTTCCTTATTAACTTCTTATAAAAAGAACATTATTCATAATGTATTAAAAACAGTTCAATAACTATTAAACAGTTTTTGTTTTGTTCTGGCAATGCTATGTTTATTTTCTCTCATTTTTCTATTAGTGATAAATAAAATATTGAAAATTTATTCGTAATTAAAAGAAAAATTTTAAGTTTTTCTTTTATTTAATTTCTTTTACAAAAAAAAATGTCCAATGCTTTAACAATTTAATAGCTTATGGAAGCAAAGGGATTCATGGCCTTTTTTGGTATATTAATTTGTGAAATATTTTAAATACTCGAATAATTAATTTGTTTTGATTTTATGTACATCACGAATTTCCTATTTTGTTTTTAATTATTTTTTTTTCATATTTTATGAATTATTTATAAAAAACTCCTTCCTAGTCTATCGACTGACTACCGAGTGCAATCATTCTGAAAGGAAATGTAGCGATTCAAAGCCTGATTTATGAAATTTTATATATAAAGCGTTATGTTATTGAAAAACGGGAATTTTACATAAGTTAAAATAAAATGCGCCAATTTAAATCAACAAATTGCATTGCGGGTAGACCTATATATTTTCAAGTAGTTATTTTTAAAAAGGAACAGTGATTGCAATTAGGAAATTATTGCTAATGCAATTATTTTATTAAACACACAACACTCTCACATTCTACTTTGCATATGGAGCTATTAGCACTTTTTCATTACTGGCAAATAACAAACACCTTTAAAATTTATGGAAGCTGATTGAATATTTTATTTCGAGTCTGTCTAGACTATAAGCATTTTTACTAACACTTTTACCAATTAATATATGCAATTTTAATAGTTCCAATAACAAGTAGAACTCAATGAAGAATTATATGGAAGGTAGGCGGATCACACCCACTCTTCATTTTGATAATTATTAACTATTTATACAAAATCTCAATGGCTGCTGTTTAAGAGATTTCAGCAGAAAAGTATCAACTAGAAATACCACGGTCACTTATTTTCGTAGTATTTGGACAGATTGTAGCTAGATCTTTTTGGTGGTCGGTTTAAAATAATACGAATTTTTTTGGCTTTACCCAGCAAAAACTTTACTTACCCGGTAAGCCAATATATTACATTGCTAAAAGACGGTAACTACTTATAATTCGGGTGAAAAACTCATTACATTTATATGGCGATGTCCACGAATTCATGGGTCCCCATTATTAAAGTACTTATTTTAAACAATCAAATAAGTAGTCAAATGCTACAAAACTACAAATAATTCAAAACTACAAAATTGCTAAAAAAAAAATTAAAAACAAAAAGTTGGCTCAACTGAGATTTGAACCTAGGCAAAAACATTCGTTCATGTTTCAAAGACTACTGTCTTACTCACTACACCATATATACGTTAAAATTTGTGTGCGTTATTAATAGTTTTAACATACCAATAGAAATTCGAATAATTTTCTAAAAAAATTTATGGGTTTAGTTTGGTGTTGAACCGACAACCTTCTGAGTGCTACGCTGTAACTAGTTATTCCACTACTCGAAGAAATGGCAAAAATAATGACAACTCATTACCAGGTAATGAGTCTAGTAAGTAGTAGTCATTACTAAAAGCCAAACAATTTTTGCTGGGTAGCAACAAGCAAAACACAAGTCCATTTTGGTCTTACTCTTAACAAGCTAAAAGAACGTTGATGTTATGTTCGCACAAATATACTGTGCATTTTTTTAACGAAATGTTTGCAAATATAGAATACATATACTTCAAATTTGTTTGCAAAATATAGTTCCATATGTATTTGATGCAACAGAAAGATGTAACAGTTGTATATCTAATTACTATCGTGAGTCTGTGAAAAAGATTTTAATGCAGTTATAAATCCCACTGTACAGAACTGTGCAATAAGACCTAAATATAAAGTAATATATTTAAAACTATGCAAAACTTTTTTGTAAATGCATTCAATTTGCTAAAAAAGTAATATATTTCTAAAAATTTGTTTTATCAAACTGTTAGAGTAGGTTCTCACTAGGGTGATCGATTATTCGACTTTTTGGAGAAACCGGTTTTCGAATAGTTCGAATAGTTGGTATTTTGAAAAAACCGGTTGCACTTTTTAAAATTCAGAAAAAACCGGTTAACTATAAGAAAAAAATATAAGAAAATAATCCAAAAAAAATGTTATTAACTTTTACTTAGCATAAACAGAAACCATGGATTAATATGTAAAAAGTCAGAATCAATTTTATTGAAACGATTCTGCCGGTGAAACTTTTTTAAACAAAATCTTTGAAAAATTAAGAAAATATTGAATGAAAAAAAGACTAATACATTTAAATTTAACCTTAAACTATATTTTTAAAACATTAGAAGTAATACTTTATGAATATTTAAAAAAAATATTCATATATTTATATTCAAATATCAGTATTTAGTGCATGTTTTGTGAAATAAAAAGCTATTTTTAAAACCGGTTTTTTGTGTTTAAAAAAACCGGTCTATTTTTTTTTTTTTCTTTTTACGTTTTATTTATATATTGAATCTGTCTTATTTTAGACCTCACAATATGTATTAAAATCTTAAAAACTAAATTAAACACTACTCGATCTCTATCGAGATCATTGGTTATTCCATGGTCCTACTATTAACGGGGTGGAAAGTCGGCTCTGCGAAGCCTTGTAGCTGACTGAACTTCAGCAAGAGATCCTATGGATATTCTCATTTCTTATGTACCATGGCGCACCTGTCATGGTTCTAAGAATTTTTGATTTGTATAATATCAATGCTCGTATTACTGGCTGTTCCCCATAGTTGGATGCCGTATGTCCAAATTGGCTTTAAAACGGTTTTATACAGGATGACTTTATTGTCAAGGCTTAGTTTTGAATGACTGTTAATTAACCAGTGAAGACTAGAAGCTTTTAACTTCATATGAAGTCTCTTGGCTTCTATATGACGACGCCAAGTAAGTCGCCTATCTAAGTGAATACCAAGGTATGTAACATGGTCTGACTGGGGTATATTTATATCATTAAGTGTAACTGGAGGACAATTTCCTCTTCTCAGGGTGAATGTAACATGATTACTTTTCACTTCATTTACACGAATACGCCAGTTTTTCAACCATGTCTCCACACGTCGGAGATAAATATCTAGTTGGCTAGATGCTATTTGTGGGTTTTCATGAGAACTGAGTATTGCAGTATCATCAGCAAATGTTGAAATAGTCAGTTCATCACATATAGGTAAATCAGAGGTGTAGATTAAATATAGGGTAGGTCCAAGAACACTTCCCTGTGGAACACCGGCTTTTATTTCAAATTCTTCTGTCACAAAGTCATTTAACTTTACCCTAAATATACGGTCAGATAGATAGGACTCCAGCAATTTGTGGGTACATGGTGGTAGTAAACATTTAATTTTATAGATTAGGCCCTAGTGCCAAACTTTGTCGAATGCTTGTGCGACATCTAAGAAAATAGCTGAACAATACTTCTTTAATTCGAAACATTTCCTTATATCTCCAGTTAAACGATTCACTTGTTCTATGGTTCCGTGTTTTTCACGAAAACCAAACTGGTGAACTGGGACGATATTTCCATCGTTCAAGAATGGTAGAATTTTCTTTTGAAATACTTTTTCGAACAGCTTTGACAAGCAAGAGAGTAAACTAATGGGTCTATAAGAAGATGCTATTGTAGAATCCTTTCCTGGCTTTGGTATCATTTTAATCAGAGAAGTCTTCCAAATAGTACCTAGTACCTTATAAAGCTGTCTACCTCTAGGATTCATTAATCTTGAACCCCAGTACGTGTGTTTTGCATTATAATCGCCACATGCCAGGAAACAATCTCCTAGAGTATTAAAGAATTCTTCAAATTTTTCTTTAGTCATTGAAAATCTTGGTGGGCAATAAACCGAGCTTAGGGTTAAACCACCTGAGAAACATTCAAGGTGAATAGATGTTGCCTGCAAGTAATCTTTTGAGAATTCATCTAGGGCATAATGTCGTATTCGATTTCTAATTAGTATACCAGTACCACCATGTGCTTTTCCATCCGGATGATTAGTAGAATGAAATGAATAACCTGAAATATAAAAATTGTATCTGTTGGTGAGATGAGTCTCGGAGACTAACATCACATCAATATTTTGCTTCTTCATGAAGTATGAAATTTCCGTTTTATGTTGGTTTAAACCATTTGCATTCCAGAAACATACTCTCAAATAACTCATTTTCTCGTCAAGAGGATTTGAATATGTTTACTCAAATTATTATGTAGGTAAATTTAACAAAAAAAAATCATTATTAAACACAAAAAGTATCTTTCTTTAAAATACATTTTCCCCGATCTGGAATTTTTGGCATTAAGATACTAAAAAAATTTTGAATTGTTTTAATTTCCTGATTTTAAGACATTCGGTATCTCAGAAATCGTAAGAATATGGAGAATTATTATTAGTAAAAATAAAATAAATTTGGTCTTTTTCTTGAGACCATAACGCCCGGAACAAAAATATATTTTTTAGATTAAAGAATATTATTTAGAATTTTATAGGAAACTTTTAGACCCGAATAAAAAAAATTCAAATATTTTAAGCCAAATTGCAGTGAATGAATTCTATTTAGAATTAAAAAAAAAAAAAAAAAAACTTAAAATTTAAAATTTATAGCACAATTATAGAAACTGGAATAAATTTTAATGATCAGTACCTATTTAAATTTAAATATGCTAAATTAAAAAGCCTTAATTGTTCGAAATATTATGATTCATAATATATTATTCGATATTCAAATAAAATAGCTTTTTATCTTTCTCTTGATATTTTTCCGCTATTTAATATGAGGTTTTTCTATATTCTCATTTCATACAATTTTATTATGTGTATATATTTTTTTCACTGTTTATTTGTAATTAAACATAACGAACTGATGAAATTCTGTTATTGGCAACGATCATTTTTAAAATAATCGCTGTTATTATCCAAAATTATTTAAATACCAAGAAATTGGCTAAAGGAAGTTATTCGCATAAATATATTTTTCAAAATATTTGTATGTATATGTATTATATAAACTGTTTAAATTTATTCTTTCTATAAATCATTATTTTATCATAAAAAGACAATACTTCTTTTTCTAAAGTTCTGCTGTTTGAAAAACAAATATAAAAGGTGAACATCCTCATTTTAATAATTACTTCTTGTTACCGCACCCTACACTGCAACATGTAGGTTATAAAAGTTTTCTAGAACATAGGTAACATAGAGAAGATATTTGGTTGGTGACAAGAATAAATATTAGGATTTTATTTTATTTTATTTTTTTTTTTTTTTTTTTTTTTTTTTCTTTAATAATTATTATTCTTTAAAATACTTTAAAAAATATGTAGCATACATTTTAAAATTCATTGCAAAGTTTTAATAAAATTTCAAAAATAAAATATCATTAACGAATCTCCTGGAGATCAGTAATAACTAGAGTTTTTATCCCGAGAACCGGGATTTTTTGGCGGGAATTCCGGGAATTAAAAACTACTAAAAATGTGCAATTTTACCATTTTTAAAAATCAAAAATTCTATAAAATACGTTAATTTATCATAATTAAACAAATACAATATTGTCGCGCCTTCAGTTCGATGTATGTATATAAATACTGGAACAGTTTCTAAATATTTGAAAAATCCAAAACTTAGAAAACTTCTTCAAACATATATTTTTAATTGAGAAATAGATTCATATATTTGCGTGCAAATTATATGAAAATACACATTTTGTTAGGCTTAAGTCGATTGATAATTCAACTTTGGACTTTAATTTAATTATCTGAACAACATTTATTAAATTCCCCTAATAAACATTGGTTTAAATTCTTTGAAATACAAGAAGTTTATAAAAATTAATATGTAGGGATGCAAAAAGGTTCATATGAATCAAATATAAAACGATAATATATTATTGATATTCATATTAGAATTTATTAATAATCTTTTGTTTGCAATTAAATAAAGATTTTAAATTATAATATTTTCTTAATTTTTATTAATTTGTTTGTTAGCGGAAGAAGAGCCATCTCTTCAATATCGTAATAATTCAAAAAGAACGCAATATTTCTTTGTATTATTTTTGTATTTTTTTCAAGTTGATGGTCTAAAATACAAAATGTTAAAAGTCTGCTGTCAAACAAAAGTGTTTTGGTCAAATATTTCGCATTATAGTGTTTATTTAGGTGGTAAAATTGTCTTAATTTATCATATAGGTATTGTTAATGAATAATATTTTTTGATCTAATTATATTTGTTGAAAGTTGTTTAACACAAGTTGCTCATTGTAAGTGTTGTGAATTTTATGGCCGGAAGTTTAATACGCCTTTATATGTGTGGGATACATAAATCTAATAAGTTATGTAAATCTGTGGTTTCTTTTATAAAATAAAAAGTAATTGTATTGATGAGTTATTTGTTGGTTTATACCATTTATCTTCTTTAAATAAAAACAAGTGTGATAAATCAGTTTTGCTCGTCAAAGATTTGTATAACGGAAACGCGGGCCATCAATTTGATTAAATTAATTTAGTTAGTATTTTTATATGTAGTAATTAGTTTAAATAGCCTTTAGGAGTTTTATGGTGTATTGTGTTTGTAATAAGACTTTATTTTTTTGCAATCGTATGCAAATTGAATGTACGGACGCAGTGGGGAAAATGAGAATTTGGAATAATCTCACAGAACTCTCAGAAGAGGAGTTAAGGGAACTCAAAGCAGGGCAACTCTGACATGGTAATTTGTAAAACGATTGCCAATTTTTGCTCCAGCTTTTTCAATATATCGGACCCACTTTTCATCCGTTTCATTTATATCTTTATACCCAATCAATAATATATTGATTTGATTTTGTCATTCCATGTGTAACATGTCAAAGGAATCATTTAAGACCCCATAAGGTATATATTTTCTGGGTCCTAGTTCGATTCTGAGTCGATCTAGCTATGTCCGTCCGTCTGTCCGTCTGTCTGTTGAAAGCAGGATAGGCTCGAATGGAACAACCTAAGGGGACGAAATTTGGCTCAAACATTTATCTTATATAAGGTTAGTTATGCGCAAATACTAGAAACGCAGGATGTCCGTTGTAGCTCCATTTCATAGTTTTCTGGTGATATCTCTTAAACAAAAGTATGTACGATAACGAAATTTTGTACAAAGGTCGATATAAAAATTGAAACTAAAAATGGGCGTGGTCCGCCCACTTTACCACCCACCTCCCATATAAGGTAAAACGTCAACGAAATTTTGTACAAATGGTTTAAGGTCCAATGTAAACTCGGAAAAAAATAGGTGTGGTCCGCCCACCTCTCATATATCGTAAAATTTTAAAAAGTTGATGGTGGGTATATAGTTGCGGCCGAGCCGAATATAACATTCGCGGTTGTTATTATTAACCCTAGGATGACTGGTAACGTTATGAGCGCTAAGTCATCTTCTTGGTCTGGCCAGACCATAGAACGGTTATAGGTAAAATGTTTGCCCTAGAAACAATTTATAGTAGCACTTTTGTCTTGATTTTGTGGATAGTAGTTAATATGTTAAGATCCTCTAGGGTAGCTAATTTTTTAAATTATTGATGCTTTGGGTAAGTGTTTGAATTGTCAGATCGGAAAAAATAGCAATGTAGTGAAGCATCGTATTGACGTTTTCGCCTTATCAATATCGAATTTATATAAACTTTAATTGACAAAATCTATCCCATTGGTTATTATTCAAGGTACCTATTGCAATTTATTTTTAATATCTTGAACAATAATATTAAGCACTTCTTTAGTAAATATTCTTTTAAAAATGTTTATAGTACTCGATGGAAATTGTCTGGTTGGTAACTTTTTGTTATAGTAATATGAGAGTTTTAAGTGGTTCCAATTAAGTACATTTGGATATCAGATTTACTTTATTGCTGAATATCCAGAATTTCCCGAGACTAACGTTTCGTCACCCTCATGGCAGTTGCAGTCTCGATTTCAAAGACTAGACATCATCCCTCTTCATCCTCTTCGTTTTTAGTTACTATAAGGCGTTAAAATCTGGAAAGTACTTTTTATGACATTTAATAACACCTAAACCACATTTTTTTGCATCAAGAATTAATTTTTTGAAGGAATTGCCAATTTTTCTGTAATTTAATTTTCGTTCATGAATGACGAACATTTACTCACAAATTTGGGTAAATTCAGTTTTATTCAGACATTTTATACTTTCAACAACATATTATGATTGTTTTTAGAATGATTGTACGTTGAAGAATAAAAGGAAACACGTTTACAAAGAGAAAACACATTGTGGTCTATCCAGATCAAGTGGGTCAACTTAGCGTACTTTTTCTTTAAACCCAAAATTTTCCTAGTTATGGAAAAATCGACTCAAAATTGATTTCATTCGATTCAGTTATATATATAAAGTTCATCCTTTTTTGATTTTCTACTTAAAATAAAAGATATTGAACTCCAAAGTCAAAACTATTACACAGGGAAACACTGATTTTGCGGCACGGGGTTTCTCAGTCAATTCGTATTCACGGTATTAGTAAGTACTAAACCTCTAATACACTTTTTTGAAATTGACTCTAGTTCTCGCGATAAATCGTGATTTGTAAAATTAAGGAGGTTGCACTATATATTGAATATATATTTTATTCAAAAAGATATAAAGAAATTATAATTAAAATTATCTTTAAGTCGTTTTTACATTACTTTTTAATACGGTCATCAGTTATGGAGAAAAATTATTTTCAATACCTGAATACACTATTGCATTTGTAATTTTGAATTGACATCAAAATGTTTGTTTTGTATTGGCAACAATATATATTATTAGTACTTGACAATAAGTATACTTGCTGATTTTTATTCAGTTTAGTGCATAGAGTAACACATAGAGACGAAATTCTCGATTGACAATTAAACAAAATGTTTGTTTTGTAAAAAAATGTGTTTTTATTTTCTTTTGACAACAACAAAATGTATTTGATTATATGTATTTTGTTGTTGCATGAGTTAGGTTTTTGACAACCGACATAGGTTTCTGACAATTACTTTCGTCTATTGTTACTCTTTGGTTTAGTGTGCTTCTTGCATAGAGTTAGTTATCTGTCGGCGTGTTAAAAATATATTAGAAAATATACTGAATGTATATTTAAAAAAGTGAATTATTTAAAATAAATTATTTTAATTAAAATTAAATTAGAAATAAATATTTTACATAAGTGTTTCAGATTGTGAAAATATTTTAAATGGATAATATTTTAAACTTCGGAGTGATAAAAAAAAGTATTCAAGAAATTTCTCAGGTTTCATCATTCACCGGTCTATCTTCTTATACCAAAATGATTTATTTTACCTAACTAAAGTTAGGTAAACTTAATTTTAATAAAAACTGCCATACGATAAATTAATTGGCTTTAATTAATTATTTATTTATTTATTTATTTATTTATTTATTTATTTATTTATTTATTTATTTATTTATTTATTTATTTATTTATTTATTTATTTATTTATTTATTTATTTATTTATTTATTTATTTATTTATTTATTTATTTATTTATTTATTTATTTATTTATTTATTTATTTATTTATTTATTTATTTATTTATTTATTTATTTATTTATTTATTTATTTATTTATTTATTTATTTATTTATTTATTTATTTATTTATTTATTTATTTATTTATTTATTTATTTATTTATTAATTTATTAATTTATTTATTTATTTATTTATTTATTTATTTATTTATTTATTTATTTATTTATTTATTTATTTATTTATTTATTTATTTATTTATTTATTTATTTATTTATTTATTTATTTATTTATTTATTTATTTATTTATTTATTTATTTATTTATTTATTTATTTATTTATTTATTTATTTATTTATTTATTTATTTATTTATTTATTTATTTATTTATTTATTTATTTATTTATTTATTTATTTATTTATTTATTTATTTATTTATTTATTTATTTATTTATTTATTTATTTATTTATTTATTTATTTATTTATTTATTTATTTATTTATTTATTTATTTATTTATTTATTTATTTATTTATTTATTTATTTATTTATTTATTTATTTATTTATTTATTTATTTATTTATTTATTTATTTATTTATTTATTTATTTATTTATTTATTTATTTATTTATTTATTTATTTATTTATTTATTTATTTATTTATTTATTTATTTATTTATTTATTTATTTATTTATTTATTTATTTATTTATTTATTTATTTATTTATTTATTTATTTATTTATTTATTTATTTATTTTTAGGCATAATAATTGTTTCCCGAGACTATAAGTATTTTTATTGTTATTCAACCATATTATTGCTGTATACATGAATCAAGTACATATACAAAAAAAATATGTTTGTAGATTAACAATATTTGTATTGTAATTCAACCATATTATTGCTGTATACATGAATCAAGTACATATACAACAAAAATAAGGTTGCAGATCAACAATATTTTTATTGAGATTCAACCATATTATTGCTATATACATGAATGACATATACAAGAAAAATATGGTTGATCAAGAATATTTTTATTGTGATTTAACATGAATGAAGTACATATATAACATAAATATGGTTTCAGATCAACAATATTTTTATTGTGATTAAACCATATTATTGCTGTATACATGAATGAAGTACATATACAACAAGAACATGATTGCAGATCAATAATATTTTTATTGCACCATTTTATGGTGTTACATCTAAACATAATATAATTTACAGAGTGAGTATAGGAGTGAATTTTATTCAGATCACTATCCGCTAGACAAGTATTGTCGGTTAAACTTCGATGACCAAATAGATCATATCTTAAGTCCTCGAATGCAGGGCAATGGCAAAGAAGATGTTCTGTAGATTCCTCTTCTTCCTCGTCGTTGCAACTTCTACAAAAATCATTGTATGGTAGCAATAGCCTTTGAGCATGCCTTCCAATGACCCAGTGATCACCCCAATGAGGTTTCTAATGTGGATTCTGCAAAGCTTCAACAATTGTTTCGACCTCTGTCCGTCCATATTGGGCCAGGTTTTCCTGGACTCAATGCAAGAGGGTTCACTTTTCCATCTTGCTATCGCTTTGTTATAGAAATTGTGTGAGATTAGCTGCTTACATATCGTAAGAGATACACCAATATCACATTTTGGTTCGATATAATCCAAGGTGGTTCCTGCATTTGTAAGCATATCCGCCTTACAGTTACCATATATTTCCCTATGTCCCGGAACCCATATAAGGGTAGCCGATGAATGTCTCGCTATCTCTTCCAGAGACGACCGGCACAGCCGTTTGTGCCGCTATTTGCTTTGCCAGGATGTCTGGTGGTAACCAGTTCAGGATTGTCAGCAGCGCTTTAGTTGGGGTGGTTCTAAGAGCGCCAGTGATCATGATCGCCATTGTTCTCATAATACGCTCGAACTTATTTTGATGATTTTTCTTCTCCAGAGCCAACCACAAAACCGTCGACCCGTAGATTAAAATAGGCTTGACGACACATTCGCATAACCAGTATGCATTCTTAGGTTTTAAACCCCAGTTCAGGCCAATTGCCTTTTTGCAGCAGTAGAGGGCTGTTGCCGCTTTCGTGGTCCTTGATATTGTATTCAAGTTCCTATTCAGTTTGCTATCCATTATCGGATCAGTATTTGGCGTTATCGGATAGTGTCAGAGTGACACCATTTAGTTTCGGGGTTACAAATTTAGGAATCTTATATTTCTTCGTAAATAATACCTGTTCAGTCTTAGTTGGGTTTACACCCAGTCCACAACTATGGCACCATTTGAGTTGGAGATTCATTGCGGATTCCATTACTTCCGAAAGAAGTTTTGGTTGGATCTTTGCCCGTGGCAATTACTGCCACGTCATCAACGTATGCAATTGTCTTGCAACACGTCTTTTCCATGGTCCTAAGTAGTGTGTTAATATTCAGATTCCAAAGTAGAGGAGACAATACGCCCGCTTGTGGGGTACCTCTCGTTGCTACCTTGTAAATATTCGAGGCGCCCAGATTTGATTAGATGCGCCTAAAGGTAAGAAGCCTCCGGACAAATGAAATTATCGTGCGATCTATTCCAAGTTGCAACAAGGCTTCTATGACAGAGTCAGGTTTGACGTTATTAAAGGCTCCTTCAATATCCATCAAGGCTACCATTGTAAATTCCTTTTAATTTAAGGATCTTTCTATGTGGCTTACCAATGAGTGCAGCGCAGTGTCGGTCGATTTACCCTTCATGTAGGCATGTTGAGCCGTTGATAGGGTTTTTAATCCTAGAGATGACCTAAATCGCTGACATGGATTGATTAATTTTCCAATTATGCTTAACTCAAGCCACACCTCCATTACTAACACTAAATCGAAATTTAATTGGATTAGTAATGATAATCACAGGTGTTAGTTCAACATCTCTTAGCTTTGACTTTCTCTTAATAATATCTCCGTTCTTGAGAGGTCTTTAGTATCCGCCTTCCAAATTTACACTCAGATACTCTTCTATGATTGTCAACTTTTTGTTAATCGAACCAACCGATTATAAATTAAAGAGTTATTTCCAAAATATTTTTTTTTTTCATATGGGCTAGCTCTCAAAAAAACTAAATCAGCTATCAGAAAAACCTAACTATTTGTATATGTTAGCAGAATTTTCTACAAAACTAATTTATACGTTTGAAAAAAGTTTATCTTATAGTTGTTTTCTAAAAATATTTTATTTTAGGCAACCAATTTAAACAGGAACATTAATATCAAAAATATTTATATTTCTTATTAGATAGTTGATGTTTTGATTTTTTGTGCGTTTTATAATTATTTTTCTGAGTTGAAGGTTTTACGTCTGATATCCACCGCTTCTTAACTTTTCTATCTAGAACTTCTGATTTATCTTGAGTTATATTAAGTATAATATTTCTTTTCATTTCCTTTTGACTCAAATTTGTTTTCAACTTCCTATTTAAGATTTGAAGATCTAAAAGGTTCTCGATGGCCATGTTAATTAATTTATCTTCCAAATTATTGATTTTTATATTGGAAGAGCAAATTCCCACATCATTTGAACTATTAACTGTAGGCGATTTGGAGGAAATCTGCGATATAGTAGTTGTTTTTATATCATTTCCATAGGTATTTGATAGATTGTGATCTAACTTATAGACAATCAGAAAAATAACGTATAGCTTAATTTTGATATTTCAAATTTAATACTTACTTTCTGTAACTTCACAAACATTTTCTGCGTTATTCTTGGAAAAACTTAAACATCTTCCCTGAACTAAGAATGGTGATAGTAATGTTAAAAAATAAAATGATATATAAATTATGGTTTTATGATTGGTAAAAATCATCCTGTATAAGCAAATATAGGATATTTAATTTGAAAATATTTAATTTACAATTACAAAAATTGTATTTTTTAAATGACAATTGATGATCGTATTCGAAAAGTTTAGTGTTTACCAAGTTTAAAGCAATAGGGTTGTTCACGATAGTCTGGTTATCAGGATATGTGTTTATATAGTAATATTAAAAACAACATGTTTCAATTTTTATTAATTTTTCAAAACTACAAATAAACAGATAATCACATAATCTATAAACAAGGGTAGGAGTTGGGCAAAGTTGGTTATTTTTTGTAATGAATTTTTATGTTTTTAATATAACCACATAATCACATAACCTGAGGACCAGCCTATCGTGAACAACCTTAATTTAAAATTAAAAAAAATGTAAAAACCCCAAAAGACCCCAAATAAATTGAAATAAAAATATAACTTTCAAGTAAACTTTCTCCGGGTTAAATTTCAAATAAATACTAGCTAAAGTTAGGAAAGATTTTAATTCCTTGAAGAACATAATAACTAAATAAACAAGCGCAAATATTCGGCCCGGCCGAATCTATATACCCACCATCAACTTTTTCACATTTTAACTTATATGAGAGAAGGAGGTAAAGTGGGCAGTATAGTGGGCGGGCCACGCCCATTTTTTGTTTCCGAGTTTGAATTAGTCCTTGAACTATTTGAACAAAATTTCATTGATTTTCACCTTATATGGGAGGTGGGCGGTAAAGTGGGCGGACCACGCCCATTTTTGGCTTCTGAGTTGATATCGATCCCCAAACTATATGTACAAAATTTCGCTATCGTACATGCTTTTGTTGCAGAAATATCAGCAGAAAAGTATAAAACGGACACCCTGTGTTTCTAGTCTTTAGCCCATAACTTTTTTGTTTGTGAACCGATTTTGCCCATTTTCAATCCCAAACAAACCTTATATAAGACAAATATTTGTGCCAAATTTCGTCTCCCTACGCTGCTCCGTTCGAGCGCTATCCTGCTTTCAACAGACGGACGGACATAGCAAGATCGACTCAGAATCTAACCAGGACCCAGAATATATATACTTTGTGGGGTCTTAGATGATTCCTTCAACATGTTACATACGGAATGACAAAATCAATATACCCCCCATCTTTTTGATGGTGGGTATAAAAATGGTTAATAAAATAAAATATATGTTTTATAATTTAAAAAATACTATTCTTAAGCCTTATAATTAAATTGTTAAAATCAAATATCAATATCATAGTAAAATAATAAAGTACTCGCACATCTACAAAAACAAAAATTTCTTGTATTTTGTTAGTGTAAAACTACTGCCCACAATGTCAGAATGCTTTGAACGGAAAAATGAGAGAACGAAAGAGAGCAAGAGAAAAAAACTCAAAAAATATTTTACATGTGAATACAAAAACAATTTGACAGTACCGCGAGGTTTGCCAATGAAAAAATTGTAAAACAGCTGGTCTTACGAGTATACTTTATTATTATACTATGTATCAATATATAGAAACACGAAAAAAAATTAAATAAAAGAAGGCACGCGTTTTACCTTGACCATGAATTTTTTAAGAAACCTCTTTTGAATTTGTTCGCCTTTTGTATTTCTTTGTTAAATTTTAGAATACACACTTATTTAAAATACAGACTTTATTAATAGAAAATAAAACAAATATTGAATGAGATTATAGTTCTTAATTTTTTATAATCCCAAAATATTCCTACTGCGGCTTTACCACGTTTTAAATCAATTTAATTAATTATGTATGATTTTATCAAATTATCAAAAACTGTTGTTTTTAATGCTGCCGTAACATTTTCAAATCAATGATTTTAAAGCTAAACATTTGCATTAATTAGAATGGAATCTTTAGTTGACTGAGAAAGTATATAATGACCTAACTACGAAACTTTGTTTATAAAATATACTGAATAAGCTATTTTAAGTTCGATATTAAATATATTTGATAATTAAAATGTTTTTATGAAAAGATCCATGAATGCTACATATATGTATATGGTTTTAATATAATTGTCCCATGAATGCCGCGAAATAAAGCTCAAATTCCTTTTTCATATGAAATGATAATAATTTTAAATAACTTAGTCATTCACTGATTTAGCATCTTCTATCTAAATTAGTTTTAGCTCATAGGTCATCAAGAGATTATTTTTTGTGGTAGCTGGTTAGGAAAGCCAAATGTATGTGCATGTTTTAAAGGCTGCCATCTTACTTACTGTGCCCATGTCGGTTTAACGCTTTAGCGAACTGAGCCTTTAAAGAACTAAATGAATTTGCTATTTATCGGAAATATGTTTTTCAAAACAGTGAGAATAATAATAACAACACATTACCATGTAATGAGAGGGGTAAATAGTTGTTATCAACAAAAGCAAAAGCGTAATATATAGTTATGTTAAAGTAGAATTCCTTGCATTTGGATGGGAAAAAATCTGTCAGATGCGGAAAATTTGCGGCAATTGCAATAATGCACTGGTCCCTCAGAACCAGTTGAGAACCAGTTGACACAAACACACTCACTATATAACAGTTGAGGGTCAATTTATAACATGCTTGTTAATTGCGCAATTTTCAACTCGCGCGCAATAACAATCTGTGGCCGAGTGGTTAACGTTGAAGACTACAAAAAATAAGATTAAGTCTAAAGAATACAAAAAACTATTTTTATATATTACTTTGCTTATATCTAAATTTTTGGAGACATTAAGCAATCTTAACATTAAACTACAAGGCAGACAAGTAAACAAATTAACTGAATTTGATTCAATAAGTGCTTTTATATGCATAATTTCTTTATGGAAAGAAAAATTACTGAATGATATCCTGGATTCATCTGATGTTCAAATAGAACATTAGACGGTGCTTAAAACCAATTCTTGTCAAATCAGCTTACTTCATAATACATTCAACCTTGCTATTGATGACATATCCGATAATTTTCAACGATAAGCAATAGAATGTGTTTCAAAGCTGCCTTTGGATCTACATATGTTAGTTAAACATTTTTGGTTAAAATATTAAAAAGTTTACACGAGGCACAGAAATTGAGAAACTGAAAAGTAATATTTTGAAAAAATAATTTGTAATAGGTAAAAATTTAAAATTCTCTTAAAAAATATTAAATTACAAATATTGAGTGTCAGGAGGTCCGCGTAAAAACCAAAATTTCTAAAAAAGTCCGTGAAGCACGAAGAGCTGGGAAAATACATATACATAGCTCATAGTATAATTATAAAGTATACTCGTAAGAACAGCTGTTTTACAACTTTTTCATTGATATACCTCGCGGAACTGTCAAATTGTTTTTGTATTCATATGTAAAATTTTTTACGAGTTTTTTATAGTCTTCTCTCCTTCATTCGCTCATTTTCTGTTCATAGCATTTTGACATTATGTGCAGTAGTTTTACATTGCTCTTGCCGACTGAATTTTCCGTTTTGCGACATGGCGATTTTTTAACAAGGCAAATTTTTAAAATTTTCTTACTAGCCAACGTCTATTTTTAGTATTTTTCTATCCAAAACGGCGGTTCTCAAATGGAGGTCCGAATAAAGATTGTTATGTGGTCGCTAAAGGTAGGATTACACGATTGCCGAAATGCACCAATTGTTGGTCTACTTTATGCGCCAATCGTGTAATTTCACAATTTATTGGATCATACGGCAACCTTCGACAATATTTTTGTTTTATCTGCCCCAACCAAATGCAACCCTGGTACGACAACCGTGTAACTACTCGATAGACAATAATGTGGCAATAAAATGTTTTAATTGCGCCAATATTTATTGGTCTCTTGAGCGGCAATCGTAGTGGGCAATACGCGCCGATATTAATTTAGTGTTTAATCCTCAAATAATTTAAGTTTCATTTTTATCTATTTTCGATAACTGTATGTTATGTTAAAAATGTCAACTACTATTAATATAAAATTAATCTTTTATTAGCCGATAATTTAATTGAAATTAGTGAAAATTATTTCCATTTATCCAATAATTTAAATGGAAATAAATAAAAGATATTTCTTTTAGTTTTTAAATTTTTGAAACATTTTGAAATGTGTAATTTTATTATTAAAGGTATTCACTGCAGAAATTTGCAACTTTGCAAGACCCTTGCAAAGTAGAAAATTTGCACCGATTTCTGTAAACACAACAACAACCACATATAATAAATTTGGCACAACTTACTTTGAATGGTCTTGCAAAGTTGCAATTTCTGAGGTGAATACCTTTAATATAAAACAAGTATTTGTAGTAGTTCGTTATAAACGTAGTTTTTTGTATGAAAAATTTTTCTTGGGACCATAAAAATGTGTTCGTTATAAAAAAAATTCGTTATAACCGTGTTCGTTATAAACGTATGGAAAATGTTGGTAAAATCAATGGGACTGAGGAAAAGTGTTTGCTATAGCCATAGTTCGTTATAACTGGTGTTCGTTATAACCGTGTTAACCGGTGTTCGTTATAACTGTATTAAGCATTAATGTACCTTTAGGTGTTCAAACACTTGGTACAAAAAGCGTAATGGTGCTAGGGGCAATACGGAAAAAGATTGATAGACTTTTATTGCTATCTCCGGAGGCAAGAAATCGAAGTGTCACTGCTAAGCGTTCTTGTTCCGAACAGTCTTGTTTTTTAATTAGTGGTGACACTAGTTGCAGCAATTCCTTAAAGGTTTGGACGTCCATACGTATTTTAAATAAAAAAATTAGATTTTCTTTCAAATACTTCTTTTAACACACTTTTTTTCATTTTCCTTTCATCCAATTCAACAAGATAATAGCAGCTGTAATTTTCTTTTTCTTTTGAGAACAAATCAATTTCAGTTAATTAAATAAATTTTTTACAGATTTTTAAGTATTTATTGTTTTCTGTTGTATTTATGTAAATCAAAGAATGTAATTAAACGCAACAGCAGTTTCTTAGTGTTGCTGCATCCCATAACAATCATATAACTGGAAGTCGACAATTATTGTCCCTCAATCGTTCTGCGATAATTTACGGCAATCAAATTTATAAAATTTGCAGCAATCGTGTGACTGCAGAAAATTTGATTGTGACAATTGTTTTATTGTCCTCCAAATTAGCACAATAAAAATTATTACAAATAGGTACATTGCGGCAATCGTGTAACCCTAGCTTAAGACCTTTTGCTTGAACATAAAATTAAAAGTATTTCTTTAAACAGATAACACACATATGTATACACTGGAGCATATTCCTATAAACGCACTTTTTTAAAAAAAAAGGTAAAAATTAAACAAGAAAATATTTAGGGGGCTATAAATTTGTGTATTAAATTAGTTAAGACTTCACTTAAAATATTGTTTACAAAAAAGAATTCATTTGTACTTTAATTATTTTTTTTTTTTACTTAATTTTCGATATTAACAGCCATTTTTAAGGGTATTTTCCTATAAACGCACTTTAATGTTTGGGCCATTGTAGCATTATTAATAATGTGTGGATGATCCTTTGTTATGAATTGTTTCAAAAATACGGTCTGGCATTGATTCCACTAATTTTTTAAGCAGATCGGAATCAATTTCCTCCCAGACTTGTTTAATTCTTAGTTTCAGCTCTGTCACAGTCTTTATGCCTTCATTCTGGGCATTATTTGCATAAACTTTACGGGCCATGTATCCCCACAAGTTTTCCATTGGGTTTAAGTCCGGACTACAAGCCGGCCAGTCCAACAAAGGAATGCCATGTTCATTGAACCAAGATTTCGATTGCTTAGAAACATGGATTGCAGCATTATCTTGTTGGAAAATGCAATCTTCATCCATTTTTTCGTCCATAAAAGAGAGAAGAGCATCTTCCAACAGTTCGTTATAAATCGAAATATTCATTTTTGTCGGAACAAAACAAATTTTCGACTTGCCAACTGCAGAAAACGCTGCCCAAACCATAACACTGCCACCACCGAAATTACGTTTTGACATCCGAACATCTTTAGATCTCAAATCGTGCCAATAGCATGAGTATGAGTCTGGACCGTCTAAATTAAATTTTTTTTCGTCAGAGAAAATTACTTTTTTCCACTCATCTGTCCATTTCATATATTTTCTTGCGAATTTTAGACGATTTTCTTTATGGTGTTTTTTTAGCATTGGTTTACATTTCGGTTTTTTCCATTTTATGTTTTCATCGTTTCGTAAAATGTGTGCAACGTGTTTGGAAGTCACAGGAAGATTTAATTTATTCCTTATTTGTGTGGAATTCAATTTGTTGCGGGTTGCTTCTTGTTTTATTAGATTAAGTTGTCTTCTTGTTAGTTTTGTATTACCCTTTGTTGATTTGCGAACTCCATAATTTTGACCTTTCTTAAAGAAATTTCGCACCACACTTTCCGAACGACCGATTTTACGTCCAATTTCTCTATTAGAGCATCCTTGGTCGTGAAAAAATTTAATTTGAATCTTTTCTTGATCGGACAAAAAAGTTCCCTTAGGCATCTTTAAAGGTGATGAAATTTATTGATTAAAATAGGAAAAGTTACAGTAAATTGAGATATTACTATTAGAAACGTACCTTTGGTTGAAAAAAAAAAACTAAAATTGATAATATATTATTTTTGGTCACTTTTTTAAAAACAAATTTCGAGTGTGCGTTTATACGAATCTTCCACTTAAAATAGCACCAAGAACATTTGATCGCATAATTAAGGCAAACAACAAAAATAAGAAAAAAAATTGTTTACTTTTAAAAAGTACCGTTAAGTTGTCTCTCATTAAAATAGTAAAATTTTGCTTTTGGATGAGAACAACAAAGATATAACAAAAATACAGAAAAAAATTAAGTGCGTTTATAGGAATATGCACCAGTGTATTAATTTCTCTATACTTATAAAGTTACAAAGAAGATAAATTTATAATTAATTGAAATCAAATGTTTTTACTATTTTCTTAAATATTGCCTGATTTATAAAAAGCATTTGGTATCAAATTGAGAATATGCCATTAATTTTTATATTTAAGTATTCATTTATTTTTGGATTAAGAATTATTTGGGAATAACATTTGATATGAAATTGATAAAGTACCAATTTTTCTTCAAATGAATATTAATTTTTATTCAAACTTGAAATTCAATTTACGTATTTTCAGAAATACTTTTAAATTATCAAATTAAAAGGCACGAATCAAGAGTTTTTAAAAACCCCTCTCGTGTACGACCTCAGAATTGCAGCAAGAAAAATTGCTGTTTATGAACTAGGGTGATCGATACGGTTTTCCAACCGGTTTTTAAACCGGTTTTTTCTGTCAATGTGCTGTCGGTTTTTTAAAATGTTAATTTTTCGAATGTCGAATAGACCGGTTTTTTAAACACAAAAAACCGGTTTTAAAAATAGCTTTTTATTTCAAAAAACATGTACTAAATACTGATATTTGAATCGAAATTTATGAATATTTTTTAGAGTATTATTTGTAATGTTTTAAAAATATAGTTTAAGGTTAAAACGAAATTAATTATTGTAACATTAAATAAATAAATTAGTAATAATTACTTCAATTGTCACACCTGTAATATTTTTGCACAATTTGAAGGTTTTAGTATTTTTTTTATTCAATATTTTCTTCATTTTTCAAAGATTTTGTTTTAAAAAAGTTTCTCCTACAGAATAGTTTCAGTAAAATTGATTCTGGCTCTTATCATATTAACCCATGGCTTATGTTTTGTTTGTTTTGATGATTATTTTCTTAAAATGTTTATATTATATTATTCGTTCGTTCATATGCTTTGTAACACCCAAAAATATTGGTTTAAGACCCAGCTTAATTTGTACCAATCGTCTTTAAGTCGATTTGATGATGTTCGTCCTTCCGTCTGTCTGTTCATAAAAAATAATTAATTAATTAATTAAAATACAGGTCACAATTTTGAACATGTATTAAATTTGAAATTTGGCACACAGGTTTCTTATAGTCTAAGAACGAAGCGTGTTGAAATTGGTTATGATCGTTCCATTATTTGAACTTGCGCCATGCAAATATCCTCTCGGAAAAGGAGTTTAACGATCATAAATCCCTTAAATGTAGTAAGAATTTTTTTTACACATGTAAGAAAAGAAGACACTTCCCCGAATTTGGTGCACATAATTGAGTAGGGTATTGTCGAACTTGACCGACTATTTCTTTCTCGTTCTTATTGGATTAATAGTTATTTCCAAAAATAATTATGTGTAATATATTTTAACTTGAACATCATAATTTTTATTGATTTTTCTTTAAGAAATGTAGTCTTTTGGTAGAAATATTAACTTCTGCAAAAAAACACCAGTTAACCGGTTTTTTCTGAATTTAAAAAAGTGCAACCGGTTTTTTCAAAATACCAACCGGTATTTTCTCTAAAAAGTCGAATAATCTATCACCTTATTATGAACCCTGACTAACAAAATAAAGATCCTTCATTTATAAATATCTTTAATAAATGTTAGTTTTCCATCATCTTTCAAATATGAATATTAAGATTTTATGGGTCATAATGAAAATAAATCGTTCATGAATAAATTAGTTCTTCGAAACAATTTATAAGTTTAATAGGACAAATGTTCATTATATAATTTTAAAATTATTCTGTTAAAAAATATAATAAATTTCAATAAATTTTTAAAATTGTTGACCTAAAATTGAGCTATGTATTTTAGAAAAGTGTATTGAGATTAATATTTTTTTTATTCAATTATTATTAGCTACTGAAATTATCATTGACTTTGTTGGTGCTGAATAAAATTTGAAGAATTAAATATTTTAGTTGTTTTTATAAAATATATATAAAATTTAATTATGGCGGTTTTTGCGATTTTTGATTAACAATTTGGCGACAGAGGCTCAAAAAAATCTGGCAATCCTGGCTATAACGAAAATAAAGTATTCATAAATGGCGATGAACTAATCGTTCTATTATAAAAAAATAGATCTAAAAATAAAACTAAAATTTTTTCAATTATTTTATAATTTTCTTGATATAAATTTTTAGTAAAAAATACTAGAAAATTTGAATTTTTAATACTTAGAAAAAATATGATCAATTAAACAATTTGATCCTGGAAGGGCTTCGTTAGTCGTTTATACCAATTGTTTATATAATTTGTATAAAAACTGCTTATGTAACACCATCTCTGAAAATGTACAAATATTGAGATCTTTTCAGTTTTTGTTTAATATTTTGAAAACAACGAAAAGTACCCAGTAAAAACTTGATAATGTTATATAGTTACGGATGTACTTAATATGTAATGACAACAATATACTGCGTTTTACATAGAAGTTGTTTAGTAACTGCTTATTTATATAACTTTATAAATTTGCGTATGAATTAATTTTTAATCTAAAATATTTTATAAAATCCCAAAGGCTAGTTCCGCAAACCGAGTGCAGTTTCGGAGCTTCTAATGTGTTCCAAAGAGTTGCCAATGGCTTTTTCCAAACCTCCAATATATGTGGACTTTGGGATTTTTTCGATTTTTTGGGAATTGTGAGATTCCTTTTACCAAAAATTGACATAATTCTTAATTCTATACAAAAAAATTGAAGTAAATTTCTTTAAAACTACGCTAAGTACTTTAAAGTTTAATAAGTCACGAAAAATTCCCAAAACATTGTACTGTTGTAGATGTTGAAAAGTCATACGTAAATAAGCAATTTGTCCCCGTAGTCAATGTTTCAAGGTGTGTTTTTATTAAAACACGCAAAAAGGGAAATATTTCGTGAAATATAAGACCTTAAAGTGGCGGTTCTATAAAAGATATTGACTTCATTCTTATAGTAAATAATTACGTCGAGTCTATATTTACCAAGCAACATCAACATTGTCAGCGCTCGAGCTCCGACAATTTTGTTTTAACGCTGCAATAAAAATTGGACGTTGGTCTTAATAAAAATTTGTATAATGTTGACTCGAAATTAAGAATTAAGTCAGCTAGACAGAGAAGTTTATATGAAAAAAATTAACTCCATAATTTTTCTGATTTTTGGAATTTAAGGATAAGTTTTGAAAAAATGGGTTGTTGGAGCAACTATAAATATTTGATATCTAATACAATCCTGAAATCGTATAGTGGAGAAAAATTTAAGATTTTTGTAAAAGGACTCCCAAAAATATAATTTTTTATTGGATGTTTAGAAAAACGCATTCGTTTTTGTAACACATTAGAGGTTTCGAAACTTTATTCGGTTTACGGAACTAGCATTTGAGATTTTAGAACATATAGGCTAAAGTCAAAATTTTGATTTAAATTAGGTAAAATTCGGGAAGGTCTGTAAATAGTTTTGTTTGGCTTTTGGGTTTGTTTTTAATTTTGAAATCAACAAAAACCATAACTTTTGGTATTTTGACAATTTCAAAATCGTTTATTTTTGGACTCAGGAGAGATATCTACTTTTAGTTATTTTTAGTTCTTTTCGATAGATTTAGTTTTTTAGCTAACTGGATAAAAACTTAAGATATTCGGATAAAAATATTGGAATATATAATGGAAAAACATGGACCAAGATTTGACAAAATTGAAATAGTTGTTTTTCATAGATCTTATCGAGAGCTTTAAGAAGATGTAAAAATATTTGAAATCGCTCCGCTCCAGAAAGGTATGTTGGCTCCCCTTCCAAAATTAAAATTGTACACTCCTCTGCTACGCCCGTGTGAAATTTAATAAAAGTTACAGATTTATTTCTAAAAAATTTCGATTCTGTCCCACTGTACATTGTAGGACTTACATTAAATACAAAATTCATTCATTTTATAAATAACACTAGTGAACAAAAAAAACACGAATCTGCTATCAGTTTTTTCCATCAGCTCTGGATTTTTCTTTATGGGCGTGTCTAATATTTTGGCAATAGTAAAGCCATTACTCTGGTATATTTCCTCATAACTCAAGACATAAGTGATACACCAAAATATGCGGAATAAAAATATCTTCAAATCACCCATACCTGATCTTTTTATGTGCTCAATAGTTTCAGAATTATTTTAAAATAAATGTTTGGACTATAACTCAAGAACCGATTACACGATTTTGATAAATGATACACCAAAATTGTCTTCTAGGTTTTTCAACATAATTTTTTATTGATTAAAGAATTTCAGAGTTATGGATTAAAATTTTCACGATTTTTCAAACTTTTATTTAATTTTTTTTTTTTTTTTTTTTTTGCTACTATTTACCGAATAACTACGGAAATATTAACTGCACAAAAAACTATGTAAATTCGGCTTAAAGATAATTTAAATTGCTATCAACTGGAGTATCTACTGGAATTTCAGAGTTATGGATTAAAATTTTCACGATTTTTCAAACTTTTATTTAATTTTTTTTGCTACTATTTACCGAATAACTACGGAAATATTAACTGCACAAAAAACTATGTAAATTCGGCTTAAAGATAATTTAAATTGCTATCTACTGGAGTTTAATTTATCTTAATTGGACCAACCGTTCTCGAGTAATACAAGTGTGACTGCCTAAAGGCGGGGTCATAGTAATCCACCTATTTTTTTTTTTTTTATTTAAGACAAAAAAAAATTTATTTTTGTCCACTAGTGTATCTCCACTTAACTGTAGGTATGCATGGGTATCATAACTTAACTGTGAATCCAATCGTGATTTGTGCATCAATTTTTATGATACGTGACTTTATTTACTCGTAGTTGTACCAGCTTTGAGATAAAGGTGAAACATTTTTGATGTTTTCACTTTGAAAAATAAGTTTTAGTAAAAAAATAAATCTTGAATGGGACTATTAATCGGATAAAAATTAGTAGAACGACTTAGACACGCCCATAAAAAAAATCTCGACCTGACGGAAAAAACTGAAAGCAGATTTTTTTTTTTTTTTTAAGGAGCACGAAAAAATTGTTTTTGTCGACCAGTGTAATTTGCGTAAAGATTCATACTATTTTTCCTAACATGTTGCTTAAACAATTTATTCCTTGATTTAAAAACCATAATAGCCATTTTAAGTATTCCCAAAAAACAATTTTAATATAAAATTATTCAAAAAAATGTTTCCACATCAATCAATAATAATGATGCTAAAAAAAAGAAGTCCTTGTAACGAAAGATACCATCAGTTGTAGTATTTCCTAGTAACCCGATTTTAATTATTTATAAAGCGATTAAAAGTTTTTATTAACTTTTTTATTTCTTTTATGCAATAATTATATCAACAAGACAATATTATGAATCCTAGAGCAGATATGTTAGTAACATACATAGATAGACACGCATACTTAAAAATGACAAATAAAAACGATACACAACTCCTGGAATGCCACAACAGTTTAAATGCCAATTCCTTCTCCTATAAGGAAATAAGTTTGCGTGAGTCGTTATTATGAAATTTTGATCATATTTTTGCCCTTTTTATTTAAAAATAAAAAAATATGAAAACAAAACAAAAACAAATCACCCAGTAAAATAACACAGTGACAACGGCCATACCCATACCCAACATGAAAAATATTGGCACAGACAGTTTTGTGGTGTTTCTTTTAAAGGAACTAAAAATATATTTGTCAATCGCATTACGACAATTGTGGCATAGATTAACAACTAGATATTTATGTGAGAGAAAAAAACCTAATTCAATTGTCAGAAACCTAATTCAAACAAAAACAAAATACATGTAGTCACATATATTTTGTTTTTGTATTTTCAAAAAAATGAGTAAATTTTTTGAAAATTTAGTATAGGGTGGCTCTCACATAAACTTCTAGTTCTATTCTATGAATTGTGGATTTATAACATAAAAATATAATTTAGTTTAAAACTCATAATAACCCTAAACGAATGCAAAGCGGAAATGTACTGTAGCATAAAAAAGTTCTACGAAACGGATTTAAATACCAGAAAGACATTTTAAAATTCATTTCAATTTAAAAATAAATTAAAAATATGATTGTCGATTTTTAAATATTAAATTGAAAATATTAATGATTTAATAAAAAATCCCGTAAATAATAAAATTTAAAATCATCAAAATTATGTTAAAATCCCATGGTTATATTGTAAATCCCATCGAAAACTCTAAACCACCATTAAATAAAGAATTTGATCTTTCTTCTCTAATACCGGAAATAAAAAGTTATCAAGCTATACCAAATTTTGAAACCAAAAAATGGCCAATTATCATAAATGAACAACCGATACGTATCCGTTCCAAAAGCTGCATAAAACCGTCGCCATCTAAAAGTAAAATTAAAAAGAAAAAATCTTCAGTTTTTATAAAACTTGCAACAATAACTCGACCTGATATTTTTCATAGCTACTTATCCTATAATGAAATTTCACAATATTTGGATTATATAAAAACACGTTTTATGGATTTTGTTAAAATCCATACCCTGGGTACAACATTTGAACGGCGACCTATTAAATGCGTTGAAATTAACTGGAATAGTGAGAAGGTCAAAGAAAATCGTGCCCGTTCGGCACCTATAAATTATTTTGACCTTAAACAACAGAATGATTGTGCAGCAAAAAGTGGCCGTAATATTGTGTTCATTGAGGGTGGCACTCATGCTCGCGAATGGCTTTCGGTAACGGTGGCTTTGAATTGTATCCACCAGTTGACTGAAAAAAATGTTAGACATCGGGATTTATTGCGTAAATTAAAGTTCTATATTGTACCAGTCGTCAATCCGGATGGTTATGAATATGCTAGGAATGTGGTAAGTAAATTACTAATATGTAAATTAAGGTGGTCGTTGTCCCCAGCTAAACTGAAAGTTTACTTCATAACTTTTCTGAAAATTCTTCCTAGTCTTCCTATTCAGAAAATTTATAAAAGCCGGGGTTTGATATACACCAAAGTTGAAAGCCCCTGCATTCGGAAAAAAGTGTCATAAATGACATTGGAAGGGGGTTGATTTCGATATTGAATTTTTTTACACATAAATTTGTATACCATTCACCACAGGTGTAAAGGGTATATATGTAAGTTTGTCATTCCGTTTGTAATTTATATAAAATTCATCTAAGACCCAAAAAGGGTATATATTCTGGATCCTTATTTATAGGAAAGTCAATATAACGATGTCCGACTGTCCGTCTGTCTGTTGAAAGTTATCGGATGTATATATTTTATACATAAAATTGTAGGGAATATTCCTTAGAAGAACGCTAATAAAAATGAACAAAAGCGGTTAATAAATTTTTAGACTTTTTGAAGCTCCTTTATAAGCTATCGGCTTAGTTCTTTTTTGAATCAAGCAAATCGGTCCACAAACAACCAAGTTATTGGCAAATCTATGTTTTAAATTTATTTATTGGCAGCTTTACATATTGTTGTTGTTTTTATGGGCACTGAAAACAACAACAAAGTGCCCATAAAAACAACAACAATAAGCTATATCAAATAAATTTTTATAACCACCATCAAAAAGATAGGGGGTATATTGATTTTGTCATTCCGTGTGTAAAATGTCGAAGGAATCATCTAAGACCCCACAAAGTATATATTTTCTGGGTCCTGGTTAGATTCTGAGTCGATCTAGCTATGCCCTTCCGTCTGTACGTCTGTTGAAAGCAGGATAGGGCTCGAACGGGACAACGTAGGGGGACGAAATTTAGCACAAATATTTTTCTTATATAAGGTTTGTTTGGGATTAAAAATGGGCAAAATCGGTTAATAAGCAAAAAAGTTATGGGATAAAAACTAGAAACACAGGATGTCCGTTATATACTTATCTGCTGATATTTCTTCAACAAAAGCATGTACGACAACGAAATTTTGTACGTATAGTTCGGGGATCAATATAAACTCGAAAACCAAAAATGGGCGTGGTCCGCTCACTTTACCGCCCACCTCCCATATAAGGTGAAAATCAACGAAATTGTGTTCAAATAGTTCAAGGACAAATGTAAACTCGGAAACAAAAAATGGGCGTAGTCCGCCCACTTTACCGCCCCCTCCCATATAACGTAAAATTTGAAAAAGTTGATGGTGGGTATATAGATTCGGCCGGGCCGAATATAATTCGCGCTTGTTTTATTATATAATTTAAAATTTTTTTATTTAATTATAACCTACACAACCATAGGTGGTTGGGATATTATGCGTTTGTGCTGATGTTTATAACGCATAGAAAAAGTTATCCAACCCCTTATACCTATCGACTCAGATGTCCGTCCGTCTGGTTGGACGGCTGGCTGTCCATTTAAACCTTGTGCACAAAATACAGGTCGCAATTTTAAAGATACATAATCCAGTGAAATTTGGCACGTGGAACTTTTATGATTCAAGGACGAAGCCTATTGAAATTGGTTGTGATCGTTCCCTACAAATATCGCCCCGGAATAGAATTTCAACACTCAAAAATGACATAAAAATATTTTAATGAAATTCGTTGCAAAGAAGCTGTACAAGTATCAATCTTTGTACCAAATTTTATGAAGATCGGTTTACGATTAACCATAGCTCCCATATAAACCCCTCTTTCGAAAATCAGTTTAACGTGCATAAATCACATACGAATGTTAATATCAAGTTAATATTCGACACAAATAAGTTGTATGTAAGTAGAAACAACATTGCAAAATTTTATGAGAATCGGTGCATAATTTACCATAGCTCCAATATAAACCCACTTCCGGAAATAGCCCTAAAGTTCATAAAATCATCTAGATGTTATTATCAACCCATTATTCTGTATTTGTATATTTTATTTTACATTTAGTAAAAGTGTTGGTCTACAATTGGACACAGGTCTAATATAAATACCCTTCCCGAATTTTTATGCTCATACACAATGGTGTAGGGTGATATATATGTATGTAGTTGGCCTTGAACGACTATATCTTTTTTTTTTTTTCGTTTTATTTAAATTAATGTTGTTTTCATTTGGTGTTGTTTCATTAATGGTTTATCATAAGCTTTATTATTTTTTCGGTTACTTTTTTGTCGGAATGGGTTCGCTTCTTTTTAAACTCTATTTTATTTTTAGCTCAGCTTTAAGTATTCTTTGTATAGTCGAACACGATTATAACGAAATCGAAGGGACCAACACATTTAGTTCGTTATAAACAAAGTTCGTTATATCCGTTAAATTTAAAAAAAAAATGTATTTGTTGACAAAATACGTGTATTTCATTACAATTAGAGTTGGGCATAATCGTTCATATTACTGTTTCGTTCACATCGTTCAAAATTGTAAAATGATTCAGTTCGTTCATCGTTCATTTTTTAACATTGATCAGACTCTGAACGATGAGTGTGTGAGTTTATAGACAACAAATGAAACTGAGTCTGATCAATTCATGTTTGAATGGTGTTTCATTTGTTTCTTAGAACGCTATATTAGAAAAATTAATCGATAAGAATAAATTTAAATTATTTTTAACAATAATATATGAAAGTATACTAAAAATATACCTAATTAATTAAGAAAATAAATACATAATTTAAAGTCTCAAAATTGTAAAAAATATAAAAAGAAATATAAAAAAAATGTAAAAATGAACGATATGAATCAAAAATGAAGAACGAATCAACATCGTTCATTTTACTAATTCGTTCAATTGAATCGATTCGTTCATGAACGACACAACTCTAATTACAATACTAATATTTGGAATTAAAGCGTATTTCTTTCCTTTAAAAATGAGCGCTATTTATGATTTTTAAATATTAATGGTTAATATATATATTATTTTTTTTTTTTTTCATTCATCATCCATTTCACAAATGTCAAATTGAGATTAATTATATTTTTTATACTAATTCAATGTTTTCTTTTATTACAGATGTTTTTAAATTGGCATGTTTTGAAATATTTATATTTTGAGGAAATATATTAGTTTTATTATTAGCTACCCAACAAACCAAATGATATCGTAATGATATCATAAAGGTATCATTTCAGTGATAAAGAAACCCGAGAATGATATCATTTATAATTCTAAAATGATATAGGTTTCTTTCTAAAAGGTACACTCGAAAATGATGCCATAATTTTTGAAAATAACGATATTGGTAATGATATCGTAAAACTTAATTTAGCGATAATTTAGCAATATATTGCAGAATATATACATACATATGTATCTTCTAAGATTGGATGAATATATACTATTCTAAATATTTTATAAAAATTAATAAAATAACCATAATAAAGTTCATCCTGCTCTAAATTATTTTACATGTAATACTAAACTTTTGTAATCCGAAGACAATTCCCTTTAAATCCAAGCTGATATTGGTTTCTTTATCGTATCCTCTTTTATTTTTTCCGATTCCACTAAATTTTGCTGTAAAAATATAATTTCCATATAATGCATAACATAAAATATTCTTCTTATACAAAAATGTTCAATTTTATTTTATTTTCTTGAAAATATTTAAAGTTTTTTTCTAAGGAAAAAATAATTTCGATATTTTATAATATAATTTTAAAATTATGATATCATTAATGATACTGTATCGTTTCTTGGTTTGTTGGGTATATTCGAAAAATGTACATATGTTAAAAAGATCGACAACTATAAATGTAAAATTCATCTTTTATTTGCCGATAATTTTAATTGAAATTAATGATAAAGTTATTTCTGTTAGTTTTTAACTTTTGGAACTTTTTTGAAATGTGTAATTTTATTTATCTAAAACAAGTATTTGTGGGAGTTCATTATAAACGTAGTTTTTTGTATGAAAAATTCTTATTGAAACCATAGTTGTGTTTTGTGATAATTCGCGTTCGTTTACTTTAAAAATCTTGCAATTGAGAGCAAGAGAGAGATAAAATTTGACAGTTCATTGAACGGGGAAATTGATGAAATCAAAATATAAAAACTCAAATTCTACTAAAAGTTAGAAAAATAAATGCAATAAAATATTACGCAAATACTTACAATTCACATTTGTTTAGATTTATGTTAAAAAATTGGATAAAAATGTATTTATAAAAGTTTTTATTTTGTGTTGAAAATCATTTTAAGAGATGTCATGTTAGCGTTTTTAGTTAAGTATTTTCAGCTTTTTTTATTGTTTTGGTTAAAAATTATATTTTAATGAATCAACTTTTAATTTAATGTTATTAACAAATAATATTTAATATTAATAACATTTTACTCTTATTTTCTTAACAAAATTACTATGTTTTTATTTTTATACCCTACACCACCAAAGGTGGTACAAATGTCCTCCCGGAATATAGTTTTAACACTCATAGATGCCTTAAAAATAGGAATATTTTAATGAAATTTAGTACAAATAAGTTTTATATCAGCAAAAATCCGTCTGCCAAATTTCACGAAGATCGGTCCATAACTGACCATAGCTCCCATATAAACACCTCTCCCGAAAATCACTAACGTGCATAAATCCCATACAAATGTTAGTATTATGTTAATATTTAACACAAGTAAGTTGTATATAAGTAAAAACAAAATTATGTGGATCGAAATGGTGTAGGGTATTATATAGTCGGGCTTGACCGACTATATATTCTTCTCTCGTTATACATAGATTAGCGTTTTTTAATCTAATGAGGGGACATCACTTTTTGTTGTTTACAATCAAAAACCTGCAAATTTTTGCAAAATGTTCGCGTACTTTTTTTAATATTTTTTTTTTTTTTTTCAATTTGAGAATAAATCGATTTTTACGCTCTCAAAAAAAGTTGCTGGATAAATCTTGTTGGAAAGTACGCAAACACACCTAATGTCTTCCTTATAAAAAAAAGTTCGCTATAACCGTGTTCGTTACTTTGAGTCTACATTAGACAAATTTTTATCAAGACAAACGTCAAAATTTTATCATGATAAAGATTTGTCTAATGTAGACTGAATTTGTCAGTATTATTGCAGCGTTAAAAGAAAATTGTCAGCGCTCGAGCTCTGACAACTTTGTTTTGATAATGCTTGATAAAAGACGCCATCTTGATTGTTGTTGGTACTTTTTGCGTGGTTTATTATATATAAGTTTTCCCCTAAAATTGACAGAGATAAAAAATTACCTGCAACTCAAACAGAAATTTGACTTTTGTCTTGATACAAATTTCTGTAATGTAGAGTCAAAGTTATAAACGTAGTTATTTGTATGGAAAATGTCGGTAAAATCAATGGGACTGAAGAAAAGTGTGCAGCCATAGTTCGTTATAACCGTGTTTGACTGTATATATTTTTTTACTATAAGCCAATATATTTCAAATGGACTGAATTTTGGGCAGTTTTGTGGATTGGTCAATTTCACAAAAATGTGATAATTAATATACAGTGGCGGCCATGAGGTTAGCGCACTTGCTACTGCCTATCTTTAAAAGCAAATATTTCCTGTATTTCTTTATTTTTTTAATATTTCTTTTATATACGTGTAACATGTCTTGCTAAGATCACGTAACAATATATTCATTGTCATTCCTATATATATCTTTTCTGCTTTTCTGTTCAGAATAGAATAACCGTCAAAAAACACTGGACAGTATTTTAGCACAAAATAAAAAAAAATTATTCACATTTAGAAAAAAGTAACAAAACAAAAAACTTATTTCACTATAAACTTAGTACTTAGTTTAGTATCCATTATTTTTTATTACAGCTGCCAATCTCCTTGGCATACTTTCCACAAGTCCCATACAGCGCTCCACTGAAATAGCATACCAAGCTTTTTTTATTTCTGTCCATAAATCGGGCAAATTTTTCCCGAGGTTCTCAATAGGATTGAGATCCGGAGATTGGGCTGTCCATTTTAACACGTTAATATTGTTCTCTTGAATCATTGTTTTGAATCATTGTCGTGCATAAAACTCCACCTAAGTGGCATGTTGTCCTCTGCATAAGGTATCATTGTATTTAGTAGTATATTCTGGTATATATATTGGTCCATACGTGTATCAATCTTGCCATCACATTTTCTCCACCGTGTTTTATTGTTTTAGAAGTGTACTTTGGATTGTGTTGCATGTTTGGAGGACACCATACATACCTCTTACCGTCCGATCCGAATCTACAAAACTTGGATTCATCACTCCAGAGGACATTTTTCCAAAAAACTAATGGCTTTTCCAAATGCTCACGAGCAAAGCACAACCGATCCCGTAGGTTCTTATTTGAAACGTGTGGCTTATGCTGAGAAATGCATCCACGTAAATTTTTTTTCATTAAGTCTTCTTCTTATTGTTCTGCAGGACACGTTGATACCATATTTTCTTGAAATTTCCCTCTGGATTACGGTGGAGCTTTTAAAAGGATTTTCGACAGAGGTTCTATATATTAAAGAATCCTCTTTACGTGACATTTTTCTTGGCCTAGGAGCCTGTGTAACATTTTTAAATGTTTCATACTTCCGAATATGGTTTAGCGCATTATAAACCATCTTTCTGGAACATTCCAAAGTATTAGCAATCTCACTTATGCTTATTCCTCTTGAGTACATCTGTTGAATAATCTTACGTTGTTCCTCTGTACACCACTTTTTTTTAGACATGTCTAAATAATGTTTATTTATTTAATTTTTTATCTTCATTGATGAAATAATATCTAAACTTACCAATTAATTATTTATATTCACAAAAAACATATAAAAAATTAAAATATACTTGCTTGTGCTAAAATTGTGACCAGCTTATTTTGCCTATTAAGCCCAAATTACAAAAGCGCGTAGTCAGCAACAGTATCAGCAAAAATTATCAGCTGATCACTGTCAGCACAACATGTTGCTGCCGTTATAATTACAATTCAGCGTAGGCAGCCACAATTTACAACCACCATCTAGCTTTGTTCTACTTGTGTATTTTAGCCTCTCATTTATTTGCTCACTCATTTTGTCTCGCTCTCAATCTGACTGCAGCGCAATGAAACAGCACTGCAAACTGCTGCTGACCAAATGTAATCAACACCATAACAAACAGTGCATTCCATAGTATAATAATAAAGTACTCGCACATCTACAAAAACAACAATTGCTTGTATTTTGTTAGTGTAAAACTACTGCCCACAATGTCAAAATGCTTTGAGCGGAAAAATGAGAGAATGAAGGAGAGCAAAAGTAAAAAAACTCGAAAAAAAATTTACATACGAATACAAAAACAATTTGACAGTACCGCGAGGTTTGCCAATGAAAAAATTGTAAAACAGCTGTTCTTACGAGTATACTTTATAATTATACTATGAGTGCATTCTAAATAATCAGCTGATTATGGCAGCACACACTGCTGCTGACTACGCGCTATTGTAATTTGGGCTTTACTGCACTTAAATTAAAAATAAAAAGAGAATTGCGATAGAATGCAAAAAAAAGTAAAGGGACTTATTGCAGACACCATAAACAACACTAAAAAGCAAAAATTTTAGTAAATAATTGTAATGAGACGTAATAATTTTCTTTTAAAAACAGTAGATATGATGTGTGCTAACCTCATGGCCACCACTGTATGTATATTGTTTTTTTATATCCCTAAATGACAAAAAACAAGGGTATTTTAAACATTTTTTCTAACGGAAATTCAGGCCCTGTTTTGTTCTATTATTTTAAATTAATGGGTGTATCAAAATAACTGACATAATTTTCGGGGGAACCAATTATTTAGGAAAATTATAATTTTGTTTATTTTTCCTTACACTAAATTAGAACTTTTTAATTATGTATATCGCAATATGATCGCGAGTGCATTCAAACAAAAGTTGTTCTAAGATACAAATGGAACAATTGTATCAGTTTCAGATGTTAAAATTCTCAACTCTAGCTATTACTATACGAAATCATATTTTTCAGAATCCACGTTGGCGTAAAAATCGTCGTCCAAACATAAATGGCGACAACGTTGGCACCGATTGTAATCGCAATTTTGATTTTCACTGGGACACAAGCCGAACAAAAGCCAAACGAAATACGTATCAAGGAGATAAACCATTTTCTGAACATGAAACTAAAGCACTGGCCACAATTTTACACAGTTTGGCACCACAACTATTGTTCTTTTTGTCATTGCACTCTTATGCCCAATGCATAATGTATCCCTGGGGTTATAGCAAGTAAGTTGTAGCATTATTTTTATGCATATAAAATTAACATATAAAACATTTGTTTTATTTTATAATGCTTTTTGTTTTTCTTGAGTACTTTGTTAGCAAAAAATGCCAAATTAATGGAAAGTGTAGCCATAGCTGGACGTAATGCTATTAAAGCTTTAAGTGGTCGTTATTATCGTGTTGGTAGTATATCGCATATAATTAAACGTAATATAGCAGGTTCTGTGGTAGATTATGCTTATGGTGCAGTTAAAATACCATTGACCTTGGTCATGGAATTGCCTTCAAGTGAGTATGGATTTCAACCGCCTATAGATAAAATACATCCTTTGGGAATGGAAAGTTGGCACGGCATAAGAGAAATGTGTAAAAAAGCCTATAGTTTAAAGGGACAAATAGAAGAAGAAGAAAGGAAACAACATGAATTTGAGACACAAAATGAAACAAAAGAAGAAAATTCCAAAGAATCATCTTTAACTGAAAAAATGTTAACAATGACGTCCGACTTGGATCATAAGATAAATGAAAATGTTAAACCTATAAAACAATTAAGTATCAGAAGTAAAAAATTTAAAACTACTAAAAATCGAATGACAGAGGGCATTATAACCTCAATGCTAGATGTTAAATTTTAAATGAAATTAAAACCAAAAAATTTTGTGTTTTTCACTTTTAATTACTAGTTTAATTTGTAAATAATATAATGGTAAATACATAAATGAGATGTGTTTATTTGCATAAATACCAATCAAAACTTTAGGTGAAATAAATGTCTATTATGTTTCATTTTTTTTTTTTTTTTTTTTTTTTTTTTTTTCAATATTTATAGATTTCATTACAAACTAAATTAAAAACTATTCACATTTTACAATACACGTATTATGTAAAGTGTGTGTTTACTGTATTTTGTTCTTTTGTTTACTATTCAATCAATAGAAATAAAGTTATGAAATGAAAAATTCGATTATAAAAAAATGTTTTACATTTTAGAAGTTATTAGAGTTTAATGGTTGGTTGATTTGTTTGTTAATTTTGTTAGTTCATACAACTAAATTATTTATTTAAGAAGAACTTTACAGTAAAAATTAATTCATAAAAAAAAAAAAACAAAAAAACTTAATATTTAAACAACACTTTCATCTGCTATCGGTACTCGAGGTGCGGCATATTTTAAACGTAGTTTATCATAAACTTTGCGATCCTAAAATGGAAGATAAAAATGAAAATTTAATCGTAAATTTTATATTAAATATTTTAAAACATATTTTACGTAAAAAATTTTACTTTTGGCAGCCAGAAATATGCAAAACGGATATTTTATACATAAGAGAAAAATGGTGCATTTTTGCATTCAGTTTTTAGCTTAGCAGCTTATTTTGCCATATTTTCTTATAAAATCTTCATTTTGAATTTTTTACACTAAAGAGTATAATTTTGGATATTTTTCACTTAAAATTTTTCATATTTCCAGCCAATAGAATTTTTTTACATAATTTGCCATAGCAGGGCAACCAAAAATATGCAAAATCATGTTTTTTCTAGGGCTTCAAATGAACCAAGCATTTAGTTATTTATTCTTTCAGTCAATTTCAATAATTTTGACATCGCAATTTTCATCCTAACAGCATATTTTTTGGATACCCTGGTAAATAACTTTTTGGAAATTCGGAAAAATATACATTTTGCAAAAATGTTTACTTTTTTAAAAGTTCTTTTCAAAATAGCATTATTTATATTAAAAATTCCTTTATTTTTATACCAATTTTTGAAAATTGTGACATTTCCATTATAAAATTTACTTCTACACAAAATACATTCAAAAACTTACCTGCGCACTAACAGATGGTCTTAACATTTGAATAGCTTTTCTGAAGTGACTCTGATTCACACATAAATCATCCAGTTTGATTTCTGTATTATTAAGAGACTCTTTAAGAGCCAACATAGAAGCCTGTCGTACAAGACCAGCCAAATCAGCACCAGTATAACCATCAGTCATTGCAGCCAATTCTTCGAAGCTAACATCACTAGCCAAAACAGGTTTAGTGCCGCACTAGAAGAAAAAATAAATAAATTAATAAAACAACATCTGAAACAAACAGGAAAAGGAAACTTACCTTAGTATTGGCTTTTAAGATTTCAACACGATCTTGTTGTTCCGGCAAGCCAACATATAAAATAGTATCTAAACGTCCGGGACGTAAGATAGCGGGATCAATTATGTCTGGACGATTAGTAGCGGCTAATATATAAACTCCCTGGCGATCTTCAACACCGTCCATTTCAGTCAACAATTGATTGACCACACGTGTACCGGAACCACCTTCATTGCCATCGGAACGTTTGGGACACAGAGAATCAAATTCATCAAAGAATATAACACATGGTGAAGAGTTACGAGCTCTCTGAAAGCATGCTCTTACAGCACGTTCACTCTCACCCACATACTGCAGGACAAATATAATGATTAAAAAATTAACATCAAATTAAATTATTCGAAAAGTTTATTACCATATTCATTAATTCCGGTCCTTTAACAGATATGAAATTGATACCAGCTTCATTGGCTATAGCCTTGGCCAATAGAGTCTTACCACAACCGGGCGGACCGCATAATAAGACACCTGAAGGAGCTGATAAGCCCAAACGTGCCATTTTTTCGGGAAACTTGACTGGAGCCAAAACAGCCAATTTTAATTCTTCTCTTATATCTTGTAGAGAGCCTATATCATCCCAGGTAACATCGGGAACAGTAATAAAGCCTTCACGTTTGGCTGATGGTTGCACAACTTTAACAGCATCACAGAAATCTTCCAAAGTAATGCAAAACTCTGATACAAAAGTAATATCTTCTGGTGGATTATCCAACCAATTTAATAGCTCAAATAAGGTGGGATCCTGTAATTTAACATTTTCATTATCATCCTTTTTACTTGTAATACTATCATCTTTTGATTTGTCAATTGGCTCAGAAGACTTTGAGGCCTCATTCATTTCTACATCATCTAATTTATCTTCGCTGGATGTGGCTTCAGCTGCAGATTTATCGATATCCTTTTTAGCAGCATCATCTGTAGTTGTATCGACGGACATTGGTTCTGCTTCATCACTTGTTTTAGTTTCTTTAGATTTTTCATCTGCCGTAGAGGCAGCTTCAGCATCTTCAGCCTCTTTGGTATTATCCTTTTCTGTTTCTTTGTCTTTATCCTTTTCCTTGTCTTTTTCCGTTTTGTTGTCGGCATCATCATTGTCATCATCCAAATCAACAATTGTTATATTACGCTGAGTCTTAAGCTGAAAAGCACGCATTTGTTCAGAACACCTTTAAATGATAAAGAGAACATTTTTACATTGCTATATATGACGAAATATGATGATTATAAACATACTTTCTTTTAACTGCTATAGTAGCAGCTCGTGAAACCAAAGCCAATAGATCAGCTCCCACATAGCCTGGTGTCAGTTCAGCAATTTTATCAAAGTCACATTTTGGTTCAACCGATAAACCTTCGCATATTATTGTCAAAATGTCTTTACGATCTTTACGTGTTGGTATGCCAATGGAAATTTCATGATCAAAACGACCTACACGTCTTAGAGCAGGATCAAGCACATCTGGGCGTGTAGTTGCTCCAATAACTAACACTGATTGACCACCTTCACTTAGTTTTAAATTGTCCAAACTACTAATTAATTGAGAAACAATACGACGCTCCATATCTCTTTGGGCCATTGAACGATTTGAAGATATAGCATCGATTTCATCAATGAATAAAACACAAGGTGCACAGGCAGCAGCTTGATCAAATACATCACGTATACGTTCTTCTGATTCACCAGAAACTCCAGCAATTAATTCGGTAGCTGGTATTTCAATAAGAGCTAGATTTAATTGCTAAATATAATTTGTTTAGTTTTTTTGTTTTATTTAAAAATTATTTAAATTGTACTTACCCCTGCTATGGCATGAGCCAACAATGTTTTACCACAACCCGGTGGACCATGCAATAATATTCCTCTCGGCGGCATTAGGCCCAACACAAAATATATATCTGGCGATTTTATATGCATTAAGAGTTCACACAACTCCTTAAGAGTTTTCTCCATACCACCAATATCTTGGAAAGATTCTCGAGATTTGCGTAACTGTACCTCCTTCTTATATTTACGAGAACGTTGACCACTACCACTATTGAAGGGACGATCTGGATCATTACTATTCTCCCGATGATTGTCTAATTGCTGATGACGTTGCTGTTGATTGTGTCTTTGCATCTGCTGCATCAAATACGAGGCATTACCATTGTCGTGCTTTTCTAATTTGTGGAATTGATTTGACATAGGATTTTTCGTATAGATAGTCGTATGTTTACCAGTTTCATCCAACTTACGTTTTTTCGTCGGCTGTCCTCCACCACTAGTTCCCGATCCTGTTATATTCTCATGACGCTTTTGACCCGTCTGATGCTGTTGCAAAGGAGGCAATGAATTTGAATCTGTTGTTGTTGAGGCTGCAGAAGATGAACCTTTGGTCGAAGGTCTCTCCGGATTTGATGGTATTTTTGTCACTGTTATAGCTGAATTTTTAACCAAGGGCATGTTAGACATTGCTATTTATAAAAAAGATAAATTTAAATTTTTCGTCCAATAGAAATATAGAACTACAGTATTTATACTTTTTCCAAAGGATTTGCCATTTGACTTAGTTGGATTACCTTCGTCACCACTCTCATCACTGCTTATGTCAATGGCTTCACCAGATTGTTGTTTGGCAGAATTAGATGATGTTGCGGGATTGGATTTGGGTTTAGGTCCATTATATAAACTGTTCATCATATTGCTCATTATATTATTTGACGACGAGTCCTAAAAAAAAAATACAAATTATTAAAGGAGTAAATTATAAACAATTCAACTTATATAAATAAATTACAAAGTCTTTGTTAACAGTCTGATTGTTTATAAAATCCTCAACGGAATTGTATGATTGGAAACGAAATTCCAATCCAATTTTGACTTGAAATGGGTTTATAAAATCGTAACAAAAGGAAATTGTTAAAGGGTTTACACAATTCCTTTGTGTTATAAACATGCTAATAAACATACTAGGTATATTTAAAAAAACATACATATGTCCCAGACATTTTTTAAATCTTCATTTAGATGTTTATGTTTCAGTAGCGGAACGCTACAAATCTTATATTAAAAATACTTAATCTCTTACCCTTATCTTCAATTAAACATAAAATTTTACTTAGAATACTATATTTTTTTTTTTAATATACAATATACTCACATCCATAACTTCCAAATCTGAAGCATCAGATTCATCCCCACTGCCGGTTGGATCATTTAATCCATAACTTTGTGAAACCACGTGATAAGCTGAAATTAATCCATCAATTAACAAAATATAAAATATTGCAAACATCAACTTTTTCCAACCTTGTTCAACTAATGCCCGGAATGGTGCTACTTTACGTCTTGAATATTCAGGATAGCGATCTTGCAAATGTTTAGTCATTACACCCACATCCAAGTAGGTTTTATCAATATTCTCTTCCAAATACTTTTACATCAAAAGGATTTTTTTTTTTTAATAATTTGATGGGAGGAAATGGAGGCAAGAATTATACAAAAATTTATTGTATATACATGAGATTATTATCAAACAAAACTTAACCTCGTTTTTTTCTTCTTGTTAATGCAGCGGGTAGCGCCAAAGCTGCTACACCGGGTGAGCGACTGCATTTTTTTACATTTACAATTACTTTGGCCTTACAATATTGAGACAAATTTCCATTTCACTTACCTGTTTGACACGATTTATAATTAGTGGATCATATAGTACTGGTTTGTTTTTCTTCATTTTGTTTTGAATTGCTTAAAAATTTCACAAATTACTTGGTTTAAAGTTATTTTTTATTAACAAAATGTTTAACTTGAGGAATGCTTCAACAAACGCGTCTATACTTTTTTAATTTTTTATTTGCACAATACAGGGTTGCAATACAAAGTAGACACCGTTGGATAAATTGAGATACAAAATATAGTAGTAGATTTGAAAATTTCTAGCAGTTAGTGATGTATTTTTTTTTTAGTATGAAAAAATCAATGTTCGACGAGTAGTGTAATTATTTGCGGTCCACACGAGCCTTTTTGATGCTCGCACATTGAACAAAATGTTGTGCGCACATGCATTTGGATAGTGTGGACCCAAGTTGTTCATGTTTTGTTCTTGTTCGCACACCGTTGTTCGCACAATAGTTTGAGCAACTATGCCATCAAACGTCATTTTTTATGCGGAAGAAGAGGCGCTGCATGTAAAAGTATCGAAGCGACACTGACGGCAAACAAAAAATTATGATTTGTTCGACAAATGTTCTGCCCACTGAAAACAAAATGAAAAAAATTGTGTGTGTTTCTCTACCGACGTTTTGTTCTTGTGCGAACAAGAAAAAGGCTAGTCTGGATGTAGCGTTAGAAATCTACAAAAACAATTGCTTTTATTTTTTTTTTTTTGGTGTAAAACTACTATTGTTGAATGCTATAAACAGAAAATGAGAAAAGGAATAGAAGATGAGTAAAAAAACACGAAAAACGGGTCAAGCCCGACCATATTATGCCCTATACCATTGCGTACATTATAATTCGAGGAGGGGTCTTTTATTAGACTTGGAGCCAAATACATACGAATACAGAATATTACTTCGATGCTGACATTTATATGAATTTATTCACTTTTGGGTGATTCCCGAAAGAGGGCCTTATATGGGAGCTATGGTAAATTGTGGACCGATCATTGTAAAATTTGGCATTATACTTTATGTTTATATAAAACTTATTTGCGTCGAAAATTAACTTGATACTAACATTTTAATGGGATTTATGCCCGTTAAAGTGATTTTCAGTAAAGGGTTTATACGGGAGCTATGGTTAATTATGGACCGATCTTTTTAAAAATCGGCACACTTATTTAGACTAATATGAAACTTATATGTACCATTTCATTAAAATATTGCTATATTTAAGGGTTTTATGATCGTTAAACCCTTTTCTGGGAGGACATTTGAATGGGGGCTAGGTGAAATAATGGACCAATCATGGCACATGTGTGCCAAATTTCATTACTTTTGGTTCAAAATTACGGAGTGCAACGGAGTGCAAGATGGGTTAGTGTGGACCCATCTTGCACTCCGTTGTTCCAATTTTGTTCATTTTGTTTTCAGTGGGCGGAACATTTGTCGAATAAATCATAATTTTTTGTTTGCCGTCAGTGTCGCTTCGATACTTTTACATGCAGCGCTTCCTCTTCCGCATACAAAATGACGTTTGATAGCAGACATGGTTGCTCGAACAATTGTGCGAACAAGAACAAAACATGACCAACTTGGGTCCACACTATCCAAATGCATGTGCGCATAACATTTTGTTCAATGTTCGAACAAGAAAATGGCTAGTGTGGACCGCAAATAAAGGTAGATCGCAAGTTCAACTGGTCACCTTTAAAATTTTACTAACAATTTTTGCAACTGCTATAAAAAAATTTAAGTAAACAATTTTTTGTACACACTGTTCAAAACATTTAAATTATAAACAAAATTCTGGAGAAGATTATTTAAGAAAAAGATAATATATAATAAAACTATGGGTGGATGTCGCTGTTACTTTCGTGATTGCCATGTAAATAATACAAAATTTCCCCGGATGCATTTTTTTCGTTTTCCTCTCAAGGAGGCGGAACGCTATAAGAAATGGCGCCAGTATGCAAAAATGGAACATATTCAGGAATTTCCTGAAGTGCGTCGTAAAAATACCAACATTTGTGCACGACACTTTCGTGTCGAATGTTTTATGAATTACAAAATGCAACGTTTGGTTCCAAGTGCTATTCCCACATTGATGCGTCTTTCGGATGACAAAGCACTTGACTATGAATTAGATAATGAAAATGGTGTTTTGGTTACGTTGGAAAAAACGAAATATACACATTTAATACCGCCGGAAGGTTTCGAGTCTCCTTTACAACTGGAAAACGACAAAATCTTAATAGAAAAACTAAATATGTTACAAAGTCAACAGTACCAAACAGAAGTAGATGTATCAGAAGAGATGCATTATGTAGTTTCAGATAATCAAATAAATTATGAAGAAATGATGGTTACGAAGTCTGGAAAGCCTTTAGTCAACTCTGTAGAAATTTTGGAAGCTATACAAGTAACGGCACCTAATATAAAACGTCCCAGGGAAAATAATAAAATGCAGGGAGACGAAGGCAGTCTTGGTAATAAAAAATGTAGAATTTTAAATTCAGCAAACTGTACCGGAGGACAGAGGAAAGTTGGAACAATAGTTTTGGCCTCACAGCCACTTCAAACGGAAAGTTGTGATATAGTAAACAGTGATGACATAGATTTCGTAGAGTCTGAAGAAATTGAAAACCAACATGAGTTAATTAACGATGACGGACATTTATTGCTAACTGCCGATAATTTCATTACTAGTAATAGTGTACAAGATGAAGATGACGAAGATATAGAATTTGTTGAAATACATAAAGATGATGATTTGCATTATGAATTGCCTTCAAATGATACTGATTCAACAATTGTGCAGTTAAAACCTGACATGCAAATAGATTCTAACATATTAGAAGCAAATAAACAGAAACTCCATACACTAGACAATGAGTTATCCGAGCTTAGAGAAAAGTGCCGAGATTTTAATGTTCTACAAGTTAAACTATCTATATTAGAAAGTGAAAATGCCGAACTTAAAGCAACTAAACAAGAAAAGGAAGAATTAAACAAAAAATTACTTGCATTACAAATGGAAAATAATCGTATTAAAAGAACTATGAAAGATAATAAAACGTTAAGCGATAAATTACGCGAATATAGTGAAGAAAATGAAAAACTTAAAAAAGAAGTTAGCGCTATGGATATTTTAAAAGCTGAGCTTATTACACGACAACAGGAAACTAAAGAATTGAAAAAGTTGTTGGAAACATTAAAAAGTTCTCAAAATAAAGAACAAGAAAAAAGAAAACTATTTGATTTGGAGTTAGAAACTGAAAGATCTAATTGTTTGGCTAATGAACAGAAACTTAAAGAGGAATTATCTATTTTAAAGAGAAACTTAGAATTAGCGCAGCAAAAATTAAAAGCCAGCGAAAAGGAATTGAAAGAAGTTAAATCGGACTTAAATAGTATCAAAAATGAAAAAGATCGTCTTGTAAAGCGACACGAAGAACTAGAACAATCTCTTAATAATATACAAAATAATTTTGATCTCAAACAAAATGATTATAGAACCTTAAAATCCGATTACGATAATCAACAACAAAAATACACTGTTTTAGAGCAAAAATATTGGAAATTACAAGCCTTACAAAATCAAGAAGCAATAGTATCAACATCTAAAAAAGCTCCCACTCCTGCCGCAGTGTCTACGCCCTCAAACTCAGCAAATTCACTAACAAAAGCTCAACTCTTTAATGGTATTAAACGTTATCTTAGTGCTTCAATGGTTTCACTTTTGCGCATGGAAATGTTTGGCAGTTCAGAACGAGAATGGAAAAATGATGAACGTCAAGTTGCAGTAGATATTTTGCGCTTAGGTGAAACTGTTTATAAGTATTTCACAGATGAATGGCGTTTTCGTTTGCCAGCGTTACGTGATGTACGTAATTGGTTGAGTCAATCGGAGCAAATGATGGACGAAGAAGAGGATCTTTAATATTTATTTAAGGAAGTGTTTACATAATTGCAAATTAAGTAGCAGTAAGTTTTTAAACAAAAATAAAAAGCATTTTAATATTTTTTGAAAGGTCAGCATCTTTAATAGTATGTACTTTTATAAATAAAATATTCGTAAAACATTTCTGGAAAACCCTTTTACGCTCACAGCAGGGATGAAAAATGAACATATTTTTTTTTTTTGTCACCCTCAGAATAATAAAATTCAAATTGTTGATAATTAGTTATTTTTTTTTTTAGTGTAAAACTCAAAGAATATAATTTGTATATCTAAACAGAAATATTCAATGCGGTACCAAATCATTAGATGATTTTATTCAAGTTAAATATTATGGCCCTGTTTGAACTAAACTTACATAGAAAAAAGTCGTCAAGGATCAAATCCTTAAAATCAAGCACTTCAGTTTAAAATTACGAACATTTTCACTTTACTTTACAACGTATTTTTTTTTAAAGAGTTTTTACACTATAATACCTTGTATTAATACGAATAGTATTTTCAAATGTATTATGGTGTAAATGCCTTCAATACTTTGTATCTTGAAATCTTGAACTTTTTAAAACGTAATTGCATCTTTTAATGCAAATTTCGACAAACTTTTTCATTTGTAGTTTTATTTTTATTAAATTTTGTTCAGTTTTTTCTTTTTTGAAAAATATTTTAATAAAGAAAATAAAAAATATGACAATTAATAATACTTTCCTTAATACATTTTTTGATATGTATAATAGAAAATGAAACTGGTATTTATACCAAGTATAATAGTGTAAAACCCCCTTTAGTAATGATGGTACATATATTTTAGAGTTTACAATTCTATAAATTAAATCTACAACTCAAATGTTTATATAATGTAGTTTCTTTGCACTATAAACTTATTTGAATTATCGTAATTATTGTTATATAATTATTTATTCTTTATTTGTATATATAATTTATATTTATTAAAAGTGTTGGTCTACATTAGCCACAGGTCTAATATAAGTCTATCATATAGTCGTTCTTTACCGACTATATCTTTTTTTCTCGTTTATTTTAACTTTTTTTTTTGGCAATTTTGTCGTCATTGTTTTTCGGATTTTCTCGTTTTTGATTTTTTTAATTTGGCGATTTTTTGGTAATTTACTATACTATCAATAAAAATCGAACATCGAATTAGGTTAAATCGATTGCATTTGACAAATGTATAGCTTCGAAAAAATGTAGCGCGGTACAGTTATTTTTATACCCTTCACCATTAGCCAGCCATCCATGTAAACCTTGTACACAAAGTACAGGTCGCAATTTTGAAGATAATTTGATGAAATTTGGTACATATGTCGTCAAACGAATGCTATTGAAATTGGTCATTATCGGTCCATTATTTCACCTCGCTCCCATACAAATGTCCTCCCGGAATAGAGTCAACACTTATAGATGCCTTAAAAATAGGAATATTTGAATGAAATTTAGCACAAATAAGTTTTATATAATCACAAATTTACAATTGTTGTAATTAATAATGAAATGGTAATAAACACTAACAAATTCACTGATGAACTCGAACTAGTTCCAATTTTTGTAAAACAATAATGAATTTAACACGTGGATGTCAGGAGAGAAGTGATTCAAATTACTGAATAGAATGTTATGAAAGATTATCTTTTTTGTATTGGACTTTCATTAGTGAAATGACATAATTTAACAAGGTGATTTTTAATAAGTCAATAGGAACTGCTTCATTAAAAAATTTACAAAAATAAATTTTTTCTATACTTGTGAGATTTACATTTAAACAATTTTATATTTATTACCCAGCAAACACGGCAATACGAAAAATGTTTCGTTAAACGTATTGCCTAGATGAAAAAACATTATTGCGGTAATAATCGAATTCGTATTGCGGAAGAAACTTCCGCAATACGAATTCGATATTGGACCGATAATGACCAATTTCAATAGCATTCGTTTGACGACATATGTACCAAATTTCATCAAATTATCTTCAAAATTGCGACCTGTACTTTGTGTACAAGGTTTACATGGATGGCTGGCTAATGGTGAAGGGTATAAAAATAACTGTACCGCGCTACATTTTTTCGAAGCTATACATTTGTCAAATGCAATCGATTTAACCTAATTCGATCTCAATTTTGAGAAAGCGAGGGAGCAGCCCTATAGGAACTCGAGAAGGACAGATTGGAAGTCCTTTAGGAGATCAGTCTGTAGGGACCTTAGGGATACTGAGGACTGGAGAGATTCAGTTGAGGGTATCGAGTTGGTGGTGAATAATTTCACGAATGTTATTAGGAATAGTTTTGAGCTCAATTGTCCAGTGATTTATCCTGGAAAAAGGAAACAGCCGAAATGGTGGACTAGGGAACTTAGGGACCAGCGGTCTACAGTTAGGAAGCTGTTTAATAGAGCCAAACTAACGAGGAGCGATGAGGATTGGAATAGCTATAGGGATAGTTTCTCTAAGTATAAGAAGGACATTAGAAGAGCGAAACGGACTTCATGGGTAAATTTCTGTGAATCGGTGGACTCTGTTAACGAGTTGTCTAGGTTTAGGCGAGTATTATCAAAGGACCCAGTGGCACCTGGATACATACAACGTGCGGATAACTCGTGGACAGAGTCTAGCCCAGAGTCCCTCAGTTTACTTATGGAGACTCATTTTCCAGGCTGTAAGGATTTAGAATCTGATAGAGGGACAGGTAGCGTCAGTGATAACCTACAACCCGAATCAGATGTTGGGGCTACCGATGTGATAGGGGAGATGATCACTAGAGACAAGGTATCATGGGCGGTAAATTCATTCGAGCCATACAAATCTCCGGGCCCGGATGGAATATTTCCGGCCATGCTACAGAATGTCGATGAAGGAGCCATCTCTCTATTGACGGAGGTGTTCAGGGAATGTCTTAGATTGAAGTACATTCCCAGAGGGTGGAGAGAGGTAAGGGTCATTTTCATACCCAAAGCGGGTAAGACGACTCACTCGAAGCCCAAGGATTACAGACCGATCAGCCTATCGTCTTTTCTATTGAAGACAGTAGAAAGACTGATCGATCTTCATCTTAGGACTAGTATAGGAACTCAGGTCATTAGCGAGTCTCAACATGCTTATCTTAAAGGTAAGTCCGTTGAGAGTGCTCTGCATGATGTTGTGAGTTACATTGAGCGGGGTCTGCTGCAGAGGGAATATACCATGGCAGCTTTTCTCGATATAGAGGGGGCCTTTAATAATATCACGATAGAGGCTATTGAGGAATCACTTGCTTCACTGAATGTAAGTGGGCTCCTTGTTGGGTGGATAACTCTGATGCTTAGCAGCAGGGTCATCAACTCAAGCATGGGAGGCACTTGTATGAGGAAACTCGTGACTAGGGGCACACCGCAAGGAGGGGTCCTTTCTCCATTACTGTGGCTCTTGGCCGTGAACGTCATTTTAAGACAGTTTGATGCTAAGGGACGGAAGATTGTGGCCTACGCCGATGACGTTGTTTTACTGGTCTCTGGTAAGTTTTTATCTACGATCAGTGAGGTCATGCAGACAGGTTTACGTGATCTGTCCCTTTGGGCCAACAGTAAGGGATTAGGGGTAAACCCCGAAAAAACGGAACTAGTTTTGTTTACTAGGAAATACAAGGTCGAGCATTTTAGCTTGCCAGTATTGAACGGGATTGAGCTTGCATTGTCAAGTGAGGCCAAATACCTGGGTGTGTACTTGGACAGTAAATTGTCTTGGAGGAGAAACACCCAGGAGAGGGCCAAGAAGGGACTCAATGCCTATTACACCTGCAGGAACTCTATAGGTAAGAATTGGGGCCTTAAGCCGCAAGTTGTATATTGGATTTACACTTCGGTTGTAAGACCGATTCTTACTTATGGTTGTACAGTCTGGTGGAATGTATTGGGTAAAGGAACGTATAGGAAACTTCTCTCTAAAGTTCAGAGGTGTGCTTCAGTTGGCATCTCAGGTGCCAGGAGAAGTACACCTCAGGCGGCGCTGGACATAATCCTCCATCTTCTTCCAATTGAGGAATTTGTGAGGGGTATGGCTGTCCGCGGCCTATTTAGATTGAAGGAACTGGGATTATTAGGTACCTCTAGAGCGGGGCACGTCAGCATACTAGATGAAGTCAAATTCAACGGTCGGACACTATCCGTGGCTGAGTCTACGGATTATGTCGGGACTACGATTGACTTCGGGGCGACTCCCGCTTTGGTGTTACCTAGCAGGGACCTCTGGGATGGAGTAGGAAAGCTCTTTGAAGGCTGTGCGGTCTTCACAGATGGTTCGAAGATGGAAGTTGGCACTGGTGCAGGTGTATACTTTATGGGAACTGATATCAGGCGATCTTACAAATTGTCTGACAGTTGTAGTGTCTTTCAGGCGGAGATTCTTGGTATTTATAAGGCTCTAGGCTTGATTGAGGAGAATGTTGAGAGAGGGTCTGAGATTACTATATATGTTGATAGTCAGGCAGCGTTATTGGCTCTGACTAGTCATTTTGTTAGGTCCAGATTAGTGCTTGAGTGCAGAAGGGAATTGAGAAGGTTAATGGATTCCTATATGATGAGACTCTGTTGGGTTCCTGGTCATTGTGACATTCTTGGCAATGAAATAGCCGATGAGCTAGCTCGCAGTGGCTCGGAGCTAGATAGGTCTTTCATAGAGTCATCTGTTAAGATTCCAATTGGGTCCTTCTTTAGGGCCATAAGGGAGTGGACTCTGGACAACACGAATCGTGCCTGGAGCGACAGATCGGACTGCAGAGTTTCTAGAGCATTATGGCCTAGCTTAAAACTGGCAGATTCCAAGCATCTTCTAGGTATGAGTCGTGGTAGTCTTAGAATCATAGTAGGTATGGTTACGGGTCATTTCTCAATAGGGAATATGATGAGTAAGTGGGACATTGGCACATCAGATTTTTGTAGAACGTGCGATGATGTTGAGGAGCTAGAGACAGTAGAGCACATACTCTGTCACTGCGTAGGGCTTCAGCGTAATAGGTTGAAGTGGTTTGGGTGCCACACACTACATGAACTAGGTGAGGTTAATGGCAAAGGACTTGTCAACCTCATAGGGTTTGTAATGGGAATAAGATGGCTTAGGAACAATCATAACTGATTGATTGGGTATAGGTTCCACTTTTTCTTCTTTCTATTTCTTGTATATTTCTTATTTATTCTCATTTATCCTCGTTTATTTCTATTTCTCTCTTTCTATCATAAAGGGATCACAATGGGCCGTTCGGCCTCTGGGTGTAGGCGTGAATACGCCACCCTTTCTAACCTAACCTAACCTAACCTAATTCGATGTTCGATTTTTATTGATAGTATAGTAAATTACCAAAAAATCGCCAAATTAAAAAAATCAAAAACGAGAAAATCCGAAAAACAATGACGACAAAATTGCCAAGAAAAAAAAAGTTAAAATAAACGAGAAAAAAAGATATAGTCGGTAAAGAACGACTATATGATAGACTTATATTAGACCTGTGGCTAATGTAGACCAACACTTTTAATAAATATAAATTATATATACAAATAAAGAATAAATAAAAATTTCCAAAACAGAAAAATAAAAACAAAATAAAACATCGCATAAAGGGAAAAATCGCCAAAACGAAAAAATTTCACTAAAATAAAAAAAAAAAAAAAAAATACAAAACGAAAGAATCGCCAAAACGGAAAAAATCGCCAAGTCGTTATTTGTACTTGTATTGTATTTTTCACGTATTTTGAAGATTTTAAATTTTCTGAATATAAATATAAGCAAATTGTTACAGTTACGCCCTCCTTTCTTTAAAGCATTTTTTTGAGGAATAAAAAAAGGAAAAACTCGCAGGAGTCTTGTTTTTGAATTTCAACTTTATTTTTATGTTGGTTATTTCATTTTTCATTATTTGGAAGATTTTGATATTTTTGTAGAAAATCCAAAATGTGAAAAACAATTGCTTTTACGGTAACAGAAATCACAGTTTATATCTTAGTTAGATGAAATTTTCGTCTCACTTATATATGTATCTTATGTCCTGAACCCTTTTTTTATAATACTACAAATTCGTTATTTTGTGTCTCAGTGCAAAGCTTAAAAATTGCCAAATTTATTTTTCAAATTAATAACATTATAAAATTTAAGTTATACGTTAATTCTCAGAATAATTATTAAAATTACGAGCATAATAGAATAACTTCTTCAAAAATGATGAAACTGATGGTTTTTCCAAATCACATACAATAGAAGTTGGCTTTAAAAAATAATAATAAAAAAAATATATAAGAGAATTTAAACATAAAAAGATAAACACATTCTTACCGTTAATTCCTCTACACAAAAATCGTCACTTGAAGCATCACATATTTTACCCGGAGGACAAGATCCCACCACCTCCGAAGGTATTAAGGAACCAAAACAAAAAGCAAATGTAGTGCGGGAAGTACAAGCAAAAACTTGATTTGAATTACATTTTCCACAACTAGAAGTATCTCCACAACTAGCTGGTAAAGTGCTACGTTGGAAACAGATATTTGGCAAATTTGTACAAACTAAGCCATCTGGACAGGTGAATAATTGATTGGTATTGGGTTTAGAAGCTAAAATTAAGAACACAAGATATAAGGAGTCTTTAGAATGTGCTTTAATATAATAAAATACCTCCAAAACACATATGGTAAGATGTCAAATTAACACAGGCCACATTATTCTCTTGACACACATTACAGGCAGCATTTACGGAATTAAACGTTAGAAAGCATATAGTTAGAAATGTTAACTGCAATTTATGTAAATCATAGTATATCAATTATCCTTTTATTATTAAAACAAATTTACTTACTATATCACTCAGGATGATTTTCATTTTTAAATTTATTTTTATGTTTTTACTTTGAGTTAGCTCTTTACAATGTCTATTGTTTTAACTTGACCATTGATGACTAAATACTATTTTCAAAATTTCTTTTCATCGATTGATTTATTACCATTAATAGATCTTCATCATTTATTCTGTTGCCATAAAAATTTTGGACAATAATAATAGGGTAGTACAGAAATATGTTTGCAATTTTTAAATCGAATTTAAATACGAAATTTTAATTAAATCGTTACATTAAAATAAATTTCACCTGTATACTCATATATGTATCTTATGGTTAATTCAACCGTTATATATAAATCATTGAAATATGATTTTTTCCACAGGTAAAATAAATTTGTTCCCTTTTGTTCTAAACATATATTCATAAAATATGTCTATAGTTATCATTTTTAGCGTATATACTTTTTTCTTTAATAAAATGTTTAACAATAAGCTCTACCCTTATGTAAAAGTTTTATTGTTCCGGACTGTTATTGTTGATATTTGTTTATCTTATATTAGAGTGTTAATTAAACTTTAAATTGTTAATTAATTTCAACGATTAGAACGGTTTTTCATTGTCAAGTTTCTTAAAGCGGTTATCTACAAAACAAAACAACTAAACCGTATACAATGGGCACGGTAAAAGTGTGACGGTATTAATCTACAATTTCTTTATTCCCAAACAGTTGTGCATTTAAAGATCTGCGATATAAGGCCCCGCGAACAAATAGTTTTCAATTTTAAACAACAATATTCTAATTTTTGCAATATTTATAGTATTTAGATTTATTTTTACTAAATTTCAGCTTATATGCTGGTATATTTATAAAATGTTTCTATATTATAATTGTCATATACTCCTTGGACCAAAATAATAAATATATATAGGTACATATTATAGTTATATTTTAATAACACTATGAAACAAATTAAGCAACAAAAGAAAAACCATAAACCAAATTTTTGACCTTTCAGTACCAAATCCTTTGGAGAGTTTACAAAACTAATCAAATGCTGTCAATTGCAGATGGAATAATTCCGCCTTCAAAAACAGTTTGCATAAAGTAATTCTACACATTTTACTATATAATAGAATTTTTCGTAAAAGTTTCTGCTAGTTAAAACAAAAAATATTCTGCAGTGAAGACACAGTACTTTTTTGCATCCATCATTAAAATTCTAATTTATTTAAATTTCTATAAAGTACCTACACACAGAGAAAAAAAATATTTTCGAAAAAAATTCAATTAAATTATTAATCAGAATTTTTAAAGAATTTCAAATATTTTTATAATAAAATACACTCAATTCTCTTTTTATGTGATAGATGTGTACCAAGGAATATCACATAAAAATAACTCAATTTTCATACAAAATTGTTAGATGCGTTCCAATTATGGTTTGGGGTTTCCCGTGATATTTTCCCGGGAAATTTAAATTATAAGAAATGAACATAGTATAATAATAAAGTATACTCGTAAGACCAGCTGTTTTACAATTTTTTCATTGGCAAACCTCGCGGTACTGTCAAATTGTTTTTGTATTCACATGTAAAATATTTTTTGAGTTCTTTTTTTCTTGCTCTCTTTCGTTCTCTCATGTTTCCGTTCAAAGCATTTTGACATTGTGGGCAGTAGTTTTACACTAACAAAATACAAGCAATTTTTGTTTTTGTAGATGTGCGAGTACTTTATTATTTTACTCATAGTATAATAATAAAGTATACTCGTAAGAACAGCTGTTTTACAATTTTTTCATTGGCAAACCTCGCGGTACTGTCAAATTGTTTTTGTATTCACATGTAAAATATTTTTTGCGTTTTTTTCTCTTGCTATGATTTTACTCATAGTAAAATAATAAAGTACTCGCACATCTACAAAAACAAAAATTGCTTGTATTTTGTTAGTGTAAAACTACTGCCCACAATGTCAGAATGCTTTGAACGGAAAAATGAGAGAACGAAAGAGAGCAAGAGAAAAAAACTCAAAAAATATTTTACATGTGAATACAAAAACAATTTGACAGTACCGCGAGGTTTGCCAATGAAAAAATTGTAAAACAGCTGGTCTTACGAGTATACTTTATTATTATACTATGGATTTTACTATGGAAATGAAATTGAAAAAAAGATTCGGCTGTGCCATATTACCATCTTATCGACATCATATTACCGTATTACCGACAAATAATAAAATGTTCGCCTTAACGTATGCTTTCATATTTTCACATATATAAATCTAAATTTTTTTCAAACTACGAAAATTTGAATATATGAAAAAAAAAACAATCATAGCAGGCTTTGCTTTTAAAAAATAAACAACAACAATTCCATATTTACTTATTTTTTTATGTGTGTATATACAAACTGGCTGCATATACAAAGAACAACAACAACACTGTTATTCATTATATTACTTCTGTTGCTAACTAAACTACTTGTCTTATAGGCAAAAACGTCACTAATAGTCATTACAATGCTTAATATACATGTTTGTGTATGTATTTATGTATATTCTTAACAGATATGTTTTAGTTTTAAAAAATAAACAACTACAATTCCATATCTATTTATTTTTGTACAGACTGCATATACAAAGAACAACAACAACAACACTGTTATTCATCATATTACTGCTGTTGATAACTACACTACTTGTCTATACAAAAAACGTCACTAATAGTCATTACAATGCTTAATATACATGTTTGTTGGTGTATTTATATTCTTAACAGATTTGTTTTTGGGCCATAACTCTGTTGATTATGAACGAATTTGGTTTATTAAAAAAATGAAATTTTGTAAAAACATTTACGACTGATCTATATAACCTTTAACTTATGACGTGAAATTGTTTAGCGTATATGAAGAGGTGGTGTAAATTATACACCCGAATTATTTTTCATATAATTTTTAATGTGTATATATTATAATAATGTTATACTTATATTATTCGAATTTGATTGCTTCTAAACGAATTATTAACAAAAACAACGAAAAAAAATCAAATTTATTTAAAAAAATTGTACTTTATTTCACAAGCGTCTTTTACACAAACAAAAAAAAAAAAAATACTTATATCATTTACTTGTACATTAAGAAAATTAAGGTTAAACAAAAACAATAAATGGCATTTTCAACAGCCTAAGTTATATACTTATTAAAATAAAAAGGAACATTTCAATATCTTATATACATAAAAAAATAACAATCAGTCTTTTGAGGTAAAATTATCATTCGTCAAATTCAGTCTTAGTACAATTAATGCATAGCCGTTTCCTGCAGCCCATACACATTGGTTTATTACACTCTAAGCATGTATGTGTAGTTTTCCTTTTTAATTTATTGGGACATATATAGCATAATTTGCTCGCTTTTGTAGGTTTTTGGATAACAGGCTAGGGAAGAGAATCAGTCAGTAATATGGCATGAGATTTCCTCCATATTTTTTGAATGTGCCATTTCCCACTATTTAATTGTAGAATAATACCAAAAAAGTTGAAAACTTTTGAGCAACTCAAAAACAATGTGAAAAAAAATTACAAAAATACTTACGCTTACGGAGACGTGTAGTATTTTTATACCCACCATCAAAAATATGGGGGGTATATTGATTTTGTCGAAGGAATCATCTAAGACCCCACAAAGTATATATTTTCTGGGTCCTGGTTCGATTCTAAGTCGATCTAGCTATGTCCGTCCGATTGTCCATCTGTTGAAAGCAGGATAAGGCTCGAACGGGATAACAAAAAAGTTATGGGCTAAAAACTAGAAGCACAGGGTTCCCGTTTTATGGTTTTCTGCTGATATTTCTTCAACAAAAACATGTACAACAACGAAATTTTGTACATATAGTTCGGGGATATAAACTCGGAAAACAAAAATGAGCGTGGTCCACCCACTTAACCGCCCATCTCCCATATAAGGTGAAAATCAAAGAAATTGTGTTCAAATAGTTCAAGGACCAATGTAAACTCGGAAACAAAAAATGGGCGTGGTCTGCCCACTTTACCGCCCCTTTCCATATAGTGTAAAATTTGAAAAAGTTGATGGTGGGTAAATAGATTCGGCCGGGCCGAATATTCGCGCTTGTTTTTTTTTATATGGGTTGCTAACGTTAGATTAGACGTGGTAGTAAAATATTTTCTATTAAAAATTTCCACAAACGACGACGTGTAGTAAATTTTACACCCACACACATAGATCTCCGCGATGCTGTAACAGTCGAAGGACAAAACTATACTGTCAATAAAAGCATAGTACATTATGAGGGTACTGGCAATATCAGCTTAAGAGAGTGCAACAAAGAAAAGTTATTAGAAAAATAAAAAAGAAGGTGTAAAATTTACTACCACGTCATAAGTTAAAGGATAAAAATAAAAATCTGTAGCTTGAACAAGGGCTTCAAAAATAAAAAAATCGTTTTCCCCGATATCTCAGTTATTACTGAACCGATTTATTTCATTTTTTCAGAACAAAAATTCAGAAAATAATTTCCGAGCTCCCTTTAAAAATTCGAAGTACCTGGTATATGTAAAGGCTTCAGAAACTGAAAAACCGGTTCCAAAAACCGGTTTTTAAAGCATATCTCCGCCATTTATAAACCGATCCTGCTGAAAAATAAAAATCTATAGCTTAAACCAGGGCTTCAAAAAATAAAAAATGCGTTTTGTCCGATATCTCAGTTATTATTGAACCGATTTATTTCATTTTTTCAGAACAAAAATTCAGAAAAAAATATCCGAGACTTCTTTGTAAAAACGAAGTCCCTAGTATATACAGGGGCTTCAGAAACTGGAAAACCGGTTCTAAAAACCGGTTTTTTTTAACATATCTCCGCATTGTATGAACCGATCTTGCTGAATTCCAATAGCAAAATTCTCGAAAGCATTTCCGATCGTTTGACATATATATTATATATGTCAGTTATCGGTGGGCTTCATAAACGCCATTTCAACCGACACACGGACGGACGGACGGTCGGACGGACGGACATGGTCCTATCGTCATCATTTCTTACAAGGATCCCGAAAATGTAAACTTTTTTGCTCTCCGACGAAAATTGTGGGAATTACAAACGGAATGACAAACTTATATATACCCTTTACACCTGTGGTGAAGGGTATAAAAAAACAATGATTTCTTATAAAAAATATTATTTTTTTCTATTCAATACTTTAACACAACATTATAAATCACATTTATGATTATTAACAGAAAATAAAATAATATTTAGTACGACTTCCAATTTAAAATTTTAACAATTTTAAATATGTATTTCATACAAATAAAATAAGGTTTAATTCTTTATTTCACTTTTCAAAATCGAATTAAATTTATTATCCCAGTTATTTCTTTAAAGCATTCATAACAATTTAATTCATAGACTTAAATCGTTTGACTTCACAAGAGTTAATTCCTTAAATAATTTACTACCTATTATACAATTCAAGCTTAAATAATGTTTTGAATCATTCAAATTTTCTTCTATTCACATCTATTACGAATTAGCTTTAGAAAATGTTTTTTGATTCATTTTGTAAAATATTAGTTTTGTTTCCGTACTTAATAGTATTTTGAGGGAATGATGTTCTTCTTGCACGAAACAGCCCAGACTATTTCTTTGAATAGACTTAGTAAATTGTCAATGAATAAAAATAAATAAAAAATATTTTGTTTTTGTTAAATATAGACTGTTTTTAGAGGAAAGATTTGGACTTGATATTTTAACTGTTTCATATATTAAATTTTAATAGTTTTTATTTAACAAAAGGTTGCCAGGAAAAAACCTCGATAATTCGGATAATTTGATAACCTGGATAGGGGTCTGCAATCAATTATCCGGATTATCGAGTTTATACTATATTTCCATTCAATTTGCAGAAGATTTAAATTAATAAAAATTAAATAATTTCTTTATAAATTTTAAAAAATTTCAGCATAAATAGGTTTTCTTATCGTTTTAATTCGTTCTAAAACACAAATCTAAAAAGCTTTTAAAATTGGTTCTCAATGATATACTGTTCGGAAATCTAATAAAAATTAGTTTTCATCTAACATTTGAAAGACATTGTGTATCCGAAATGTATATTGATCAGAGACCGTATTTTAATACTAAAAAAAACAATCTTTTTATATTTATTTCAATCGAAAAACAATCTTTAATGTTCAAAAAATAATAAAAATCCAACATGATTTTTTTATTTTCATCAACATTTTAATTTTTTTCATCATGATGGAAATAAAAATATAAATATCTTTTGTGATATTTATTTCAAAAGTTGAAAATTATTTTGAACTTTTTTCATCGGATGGAAAAAATTCTAAACAACAACAATTTCATTTGAATAAAAAAATATTTTGAAAACAAAACAAAAGTATGAATAAAAAACACAATCATTTGAAATTTTTTTCGAACTGATATTTATCGTTAAAGATATTTATCGTAAACAACAACAATTTCATTTGAATAAAAAAATATTTTGAAAACAAAAGTATGAATAAAAAACAGAGACCGGATTTTAATACTAAAAAACAATCTTTTTATATTTATTTCAATCGAAAAACAATCTTTAATGTTCAAAAAATAATAAAAATCCAACATGATTTTTTTATTTTCATCAACATTTTAATTTTTTTCATCATGATGGAAATAAAAATATAAATATCTTTTGTGATATTTATTTCAAAAGTTGAAAATTATTTTGAACTTTTTTCATCGGATGGAAAAAATTCTAAACAACAACAATTTCATTTGAATAAAAAAATATTTTGAAAACAAAACAAAAGTATGAATAAAAAACACAATCATTTGAAATTTTTTTCGAACTGATATTTATCGTTAAAGATATTTATCGTAAAAGATATTTATTTTTTTCATCATTGATGGATATTTATTTTAAAAATAAAAATCCCTCACATATTTTTTCAACAAATGAAAAAATATTTTGAACATTAAAAATATTTATTTTGATTGAAAAATAAAACGTTTTCGGGTGCTTGATATTGATAAAATAAAACGTTTTTTTTTTTTTCTAGTGAAAAGTAGTCAAATAGGACTTTTCATCAGCGCACCGATGAAATGTTTTTTAATAATATAAAATATAACTTGTATCGAATTTTTGTATTGACATCTAAAAATGCCTTTAGTAAGTAGTGTGTTTACATTAATGTAAAATTTTCACTGAGGCATTACAAAATTTGTTATGCATAGTTTTAAAAAGACAATTATTTTTGATTTTTATTTTTTTGCTCAAAAATAATGATCATTTTTGATTTTTATTATTATTTTTTTTTTTTTATTTTTTTTTTTTATCAAAAATAATGATTATTTTTGATTTTTACTTTTTTGCTCAAAATATAAAACTTAACATGAGAAATGAAACTATTACGCAATTTTTAATAAAAAAATGTTCATCGTAAATTAGATTTATTCACTAAAAGGCAAGTGTGATGATAATTTTTTCATCAAATTTTTTACTAAAAATTTAATTTTTTTACTAAAAGTAGAATTTTTTACTAAAAATCTATATTTTATTAAAATAAAATTTTTTTGCTAAAAATAAAATTTTTTAATGAAAATAAAATTTGTTACTAGTTAATAGTTTTATTTCTAATATTAAGTTTTATATTGTGAGCAAAAAAGTAAAAATCAAAAATAATCATTATTTTTAATAAAAAAAAGAAAAATAAAAAATATAAAAAAAAATAATCATTATAAACTGAGCAAAAAAAATAATCATTAAAAGTTGAGTTGAGCGACAAAAAAAATTTTTTCGAGCTTCTTCAAAAACAAAAAAAAATTTGTGGACTAGATGGAATTCCGCATGCTAAACTCGAATCTGTTTTCAGTTTTTTTCTATCAGGTCGAGATTTTTTTTATGGGCGTGTCTAATATTTCGTCCTAATTAAGCCGATTACTCAAGTATATTTCGCTATAACTCGTGAACGGTATGCACGATTTATATAAATGATACACCAAATGTGTGGAATAAAATTGGCTTTAAGTCGTTCTGCTATCAAATCCGCTCAATAGTTTAGGAGATATTTCGAAATAAGTGTCCGAACAAAAGTTTATTCATGCTAAATTCAAGATTTATTTTTTTTAAGTGAAAACATCAAAAATGTTTCAGTTTATCATCTTTATTTCAAATACACTAGTGGGCAAAAAAAAAATTTTTTTCGTCTTAAATAAAAAAAGAAAAAAAAAAATAGGTGGATTAGATGGTATTTAACGTGCTAAATAAGAATCAGATTTTACTTTTTTTCTATCACGTTTTGATTTTTTTATGGGCATGACTATTATGACCCCACCTTTAGGCAGTCACACTTGTATAACTCGAGAACAGTATGTCCTATTAAGATAAATTAAACTCCAGTATATAGTGACTTAAATTGTCTTTGGGCTGAATTTACATAATTTTTTGTCCAGCTAATATTTCCGTAGTTATTCGGTAATAAGTAGTGAAAAAAAAAATTTTTTTGAAAAATTTTTGATCCATAACTTTTAAATTCTTGAGCGAATAAAAAATATTGATATACCTTGAAGATTTTTCAAAATCGTGTAAATGGTTCTTAAGTTATAGTCTAAATTTGACAAACCATTCTCGAATTTTATAGTGTGACTGCTGAATAAGGTGATGATATTAGTCATGTCCATAAAAAAAATCAGTTCGTGAAAGAAAAAAAGTGAATGCAGATTCTTGTTTAACTCTTCAAAATCCACCTAGTCCACTTATTTTTGTTTCAAGAAAAAAAATATTTTTTTTTTTGCCCGCAACACTATTTCTATTCAATTTTATGTACACATGGGTATTTTTACTTAACTGTGAATAAAATCAATATTTGTGCATAAATTTTGAAGATACATACCTTATTTTATTCGCAGAATTTAAAATAAAAATGGTAAACTGAAACATTTTTGATGTTTTCAGTTATTTAAAAAAAGTACCAATTAAAAAAATTATAAACTTAATAAAGTACATTTTCGAAAAATTACTAAATTTTCATAAAATGTATTAAATCTCAAAGTGTCAATTCTCCACGAAAAATACATTTTCAAAAAATGACCGATTTTTTTAAAAATTAAAATTTTTACAAAAGCTACCAAATTTCAAAAAAAAGTACCACTTTTGAAAAGAATGTACCAATTTTCTAAAAAAAAGCACTAAAAGCAAAAAAAAAAAAAAAAAAACGTTTTTAAACATGATATGACTAAACTGAATGGAATATGCATATGCTAATCTGGGTCTATCTACGCTAATCTGGACACCTTTAGTGGCTTTTATTTATAATCAATATTCACATATACATATTTATATTCGATGTTATCTTTGGATTTTCAGCATTTGTTATTGGCTAAACAAAAATATTGTAACGTGATACAATCTAACAGACAAATAATCTTGATAACAATAAATAAATAGAAATCACATCATTTTTTTATATTCTCAAAACCAGTTTTTATTTTATTGATTTTCAAATTGCACACATACATATGCCATATAAATGCATTATCATACATTTTAAAATTACATTAATAATTAAATGGTTACAAGATAAAAGTAACTCACTAGAAAATTACTTAAATTACTGACTACTACAATTAACCAATACACACCAAATTTTGTCAAAAACTAGGAAAGAAATAAATGGATTTATCATCTTATCATGTAAATTTTGCTAAAGTTTGAAAGTGGAAATGTGATTTTTTGTTTAAGGGAAATATTTCGAAATGTAATAGATGAATAATAAATTTAAATTTAGAGTATAAAAGGAAAAATGGCACGTCTTTGTTTGGGATAATCTTTGAATTCCTTGCGATAGTTACGATGTTTACCCAAGGCCCAAACGGTCATTTGATAAGCACCAGCAACAGCAAACAAGAAAGCGGATAGACAAGAAGTCATAATGGAGAATGAAACCCAGGCACCAATTTCATAGGTATAATTGGGGCAAGATACCAAGCTGAAAAGAAAATAAAATAGGAAGGTTAAGAGAATATGCAATGAAATGTAAATTATTTAATAGAACTTACTGGAATAAGTTGGTTAGAGGATTGCCATCTGGAATAGGAATCTTGCGTACTTTTGTGCCGGGTGGTCTCAAGTTACGCAAAGCAATGTGTACCGAGAAGTTACCCAATTCGCAGAACTAAAAGAAAGTTTAAATTCGGTATTAAAAAAATATATATTATTTTACATAATTTTAACAAATTCTAAAGATTATACAAAAATATAGATTATATTTTATATATATTTTTCTATTTAGTCTTAAGTTTTTAAAAGAGAATTATTTCTAGTGGCACTTTTCTTTAAATTATTAATATTTTTTTAACTCTTTGAGTATTTATATATTTTTTGTTTTTAATTTTGTACTTTTTCTTAAAAATTAGTATTCTTGATTTTTTTTTATTTTAAAGTGTGACTTTTTTGAAAAAATATATTTTAATGTGCTTTTTGGAAATCGAAACTTTTTTCAGAAAAATGTAACTTGTCTTCAAAATCGGTAATTTTTTGTAATAGTGGTGAAGATCTTAATATTTTTAAAGAACATTTTTTATAACTGGAACTGTTTTTTTTTTTTTTTTTTTTTTTAATTTTTGAAATTGTTACTTTTATTCATTTTTTTAAACATTTAGGACTTTAAAACTTATCATCTTTTTTTAGAAAATTTGGTCCTTTATTTAATATTAAGCGTACGAAAATGAAATGAAAAATATCATAAGGGACCCTATTGGAGTCTATGGAAGCTAACTCCATATTAAGTTATTTTTTTATAACCCTTGCTACCTTTGATAAAGGGTACACAAAAACTCAAAATGTTGCTGATAATTAAAAATAATAATTTTATAAAAATTCTTTTACACTATTGTTTGAACAAGCGTCTATAAAACTATACATGAACATAATTTTTCTTTTGCAAATATCAAAACATTTAAATTCAAGAGAGATATTAAAATTTGCTTATTATATAAAATGCTTTTAAAATTATTTCACAAAACACTGCAGTTTTTTTTTTTTTTTTTTTTTTTTTTTTTTTTTTTAATAAATTAAAGATTCGAAAACATTTTATTTTTTTAATTAAAAAAGCACATTTTAACTGTAATTGTGTATAAAATTTGATTTAATATACATATAAATATTCATTCATGTATATTCCTACAGTTCGAATTAAAACTTACCACAAATCCAGCCAATGCAGCCCATACTTGACACATGCAAGGTTCAGTAAATAATGGATGATTTACATGATAGGATACATAAGCGGTAAATCCCCAATAATAAGAGCAATTCTTAAAGAGGTTACGCAAGGGCATAGTAGCATGAGAGAAACGGTGAACAAATATAGTTTCCAACAAACGTTTTACATAGTGGACTGTATAACAAGCCGCAGCAATGCTAAAATAAATTTTCAAAGTAAAAATTAATCAAATACAATTTTCTATAAAAAGAAAAAGGTAGAGATAATTAATGCAAAAATGAAAGAGAGAAAAAAATTAAATTAAACATTTATGCGCGCTTAGTATTAGTATTAAAGTTTTTGTTACGACATTTTGGTGCGTTAATGGTATTCGAAAAGGTCAATTTCAGTTAAACATCACTATGCGAGTTTTTGTCGATTTTTTGTTTTGCAATTAACTCTATAGATGTCTATTGTTATTAATAACAACATAAATGATTTGTTAAAAAAAGAAAGTTGAAATTATGTATATTTTAGATTTCCCACTTATCATTCACGTCTATTATTTATTAACTATCTTAACTATTAATTACTTACTGTGTTGTCAAGCTAATGGGAAGTGTGGCAGATTTTCCATAAACTAATTCTGGCCGAGTGTAGAATAGTAAATAAACAATCAGAGGCCCGGCATATTCAGCTAAGAATACCGTCTTCCAACCAATTTGAGGTCCCAAATCTTTAATGAAAACCCGATCGCCGGAACGTAGATTTAATGATTGCAAAGTATCAGTGTCTTTTGTAGCTTTTCCACGGGCTTCCAAACGCAGCGATTGCCTATTTGGATGTGGGGTTGACTTTAACTTTTGATGTATTAACTCCCTTAAGTCACCCATATTTGTGGCTGCTGGCACCGTAATTTTGCCATAGGGTTTCGAGTTTTTAGCATTTAAAATTTCAAGCTAAAATCAATGTAAAACATAATTTAAATAGAAAATATACTCAAAAATTAACTTATTAATTACCTCCATTTTGGTATGTATTATTTTCGTATTGGTCACTATTCCAGAATTTATATTTTATTTAACACCGACGACCGATTAACCACGGACCCTCCTGCTCTTGAAGAAATTTATAAAGTGACAGAGAAATTTCAAAGTTCAGAGAAAGTTTTCAACAGTGATGGCAGCAGAGACCTGCGCCGAACGATTTTAACGGCGGCGGCGGCTTTGCTAAAAATTGTCAGCGGCGGCTCAAAGTCGGCTGTTAGCCGGCTGAGAGGTGAACATAACAACTTTTTATTTCCTAGTTTTCGCATCGTCTTATAGAGTTCATTGATTCACAAATGTGGTTCCAAGTCCCCTTAGATGTAAGGGGATCCGAAGACCGTTTGTTTGAACATTATTTTTTATTTCCAAAAAAAATTTATAACATACATTTTTGTATTTTTGTACTTCTAAAGTGTCAAAACATCAGACCGTTTATTCGAACATTATTTATATTTTTAAAATTATTAAAAAAAAAGTATATATGATCTTGACACAGCTCTTCTCCCTACACATATAAAATTGGATATTCTGATATTCTGAAACATTTTTTATTTTATTACAGATTTTAACATTCGGACATTTTAAATACGTCGATTTTGTTGAAATGAATCAAAAAATTTATCATTATTTTTATTTTTCTTGAAAAATGTAACGGAAATAATCTTAAAATATGGTCTTAAAGTAGGGTCGAAAAATTATTAAAATTTTTAAAGTTTACAAGGCTTTACCAATGGTATAGTAAGCAAATCAATGTTTTTGAATACAACTTTAAGTAATTTTGATTATAAATGGTTGGTAAAGCTGTGTTAAGTTTTTTTGAATACGACTGTAAAATTATAGATTATATTCAAACTAAATTCTTTGAAAATACTGCCATTTTCACAGCTTCCGATTTCTTTATATTCTGAGTTTAATGTTAATTATCAACCTCCAAAAATTAAACTTTAGAAAATTATATTTTACTATGTCCACTGATATATATATTTTAATTCATTGCGTTTTTACTATTTCTAAAAATTTTTCCTAAAGTTAGCGGGTTAAGCTTCTCCTATTAGATAGATCTAAATTATCCAAACATTTTGTTTAATATCTTGTTTAAAAATTGTTCTACAGAATAATATTATTTTCATAATAGAGGATACAAATTCTAACGTAAGCTTGATAACAAATTACTAATTTTGTGTATGTAAATTTCCGTAAGAGGAAGTTAGAAACCCTTTATGTAACCTACATTAATTTTTTGGAATACGGCTAAATATTTATTGAAAACTGTAATATTGAAAAATGCATAATGTTGATGTTTATTCCAAAAAAACAAATTGACTCGTTTTTTAATATATTTCAAAGCCAGAAAACATCTCGATTTGTGTTGTTTAATAATTTAACACAATAAAAACAACTAAGTTTCCATAGGAAAGAAATTTTTAGTATTTTAGTACATTATCAGAACCACTTCAGATTCTTTAATAACATCAGAATTAGTGGTATCACAACCAATTCTGACATTCGTCTAAATTCGTTTTGAAAAATGTTTTAGAGAACTAGTGCTTAAGAACTAATTCTGTATGACTTCTACATCACTTCTGAGAACTTCCTAGAACTGTTTAAAAAACTTGTATAAAAAATTTCAAAAATTAAAAAAAATATATATGTATATATTTACAAAACTCAATTGATTTCAAAAGTGGACTTTAGAAATAAAAACAGATTCTGAAACCTTTCCCTAACTCTTCTATGGCACTAGTTCTGAATGTGACAATTTTGAACAAAAATTATTGATTAAGGAACTAGTTCTCGAACCGTTCCATAGAATGGGTACTGGCTAGGTAACACTTCCACAGAACTAGTTCTGGAGGTGTCAATTTCAAACAAAAATCATTGGTCGTAGCCAAAGTAGAACAAATACAGGCTATTTTTATGTGTTTTAGAACTAGTTGTAGAACTAATACAATATTTCCTGGGTGAATTAAAAATTAAATTTATATTTGTTCACATTTATTATTTGTTTAAAAATTTTATTTTTGGAATTAGAAAGTATATGTGTGTAAAATTTTTATTTAAATCAACAATTTATGAAAATATTTTGGCAAAGGAAAAACACAATAAAATTATATGTATGTGAGCAGTGATGCATAAACTTATTTACTTTTTTAAAGAACTACACCACTTTTAATGGTATTTTTTAAAAATCAATTGAAAATAAATTTAAATTTTAAAAAATATAATTGGAAAATTAGATTTTTCATTTAAATTTTTGAAAATAAAAATTGAAAATTAGATTTTTCATTTAAACTTTAGAAAAGAAGTGTTCTGAAATTTTTGAAAATAAAAATTGAAAATTAGATTTTTCATTTAAATTTTAGAAAAGAACTGTTGAAATTTCTATATTTCATTAATATTTCAGAAAACAATTATTTAAAATTACAATTTCTATTTCAGAAAAGTACAATTTAAAATAAGTTTTTATATTTTAAATTCACAAAAGATCAATTTATAATTAAATTTTACGTTTTAAATTCAGAAGACTACAAATGAAATTCAGTTTTATATTTTGAATTTCAAAAACAACAATTGAAATTTAGAATAATTCATTAAAATTTAGAACATTGAATAAGAGTGATTTAAATGATGAAATAATGTTAGATCAACTTAATTTATGTGACCTTTAAGCAAATAAAATTAAGAAATTGTTTCAAATCCATTTGGAAAAATTATTCCTAATGCAAATTTCATTCTCTATATTATTTCAGTTGAAGTTCTGAATTTAAGTAAGTTTTTTCAAAATTTTAATATTTTTCTGAATTTTAAATGGAAAAATCTTCTTATAAATTGTTCTTTTCGAAAATTTAAATAAAAATTCCAATTTAAGTTATTTTCAAAATTATAAATTGAAAACCTAATTTTCAAGTATTTTTTTTTTTTTTTCAATTCTAAATAAAAAGTTTCACTTCTGAAATTTATATGAAAAATGTAAATTTCAATTGTTATATTCTGGAATTAAAAGAGAAATATTATTTTAATATGTTCTTTTCTGAATTATAATAAAAAAAAATCATAAACTAAAATGATATTTTAAAATTTTGAATTGGAATATCTCATTCTCATTTGTTCTTTTCTGAAACTGAATTCATAAACCTCATTTTAAATTGTTGTTTTCATAATATCATATAGAAAGTTTTTATTTTAACTTAAAAATAGTGTAGTAAAAAACATATGTGTCTGAACATAATATTAAATAACATATAACACAATAACTAAAATAATATACTTTGTGAATTGGGTTAGTATGTATTTAGTTCATATTTTTTAATCTTAACACACGTTTTGCTTCATAACTTTTTTCCGAAGCAATTTTTAAAATTATTTTATCATTGAAAATATGTCAGTTATTATTCTTGAAGATAAACTGTTGATTTGTTGGGAGTTTGACCAAAATGAGTAACGAAAATGATGTACGTGCTATAAATTATTAAAAATTAAAAAAAAAAAACAAATTGGTCCTACAAATAATTGGTCAAAGAATTAAATGTCCGCTGTCATACTGTTTTCAACGTCATTAAACAGTATCAGGGGAATTCGACCATCTATAGGAAACATGGTTCAGAAAAAAGTCCACATGATATTGAATGGACAAGTAAATTGAAACCATATTGAAAAGCACATCTTGTAGAAAATCACCCCATTCACTCCAGTTAAGAGATGATTTTTTTATGCGTTTGTGCTGATGTTTGTAATACCCAAAAATATTGGTCTAAGACCCACCTTAATTTATACCAATCGGCTTAGAATCACTTTCTGAGTCGACTTAACGATGTCCGTCCATCTGACCGTCCATGTAAACCTTTTAATCAGACTACAGGTCGCAATTTTGAACCAAAATTTATGAAATTTTATACACAGGTTTCTTTTGGTCGAGGGCCGAAGCCTATTGAAATTGGTTATGATCGTCATTATTTCATCTAGCCCCCATACGAATGTCCTCCCGAAAAATGGTTTAACGATCATAAATCCCTTAATTATAACAATATTTTATATATTATACTTTAACTGCCATAAATCCTATTAAAATGTTAGTATCAAGTTAATATTCGACACAAATAAGTTTTATAAAAACATAAATGATAGAGCCAAATTTTACAAAGATAGGTCCATAATTTACCATAGCTCCCATATAAGGCCTCCTTTTGGGAATCACCCAAAAGTGAATAAATTAATATAAATGTCAGCATCAACGTAATATTCTGTATTTGTATGTCTTATTTTACACTTATGAGTATCGGAGTATGGAGTATATTTGACTCCATGTCTAATAAAAGACCCCTCCCCGAATTATACTGTACACAATGGTGTAGGGTTTCATATGGTCGGGCTTGACCGACTATATCTTTTTCTCTCGTTTTTTTTTTTTTGCGTATGAAGAAAGACTAAATTTAGAAAAATGGAATGAAAATGAAGTGAAGCGAACTGTAGCTATTATTCCATAAAATCATAATTTATTCCAAATAATTTCTAAAGAAAATGCGTAACGTCTATTGCCGCTGAAGCAAAATAAAAGAGAAACCACTATTTTTAGTTTTTTTTTGCTTTAAAATTTCCCTTAATGATGCAAAAATAGATAAATAATAAAACACTTTTCAAATAACATATTTCTTAAATGGAACAAATTTTATGAATGTTTTTGAAATTAATGTTACTATCATTAATATCATTACATCCATAGTATTTACTTTTGTAAATACTATGGATGTGCGATTAATCGGTTATACAAAATTTTATTTAATCTATACATATATTAATCAGTTAATCGATTTATCAACAATTCTAATTAATAAAAATTCTGATTAATTACTTTTAATTTTGATTAATAAAATTTGAATAATATTATTCAATGTTCTCAAATTTAGTTTACAATTAAACAAATGAAAAATGCTAAATATATAATATATGTTATTTGGTGATTAAACGACCCACATTTTATATTTTCAAACGACTTTGCATGCATTTTTTAAAATTAAAAACATAAAAAAGAAAGTCAAATAAATTTAAAATTATTTAATTATTCACGATTTAAACTATTTAAATTCCTGATTAATTGATTAATTATAATTTTGATCAAATGAAACCAAAATTAATCGATTAATCATAAATATATTTCATCAAATTGTTGAATAAATCAAATAATTAATTAATTTGAAATTTGATTTTTAAAGTCACGTTACGGTTTTTTGCATTTTAATATGTATATATAAGAATATTTTTATCTATAAGGTAATTCATTATAATCAATCTTGGATGTTGAAATAAAAAGATACAGTACCTATGCTACTGAATTACCTCTTATTAAAAAATATGATGAACCATATCCCATAGACGGACATGTTCTGATAACGGACAAAATCACCGCCTATGGAAGCTTTCGCTGTATATGTAATTTTCTATAGTAGCTTCTTGGCTTGAGATTAATGTTGAATTAAAAAAAGATTAAGTGAATGCGTCCATAATATGGATGAAAAAATAATTCATATAACCATCGACGATTTATGATGAACACGCTAAAGTTGTTACTGACTCCGGAGAGAAATGAAATGTATTCTACAGCGTAACGTGTGATAATCTTGAAGACATGTGTCGTTATTCCTCTTCCTTTTTAAAGTGAATAACAAATTGCAAGACTCTTGAGATTTTGCTACACACTAATATACAGTGGCTCACAGCTTAAATTATGCATTATACAATTTTATTTTTAAAGCTCTATGACAAAGTAACTGGAATTAAAAATAAAATTTGGTATCATAAGAAAGAGGAAGATTTCTAGTTTAATATAGAACCATTATTTAGTGTTAAAGTTTACCTTTAAGCAAATTAAAGATATGAAAACAAAAAATCCAATATTTTTATCTCACAGCTTATTTTAAGCACCCACTTATGACATAAAAAAAAATTGAAAATTACGACCAATAATTACATTCAGATATGTGATGAAATTCGGTCAATTTCAAAAGTAAATCGTATTCTTAAATCGATTAGGTTGTGATGTTCAATATGTTTCTTGTCAAATCACAACAAATTAATTTTGAAATTTGTATTATTTAAATGAAATAAATTTTATTTTAATGTTTTTATGTTAATTTTTTAATAAAAAATTATCAAAAGTTAAGTTTTGCGTGAAGCTGCCATAAAGGAGATATTCCTCGCTTCTGAAAAAAAAAAAAAAAAAATTGCCCATAAAAAAAACATTTTGTGGAGGAATAATAAATTTACATTTTTGGCGATTAATTAATTAATCCTACAAAAATAAAAATTAATGCAATATTTTAATATATTTTACTGGTAATTTGAAATTGGGTTAGCACAATGATTATTTTGAATATTCAAAATCAGTTTTTTCCTTTGTGGTAGATATATCCAGAAACCTTAAAAGTTAAATTGTAAAACCCATATGTGAAGTTACAGTTTAAATCGGGTGTCTGATAGGTTTTTAAACAATAAGGTACATCGCTTCACCACAAGTTCCATCACAAATTAAAAAAATTTTAGGATTTACAAATCTCTATACTTTTCTTAACCTCTCCCTCAATATATATTATTTAAAAGGTATTATTTATTTATTTTTTTTTTTTTTCTTTCTACAATATAGCTTTTATTTTTTACCCATGCTTAGTGATCCTTAATGATTCTAATTCTTTTGTAACAGTTTTAATCAAATTCAATTTTAAAACGAGTACCAAAATTTGTTCGATTTGAAAACGATAAAATCATGTCAATTTCGTTTTTATCACAACCATGATCACAACCTAATTTATTGAGATTTTCATAAAACAAAATGGAAAATGAAATCGATTTCGTTTTTACAATAAAACGAAATTGAAATCGAAAATTTTATGTGTATCACAACCTTATTCGTTTTTGGCTCGAAATCGATTTTTATCACATACATGATTATTTTTTATGTGGAATGGTAGTCTTAATTGTATGCAACAGATTAGAGGCGGTTTGCGTGCGTCCAGTTTTTATGTAATATTAGGCGAAATGTGTTTACAGTGCATTTTTAGGGCCTAACACCTATTTTATTATGTAAATTTCCAATATGGACCACAAATTTTCAATAATATTGAGGTCTGGCGACTTTATATATTAGCAAATTGTACACAATACCAAATTTATTATTCGGATCGTTATGTTGGCAATATCAAAAATATGATAATATGCCCTGATTTTTTGCACTCTGCAACAAATTATCCTTTAGGATATAAAGGTATCTAATACTGTCTAGGGAAAGGTAAATCGATTTCGATTTTAGTCGAAAATCGATTTTCCTCCTAGGAAAAAATAAAGAAGTAAAAAATATCAAAATTGAATAAACTGACGACAGATGACCCACAGTTCTACGAAGTTTAGTTTTGCTACCTTTAAAGACATGTAGGCACTAGAAGTTTTCTACGAACCGGTCCTCCGTATTCCGTACTCCAGAATCCGGCAGTGATACGCCATGAAGACGAGTACAATAATCCAGTATTTGCAATGTATGGCAAAAGTTTTAACGCAACATTGTTTGAACTCCGGATGTCAGTTTTGGTGATGATATCCGTTTATTCGGTACTTCATCAATGTCTTTTATTATCCAACCGATTTTCAATGAAAAAAAACTCATAATGATTTCTTTAACGAGTTAAAGTCCTTAACAAATAAAAAAAGTTGTTAAGTCGATTTTTCGACTTAACAACTTTTTGTAAATTTAGACTATTTTTGATTTTTTTCGACTTTTTCGTACTATTTTCGACTATCTGGCAAAAAAAATCGGCTTTTCGACAATATTCAAATCAAAAATCGATTATTTGAAAGTCGATTTGATGAACCCTCAATACCCAGAGTAGAAAGTCCTTAAGCCCAAATTACATATACGCGTAGTCAGCAACAGTATCAGCAAAAATTATCAGCTGTTCACTGTCAGTACAACATGATGCTGCCGTTATAATTATTATTCAGCGTAGGCAGCCACAATTTACCACCACCAGCTAGCTTTATTCTACTTGTGTATTTTAGCCTCTCCTTTATTTGCTCGCTCTCTTTGTCTCGCTCTCAATCTGAATGCAGCGCAGTGAATTTAGAAACAGGGCTAAATGAAACAGCATTGCAAACTGCTGCTGACCAAATGTAATCAACACCATAACAAACAGTGCTTTCTAAATTATCAGCTGATTATGTCAGCACACACTGCTGCTGACTACGCGCAATTGTATTTTGGGCTTAAAGCCATAGAAATATAAACATAAAATGTCGAACTCTATTTAAAATATTCAAAAACAAATTTCTAAACTCCCTTCGCCATATACATATATGCATATTGGATCACTTTAATATATTCGATATGATAGATTTATTTACTTATTTATTTATTTGTTTATTTATTTATTTATTTATTTATTTATTTATTTATTTATTTATTTATTTATTTATTTATTTATTTATTTATTTATTTATTTATTTACTTATTTATTTATTTATTTATTTATTTATTTATTTATTTATTTATTTATTTATTTATTTATTTATTTATTTATTTATTTATTTATTTATTTATTTAATTTATTTCAGTAATATAACTATTTTCAAGCGATTTTATCATAATAATTGTAGTTTACATTTTTTAATACAACACTGTACTCTAAATCATTCACAATAGCATAAAAACAAGAGAAATTAATAAATTAAGTTGCCAGATCAATTAGTAAATATTTGTAAAAAATCTTTAAAAATTACAAATAGCCTATATCAATAACATTAATTTTTTGAGTTCATAATATCCAAACATGAATCAATAATATTTTTAATTGCAATAATTTATAATTCCATTACGGTAAATCTTGTCAAAGTTTTTTTGAAACCTTACTTAACGCGTCTTACTGTTTTTAAAATATCTATCTATATCATCCATGTATGCAAGTTTTTTATTGCACATATAATGCTTTCTATGTATCGAATACTGTATTAATTATAACCTTATTTCAAAAATATCCCAAATAATTTTTATATGAATTGCGGATATAATAACAATGTAGATAATTCAGAATTGTGTACTCATGGCGTTTATTTTTAATTTTAACTCTTAAAAGCGGTCTCCTGAAAATTTATAAAAATTAATTATGTAGTTTTTTTCTTTTCGTCACAGATATGTATATAATTATAGTTCTTTTGTAATTATAAAAAATCGTCAATAAAATCTTTTACCAAAAAGCGTGAACATTTCGATATATCTGGCAACATTTATTATTTTTCTTTTCTATAAATTCCGCGGTGAGTTATAATTTTTTTTGTGTAGACCAGGCTCGCCGAGATTTTTGTCTTCAAAACGAAAAGAAATAGACCCAATCAAGTTAAAAATTTAAAAGTGTATAAATAAATGTTTAAATTTTAAGAAAATTATATTAAAATGGTTAGCAAAGTCGAAGAAAGGTTAGTATTTGTGTTATTTTAAAAGAGAAAAATATATAAAAGTACAAAGACCAACATCATACATCTCATAGCTTGAGGGAAATATTGATGGATGCATTTTTCTCCTTAGTTTTTTTTATCAAAGGTTATGCAATGTTCTTTTTGGAGTTTCTTGCCGAAATAATGCAATTATATGCTAATTGATTTAAAAACGATTAAATTATAATGAAATGTATTGTTTTCTTTGTGTTAAATGAGCTTTTTAAGTTTATTATTTTTACTTAGGTTTAGAACTTATTCATTCTCATTTATAATTTCTCTTTAAATTTACGTTCGCTATTTACCAACGCTTTGTGGGAGGTATTTATCTCGATTATTATTGTTTTTTTTAAGTCTACCAATTCATACTACACACATACATACCTAAGTACGTATCTATTATCCTTCACCTTCTCTTATTATTGAGCATCTTAAAAGAAATCCTGACCTTAAACTTCAAATTAGCTTCTTGAATAATTAAATGACTAGTAGTAATATTGTTCTTTGTTTCTTTCCATTTTAGTTCCACAAAGGTACCCACATTTCACATAATCCGTGAGGTATACGATAGTAACAATGCCCATCAACGTTTTGAAGCCGAACTCGATAAAGCTCTTGAAGCCAAAGTTGATTATATTATTATAGAGCCGCCACGATTGGGAGATGAAACGGGCCGTTGGATAACAGTAGGCAATTGTTTGCATAAAACCGCAGTTGTTTCTGGTATGGCATCTTTGTTGTCAAGTCTTTTGTGGCATAATCGTCCTGTAATTGCTGGTCCCATGTGTGCCGTATCGTTATTTTGTACCGGTTTGTATACAGTCTCATGGAATTATGATCCCTGCTGCCAATACCAGGTATTAGTAAACTAACAGATAAATATTATCTATTTACATTAGTGTCACATAGAAAACAAATTGTAGGAAGACCCATCAAACAAAGTGTATTAATTAATTTAAAAAAAAAAAAATTTTTTGAGCAATTGAATATTGCTTTTTCCATTTTTGATTAGTAGACTTATTGACTTTTTTTAATTTTGGAATAATCGATTTTTTCTGACAAATTATTAAAAATAGTCAAAAGAGGTGAAATATCTCGAAAACATCGTAGTCGAAAAAAGTCGACTAATCCAAAATTGAATAAAGTCGAAAAATCAACTCTTTAAAAATTAAAAAATTCGAAAATTGATTATTTAATAACCGCAAAAGCCTCTAACTATAGAATCCAAATTAAAATAGTAACAAAATTACGGTATCATATAAGAAAAATAAAAACTTTCATTGTAACTAGACATTTCTTACAGAAAATACAGGAAAATGCATAATTTTTTGACAGTGTATTATAATGTATAAGCTCCAATGACTCTTAAATATTCCCAGAATTCGGTACAATCCAATATATTTTAGTCGGCATCTACAGGAGTTTTATTTTTCTAAATTCGACAAAGCATTCTTGAGTTATACTAATGTGACAATAAGAACGTCATATTAATTATACTCCTAAAAAAAACTAGGAAAATTTCTTTACTGACCAGTATTATGACCTCCAAATGTTTGTAAGAAATTAAACTGTTTTCAATAATATATGTAAACGATTATCGAAGAATTGAAATCCGAAATGTTTATTTGTTAGAATTTTTTTATGAATAAGTAATTTATATATGTATAAAATATTCACACAAATGTCTTTACAATTTAACTAATTTTCTATATTTCATTCATTCCAGCAGGTGGAAAATAACGAAGAAGTTCTTAACAAACTGCCTTTAGCTGATGTTTCTTCGCCTGTGATCCTGGGCTATGAACCCAATACAAAAACCAAATATTTACATCGCAGTGTCACTCTTCTATCTGCTGCGTTTTGTGCTTGGCAAATTTGGCGGTCGTACAAGTAGTTTAAATAATTAAATATTAAAAATAAAATACAACAAACCTACAAAATATGTTCAAAATGAACTCCCCCTGCACATACGTTTAAAGCAGCTTTCTTTAAGGTTTAAAAGAATAAAAAAAAACAAAATAATCTATTTTATTATTAGAAAAAAATCAAAGAAAGAAGTGAGAGTGAAAAAACCAAAATATCTCAGTTTAATTTTATACTACTTGTTTATTTTTATAATTTATTAAATTACAAACAAAATCAAGCCAGTGTATTTTGTTTTAAACAAAACATTTTTTAATTATATTAAATGACATGCATTTTTTAAATTAATTATAAACTAGGAAGACATTATTTGTAAATTTATAATTGTTTTGCTTGTGGTTGTTTTTTTGCTGTTTTCTTTTTTAAAAACACACCTAAAATCATGTCGTCCTTCCAGTGTTTTGAAAATGTTTAGAGTCTACAATAAAAAAACATATTTGCAACAATTAGACATTGTTTGCAATTTAAGAGTTGTAAATTGAAAATTTAAATATGTATAATAGAAACGAAATTTTGATTTTAGAGTTTCATTTAATTTTTTTTTTATTTTATTTTATTTTGAACAAATTGTAGTAAACTATTTTAATTTTCATTTCTTAAAAAGACAGCAATGTTTTTAAGGTTTTATTTTACTAAAATAAGCATTGTATTCATTTGCAAATTATTTTACTTGTATATATTTTTTTTTATCATAAAACTTTAAAAATGCTGTCTATTTAATTATCAATTAAATTGATTTTGTAAACATATATTAAAAATTCTAAATTATTTAGTAAATTCTTTTAAGACGTTGTAAAATTATAAATCTTAAATTGTTATAGAATACGTATATAAAGAAAACAAAATCACAAAAAAATTCTGTAGACAAAAACGTGAACCAAAATAATAAAAATAAAAACAATTACTTAAAAAAGTTTTGGCCTATTAAATAAATTGTATTATCATAGAAACATTGTATTATCATAATAAAAGGTTTCAATAATTTGATTAAATTGAAAACACGTTACAAACTAACAAATGTAATTTGAAAATTTTTTGGAAAGTAATAAGTATTTTTTTACCCGAAAAGGTCGGAAAGTTGGATGCACTGATATTTTCAGTGGCAAAATTAAAAGTAGATAGAAAAAGATAAACAAATATTCCACCACAACGAAAATTTCTTTAATCGATTTTGCAGTGATTTTTTCAAAAACGTCTTCATCGCTGTCGTTTTCAGTATTTTATACATTTTCTATTTGCTGATAAAATTGACGATCTTTTTGACAAATTAAGTATGTACAGTATAAACTCGATAATCCGGATTATGCGGCAATCAGGACGCAATTTCCCAACTCATTACATACTTTATAATCTAGATTGATTGTATATTTTAATCCGGATTTAATGGATTTACAGTGGTTGGGGTATTATACGTTTGTGCTGATGGTTCTAACGCATAGAAAAAGTTATCCAACACCCACTTTAAAGTATACCAATCGACTCAGAATCACTTTTTAAATCGATCTAACGATGTCCGTACGTCCGTCTGGCTGGCTGGATAGCTGTCCTTGTAAACCTTGTGCACAAAATACAGTTCGCAATTTTGAAGATAATTCAATAAAATTTGGTACGTCGAACTTTTATAATACAAGGACGAAGTCTATTGAAATTGTTTGTAATTGGTCTATTATTCCCCCTAGCCCCCATACAAATGTCTCCCAGTAATAGAATTCCAACACTCAAAAATGCCTTAAATGAAGAAGTTCTGTACAAGTATTAATCTTTGTATAAAATTTTATGAAGATCGGTACACGATTAACCATAGCTCCCATATAAACCCCTCTTTCGAAAATCAATTTAACGTGCATAAATCACATACGAATGTTAATATCAAGTTAATATTCAACACAAATAAGTTTTATGTAAGAAGAAAACAGTGAAAAATTTTATGGGAATCGGTCCATAATTTACCATAGCTCCAATATAAACCCACTTCCGGGAATCACCGCATAAAATCATCTAGATGTTATTATCAACGCATTATTCTGTACATATTTATATTTTATTTTACATTAGTAAAAGTATTGGTCTACAATTGTCCACAGGTCTAATATAAATCCCCTTCCCAAATTTTTAAGCTCATACACAACGGTGTATCATATAGTCGGCCTCGTTTTTTATTTAAAAAATTAAACTTGTAACAAAAAATGAAATTTTACAAAAAATTAAAAATTTTATTAAAAAACAAAAAATATCAATAAATTTTTCGGTACAAATTTTAAATTTCGTGATTAGTTTGATTTTTTAATAAAAAAAATATGATTTTTTTTCGATTTGTTATCGAAATTTTTAGAATATTGCATAAACATTTCAAAATCGACTTTTACAAAATTGAAAAATGTCAAAAAATCGATTATATAAAAAATCTAAAGTCGATTTTTTTTCAACTATATAAAACTAATATGTTACTCGGTATTTCGTTTCGAAGGAAAACATTTTCAAAATAAAATTGGAACGATTTTCTATACAATCGAATTTCCGATCTTTCACCATAGAGTAACACAGATATAAAACTCAAAAAAAAAAAAAAAAAAAAAAAATGCATTTATTTTTTTTTTTTGTTGTTAGATAACTTACAAATCTTGTATGTATATTTTTTCGAATTTTTTTGAATTTTTAATGCGCTAAATTTGCGAGTTTTAATTTCGGAAAATACCTAATAACTTATTATTGTTTCACCCGTTAAGAAAAATATTAAATTGTGTTTTTCATAATGTTAAGAGTTTCTTAAATTCACATCTACAATTATTTTATTTAAAAAGGTTCTTTAAGCAATGGCCAACCAGTTTTCTATCCATTGAAATATGTTTTCCCAAGATCATCAAACAACGATGTTAAAAACGGTGTTCTAGAATCTAGATCAACAAATTTACTTAAATATACCTATAAAATTCGAACCAGCCGGATATATTAATAGTGCCCTTATTTGTTGAATAAGTATGTACATTAGTGTGGCTCTGTTTGTATGGAAGAAAATAAGGTATCGATGCACAGTGGTTCCAAAACGTTTTTTTTTTTTTTTTTGGAAATAGTTCTGCAACATTCGAACCGTTGGAGATATCTCAATAAAATTCACACGGTCAGAGCTGAGGTTCCAAATTTGGTCATCTAGGGTATGTAATATTTTTTGAAAAATCGCCAAATCATCTCTGATATGACAGAAGAAATTTTTTATATAGAAAATCATCTCTTATATGGCAGAAGAAATTTTATATATAGAAAGTCCTTGTAAATCTCTACAAAAAATACGCTTACATGCGTAGGTTATCTCCTTTCACTTGGCGGGCTTAATATTGCCCCTAAAATTTTTTTTAAATATTCGACAGGTTGCCTAGAAAATTATAAATAATATTGCTACAAGAATCATATATACATATGAACCCGTTAAAAAGTTATATTAATCTGAAGTTGGAACTTTAAAAAAATTTCAAATTTTTTCGTTGTTTTTTCCAAAAAGGCAGCAATATTTATTCACTGATAAAATTTTGTTTTTTGTTCAGGGCTTTATCATTGTTTTTAATGTTTTCAAAAGAATGAAAATGCGTGTAAAGCTTGAAGCAAGGGTCTGCTCACAAGCCCTATCCAAACTTTGTCAGTTTTGAATTTTCTTTTAATTTTTTTTGTTAATTTCATAAAATGCAAAACTGTAATCGACTTAAAATTATTTTAATTATATATATAAATACTGAAAAAGTATTTTGTAACGGTCGCCTTACAGTGGTCCCAAATCGATTTTTTTTTTAATGATTCTGTTACTTGTGAACCGTTAGAGATGTCTAAATAAAATTTCGCATGGTCAGAGCTGAGGTGTTTCCGAGTTGATTTGGAGGAGTACAGGCTCCTAGCGGGTCACGGGCGTAGAGATTAGACCTCCAAAGTTGATTACCCCGGGTTTTTAAATTTGTTTAAAAATTGGTCAAAAATTCATTTGAATTTAAAAAAAACTTGCATGTGGGAAGTCCTTGTAAATCTATACAAATCTATACAGTAAAGGTATTCCAATTTTGTCATAATATAGATGAACTTGTTCTAAAATCACTCCCACTTTTTTGTACCAAAATACCTAATATAGTAGTCCGGGGAAAACTTGTTTCAATAACTGACTTTTTTGTGTATGTTTGTGTGCTATATTGTCAATATATTTTTTTCTTGATCTCGATATTTTTGAATTTAAGAAAACAAATTAAAAAACTTTTTTAAAATTGACGAAGTTTGGATAGGACTTAAGAGGAACCCAGAGAGCCTCCGATTTTTTTTTACACGCATTTGCGTTCAGATTTCTTTTGAAAACATTATAAAAATGTGCAGTCCGGAACAAAAAAAAAATATTTTAGAAGTGAAAGAATATTACCACCTTTTTGGAAAATAACCCCAAAAATTAAAATTTTTTTAAAGTTTCAACTTCAGATTAATATAATTTTTATTGTAAGGATCTTTTTGTAGAGATTTACAAGGACTACCCACATAAATTGTTTTACATTCAAGTCATAAATTAATTTTTGGCAAATTTTTAAAAAAATTACATATCTGAGGTGACCAAATTTGGAAATTTACCCTCTACCCCCGTGACCCGCTAGGAGCCTGCACTCATTCAAATCATGGGAAACATCTCAGCTCTGACCATGCGAAATTTTGTTTAAATATCTTAGGTTTTCAAGTTACAGAATTATTTAAAAAAAAATCGATTTGGGACCACTGTGGGCCCCTTATAACGACAGAGTCGTTATAAAACATTTAAAAAAGTCAATTTTTTAAATATGATATACGGATTGGGTATTTTCATGTAAAAAAGTGGGAGTTTTTTAATTCTATAATTTTGAGACAAGTTTATATATATTATGCTCAAATTTCATTTAAATATCACTATTCGTTTAACTTTGATTAAATGTTTAATATTAACTTTATTAAAAAGAAAACGCAAAAAGACTAAATTTTAAGTCCTTCGAAATATTCTGCGATCAAATTATATTCCACAAACTTTTGTTTAAATTATCAATCTCCATATTCTAAAATTTTCTTAGATACCAAATACATGTATAAAAAGTTTATACTTTTGCTTAAAACTTAATAGAAACTTGGCGCTCTCTAATCAAATTAAACTATTTTTCATACATATGTACGCAAATGACTACAATCTACACCTGTAAGCTTATTTTTTGTAGAGATTTATAAGGACTACGATTTTTCAAAAAAATTACATACCCGAGATGGCCAAATTTGAAAGGCCACCCACTACCCCCTGAACTTATGTTATTGCGATTCAAAAGTTACAGAACTATTTCAAAAAAAAAGCATTTTGGAACCCAATTCAAATTAAAATTTATTTCATTCTAAAATACCGTTTCTCAAAATGTTCGTCCTGATATTATTCTTTATTATTCTTTCCTTAGCTGGTTTCAAATGAAAAAAGGTCCTTTTTTCGAATTTTTCAATATAAAAATATGATATCGGAAGAAATGTTTTTGGGATGCAGATTGAATGACGTAACAATAATTTAGGACCAGGTCCAAATAGTTCCAAAAATTTCACAAAAATTTTGGTTGTTTGAATCTTTTACAGATAAATATTTTAAAAATATGACTAAAATAATAACATATAATCATCTAGCAGTTATATCGAAACTAAATTTCCTTAATATGCAAATGTTTCTGTATAGTTTTGTAACTAAAATTTTAGTATCTCAAAAAATACGCAGTTTAATTTTTACAAACAGTTGACAACTCAGATAAAAATACAAAACAAAAAATTCTTTCCCGACTGCTGTCACCTTATATTAATTCGCTTTGGTGTAAATCACATAAAATTTTCAAAATCACCTGAAAGTATGCTATTTTTTATGTATGTAATTTCTATACGAACAAACTAAAAATAGAATAAAATTTTCGATTTTATTAAAAAAATAATGAAAATATGTACTCATTTACTAATTACATAAAAATATTAATTTTTAAATGAGTATCTTCATTAATTTGCAAATAAAACAAATATGTATGAAATATGTATGTTTTATTTGCAACAAATTTGTCTTTATGAATAAATAAATAAATAAAAAATTGCATTTTTGACAATAACGAAATTTATGAGTTTTTGAAATGAAATATACATATTTTGTTTTTTTTTGCAATAAATTTATCTTTATGATTAAAGACTAAAAATTTGCATTTTCGAATTTTTAAGATTTTTTTTTTTTTTTTTTTGAAATATTGTATGAATTTTTGTTTTGTTTAGAAAATAGGCTTAATCTCCATAAATGTTGAGTCTTTTAAAAAATATTGTAAGAATGACTTGAATCATACAATTAGTTTTCGAGGTAGGCTTCAAAATATAGTGCAACCTTCTTAATTTTACAAATCGAGAACTATAGTCAATTAAAAAAAGTGGTATTTATTAATTCCGTATATTCGAATTGACTGTAAAATCCCTTGCTGGAGAATTAGTGTTTCCATGTGTAATTTTTCGAATTAACTAATTTTGCATTTTCAATGTATTTCAATAAATGTTGAAGATTTGATATGTGCTAATAGCATCTTAGAAGTTCTATCGCGTTGTTTTAGTTTTGATAAAGCGAAGCCTCTATTTTTAAGATTTTTTTAAGTTTCAACTTTATTAACTTTTGCGCGTATTGATAAAAATTATTTTTTAACAATTTTGAAATTCCTCATATACACCAAATAAACAATGATTTTTATAACATTTTCAAATATATTTTCGTTTGTTTTTTTTTTTTTTTTTTTTTTTTTAATTTAGACAGACTGATGTAAATTTTGTGAATATTTTTTCTTTAAGATTCTTTAAGAAATCTTGTTATGTTGACGACCAAAATGTATTAAAAATTTATTGGTTCGTTGTATAGTATATTTTTAAACAAAAAATTATAATAGAATTAAACTTGAAAAATTCATAAAAAATTGTATTTTTTTTAAATGTTTAAAAATTTGCTTTTAATATTTAGCCAAAATATAAACAGTTAAAAGAAAAAATATCAACTATATAATTACATTTTTTCCATCAAATTTTCGGCCATGTTCTGTATTTCGAAGTGATTTCAAATCGAAAGTGAACATTAAATAGATCTATCATTTTTACTGTGTTCCGTAAAACGATTGAAATCATATTCGATTTTATTTTTCATTGATTTCATTTTAATTTTGTTTCTGTAACTGACATAATTGCCTTGTAAAGCTAATAAGCATAATAAATATACAAGCTCGTAAAGAATTTGTCAAATTTTGTTTGAAAAATTATTTACACAATTTATACACGTTTACGCTTCAATTTCAATGTGTAAATGATTTCGTAAACTTTTTTTCGTATACGCAAATTTGAAAGAATAAAATAAAATTCTTTTTTTTTAAATCCAAAGAAACAAAACACAAAATAAAAAATTTTGAAACATTCGTTGTTTACCAAATATCTTCAAGAAAAACAAAGGAATGTTCAGCAATTTCCAAGAGGCGTTCATGTAAACGAGAGTAAAACGTATAAATTTACGAAATATGTAAATTTATCCGTTTGAATGAAAACCCATATTAAAAAAATATTTTTATTAAATTTCATAGAAAAAAGTGTATTGCTATTATAATTTCGGCAATTTTTAAACAAAAATCAAGTTGGCCATTTAAAAGTGATTCTACTTAAATAAAATTTTAGCTACTTGGATCTATACATAGTATAATTATAAAGTATACTCGTAAGAACAGCTGTTTTACAATTTTTCATTGGCAAACCTCGCGGTATTGTCAAATTGTTTTTGTATTCACATGTAAAATTTTTTTAGAGTTTTTTTTACCCTTGCTGTCCTTTATTCTCTCATTTTTCCGTTCAAAGCATTTTGACATTGTGGGCAGTAGTTTTACACTAACAAAATACAAGCAATTGTTGTTTTTGTAGATGTGCGAGTACTTTATTATTATACTATGGATCTATATTAATGTCAAACGCAGTGATGTCAGATGGAGGGAATTTTCCCTTTTTGAGGGAATTTTTAAGCCAAATTTTAGTCGAAGGGAAAGAGGGAGGGAATTTTAATTTTTGTCAAAATAAAGGGAATTTTAAGGGAATTTACCACAAAAAACGAAAAACATTTTAAATAAAAAATCAAAAAATGCAGTGTTATCATAGACAGTCATTTAAAAAAAGAAATCTTAATTTGCCGAATGGATATTTTCAGTATTCTCGTTCTTTGTTTAAAATATTTTTGTATATTTTTTATTGAATTACAAAGAAAAACTACATTTATGTAAATTTCAATGCATTTTTTACTAAAATTTGTTTAGTTTTTATTAAAAAAATAGCGATTTTAAGGAGGAGGGAAAAAATGGAGGGAACATTTTTTCTAAAAAGGGGAAAAAAGGGAATTTTTCAACTAAACAGAGGGATTTTTCTTAAATTTTATCTGACATCACTGGTCAAACGTCTCTATTTACGCCAAACGTTTTGAAGGATGTTAATTCAATAGTTGTGTGCAGACCACGTACTCTAGGAAAGACCTCCATATTTTGAGACACAAATTACTGATTTAAGTTTTGAACTTGGACCATATAGATTTACAAGGGGCGAGCCACAAGTCACAAAGTTGGACACCTCGGGTATAAAATTTTTTAAAAACGATTCTGATTCCTTATATCTGAAACGATTTGAAAGATTTTTATATAGGAGTATTCTGCTAGTTTAGATCTACAAAAAACATTGTCGTATGGATATATTATCTCTTTTAGTTTGAGAGATATTAAGCTTCAAAAATTAAAAGTTTTTTCGCTACAGCGGGTCCAACATTCACTTGATTTTTTTCAGTTTTATTTTATTTCATTAACAGCAAATAAAAAAATTGTGCAAGGAAAGAATCTTGAAAAAATATTTACGGAGTCAAAAGTTACAGGCATTTAAAATTGAAGTTTGAAAAAAAGTCTTTTTTTTCCCCCTTTTTTTGCCAAAAAAGTGGTCATATTCTTCTTCTGTTATATAAAAATTTTCTTAACTAACATATATAATATTTATATTTTTCTGAAAGATAGCTAAACACAAAATACCCCAAGGAAACAAAAGCTTTTCAAAATTGATTTTTGCGAGAACCAGAGTTCCCAAATTTGACCTATTTTTCCAACAAATTTCGAATTTCCGCCTGAATTTTTCAAATGGCAAAGCTGGAATAAAAAGAGAGTTGTACTTTTTATATAGTCTAATGTGTTTTTAATTGTTTCGAAATAAAAATTTTTGCTCCCTGATATCGGTTAAAAAGATATAACAAAAAAAGTAAAAAATCCCATTTTTGTAAATTTTTTAAAGGCTTTTTTGAAATTACGGGATTTTTGTAGACAAGTCTAAAAAAGTGAATAGCGCTTTGAATTAAGCATCAAAAAATCTACTTAGATGTAAAATATCATTCATAACTATTAACTTACAAAAATTTTATTGGATAATGAAAAATTTAAAATATATTAAAAAAAATCACAAATCCATGCTTTCTCAGTGTTTTTTGCACAATGTCTTCAACAAATTTTCGTATTGTAAAAATTTTTATACATATTTGAAAAAAGACAAAATTTCCTAGACATTGATGTACAACAAGTAATTATTGGTATTTTTGAGTTTGCAATTGAAGGATTATAATGAGAAAGCATGGATTTGTGATTTTATGCATATTTTTCATTTTTAATTATGAAATAAAATTCTTGTTAGTGGATATTTTTGAATGATATTTTACACCAAAGCAAATTTTTTGATGCTTAATTCAAAGCGCTATTCACTTTTTTAGATTTGTTTACGAAAATTCCGTAATTCTAAAAAAACTTTAAAAAATTTCCAAAAATGGGATTTTTAACTTTTTTGCTATATATTTTCAACCGATATCGAGGAGCAAAAATGTCTATTGCGAAACAATTAAAAACACATTAGACTATATAAAAAGTACAACTCTTTTTTTTTATTCCAGCTTTGCCATTTGAGAAGTTCAGGCAGAAATTCGAAATTTGTTGGAAAATAGGTCAAATTTGGGAAACTCTGGTTCTCGCAAAAATCAATTTTGAGAAGTTTTTTTCCCTTGAGATATTTTGTGTTTAGTTATCTTTCAGAAAAATATAAATATTGTATATGTTACTTAAGAAAATTTGTATATAACAGAAAAAGATAATGACCACTTTTTACAAAATATTTTTACAAAATTCTTTCTTTGCACAATTTTTCTATTTGTTGTTAATGAAATAAAATAAAACTGAAAAAAATCAAGCGAATGTTGGACCCGCTGTAGAGAAAAAACTTCACCAAGACAGGCTAAAAAGTAAAAATTTTAATCTTTGAAGCTTAATAATGTTTTTTGTAGATCTCAACTAGCAGAATACTCCTATATAAAAATTGTTCAAATCGGTTCAGATATAAGGAATCAGGGTCGTTTTAAAAAAATTGTATACCCGAGGTGTCCAACTTTGGGACTCTGTGGACTAGCCCCCTGTAAATCTATATGGTCAAAGTTCTAAACTTAAACTCGGCTACACCTTTACTATCACCGTGTGAAAATCATTCATGAAAATCGGAACAGCCGTTCCGAAGTTCCATAATTATTTCCATTTCATTTTTTGAATCGTGCTCTGTGCGCTGTTAATAAAATTTGACATAAAAATGTACGTAAAATTTTACAAAAATCTCACCCTAAAGTATGATTTTTAGATTATATTTAACGATGTCCATCCGTTGGACTGCACGACAGGCAATCAGGATGACAATGTAAAACTTGTCGTCTAACGCAGGTCTCAAGTTAAAAGACTATTCAATCAAATTTGGCACATATGATTTTTTTATTGAATATGATCGGTCAGTTATTTCGCGTAGTCCCTATAAATGTCCATTACTTTTTTAATAAAATTCAACACAAACAAGTTTTTTATACATAGTTATAAATTAGTACGCCGCAGATCGGTTTATAATTGACCATAGCTTCCATATAAAGTAACAAATATTAATATCAAGATAATATATGATAAAAATACGTCTTTTGGAACACAGTGACCACATAAGACCCCTTCCGAAAATCCCGAAAAGCAACTGGTATAGGTATCATTTTGTCGGGCTTAAACAACAATAACCTTTTTATTTGCTGAAATTTACAGGAACCTATATTTTTCTATTAAAAACTATATTTCTAATGCATTTCACTTAGTCTTCTGCTTTCTATTTGAAATCGTATACAAAAAAGATATTTTCGATTTTCAGAACATAAAATATTCTTGAAACAAAATGAAATCGAATGAAACCAATTTTCGAAATTGATAACACAAACTTAGTGAAAATTTTCATTTTCCATTCATTCATTTTCAAATGAATGAAATGGAGAACATTGCCGTATAATTAATATTTTCAAGCAAAAATATAATATCAGAAAAAGTAAAATAAAATTCAAGTAAAATTTGTTTATCATTTATATTTTTAATTCATTCAATCATGTACTTGATTGACTTAATACATTTTTTATTAATTGGAACAATGTTTACTGTTTTTCATATTTTACAGTTATGTGTAATTGATATAATCGTTTTGGTGAGTGGTGCAAATTAAAAATATTTTTAATTAAATAAATTATTTTGGTGATTATTGAATTTTTTCTGTGTATGTAAAACCGTGCAAATTTTTCTTTCCACAACTGTAATAATGGTCGTTATTTATTTCATTACAACAAGGTTCTTTTGTAAAAGAGATATTGTAACTGTTACTGTACTTTTTAAATCGTTGTTTACTACATCAAACCTCATTTAAAACTCTATTTTTTTGTTTTCAGTTCTCTCTTCTGTTTTATTTAGTTCTTATCTGTAAAATTGTAGCGAAACATAAAATAATAACGATTCTTTAGAAGGCTTGGCATTTCTTCGATATATACATATAAATACTACGTGTATTTAATCAAGAATCCATTAAAACACGACAAAATAAGAAAAATCTGAAAGACGATTAAAAAGATTGACTAGGAAATAATTACTTTTATTTACATAAAGCGTACTTCTTTGTCTGTTTGCTCTACTATAATAATCTGTACCAGAAATTACGACAACAAAAAATCATTAAATAAATAATAATACAAAAACCAAAAACAAAACTTCGTACATAAAAGGAAACCCCAAAAAAGATTGCATTGTAGTTGATGTTTGTTGTAAAAATTATCTTTAAATATTCAATTTAATTATAAAAATCCAAACAAAACAAAATTCAAGATTATAAAATAGACCATAATTTCGAGAACAGCATTTAGTCGTTTTCGCATGTTCTCCTACTTCGTACATACATTAATCCTCATAGTATTGAAATTCAAATTAAGAATTTGAATTTCCTAAATAGAATTTGAAATAGTTTCTTTAAAAAATATGTTAAATATTGGCTGGTGTTCAAAACTAAAACGCAACTTGGTAGTTTGCGTGTTGGTAGCAACAAATTAAACAATTCGTTTTTGAATTAAAATAAAGTTTACACCTCCTGCCCTGCGTAAAATAGGGAATATTTTATGATCAACCAAGTTCAAGGAACAAGTGTTATTAGTGAAATAAATGTGTATAAAGTACGTGTATGTGTTGTTATATATTAAACGAAAATATAGATATAATTATCCATAATGAAGGGTAAGTTAATTAGTGAGTCATAAAGATTTTATTTTTAAATAAATTTTATAAGATGTGATAAAATTATAGTAATGCATACTGCTTTTTTAAGAAGAATATTCTCCCTTTTTACTTATATTGAAATCAAAAATATAAATACATAGTAGGTTAAATGTTTAATATATTATCGAATAGAAAATCAATTGGAGTCATGGTTTGATTTTCTGTGTAATTCAATTTATTGCAAAATAAATACATAGACATTCATATGTATGTATATTAGAGTGGGTCAATTTGTTCGGTAAGAAAAAACTCGTATAGCAAAAACGAAATCTGAGCAAAATTCTAAGAAAATTACCCTAAGAAACTAGGGTTGTTAAAATAAAACCTAGCTCGCGCCGAGAGACAACGATTTCAGTTTGAGCTTGTTATGAAAAAAATATTTAAACATTTTTCACCATGGGACATTGGTCCCTCTGAGAAATATTTACTGTATTTTTGTGAATTTTTATATCTCTCAGCGGGTGATATATATCAGCAAATTTTACGTTTTTGCTATACGGCTTTTGACAAAAACAATTGACTCACCCTAATGCAAATACTTAATTAACCAAATACTGTAGCATTGTATCAAAAATATTGTCAATTGCTATTATTATTAATGGACACATGCCGATTTATAAGTGTTGATACTGTGGAAACACAAAAGACTCAGATTCGATATTATCTATGACACTCTACTACATTTTAAGTGTTCGTTTCCCAAAATTTTCTTAGCTTTCATTTGACAACAATATTGGGTTTTATAAATTTCGTAAATATTTTATATATATACATTTTTTTTTAAAATGTGTATCATTCCGAACTTTCAATTCCTTTGGAGAAAAAAATTTGGAGAAAAACTAAGTATGATATAACCGCTTCCGAAACTTTTGTTTCTTATTCGATTTCAAATAAACTTTTTGAAATTAAAGGGGGTTTTACACTATACCTTGTATTAATACCAGAGTTTCATTTTCTAAAATACATATCAAAAAATGTATTAAGGAAAGTATGATCTTATGTTATATTTTTTATTATCTTTATTAAAATATTTTTCAAAAAATTAAAAACGGAAAACTGAACAAAATTTAATAAAAAATAAAACTACTAAAGAAAAAGTTTGCCGAAATTTGCATTAAGAGAATTAATTACGTTTTAAACTATTGAAGGTATTTACACCATAATACATTTGAAATTATTATTTGTATTAATACAAAGTATTATAGTGTAAAATCCCCTTAAAGTAACATTGTGGTAAATATAAATATTGTATCTATAATGAAATTTTTAGTTTTTTTGTTTTTTATACCCTTCACCACAGGTGTAAAGGGTATATATAAGTTTGTCATTCCGTTTGTAATTTCTACAATATCCGTCTAAGACCACAAAAGTATATATATTCTGGATCCTTATTGATAGGGGAGTCGATATAAAGATGTCCGTCTGTCTGTTGGAATCAGTTTTTAGAAAGCCCCAGTTAACGGATATATATGTTTTATATGTCAAACTGTTAGAAATATTCCTTAGAAAATCGCTAAAAAAATGAGCAAAATCGGTTGATAAGTAACTGAGATATCGGCAAAAAACGAAGATACCCCCAAAAAATCGTATTTGCTGTCGGCTTTTCTCGGCTCCTATAAAAGATAGCGAATTCGTTTTTGCACGAAAAATTCAAAACCTTTCTTATAATTTTTTTTATGAAAAAAAAATCGGTGCACTATATTCCAGATATCGGTCAAAACGCATTTTTTCTCTTTTTGTAGCCTCTACATAAAATACGGCTTTCGCTTTTGAACAGGTTGGTCATAAATATTTTTATAAAATTTCGGTTTTTTACAGAAACCCAATTCGCCCAAAAACAACAGAGATATGGTCCAAAAAATAAAAAAATAAAAAAAAAATAAATAAATACGAAGAAAAATTTTTATATTAAGCATTGTTATTGTTGTTGTTTTTTTTGTATGGGCAAGTTGTTTAGTTAGCAACAGCAGTTCTTGTTATTGTTTGTATATGCAGTGTGGTTGTATATGCAGTCAGTTTGTAACATACATACATACATACATACATATATACATACATACATACAAAAATGTATAACTATTCAATTTTTGTTGTTTATATTTAAAAAGCAATGCTTGCTATGACTTTTTCTTTTTATACCCTTCACCACAGGTGTAAAGGGTATATATAAGTTTGTCATTCCGTTTGTAATTTCCACAATTTTCGTCGGAGAGCAAAAAAGTTTATATTTTCGTAATCCTTATAAGAAGCGATGACGATTGGACCATGTCCGTCCGTCCGTCCGTCCGTCCGTCCCTCCGTCCGTCCGTCCGTCCGTGTGTCGGTTGAAATGGCGTTTATGAAGCCCACCGATAACTGACATATATAATATGTATGTCAAACGATCGGAAATGCTTTCGAGAATTTTGCTATTGGAATTCAGCAAGATAGGTTCATACAATGCGGAGATATGTTCAAAAAACCGGTTTTTTGAACCGGGTTTCCAGTTTCTGAAGCCTCTGTATACACTACAGACTTCGTTTTTAAAAAGAATTCTCGGACATTTTTTTCTGAATTTTTGTTCTGAAAAATTGAAATAAATCGGTTCAGTAATAACTGAGATATCGGACAAAACGCATTTTTTATTTTTTGAAGCCTTGGTTTAAGCTATAGATTTTTATTTTTATACAGATCGGTCACAAATATTTTTATAAAATTTCAGTTTTTTGAATCAGGAAGATCGGTTTATAAATGGTGGAGATATGCTTTAAAAACCGGTTTTTAGAACCGGTTTTTTAGTTTCTGAAGCCTCTGCATATACCAGGGACTTCGAATTTTTAAAGGGGGCTCGAAAATTATTTTCTGAATTTTTGTTCTGAAAAAATTAAATAAATCGGTTCAGTAATAACTGAGATATCGGGGAAAACGAATTTTTTATTTTTGAAGCCCTTGTTCAAGCTATAGATTTTTATTTTTATATAGATCAGTCATAAATATTTTTATAAAATTTCGGTTTTTTTAATAAACCAAATTCGTTCATAATCAACAGAGTTATGGCCCAAAAACAAATCTGTTAAGAATATAAATACACCAACAAACATGTATATTAAGCATTGTAATGACTATTAGTGACGTTTTTTGTTTTTTGTATAGACAAGTAGTTTAGTTATCAACAGCAGTAATATGATGAATAACAGTGTTGTTGTTCTTTGTATATGCAGTCTGTACAAAAATAAATAGATATGGAATTGTTGTTGTTTATTTTTTAAAACTAAAATATATTTGTTAAGAATATACATAAATACATACACAAACATGTATATTAAGCATTGTAATGACTATTAGTGACGTTTTTTGTTTTTTGTATAGACAAGTAGTTTAGTTAGCAACAGCGGTAATATAATGAATAACAGTGTTGTTGTTCTTTGTGTATTCAGTCAGTTTGTACATACAAAAATAAATATATATGGAATTGTTGTTGTTTCTTTTTTAAAAGCAAAGCCTGTTATGATTATTTTTTTTTTTTTTTCATATTCAAATTTTCGTAGTTTGAAAAAAATTTAGATTTAGAAAATATGCAAGCATACGTTAAGGCGAAAATTTTATTAATTGTCGGTAATATGGTAATATGATGTCGATAAGATGGTAAGATGGTAATATGGTGATGGGTATCAAAGATTCGGCACAGCCGAATCTTTTTTCAATTTCATTCGTATTCAAATGTTCGTAGTTAAAAAAAATTTAGGCGTTAAGGCGAAAAATTTATTATTTGTGGGTAAGATGGTAATATGGTATTAAGTAACATGGTGAAGGGTATCAAAGATTTCAATTTCATTTTTAGTTAAGATATCCTAACGAAATTTTCGTTGATAGTCGACTTTATCATTTTGGATGGTGATATTTAAAAAAGAATAAGATTTTGGTAATAGTAATCCCACATTTCCCAAAGAAACGGGGGAAAATTCCAAAATGACTTTTTTTTTTTTAAAAAGTCCACTTTTTGTAAGTCCTGTAAAACACGCTTGTAAACACTTTGGGATTTTAAAACATATATATCATGTCAGTGAAAATACCTCCAGAAAAGTATAAAACTGTAGCATTGTAGAAATTATACACATTTTTTAAATCGGATAAGAAACAAATATAGCAAACGTTTAAATATTGTCTACGTATGCCCCCATAACTATTAATGCCCGTAATTTCAACAAAATTTCTAGTTATTTATTTATTAGTGACAAAAATAACAATCTTTTTTTTAGTTATTTTCACTAGAGAATGCTAATAAATTAAAGTGTAATAATATTTTAATTCAATGCTTGGTACTGGATTCAAGGCTTGAAATACATTTGGTTTCAACTTTAATTCCAGCAAAAATGCTTATTGGGAAGTGGTTTGCTAATATTGCAAATTATTTTTAAACTGTTTTAGACGTCATTCCCTCCCTAAAAATAATTCTGTCCGAGAATGTTTCCTTCCTTTTATTTGTACAAATGTATGTAAATGTTTCATTCAATAGAACTTAATGAAATAAAACAAAGCATCCATTTTTTGACATTGGACAATGTTTGTGCTAACAATCGCATTAGATTCACTACATGATTCGATATAATGAAGTCCTTCTCTCTACTTGTATCCAGTGTTGCCAATTCAGCGCTTTTCGCGCTAGATTTAGCGCTTTTCAGCAACCCAAAAGTCGCATTTTATTACATCAGCGCTTTTTCCTAAAAAGGCGCTAAATTGGCGCGTTTTGTGTTCGGTTAGTTTTAGTTGCAGATTTTAATCATGTTTTCTTAATTTTTTACCTACGCAAAAGTAGTTATTGGTAAATTTTTCTGAATTTTAAAGACAAATAAGTAGAAACTTTGTTGTTTTGATGCAAAATATAAAAAACAAGGAAACTACAGATTTTATTTATTTATTTATTTAAAAAAAAACATGTCTCTTAAAAAATTGAGTGCAATATGACTACAAAATAATGAATTTATAAACATTTAGAAAAAAGCTCTAATCATAGAGTAACATATAGAGACGAAATTCTCGATTGACAATTGAAAAAAATTGTTGCTTTGTAAACAAAAATGTGTTTTTATTTTCTTCTAGCAACAACAAAATGTATTTGATTACATGTATTTTGTTGTTGCATGAGTTAGATTTTTGACAACCGACTTAGATTTTTGACAATTAGTCTCGTCTCTTGTTACTCTTTGGCCCTAACTTGTTTCAATTATATTTTGAAAGAAAAAGCACAACTCACTTGAAGTTTGATTTATTTTCATGTTTTTCAAGAAACATTAGCATATAAAAATACTGATTGTTCTTGTGTTGAAAAATTCTTATTTTAAATTTGTTTTATAGAAAGAACTGTGAAAAAGAAAATTGTACCTCAAATAATGTTCGAAAGACAAAAAATGTTCCAAACAAAGCCAAATAGAATCAAAATGAAAATCAATAAAATCGAATGGAAAGTGGTTTTTATATTAAGCCTTCAAGGCAACATGTTCATCACCCATTATAAACATTATCTCAAATTTCAGGAAGAAGCATTGGATATGTCATAGTAAACATGCTTCGAACCTTGGGATATGAGTAATTTGGAATAATTTATTTAAAAACGAATATAATATATATCTACCCGGATTGTATATATAAAATAAAATAGCTTTATTTAAAAAAGTTTAAAGATTTCCAACTACAACCTACAACCGTTTATATGAGATAACTTTCTAAGTATTAGAAAAATCCAGAAATAAAAATAAGAATTAGTTTCACCCTTGTTTTGAATTAAAACTGCATAATAACTTTGTTTGTATCTAAAATTTCTTAGGTTTTATTCCTTTTCCTGTAAAATTACCAAAAGTCGAAATACACATTTTTATACTCTACTATATATATATATTTTGATTTCTATTTATTTTTATTTATTTTCAAAAATATTTTTAAGAGGTCAAACAATTTCTATACTTAGGAAATGCATAAGGGATTAAAAAAAAAACTAAGTTTTAAACATAAACTATTTTTAAAACTTAGGATTTGGCCACCAAATTAGCAATAGAATGCCGGACCTAAGACCCTCATATTTAAATATGTTAAATATTTATTAATGTAAAATCTTTAAACTTAAAGTTATTATTAAATATATACCTTTCTTTGTACCTTAAATATTTATTTAATAAAATGTTAATGTTCAAAATTGCATAAAACTACAAGATATTTCCACATGAACTTAAAATATAAAATATATATGTAATAAGTTGTTTTCCTTTTAATAAAAATACAAATTTAACTAAAAAATTAAAACAAATTTTATTTAAATATAATTTAGCGCTTTTTAGCGCGTTTTTGAAAGATGACCGGCGCGTTTTGGTTCAAAAAAGTTGACAACGCTGCTTGTATCTTAAAATCAAACTAAAGGCCGAAATGATGACTATTTGATGAAATTTGATGCAAATGACTCTGCTATGGATCTCATTGAAGTTAATCAAAAAAGGTCCATTATTTAATTTATTCCTCATAAAACTTTGTCCAGGAATAAGGTTTGGTGCTCATTAATGTTTAAAAAATAACTATATTCTATAAAATTCTGCGCATGTATTTTATAACCCAAAAACATTCCACTAAGTACTAAAATGGACCAAACCTAATTGATCATATATCCCAAATAATAATTTATTCAGCTAACCCCTTAAACGTGCATAAATCCCATATAATTATAAGTAGCGATTACAGTAGGATTTGCACGTTATTTGCAACTTTTTATTAGTGTAGGCGTATTGATTTCTTATTGCGTATTGATTTCTTATTGCTTAGATGTATCGCCTGTGACGCACAATCTCTCCCGATGGGGGAAACTTCCGCAATACGAATATGAACATTGCGTCGATAAATTTTTTCTTCTAAGCAATAAGAATTCGAATAATTTTCGTATTATTTTGCTTGTAGGGTACGAGTTGAAATTATCAAATATTATTTACGCTATAGATATCTAGTCACTGATAAATAACTATTTGTTGAAATTACGGGCATAAATATTTAAAAATTTATTTCCAGTTCACAAAATAATATACGGAATACAACAAATAAAATACATTATACTAAATAATTATATCGGATTTTGTTTACTCGTTATGCATTGGCCCTTAATCAGCGGTTCTTGCAAGATTAAGCTTTATGACCCACTTGGGACTTTACAACTTGAGTACGATCCACCTCAATTTTGCAGTTACAAATTTAATTTATAACAAGCGCAAATTATATTTGGCCCGGCCGAATCTATATACCCACCATCAACTTTTTCAAATTTTTCGTTATATGGGAGGGGGCAGGAAAGTGGGCGGACCACGCTCATTTTTTGTTTCCGAGTTTACATTGGTCCTTGAACTATTTGAACACAATTTCGTTGATTTTCACCTTATATGGGAGGTGGGCGGTAAAGTGGGCGGACCACGCTCATTTTTAGTTTCCGAGTTTATATCGATCCCCGAACTATACATACAAAATTTCGTTGTCGTACATGCTTTTGTTGAAGAAATATCAGCAGAAAAATATGAAACGGACACATAACTTTTGTTTATGAACCGATTTTGCCCATTTTCAACCCCAAACAAACCTTATATAAGACAAATATTTGTGTCAAATTTCTTCCCACTACGTTGCCCCGTTCGAGCCCTATCCTGCTTTCAACAGGATTGGGGGAAAATTTTATTTTTTATTTATCTTCAAAATTTATCCAAATTGGAATTGATTTGTTTGGTTGGTGGAATATTTGGAATATTTGTCGATTTTTTATATTTAAAAAAAAAACAAAAACCGTCGGGATCCTCTTTTTAAATTTTCTTTTTTTAAAGTTATGAATAAAAAAGGTTTTTGAGACCTCTTAATGTTCGTATGGACTCCTTGTGGGTCATGGACCTCTATTTGAGAACCGTTGCCCTAAAGTATAAAAATGTATTTACAAGGAAAAAATTTATTTTTTTAGTAGTAACAAGCAAATCTATAACAATGCGAGGGGTGCCTTTTATATTTTGCGAAAAACGTATAAAATGATAATTTTTTTTTTTTTGAAACAGTAGTATTCATGTTTCCTAGAGTAGTATTCCTGACAGTCAATACCTTTTCTGATGCGTTTGAACCAGGTCTTAAGGCAGTTTTTTCACCTTGATTGAAGGACCTCAAAAACATGTTTTTTTGTTTCAATAACTGAATTCCAAGTGTCAAAATAAGTTATCCATGCAATTTATTTTGATACTGGGTAATGCAATGAAATAATTGGATAATAAAGCAGAGTTGCATCGCGAAAAATATTACAATTCGATGTTTATAGTGATAATATTGGCAGTTTCTTCAAACACTGTGTAAAAGCTAGTATTATCGTAGTGGAGAATGATCCGGGTTGGGCAGATAATTTTCCTTACTTCTTGGAAGACTTTTGGCAAACAAATGATGGTATAATATTCGCAACTAATAGTACTTTTATACTTCAAACGTACACTACTAAAGTCTCTTGACTTCTCAAGAAACAAATGACCGTTTGGTTTTTAATGTTTTGTCATTTATAACAATCTTTTCTTGGAAAAAAAATTATCTTAAAAAATTTTAAACTTATATGGGGGTTAAAAGAGAAAAACTGTTCTGGACGCCCAAATATTGATGAAATATTGAATACTTTTTAGTGGAATTAATTCCTAGGAGTTTCTCGATTACACGACATCTCATATGTTGGTATTGCATAATCTGTGCATCCACAGCATCATTTTAACAAAACAACCGTTTTTAGAAGACCTTTACAAACTTTATTCTTAAGCCAATAGTATCCATGGCTGAACTCCGCATACCAGCGATATAAGATGGCCTCCTTTGGGGCTTAATTTCTAAAAGTTAATTGGAGTTTAAAAAGTTTTTACTTTTTGAATTAATTCCCATCGAAAGTTATAAAAAATTATTGTATGAAAATTAAATTTTTTGTCGAAGGCAATTTTTTAAGTAACTTTATGATACAGAAACAGCCCTCGTATAAAAAAATCTGAGAACATAAAAACATCATATTTTATGATTCCGTTGATAGATCTAACATAAGAGGCGTGGTTTTGCCGTTTCGCAAAATACAAAAGGCACCCCTCGTATTACCTACATATAATATTTATCTTGTACTTAAGTATAACAAAATCGCAATTTAACGAAATACATTAGAGTTTTCAAATTACTAAGTATTTGGATAACCAGTACATAATAAAATCGATAATATACTTATAAAACATAAAATAACAAATTATGTAACTGATAGACGGATGGACTGGTGAACAGCTTTTGTTTATAGACAAAGTTAAAGTTCGTTAAAAGTTTGTGTTTTGTTTAATCCCTAAATATGTATATAATTTTATTTTTATTATAAAATAATTTTTGTTGTGAAACAAATATTGTAAAAAATAAAACTATTCTTAGGTTTATCCTAATTTTGTTGCTTTTGTTCGGCTCAGTACTGTATGTATGAATCAACACATTTTAAGCAACAAACTGTGTAAACTATGTCACAAACCAGACTATATATTATAGATGCTTTATCGAATATCTGTTGACACTATCTTTTCATTATAGATTTAACAAAAGAAAAAGATAAGTTCTTTTTTTTTTTCAAGATAACAAAAAATTTTTATTTTATCAAAATCTTCAGTCGGATAAGTTTCCTCTTTTGCAATAATTCTTCTCAATCTTTACACAGTTAAACTTATAGAAGAAAGTACCAAAAATATTTATATTCAAAACTCGGAAGAAAAATAAAATGCCATTAATATTGGGCAATAATGGCAGTGACATATTTGTATGGAATTTAAAAACTCAAACTAATAATTATCATCAACCTTATGCGATTTATTTAAGTTTGGTTAAAGATTTAGCCGAGACATTGATTAAATTTATATTTGCATTAAATTTATTTAAATTTAAATCGTTTTGTTTGTCGTCTCCTGAAGGTATACAACAACGCAGAACGTATTATGGATCACTGGATGATACGATTATAACGATCGAAGCTGATGAGAGTACTCCTCTATTGGTGGATCGTATAATATGGCCTGACAACAATAATAACAGTAATAATAGTGACAATGGATCGTTCAGAGAGAAGCCGACCTTAAAATATGGTGTCTCATCATGGTCCTTTGGCAGCAGTAATGCCAGTAATGGTAGTGATTACAGTGCCTGTAGTACAAAATCATTTAAAAGTCATTTCACCGAATTGAGAGTTTTAGCATTTGCATTGATTTTAGCAGCAGCTCTCAGTATTGCAGTTTATTTACTTGTTATTGAATGTAAGTTGTGTTAGAAATGAACAGATTAAAAAATTATTTTTAATGTAAATACGTAGTTTATAAGAGAATAAATGAAATGAAACAGTTTATTAGAAAATTATGATATCTAATTTAAGTTAAATTGATGCATGGATGAGTTTTTTTTCTGCTTAAAGTGAATAATAATTTTAAATATCCAAAATGACTTTAAAATTTGTACTATTTCATACTAATTTTTGTCTTGGATTTTAAGGCTTTTTAAATAAAAGGAGTACAATACATTATTAGAATGGAACATAAATTTCAGAATAGAACGAAAACATATGAAATGTATGCATTATTTACTCATATTGACACAAAATGTATGATACTGTGAGTTTGAATTCATCAAACTAAGAAAAAGTAAAACGGTGTATATCCATCATTTAAATTTAAATAATATAATAAGATGATAATTTGATGTGATTTTGTTAATAATTTCACCAAATTTAATAGAAAAAAAACAAATAAATAAAATGCAGTTGCTCAAATCCAAACATTTGATACCCTACACCATGCATTTTAAGTATTTTCGGAGAAGGTCTTTCATGAGACCTATGATCAATTATCTTCCTGTTCATATAAGATTGGATGCCATAATTTGTATTTCTGTAAAACACATGAGCATGTAAAATTGTGGTGATTTATAAGGAATTTTAATGAAATCTTGATAAATATATAGTATTTTTGTTAATTTTTGTATGAATTCAAGACCTTATTCCATTTTAAGCTTTTTTCGCCTTCAAAATTTGGCATGTTCTAATCTGAATTTTTTAATGACACTTTACATACAGATAGATGATTAATAAATCTTACCAAACAGTGAGAAAGGTAAGAAAATTATTAAGTTTCATAATTTTATCCAGTTTTTATCTGCTATAAAATTTTTTATATGGTTTATTCGCCCTTATACGCGTCCATGCTTCAAATATTACGTGTTATATTGATATTTGTATACAACTTTGTAATTTTTAGACAATTTTTTAAATAATCCTTTAAGGATTTGGAGATTAGTACTTTGAAAACGTTTTATATTTTGTTAATATATATATTTTTTGGCCCGGTTTAAAATTTTAGAGAAACAATTTATAAAAATTCCTTTTTTTAAATCTGTAGAAATTCTACCAAAATGAAGTTAGTTGATTGCAGTTAGACTGTCTGGATTACTGATCATAATTCTGATCATAATTTCCGATATTTCCATAAGCTCCATTTCCGAAAATTACTTTAACTTGCAAATTCAATTTCATCTGCGAAGAAATTTAAGAATTTCAATGTCACACATGAACAAATCGATATACATATATGTCAAACTAGGGCCCACAAATAATAAAACAACGTATTCAGTATTTTTCAGGACGTACAATTTTCTGTCAAAAGGACTTCAAAGATTCGAAAATTACACAACCTTAAAACAAACGCGAATGTTATATTCGGCTCGGCCGAATCTATATACCCAACATCAACTTTTTAAAATTTTACGTTATATGGGAGGTGGGCGTAAAAGTGGGCGGACCACGCCTTTTTTTGTTTCCGAGTTTACATTGTTCCTTGAACTATTTGAATACAGTTTCGATGACCACGCCCATTTTTTGTTTCCAAGTTTATATCGACCCTCAAACTATTTATACAAAATTTCGTTGTCGTACGTGCTTTTGTTTAAGAGATATCAACAGAAAAGTATGAAACGGACACCCTGTGTTTATAGTTTATAACCCATAACTTTTTTGTTTATTAACCGATTTTGCCCATTTTCAATATCAAACAACTGTGGAGTTGTGGACCAATACTATGGACAATTATGGACCGAACTTCATGAAATTCGTCACACAGATTTGTACTTATATGGAACAAACAGGTGCAAAAATTCTTGCTACATTTAAGGGATTTATGATCGTTAAAAGAATTCGATTCAAATATTAGTTTTTTAAATTCGGTTTTTTGTGTTTAAAATCCCGGTCTATTCGACATTCGAAAAATTAACATTTTGAAAAAACCGACAGCACATTGACTGAAAAAACCGGTTGGAAAACTGAGTTGATCACCCTAGTATCAAATAAAAGCTAAGAACCCCTGCAAGCGTTCATTTGATACCCATATTGGGTTGATATAATATGCACTTTGAAGTCCTTTTAAGAGGAAATTTGACGTCCTAGAGAAAAACTGGGTACGCAGTTTTACTACGTATGGTCTCTAGTTTCACGCATATATCTATTTTTTCATGTGTGAAAGTGACTGTCACAAGGTGTTATAACAAAAACAATAAATAAAATTAATAATCTTCTTTAATTCTTGACATAAATGGATAAAAATCTTTTCGTACAAAAATCATAATGATGACATATGAATGTAGTTAAATAAATAACACAGTGCAACAAGAAAAAATTACCTCAATATTTCCAACACAATATGAAAACTTACCAGTATTTTAACAAAACCATCACAGGGTTGTTCAAAGTTAGTTCGGTTTTATGACCTCTTGAAGTTTTAATTTGTTGATCCCTTTTTTCAGTAGAGGTGTTCACGATAGGGTGGTTGTCAGGTTATGTAATAATATTAAAATATTGGACATAGTTGGTTATTTTTTGTAATGAATTTTTCTGTTTGTGATATAACCACATAATCACATAACCTGATAACCAACCTATCGTGAACAACCTTATTATATTTATAGAAACTTAAAGGTAATTCTCAGAAGTGGACCGAGGGGAATTATGGTCTGATCCTCATAAAATTAAAGTGATTTGCGGAAGAGAGATCTTCCGAAAATTTGGCACACAAATCTACAGTTATATACGACCTTTTTGTACTTATAAATTGTCGTAAAAAATTTTATATATTAGATTTATTCTACATTTTAGTATAAATAAATATTCACTTAAAGAATCTGAAGAAAGTCAAATCTCTTATAAATAACATTTCTAACAAATAAATTAACTTGGGGTAACATAGATATACAAATTTTGTCCATATTACAGCACGTTTACCATCTATAACCTTATCCTTGGACTTGGTTAGTCATGATATTTGGAGTCACAAAACTATACCAAAACTTAAACATCTTCAACATAACAATGTTGACCACATAATACTCATACAAACTGGTAACAGAAGCTGTGATACAACTGGCGAGTGTTTAGAAGTCTTAAAAGAAATGCAGGTAAGGATCGAATTGTTTAATTCCCAATCATTTAAACATAAATTTATTTTTATTCATTTTTCAATAGAATGAGAATTTTAATAAACTCGAAGAATTGCCATATAATTTTTTAATTGGAGGTGATGGTCAGGCCTATGAAGTAAGAGGCTGGGAATATCAGAGTAGCATAAAAGGTGTACCAAGAGAGCAGTCTTTAGTAATAGGAATAATTGGTAAGTAAAGTTGTTTATATGGTTTTTAAAAATAATTGTTTTGTTATTGCTTAAATTTTTTCCGTTTATATACAGGTAATTTTGACCAAAACTCTCCAAATAAAATCCTATTGCAAACTGTTCAGTCTCTGATTGTAGAATCCTCTAAACGTCGAAAGGTAAATAAAAAATATCATATTTATGGATTACGTCGAAATGACCATGACCGAAAAGAGGGCCAACAACTTTTCACTGAAATAATGCAATGGCCTAAATTTAATGGTTTCCTTAAAAAATTCTAATGTTTTTTCTAACGAAACAAAAATTATGCTGAAGTAAAAAGTACAAAAATAACACTGTGTTACGGTGATACAAAACATCACTGGGAAAATGACAAAGTGTTGGGATCCTCACCATTTAAACACTGAGCTATTACAATTGAAATTCCGTATATAAATAATGATTAAAAATAATATACATTTTATTAAGACATATCTGTGGACTTTTGACAAAACGTCTTAATTCGAAATAAGGTCATTGGAATATTAGTAGCATGTAGTTCATCAAAAATTTACTTTTCTATTTACTTTCTTAAAAAAATAGATATTTGAATTATATTGGTTTGTCAGAAGTCTACAGATATATTAAAAGTAGTTTTTTTTCAGAATAAGTATCAAACAAATACAAAATCAAGGTGTTTTAGAATTTTAAATTTTCGTGGCATTAAATGCTTAATTAAGTCGTTTTTCGAGTGATTTTTGTAACTCAATGTTATTAAAATTCTTAAATAAACAAAAATTAATAATATTTATTAACATAAGTTACCTTAAAAAATGCAAAATAATAAATATAAATAAATTTAATTGTAATAAAATTTTAAAAATATGGCTATGGAGTGTTTTTTTATTCTGGTACATTGTGGAAATCGATTTTGAAAACAAAATTATATTCTATAATACTCATCATCAGAAACTCTTTGTGCCATCTTAATCAACTTACATGGGATGTGGACGGTAAAGTGGGCGGATTAACTCATTTTTTGGTTGGTCTATGAACTATTTGCACCAAATTTTGAAGGCGTACGTTTAAAAGATATCGGCGGAATAGCATGAACGGAGTTATAACGGACTCTAGCATTTTTGTTCTTTCTTTTTGTATTTGGCCAATATATTCTTTGTTTTTGATTCCATTTTCAAAAAAAATCTTATATAAGAGAAACATTTGATCAAATAATATCCTCTGGTCCAATCTAAGCCCTATACTGTTTTAAACTGACACGAGGAATTATAAATCATTACAAAGTAGAAACAAAGAATATTCATATATAGAAGGCGCATCATGTAGAAACAAAATTTCTTATGGCGGGTTCTAATCATAGAACCCGCTCTCATGTAATTCTCGCTCTCAACATTTTGCATTGATGAGGGGGATAAGTAACAAGGGAAAACAAAATCCACCACCAAAACATAGAGAGAGATAGAGAGTTTAAATATATGTGTTTGTACATGTGTGTATTCCTTATAAAGAATTGCAAATAAAAACACGCACACATATATATAAGATTGTACATGTATAAAGATCTTTATTTCAAATTGAAAGAAACAAATATTTGTTTCTTTTATTTTGAAATAAAAAGTGCCAACAGAAATTTTAGTTGTTTATTTACTAATGGAAAAGATATGAACGTTAATATTACTGTAGGCCATAGCATACATGTTTTGTTGTTTTACAAGTAGAAATACTTTGATCTGCACCGACGTGCTTATACCTTTCTTAGTGACGTAACAACTTTTTGTATGATTTCGAAGTTGTCAATTTATATTTTATAGTTATATTTTTGATAAAGTAATAATTGTTAATTTTTACTTTTACATATTATATTTTTATATATTTCATAAAATGTGCAAATAATTTGCTTTTGGTGTTTTTTTATTATTATTTAAAAAAAAAATGTTTTTATAGAGAATTTTTAATTTTAGAAATTATTATTTAAAAAAATATTAAAATTTTTTCATTTTTAAAAGTACATATTTTTTCCATTTTTTGGATTTTTTAGAAAGAAAAATAAAAATAAAGTAAATAATAAATAAAAGTTTTTCCTTTTTTTCGAAAAAAAAAAAAAAATATTTTGTGATTTTTTCCAAGTTTTTGAGTTCTATATTATTTGAAAATATATATTTTTTATAGAAATAATTTTAATATTTTCAATTTTAAAACTTATTTTTAAATTATATTTATTTTATTTAGTAAAAAAGTTGTTTTGAATAAAGAAGTATTTCATTTCTTTTATTTTTGGGCAGAAATAACATTTATTTTGAAATATAAAGAAGTTTTTTGATTTCCTTTTTCTAAGCAAAAAGTTATTATTTTTTTTTTATACAAAAAGAAAAAAGTATTCATACTGCAATGTTTCAATTTATAGACTTAAATTTTTTATAAACAAAAATACTGAAATTTTTTTTAATATATAAAAGTTATTTTTTGGCAGGAAATATAAATTGTTTTTATTTATTCATTTATTTATTTTTGTCATAACAATTTTTTTATATAGTAGGTATATACAAATTAAATATTTTTTACAAAAGATCTTTTTTCAATATAATTCCACCTTCTTTACAGAATAAAACAAAATTATTAAAGAAAAATCTAATTTTTCTTTTTGACAAATTTGATATGAATAAAAAAAATAAAAATATTTTTTTATATTTTTTCAATTATATATAATTTTATATTTTTGCTTTTATTTATTTAATTAATATACTTAACATTAACATCTGATACTTTGAATACATAAGTAACAAAACTACACAAATCAAATTTTAAAATATAAATTTGATATCCTATAAGCTCATATGACGTTAAAAAAGGTATAACTAGTTCGGTGCTGATTAAAGTATTTCTACTTTTAAAACAACAAAACACATATGCTATGCCCTACACTAACATACGCGATCGTATTTCATCTCCTTTAGTAAATAAACAACCAATTTCTTGTTTCTACTTTTTTTATAGGCACTACACCAGCGATCTTCACACTCATACATTCACAATTACGCTTGTGTATGTTTTGTTTTTCTGTCCCATTATGAAATTATACACCAAAAAAAATAACATCATTTTTATAGTAATTTAATTTTGAAAGTTTCTTCGTCAATTCAAGACTTGTAAGTGGAAATATACGTTACTAGTTTAGAATTTGAATAATAATAACCAGGGATCGCAACGATTACAATAGTAATTATAAAAATTATGATTTAATGTTTATTTTTTCTACTCTTTGATTAAAAAAAATAACGATATATTAATAATTTAGGATTTTAATTTCTTAGTAAAAAATATCAAATAATACTAAATTTAATTCAGTACGAACGATTATTTCAAATTTGTATTTTATAATAAAAAATAATTGTATTAAATTATTATTTCTTAATTAAAAAAAGATAGTTGTTTAATTAAGAGACAAATAATCATATTAATATTTTTCATGAGTGTATCTCAAGCAACAAGCAGTAGCACAACATTTTTGCTTGAATGCTCGTGCGAGACTGACTTTTTTGTGTGTTTTTTATTAATTTCAAGAGCATAACAAAAGAGATAAAAAACACACAAGCTTCTTTTCCTTTTGTCTTCCCTCCCGCATCATGAAATACTTTTAAAAAATATTTCAGTTTTCATTGACATGCGCTTTCTATATATTGTATATTCTTTGGTAGAAATCTGTGGACAACTTGAGTTATGCTGTTTTTCTTTTTTAATTTTTAGAATTTTTGTATTCCGTTACATATTATGTAATTTTTTAGAGAAATTTGTCCATTACTTTTTAGGAGATAGTAGTCTGAAAACCTACATAATTCAGTTGATTTTCCATTTTTCGAAATGTAAAAAATGTATAAGTTAACATATGCTATTTTTCTACATGATTGAATTTAACATACTTATTTCAAATGTGTACTTTTTTTAAACATAAATTTTTAGGCATGTTTATGAAATCCTCATCGGAATTGGATTGGAAACTAAATTCCAATCCAATTTCAACTTAGAATGGGTTTATGAAAACGTAACGAAAATAATTTATTAAATGATTGATATTTTCGCTCTAAATTACATTTTTATGTTCTTAAATAAATAATGAACGGCTGTAACCGTTGTTTTGAAATTCCCCTTATAAACTGGAGACGAAAATATTAAACATTTTAAATCCAATTGTTTGATTTCATAAATAAATAAATATCGAATACATAAACCCAAGTTATTGGTTTTGTTGAGAAAAACCAATCAGTGTTGGATTCTATAAACAGGCAGAATATTTAGAGAGCAACATTTTAGAATCTTAGGCTAAAAGAACCATTCCATTACACAAAATTACAATTTAAAATGAAAATTTTAAGAAATTGAGGGTCAGAAACCCTAATACTGCGAAGTAAAATCGTAGCTATATCGCAATTCTCGCCAAAAATAATCTAATAAGGGGGTGGAAAATCGGCTCTACGAAGCCTTGAATCCCATCGAACTTCACTAAGAAGTCTTGCAAGCGGGCCGATTTTCCACCCCCTTATTAGCGAAGACAAATGATTCACTTGGGCATGCTCTCATTAGAGATAAAGTAGTCTTTAGTTTTTAGTTTTAAGATTTGAATACATATTGTGAGGCCTTAAAAAAGGTAGATTCAATATATAAACAAAGAAAACGTTAAAAAAGAATCTAATTTTCTAAGCGGAGATATAAAGTAGGAAGTAATTTTAATTATTACTAGCCAAACTGCCCAGACATGGTTCAAACAAATTGGTTTCATATGTACCAAAGTTAAGAAAACATTTTTTATGCGATCTCCTATAACAAAAATTTTAAACTTCAGATTTTTCCATGGAAGTTTCCAAAATTTTCTAAGTTTTTTAAAAGTTTTAATAAGATTTTTGTTTATTCATCCAAATAACTGTATTTTAGAATGGTTCTGAGACTTTAACGGTTATTTTTCTATTACGGGTATATCTAAAACTCAAATATTTGAGCTTTTTCCTGGCGGTAAAAGCTAATATATTTATAATTACTTCTTTCTTTATAACTTCTGAGGATGAAACAAATTTTCTTCTGGCGAGAATATTGATATCGTTGCGATTTTACTTCGTATTCATAGGGTTTCTGTCCTCTCAATTTCTTCTAAATTTCGCTTTGAATTGTTAATTTGTATAACGAAATGAATCTTTTAGCGCCAGATTCTAAAATGTTGCACTTTAAAGGCAAATACACTAATTTTACCATATTTTCCTTATCTGGAGTCAAGAAATGTTTCTGGATTGTGGTCGAAGACTTTCCGATAATATGGTCGTATTCATCCTCATTTTCTAAACTTAATAATAATTTTAATATAATATTAAAATTTAGCAGTTCTTAAGCATATGCCTTCAGTTTTGTATCAAAAAATTTTAAAATTTAAAGCCAAATTAAAGAAATTATGTGTCACTTTATTTTGTCGCACTTTTGCCCCAAACTCGAAATACACATATTTCAAAAACTTCTTTTGTATATTAATTTAAAGAATATAATACGACAAATACCTGGACACCAAAAAAGTAGCCAATTATGCACAATACAATAATTATGAACTAAATAGCAAAAAAAAGTAAAAAATAGTAAAAAAAACCACACTTTATTTTGTCCGACAGTGTACTTTAAAATTCCATTTTGGAAAAAATTTATAACTTGAGATATTACTTAAACAAAACATAAATTTTGTAAAAGGAAAAACATCACCACTACTTCATTGCTATATTATTTGATAACCTGTGTACACATTTTTCATACGAATTGGGAATATATTTATATGAAAGGTAATTTAAAATTGTATACCTATGACCTTTAATTTCAATTTTAAACCTTAAAAACGGACTAATGAAAAGTAGTAAAAATTAATTATGTAGTTTTTCCTTTTTGTCACAGAAATATTTTGGAAATATCCGAAAATTAAAATTTCACAAAACATTGGTCCAGATTTAACAACATAAGAGTCATTCCATTTAAAACCAATCCGCTGATTTCCACACCTCTTCCGAATTTGATAATATTTGGTATAGGCATTATACTCGTCAAAGCTAAGACTGATTTAAAGTTTCAGATAATTTCATCAAGTACTGAAATATAGCGACTTGAAAGTGTAAAATAGCTAAAAATATTTACAAAGTTGTATACACATTATTTGTAATTATCGTTCAAAGTATTTATGATACAAGATTTATTGAGATGCCATATTGGTATAAAACTTACCTTTAATATTATACGTCATATTAAAAGTAAGTATTTTTTCTCAACATCAAAATGGTCCATATCTTGCTATTTTTAGTTCACGGGTAAATATCTCAAAAAACATTTTTTTTTTTTAAATATATGTTAATGGTGGAAATGTTTTACAACAAATGTCATAATAAATAAAATATTTATTTCAAGTTGTATTGTTTTGTTTATAATAAAACAGAAAAATCGCCGGTTGCTTCCAAAAATCATCCGAATGTTCTAAAATCATCCGATTGCTTCAAAAAATCATTCGAATGATTTCTGCGATGATTCGCTATTTATAGAATCTCAAAAATAATATAAATTGTCTTTTTAAAAATATGAATATCTTCCAAAATATCATTAAGGTGTATAATTAAAGGTATTATTATTACCTTTAACATGATACCTGAAACATGTTTTTATGTTGAATTTCAATGGTCGATATCTCAAAAAATTATATTTTTAAATTCGTGGAAAGGATGGAGCCATTCTGAATGTTCTCTGTAAATATTGTGCTGGGACTCTCTTTGGTTTGTACAAAGAAAAAAGTTTGTACATAAATATAAAAATTTCGTTTCATTGATTTTACTTGGTTCATTTAAGAATAATTTCTTAAATATTAAAACCATAGATTATTAACATTCCTCAAAAAAGCACACATACTAGAATTGTTTTTGTTTTCAATGAAATTTTTTACTAGTACATTCTTAGACTTAGGTTTTTTTGACAACCAGCTTAGGTTTTTGACAATGGAGCTTCATATCTATGTTAATCTATGATTGAAACTTTTTTTCTATATGAATCAAAAGTCAAGAAGACCTAAACAAATTGTTTAAATTTTATTTTATATTTTCATATGTATGTAATTAAATATTTGAAATTATTTTTAGCTACACATTAGAATCATTAAATAGAACAGAAACGCTTTTTAATAAAATTATGTACATTTGTGCTGTAGAATGGAATCAAATTTCTAAAACATTTTGAACAACTTTTTCTTGGAAAATTGGCATTTATTGCTAATATTTCTTATTTTAACTATTTTTAATGCTAAATTATCATATCAATAAATAAAAATTTAAGCAAAATTTTTGCAAAATTCCTAAAATTTTCATTAAATACTATTTAATGATATCTATGAAACTAATTTTATTTGTTATGAAAAAAGTTTGGAAAAAAATAATATTCGATTTATTAAGAACAAAATTTTAAAATGTGTGACCTGTTTTTGTATGTAGAAGATTAACGTGTAATCCAATTAACAAAATACATTATGTATTAGGACAGGGGAATATTAATAATTTTATTAAAGAGAAGAAAAGTTTGAAATGTTACATATACATGAATGTCGCATATGAATAGTATCCCAACAAACAGAACAGTGATATCAAATTAAGAATTATTTGTTAACAAATTCTTTCTCCAATGTCAATCGTTTAGGAATGACTTGAAATTAACTTGAAAATAATATCTGTCTCAACAGAAAGGAGTGTTAATTGACAGAGACCGTAACGATTATGAGTTTTATAATAAAAATCATGATTTAATTATTATTTTTATTTTTTTCTCAAAAAATAACTTATTTTTGATTTTTATTTTCTGCTCAAAATATAATGCTTCATTTTAATTCAACAAATTAAATTATTTAATATTTATATTTTTTACGAGTATATACTAGGGTGATCGACGCGGTTTTCCAACCGGTTTTAAAACCGGTTTTTTCAGTCAATGTGCTGTCGGTTTTTTCAAAATGTTCATTTTTCGAATGTCGAATACCAAAAACCGGTTTTAAAAATAGCATTTTATTTCAGAAAACATGTACTAAATAGTGATATTTGAGTCGAAATTAGGAATAATTTTTTAAATATTCATAAAGACTGATTTCTTATGTTTTAAAAATATAGTTTAAGTCTAAATTGGAATTTATTCTGTAATATTAAACAAATAAATAATTAATAATTATCCTGTATGAATTTTTTAATCTATTGTAATATCTGTAATATTTTTACACCCAATTTAATTTTTTTTATCCAATATTTCCTTTATTTTTTAAAGGTGTTGTGTTAAAAAAGTTTCACCTGCAGAATCATTTCAATTGAGACAGGCTTCCATATTAAGCCATGGATTCTGTTTATGCTAACTAAAATTTAGATGATTTGCTTAGCTTTTTTTCTTTTTCCAGAGCTTTCTGAAGCTCCCAAACGACGTAGAAAATTAAAATTTGGCTTAATTATAAAACTTTTCGTCCAACAAATCCTAATGGAGCCATATTTTGAAATTTTTATCAGGGAGCAAATATAAGTGGATTTATGTGTCTTTTTCTAAGAATTTTTTCTCTTTCCAGAGCTTTCTAAAGCTCCCAGAAGACGTAAAAAATTCGGCTTACTTATAACCCTATTCGCCAGATTTTGGAATCTCTATCAGGGAGCGAAAATAAGTGGATCTATATATCTTTCCTAAGCATTGTTTCCTCTCCAGAGCTTTCTGAAGCTCCCAGATGACGTAAGAAACTAAAAATCGACTTACTTATAAAACTATTCATTGTACAAATTCTAACAGAGCCAGATGTTTCTATCAGGGACCGAAAAGTCTGTTTTGGTATTAAGAACTTTTGAGTTGCTATACTTATTGTTTGCTCTTCAAATCCTATCAAAAACTGATTCTGTATTTCGGCCAGGGAGCGCATTTACGACGATTTTTTTTTTATTTTAAAAGGTTTACGAATTTAAAACTTTAATCAATATTATCCCAATAAATTCTAACGGCTTCAAATAATTGACTTCGATTAGATTTAAATGTTGTTCATATTTTTTTCTTTTAATTTTCGGATTTGTTTGTGCATATTTTCATTATTATATTATTTTTCTTGACATTGTCAGGCTTTTACGCTTGTATTTAATAAATTTTAACTTGATTATAAGAATTATTGATTTTTTTAAAGAAATGTAGTCTTTTGATATAAATATTAACTTCTGCATAAAACCGGTTAACCGATTTTTTCTGAATTTCAAAAAGTGCAACCGGTTTTTTTTTAAAATACCAACTATTCGAACTATTCGAAAACCGGTTTCTCAAAAAAGTCGAATAATCGATCACCCTAGTATATACAGTCGAACACGGTTATAACGAACTCGAAGGGACCGACATATTTAGTTCATTATAAACGTAGTTCGTTATATCCGTAAAATGTAAAATATATATATATATTTGTTAACAAAATACACGTACATATTCCATTACAATACTAACATTTGGAATTAAAGCGTGTTTCTTTCCTTTAAAAATGGGTAGTATTTATGATTTTTAAATAATTGTTTGCATTCATCATTTATTTCACAAATGGCAAATTGAGATTAATTACACACACGCACAGAAAAAACATGGTTGGTGAAATCATAAACGGTAACTATCATTAATGTTTGGGTTTATGATTCCCTCAATCAAATAAGATATTACACCCTTTTGTGAATATAGTATGATCCTATCCAATGTTAATATAATATGATCATAACACTTATATGTGTTAGTTTTCACAATCATAATGCATTAATATAATATGATCCATATATTAAATTGTATAATACCCCCAATCATAATACTATGCATACAGTTTTTATTTATTTTTATTATTATTATTATTTTTTTTTTTTTTCATCTAAATTTGCGAACAGAAAATTAATTAACAAAAAAAAAAAAAAAAAAAAAAACAAACATACCACAGCCTTCACTGGATGATTTCGTTCAAGAAAATTCATCTTTATTATGCTCCACATTCACACACCTAAAAAAAATATTAATAGAAATACATACATACATATGAGTTATTGATATTTATTGTACTCACCGGAAAATATTTCCAATTTAAATTTTTGATACTTTGCTCCGTCATCTCGTTTGTTGTTTCAGCTTTTCCTTGTAAAAATCGAACATTGATTGCGGCATCTGTACAAAATTTTGATTAAAAAATGTTATAATTATATAAACTTTTTTTTTTTTTAAATTTTTCTTCACTTTACGTCCGTCACATTTAAGATTTCATTACCGAATGAGTAAATTATTTTGAAAGAGAGACAATAATAAAGACAAAAATATTATTGTCACCCCTAACATTAAAATATTACATACAAATATTTAAGTGAAATAATATATTACTATGAAACATATTATTCTTTTAGTACAGCGTCGTTGTTCAACAATGTAATTTTTGTTATAACTATTTTCAATACACTAGTTATACTTCTGTATGAATATACAAAAAGAAAATTGTTGTATTTGCATGTATACATACATCATATTTACATTTGTTAAACGGTTTGCTGATTTACTTGTATGTATTAAAATAATTATATTTATTGCACTAATATTAACACATTTTGCTCTTATACTTAGGTATAATTTTAATAAACTTTTTAACTAGAAAATTTTGATTTTTGTAAATTTGTTTGTACAATTATTTCAAATTGCAAATAAGAACTGAATCTATAGAATAGATTATGCTACGATTATTATTATCATTTTATATTTGAAAATTCAAACTATTTTGTTGCAGGAAACATAACAAACCTTTTCGATAGTGACAACCATATTATTACAAAGTACCATATGTTAAAATGATCAGAACAAAAATTAATTGATTGAACTTAGTCTAAAACATAATAATTTTATTGTGCTAGCCATATAAACTACTTATGAACATCACTTAATTGCCGCGAGCATTTAGGAACCATGTTTTTTCTTTGCGTGCAAAGCAACAAAATTGAAAAAATTTTAAAGGCTTGAAAAACCATTTTACTATTTTGATGTATTATGGTTCTAGTAGTCCAAATATGGTCAAAATTTTAAATTCTATGGAGAGGTTTTTTTTTAAATTTTTATGTAAAATTATACATTTTTTAGACTTTTTTAAACTTAATTAATGGTAACTCAAAAAGTTCTATTTATTATTGAAATAAAATTAGAAAAATTTATATTTACATAACCTTTAATCCCCTTATATATTGCGTTTCAATCGGCTCAGTAGTTTCGGAGTTATAATAAAAAAATTAAACAAAATATATATTTTTTACGTGAAAATATCAAGTTCTTTTGTTTTAAAAAAATCACTATCGGTTTAATAAATAAAAGTGTTATAGGCTAAAAACTGGAAACACAGGGTGTCCGTTTCATACTTTTCTGCTAATATTTCTAAAACAAACTTGGATACCAAAAATGGGCATGGTCCGCCCACTTTATCGCGCACCTCCCATATAAGGTGAAAAGTTAACGAAATTTTGTACAAACAGTTCAAGGATCAATGTAAACTCGGAAACAAAAGATGGGCGTGGTCACCCACCTTACCGCCCACCTCCTATATAAAAAGTTGATGGTGGGTATATAGATTCGGCCAAGCCGAATATAACATTCTCGCTTGTTTTTTTAATTTTTTTTACTAACTTTATATATTTTGCCTAACAATTTTTTTCATAACTTTGAAACTATTGATCGCATCAAAAATAATTGTATACATCATTTAAAGATATTGTTAGCCAAAATTTTTGTAAATTTAGTTTAACAAAATCGGACAAGTTGTTTTTGAGTTATGACAACATAAGTGGAAGCATTTCTCAAAAAACTAAAATTTTGTGAAAATGAGAGAATTCACTTAATTGCGAATAAATTCGAAAAGAATCAGTAGATTTTTATGATCGATATCTCATTTTGTTGCTATTACATGTGGCTTTTCGATAAAGCAATAAATTTGAACAGTTTTTGCCATTTTAGATTTTTAGTGATTTTTTTAAAACAAAAAACTTGCTATTTTCACGTAAAAAATATATTTTTTTGTTTAATTTTTTTATTATAACTCCGAAACTACTGAGCCGATTGAAACGCAATATATAAAAGGATTAAAGGTTATATAAATATAAATTTTTCTGAGCTTATTTTATAATTTTACAAAAAAAAAAAAAAAAAAAAAATTTTAAAACCTTACCATAGAATTTAAAAATTGGTCATATTTGGACTACTGTAACTAGTACTGTTCCATATTTCAGTACTTATTTGTAACTGATAATGTAACTAGTTACTATTCATTTTGCTAATAATAACTTCTGTAATACTTTGATTAATGAGTTATTGAATAGATTCAAAGTAATTAGTTCTTGCAAAGACATTTATGACTTTCTGAAATGCCTACGAAAAAGATTTACGTCCTACAAGTTATTAAAAAATTTCAAAAATACAAATAGGTCTTACAAATAATTGTCCACAGAATTAAATGTCGGCCGTAAAACCGTTTCTAATGTTATTAAACAGTATCAGGAGAATTTGACTATTGATGTAAAACCTAGTTCGGTAAGAAAAAAGGACCACATGATATTGGAAAGGCCAGAAAATTGAAGGCATATTGAAAGGAACTTAGTGTTTATAAAAAACCGACTTTTCAAAAAACCGGTTTGACGGTTAACCGAAAATTGGGTAAAATTAAAAAACCGGTTTTTCGGTTAACCGTCTACTAAAAAACCGGTTAAACCGGTTAACCGACATTTAAATAATTGCTCTAATTTGAAGCTTAATAAAAATATTTTTGGCTAAAAAAAGTGTTTTTCAACTTATTGGTTTAACCATGCACCAAATAATAAACAGTGCACTGCAGTGTTCTTTATAAATTGCGATTGATTTACATCGAAATTTTATAATCCTTTTTTTTTAGCCTTTATTCTAGATTTAATATAATTTATAAAATATGGCATCTTTTAGCACAGCTTTTGAAGCTTAATAATGATCTAAAATTATTCTATAAAGTATTTTTTCAGTTTTATTTTTCATTTTTCTAGCTGAAAATTAAAATTAAATTATCGAAATTTTACAAAAAGGAAGCTTCAGACCTAGGATAATGTGCTTTATATTATGATTTATATTCACCGCATTTTAAGTTTTTCTCTCAAGGAAAAGTTTATATAATTTTTATAAAAAAAAATTTAATAAATATATCTGCATAAAATTGGAAAAATAAATACCACTTTTTTTTTTTGCTAAAAAGAGATTTGTTTTCAATTTTTAGATGATTATTAATCATTTAGAAGATTATTAATCAAGTACATTTTCTGCACTTATTTAGTTCTACTTTTGAAGTCTTTATTCTTGTTATCCTATATAAAATCTTATTTTTATCTTAAGCTATACATTAGTAGGTGTAATGTTACATAAGTATTTTCTTCTTTTGGAAAATTTCATTCGTATGAAATTAAAGTTTTTGTAAATGGAATGCTTAATTATCTATCTGAGTTATTTATACATACAGTTTTAAAATATATTTAACTTCAAACAAGTAAATATATATCACCTGGCTACTTGTTAACTCAAACAGCAAACATTTTTAATAGTTTAAAAATATTTTCTTATATTTTAAATTCAGAAAAAAACAACTAAAGGACGAAATTTTGTGATATTTTTAGCAAATTTTTGAAACCGGTTAACCGACACAGAAAAACCGGGTAAACCGGTTAACCGAAATTGAATATTTCAAATTAACCGGTTTGCAAATAACCGAAATTTGAAGAAAAACCCGGGTTTTCGGTTAACCGGTTAACCGGTTTATAAACACTAAAGGAACTCCAAACACATCTGGTAGAAAATCAGCTCAGTTTTCTCAGCACTTCGACTATTTGGTGCGAAAATTTAAAGCTAATGGGAAAGTTGATAACATATAAAGTTCAAAAAATACCAAACTGGAATTCTGCATACAAAAATACTCAAGCTGTATAATTGACGAAGAAACGTAGGTGCTGGCAGAATCTTCGCAGCTTGTGTCTCAAAACTTTTTATTGCTAATGCTCGAAGCAATGTTGGAGATAAGTTTAAGACCCAAAAGCAGCAAAAATTTCTTACAAAATTCATGGTATGACAAGCTTTTTGCAGTTACGGCAAAACAGGAAAGTCATTTGATACATTCGGATCTATAAATACCAAAATTTGCATAAAGGAATATTTGCAAAAAAGACTTCTTCTTTTTTTAAGAAAGCACAACGTGTTCACATATTTTTGGACCCATTTGGTATCATGTCACTACGGTAAGAAAGCTCTGGAGTGGTACCAAATCAATAACATAGTTTTAGTACCAAGAGAGGTTTTTCAAAATTGTCCATAGCTTAGACCAGCGGAGAGATATTGAGCTCTTGTGAAAAGTGAATTCAAGAGCACAAAAAAGGTGTCCCAAAATATCGAAGATTTTAACAGAAGATGTGCACACTGTTCTAAAAAAGTGTCTGAAGCAACTATCAAATCTCCAAAGAAAGGGTTTTCAAAAATGGTCCATAATTTTATAATTAGTGGTTAGAACCATAAAAATTATATATTTCTGTGATCTGTGCTAAATTATCAAATGATTAAAAAAATAATGAAAACTCTAAGATCAACCGTTTCCAAGTTATTGAATATTATGTATGTTAAGAATTTTTCGACCTCACTCCTTATATCCGAAGTCACTTAAAATCAATTTTAACGCTGTAAACGGGCTATTTACGCTTACTTGCGTAGCGTGTACAATATGTAACACTTTTGCCATCTTATATAAATGAGGATAGGCATTTTTTACTCTCCCAATACGTCCTAAAAATAAAAAATTTAAATAATCATAACATTTAAAAAAAAATCAAAAATAATTGTTTATAAAAAAATTGTTTATAACGCCTAGTCTCCACGCAGACATTTTTGTGTCCGCAATTGTCAAATTCTATCTCTCTCTTCAAAATGTTAAGTGTGGACCAATAAGAAATCTATTGTGCAATCTATTTCGCAATAAATGTTTAAACACAAAGCTGAGCAATAATGTTTAACATAAGCTGTCAAATTGATTGTTCTTTTTTAAAATTGGAATGTTTTTTAACAAAACAAAGATGGAAAATGAACGAATTTTGTTTAAAAATACAAATAAAAAAGAAAAACGAAGAAAAAAAATCAAATTTTCGATAAAAAAGACAAAAAGACAGTTTCTACATGTTTCATGTATAACTGCACTTAACTTTTACATTTCTTAAGCTATATCAACCATTTTTAGCTTGATTTAAAGCTTTTATCTTGTTCTTTCTAAAAATATATAATACTTTCCCTAAGGAGTTTAAGAAAGGGACCCATTACCATTGTTTGAAAGCCCTTAAATTGCTCTTTCCAATGATTTTCGATAAAAAAGACAAATTAAAATTTAAATTTCTCATGTAAGTTTTCTCCATCCCTTAACATAAAGTTGGAAATAAAAGTTTCTTCCCGTTATTTTGCCGACGTTATTTCTTATGTTAGGAAATAAAAATGTCTGCGTGGAGACGTAGAGTAAAAATCAAAAAATAAAAGTTTATTGCATAATTCGAAAGCGCATCCAAAAAAATAATAATAATAAAAGTGTTCTACAAAAATATTTCCAACATTTTTATATAATTCAGATGTTTTTTTTTAGTTTAATAATTTGTAATAATCGTTATTTACGTGCCTTCCTTAATATTTTAATGCATATATTAAACGAATGGCTCTCTGCTTTATTTCAATGTGTATGCTTTATTTCTTAAATTAATTTAGTTTAGTGAAAATAATCATGTGTGCATTCAATTCAATATAAATTCCTTTTAAACTAAACAGAAATACATTGTTTTCTTAACTTAAAACTAAAATTTATTTAATAATCGTTTACAAATTTTTTATAATAAAATAATAATTTCAATTAATAATTTCAATCAAATTCCAATTTTCGAAAACTTCCTTGTATCGATTCGATTTGTGAAACAAATGTAGGTTGTCCATTTGTCTTCTCGGCACTGTAAGAACTTTTACGTTGTATACCACGATCACTGAGCAGAGTTATTTCATCCAACTTAACAATTACATCACGTTTTTCTTTAAGTTCTTGTTTCCATAATTCTACCATTTCATTGAGTGGCATTTTGCCACCCAATTCCAACGGCAGACATTCTGGATCAACAGCTTTGGTTAAATCTTTATCGTTGGTATAAACGGTGAGACGATTGCGTATTTTGGAACTGACACGATTTTTAACAAAATCAATCAACCATTTAAGGGTGGAGGGTACATTTACCAAATGGATTTCTTTGTGTCTCAAAGGCAACGACTGTTCGCCCCACTTAAAGAGACGAGCAAATTCTGTGGGATTCCAATTGGTAATGTGCGCCGTGGTAACACCTGAAAAATCACCAACATGTGTTAAACCCAAAACTTGTGTCTGAGGATCTTCCATGAGATATTCATAGGTTAAAAAGTGAGCTTTGGCCTGATCCATGCTGCTATATTTCTTAGCATTAAAACCTTTGGCATTAATGATCACCACACGACGACCATTCTTATCACGTTTTGGTGTAGCAAATATATAACCACTATTGAGAACATCACTTATTTTCTCATCATAGAGATCTAATTGTGTCGAGTATTCGGGAAATGTTCGTTTTACATTCAAATATTTGAGTAGAGTCTGTTCAGCCATGGGTACACTGAATTTTTTAGCTCTTAAAAAACGTAATAGAAAATGATCATCCATGCGCATGTTAAGTATATCTTCGTTTTTCGTTAACCAATTGCGAAATTGTTCTAAACTTTGTTCACGTGTACATTTATCTTCACGCAACTCACGTTTGGCTATTTTAAGTAGAGCCTCAGAGAGTACGGCTTCATTTTGATCGACAGTTTGTTTCATATTGAGTATTTGTATAGGTAGTAGATATTCAGGAAATGTAAAATGTGAATCTGAAAATAAAAGAGCAAGAGATTTCGGTGCTTAATTTATAATAAATTGGTTTAAATAAAATATATTTTTTAAGAGAATTTAAATATAATTTAATTTTTTAATGGAACTTAATGGAATAAAAATTTGGTAAATATGCTATGTATGTATATGATGTGTAGATATTTATATTACTTGTGACAGTTATTTAAAAAATATTTATATTTAGATGCACAAATAAAAAACAGACGTTGCAAAATTGTCAACTAATGGTAACAACCTTGAAATCAAACCACAAGCAATATTTTGAGAACAATTGTTCGCATTAATGACATAAATAGAATAAAGCAATTCATTAATTTAATATATTTTATACTTTTTCAGATGAATATGTTGTAATATTTGAAAGCTTTCGCCAGCTATAGCAAAAATACTTAAAGGAACTATATTGTAGAGTTTCGGGAAAAAAATTGTTTCTTTTTTTAAACGTGTATTTAATTTATTATAATTATTATTTGAAACATAACACAGGGCAACACTAGTTCTGCGACACGAGATTTCCAGTCAATTTGGATACATCTGTCAAAATTTCATCGACTAACAAGTGTCATTTCAAATTTATAGCGAAAGCTATTTTATCGCAGGTGACATTTTTCATACATATAACATTGTGTAAACAATCACAAATATGCTTCTCCTGTAAAGTTTTGTGTTCTGCACTTACGACATTTTCGCGGTTAATGCTCGATATGATTTGATTTAACAAAATTACAAAAATTTTAATTCAAATTATCTTCAATAGTTCGGAAATAATAATAAAATTATTTATGTTTTATTATTATTATTTATTGAAAATGAAGAATTGAAGACTTTATTTGATCATGAGCAGTGTTGACAGTTTAGCCTTTTTAAGGCTAAATCTAGCTTTTTTATTTTAACTCAACATTTTCAACACTTTTTTATTATAAAAATTGCCTTAAAAAGGTGAAAATTTATGTATTTCAACAAACAAGAAAATAATTCCTTATTTACTTTTACTAATTTTATTAACTATTTATTAATTTTTGTTTATCAATTCGCACAAAATATAGAAATTATTTATATTTTACAGGAAATTTCGCCTGCGCCGCTTCAAAGAATCGAATTGTAATGGACAATGAAAAAGGGAACCACTATGATAACTGAAATAACAAGAAATGCTCTGTATTTAATGGGATCTATTATGCGCTGCTATAATAGGGTGAAACGATCACGAAAGGCCTGCGCTAATTGATTAGTAATGAAAATAGCTTTAACCAAAAAAATGGGCCAGAATATTCGACCAGGCCCGATTCCAAGACTTCCTCATGACTATGCTTGGCCTCATGTTGCACGACCAATTAAAAAGTGGTTGGTATCTTAGTATTAAAGTAAAGTATTTTATTAAAAATGATGGAGATCCTGAAAACTTTTTTTAATAATTTTGCAATTGTATTATTAAAGAGTGAATTACTTTGGGAACCCTTGTTCCAACTTCTTGAAAATGAGATATCTTCACATAATTGTGAATAAAGCCGACATTTTTGCATCGTAAAAAAAAATATATTTTTTACGATTTTTTTAATAATAAATAAATTTTATAAATAATTTTTATATATATATATATATATATATATATATATATATATATATATATATATATATATATATATATATATATATATATATATATATATCTTAAACATTTTTTCAAATCAGACAATTCTTGATATATGCTGGTCTGTGTTTTGCTACCTCATTAATTTTATATATAACTGTTTATTTCGAAAACTAGTCAATTAAAAAAACTGATCTATAGGTTCAGAACTCCACTATCTAAATTTACTGAAAAATCTATGGGATTATGTAATAATTTAAAATGACAACGATGCGTTGTCAAAATGAACGTATACGTCATCTGTACGACAACCATTTATTCTTTTCTTTTCTTATAAATTCGTTGACAAAAAATAAAAAAATTGTCACTTTACTATAGTCAACGAATTATATCAATTTCGGTGTTTTTCGGCCGGTTTTGTATAAAAATAAAACGAATGTGTAATTGGGAAAAAATCCAGATAATATTTAATCTTTGAAGGAGGTTATTTTTTTCCAAGGATGTTATTTTTTTTTTGTTTCTTGTATGTGGAAATCAAAGTGGTGTCAATCAGCTATGTTTGAGATAAAATTCAATCCAAATACACCTTTCAATATTATTTAAATATTATTATTTAAAAGAAAACTGAACTGTGATTTTAAAATTATTTTAAGCTAAATTTTATTTTCCTTGAACTTGTAACAAAATTACATCAATCAAATCTTTTCTATGTTATATTTCTTGTGTATTTTAAAAACATTTGTTTAATTTTTTACAACTTCTCAAACCCTTTATTTAAAGAAGACAAATCTTAATATGTATGTATTTCATATCTTATTAAATATTAAATTATATAATGTTATACTTTATTTATCCTTGTAATGAATAGTAATGAATAATAAAAATATTTAAAGTTAAGCAATTATTTACATCCAATTTAAACAAAAAATAAATTAAATATTTGCAAAAAAAAAAAAAAAAAATAAAAAAACCCAAAAAGTAATAATAAAAATATTTTTTACAAGTTCAATTTAACTAGAAATAAAATCCGTCTTAATGGAAAAAATATTCACTCTATAAGTAAATCTCATAAATTAACAAATTGTCTTTATTTTATTTTTTGTTAAACACTTGTTTGGTTCATTTCATTTATTTTTATTAATAAAAAGGAAACAGATAAAACTAAAACACTAAATAATAAAAACAAGTGGAGTTTAAAGCACTCAGTTTAAAATTTATTGCAAGACACGCACTTTTAATTAACAGACGAGCGAACACATCAGACGAATTCATCAAATAGTTAAATACTGAATGAAGATATTTTAAAACTAAAAAAAAATCACACTAGCTGATGGCTGGCCCGGCTCATAATAATACAGCAATTTCAAATTAGTTCAAGTTCAACATATTTTATGTTAGATTTACATTATTTTTTGTATTTCTTGTTTTTTTTTTCTTTTTTGTTTGCATTGAATTTATGCAGATACTAAATAGCTGACCGCCCAATAATGGAGAAACAATAGAAATAAAAAATCAAACAAACAAACGATCAGAGTATTCCGTCTGTCATCTCAATTGTTAGATCTAGTTGTTTAAATCTGCAGAAACAAAATAGCAAAAATCATATATATCTAAGTACGAATAAAGCCAAAAAAGTGTTAAAACCCTTTGCTTACAGTGGTAGATCATGTCATTAGTACAATGAAAAAAAATAACTACAGTATATTTCTATATAAACAATCTTATGTATATTAATTAAATAGAAATTACATTTAAATCCGCTCTTAAAAGATTCATTCATTCATTCATTCCCTAGAAGAAAGAGAACAGGTCACATGACAGGTTCTCGGGGTTAATGACCTATTCTTGTTCCGGAATATTATATGGGAGGAACATGTCACTTATAAATCCATACTGGCTGCATTACATAGAACTTGTTTAGTAACTACTTATTTATAACTTGGTATGCTGGCTTTTAGTTGCATTTTAGTTACATTTAATGAAACAGCTATATAATAGCTCGGAAGTAATTAGTTACTGTAATGACATCTAAGTAATAATTTTCTCAAATGCCTACTGTAATAATATAGGGAAGTTATTGCCTCAATGACATAACCGTTTTAACCCTACGGAACATAACCGGGTACCCGGGTACCATTTTTAAATTTAAAGTGCTCGCATTTCTTTACTAATAAAGATATAGCCACGAAACTGCATATTGTCGTGATTAATGTATAAAAACTGGAAAAACCTATATTTTATTAACTTAGTCTGTATGTAAAATGGCTTTAAAGTTGATACCTACGGGAGTCAATACCCATAGTACCCGGGTACCCCCATATAATTTCTTTATTTTGCTCTAAAATTAACTTTTTTTGCACTATTTATTATTGAAAATCTAATTTTTATTATCCTTTGATTCATATAAGGATAAAATTAAATAAACAGAAAAATAACCAAACTATAGTAATGACTCCATTAGGATTTGAAGGAGAACTAGTTTCAGAAATAAGTTTTTTTTTTTTAAATTTCTAGATTATTTAGGAACTTCAGAAAAATAAATAAGGGATAATTTGTGACAAGTTCAAAAATTTTCCAATTATCGCTGTTTTGAGCCAGTATTTATGAATATGACAATGATAGCGCACATTTCATCTGTTTTTATATCATTCACCGCGTTGAGTTTGGTTTTTATGAATTCCTTTAATTTTTTCAATATCATGTAGTAATGTCCACCACTTCTACTCTAAAATATCATGCAAGTCCTCAAAATATTGATATTATTTCCTATATTCGTGCTAAGGAACGTAAACTTTCCATATTGTAGCTTCAAACTTGATAGGATGCTATGACAACACTGACAACATTCTTTAGTGTTGTAAAAAAAGTTATTCTCGGGCGTGACCTAATTTCAGTGAGAATACTATATAGATACTGTGCTTCATTTGGATGAAGTCAGTGATAACAGTCTTCTTGTTTTATTATAGACCAAGTTTTGTTGTAAAGTTTAAAATTGCAATTTACAATTTTTTGTTTAAAAAACGTGATATTTACCAATAGTAAATTATGCACTTTATGATGATTTTCGGAAATATGGATTTCGGAGCTATGGATTTTTGAAGTGCGAACCTGATAAAATGTGTTATTGATTAGTTTTTACGCTACTAGGAACTAGCTTCCCCCCAACAAATAAATTGTTAGTTTTTACGTTTATAAAAATTATTTTATAAAGTTAAATAGAGTTTCTAACGTTCATAAAATGTTTATATGAACTAAATTATGCAATACAAAAAAAAAAATATGGGCGTCAAAAACCTATTCTAGGAGAAAAATTGTATGATGACTTGGCTATAATAGGTAACAATTATAAACTAATTTTAACAGAGCTCGTGTCTTCATCGTATAAAGCCAAAATTCATACAATTCCAAAAACTGCGATTTGTAGCTTCATTAAAGGTTTAATATGGGCTGCCAGACATACGGACGGACATCGCTAAAATACTTAAACATATTTCTCCAAGTGTATTTTTCGTTTAACTTAAAGATCTGTGTACAGTTAATAAATAATTTGTAATAAATAATTTGTATAAAATTATATATTTTTTTGAATAAAATCAACGAAAATTAGATTATCATCTTTATTTTAAAGCTGGTAATTAAAGTTGGGAATAATATTTCATTTTAGTGAATCGTTCGTTATCAGTCAGTACGACTGAATGAAAGATTTCTTTATTTATTTTTATCTTTCATTTAATGAAGTATGTATGGAAAAGAAACGAATTGAAGTATGTATTGAATAGAAACGAATTAAAGATATTTTTCTTTCATTTTCTGAAGTATATGGAATGGAAACGAATGAAAGATATTTGTTTTTATGAAACAATAATGTCTATTGAATGGTTAATATATATATCGTCCATTCCACGAAAGAACGCCCAAGAATATTTTGTATGTCTTCCGATTTTAATAATATTTGGCATACGCATACCCTATGGAGCCATTTAAATATCTCCACTTTTATTTTTTTGAATTTTGAAAAATTCGCGGATTTATTCGCGATTTTAATTTTTCAAAAAGTGAAAAAATGATAAAAGTGTCTAACTTTAAACACCAATATCTCTAAAAGTTTTTAACGGATTTTAATGATTTAAATTGCATATTTAAGAAAAATAAGTCCACTATAAATGTAGTAGTTTAAAAATAATATTATCATTTAAACATGCATTCATAATGCAAATGCAATTTTTGTATGCATTTTTGAAAAATTTCTACCCTTTAAATTTTTTTCTTCTTCTGATATAAAAAACATTATTATATTTGCTACAAATTGCAATATAAATTGTTCTGGGACAAATATGTTCACTATTTTAAAATATTTTTTTTAAATATTTCTTCAAATTTTTTCATAAATTTTTTTTTTTTTTTAATTTTTGTATTTTTTAATTTTTGTGAGCTTATTTTAAAATAAATTTTAATCATAATATTTCATAATTTGTTATTTGTGGTAGAAAACCTATTTGTCCCAAATTAAGTGCTAATGTTTTATATAAAAAACATATTTGTCTTCAATATTAAGCAAAAATATTTAAAATCAAAAGGGTAGAAATTTCTTAAAAATGCATCCAAAAATTGCATTCTTTTCTTGAGTGCATCTTTAGCAAACAAATTATTTTTGATTTATACAATATAATTTACAATATTTGTTGAAAAAAGCTTTACACTAGTTCTTAAATCAATAAAATCCCACGTATAATTAAGGAATTATAAATATTTAAAGCTACATATTACTAAAAAAGTATAACCAAAAAAATTAAAAATCAAAATTTTTTAAAAAATTTAAATTTTTGTATGAAAAATATGATTGAAATTTTTTGAAAAAAATATTAAAAATAGTAGATTTTATTGTCCCAGAACAGTTATTTTTGCATTTTATAGTAAAGATATTGCTTTTTAACATATTAAAAGTAAATTAAAATCAAAAGGGTAGAAATTTTTCAAAAATGCATCCTAAAATTGCATTTGCATTATGAATGCATTTTTAAATGAAAATATTATTTTTAAACTACTACATTTACAGTGGACTTATTTTTCTTAAATATGCAATTTAAATCATTAAAATCCGTTAAAAACTTTTAGAGATATTGGTGTTTAAAGTTAGACACTTTTGTCATTTTTTTCACTTTTTGAAAAATTAAAATCGCGAATAAATCCGCGAATTTTTCAAAATTCAAAAAAATAAAAAGAGAGATATTTAAATGGCTCCATAGGGTATGCGCATGACAAATATGAACAAAATCGAATGACCCTCCATAAAAAAAATTGGTATTTTTTATAAATCTTTCGTGGAATTGACGATATACATATTTTTTTTAATATTGTTTCTTGATATTTTATTCAGAGTTTTTGAACATTTTTAAAACACCCAAAAATAATATGAAAGAAGAAAAGAATGATATATGAAAGAAATGTAAAAAGTGAAACATAAACTTGAGCGATTGTAAACTTTTTCACATCTTTCATTTTACTGAATCGTTCAATTGAATTATTTCTTTCATGAACGACATAACTCTACTGGTAATGTTACGAGTAAAATGAGCCATCAAAACTGATAAAATTTTTAATTTTGCTGGAATTTTATGGAATTTTGAATAAAATTTTTTCGGACACTAATTTCTAAATTACTATAGAGCACATAAAAAATTAAGTTAGAATGACTTAAAGCCAAATTTACTCCTCATATTTTGGTGTATCACTATATAAATCGCGCACTTATGGCGAAATATACTCGAGTAATCGGATTTTGGGCGAAATATTAGTCACGCCCTTAAAAAAAACCTCGACCTGATGGGCAAAAACTAAAAGCATGTTTACCATGTCGAATTCCATATAGTATACATTTTTTTTTTTTTTATGGAGAACGATTTTTTTTACCGACCAGTGTAATTTATGAAAATTTAGGTATAGCAAAATTTTGATTCATATTTAAGAAAAGATATATTTATTTAAACACCGGGTCTTTTTTACAGTTAAGGATAAAATAAGTGATAAACTTTATTAGTTACTGCTCGTAGCAAAGAAAATATTAAGAAAAGTCGTCAAAATCGAGAAGCCATAAGCTGAATAGTAGAGTGATAACTGGTGGATTTTTACACTAGCGTTTATATACTTCAGTCAAAGACTGTATTTACAATAATATATTTTTTTTTTTGTTTCAATTTATGTAGTAGTACGTACCGCAACGGTCAGTGAAGATGTTTAAAAAAACTTAGTTTTATATAAAAATTAAAGTCAAATTTTGTTTGGAATGGAAAGATTGCATAACATAGAGGCAATATAAATAAACTTAGATTAAACAGCAAAAATATGAGCAATAAACCTAAAATAAATTTAAATTTTTTCAGTTCATCTATACTAAAATCAAACAATTTTTTTTTTCTTTTAGCTTAACCTACACATACACACATACTAGTACACACAGTTTGAGAATTACATAGATACGATGATTTTTAATATAGTTATTCCAAAAAAAAAATAAACAAAATAAAGGCATGGTAATGCTATACATAGTTATTTAAAATATGTTTAAAAAAGCTCAATTTTGGTTCAAGATTTTTAAGATGTTTTCACAGCAATCTGTTTTAAATTTAGTATAAACCAAATTAATTAACCTAGAGCTAAAAAATAAAACACAGAAAAAAAGAAGACCTACTAACAATATGTTTTGGTATTGTATTTTACATAAAATCATTGACAGATTTAATTTTTTTAAACAAAAATGCATAATCTTAAAAAAAAGAATCACTTGTTAATTCAATCAGTCTATTAGTCAGTCTGTAAGTCATTCACTGGTTATCAACTTACTAAACAATTGATTTCATATATACATACATATATACGAGTATTAAAGACAATTTGTTGAATTACTTTTATTTATTTTTTATCAATGTAACTCTGACTAGTTTGTTGTAGTTGTTTTAAGACAGTGAAGAGTACAAAACTAAATAAATAAAAAATATTTATATTTGTGAATATATTATTATTAACTCTATTTATTGTTGTATATAACAAGAAGGTCATTGTCCACAAAAGTAGTTTTTTTTTACTTTTTTCTGAGATCTTCTTCTCCAAAAAAACCGTATTTCTTTATATAAAAAAGTGCCTCAGTTTTATTTGGATTGTAAGAGGCTGTTTGTCTCATGAATTATTAATTTTTCGGTTTTGCTTTAGTTAATTAATGGGACTTTAGCAAAAAATATGCAAATTTATTGTATTACTTTGTTTGTTTTGGAAATTAAGGTTGAACAGTTTTTTAATTTATTGTAGAATATAAAGTTATAAATTTAATGACGTATTAAAATATTAATTTTTCTAATGAACCATTTCTAAGAAAAACAAGTAAGAAAGTTATAGTCAGTCAATAATTTAATACCCTACATTGCGTTTGTGCATTTAAACGATTTTCGGAAATGAATCTAATATCGGGTCTATGGCCATTTCTGGACCGATCCTTTTGAAATTGTATACTACGATTTCTGCTTATATTAAACTTATTTGTGTCGAATATTATCTTCAGAATGCCATTTATGGCGATTTATTGAAGTTTAAGTGATTTTCGAAAGTGGGCCTATGCCTACTTGTATACCGATCTTTATGAAATTTGGCATTCCGATTTACTTTTATTTAAAACTTATTCGTACCGACTTTTACTGACGTAATAAAATAAATAAGGGAGTATTTTTATGAAGGATAGGTGAAATAATGGACCGATCATAACCAATTGCAAAGGCTTCGTCGTTATGCCAAAATAAACATATGTGCAAAATTTCATCAAATTATCTTTAAAATTGCGACCTGTACTTTGTGCACAAAATTTAGATGGACATACAACCATTCAACCAGCCAGACAAACGGACGGACATCCTTAAATCGACTCAGAAAATTTGTCTAAGTCGATTGGTATACTTTAAGCTGTTGACATATTTTTCCTGTGCGTTACAAATATCGGCACAAACGCATCATAATAGGTGTAGGGTATATTATTTATTGATCTTTTTGAATTTATATTCATGTTTTTAGCTATTTGGGATTGCTTGTATTACTTAATTAAAAGTGTTTTTATCGAACATATAAAATAACTAAGAGATCCGGATATTATTCCTTAGTAATGAAAACTTTTTATTAATACTAATAATTATTATTCTTCATAGAAGAAATTTTAGTAGCAACAAAATTGCTTAAATAAAAATACTAAAAAAAAATTATAGTTGCAAAATCAAAACAAAGAAAATTTGCTAAAAATTTTTTGCAGCACACGATGAAAAATTGTTCGTGTGCTTTATGTGTCCAAAAAAATTATGTATAGAAGACTAAAACACGAAGTATTATTTTTCTATGTTAATTTATGTACGAGTTGAATATTTTTTGTTTATGCTACAAGAAATTGTAAATAAACGCTGCAATTTTTATTGACAATACTGCAAAATAGAAAAATAATTTTAGTTGCAATTATAAACAAAAATGAAACGGTAAAAATATTTTTAGTATTTTTTTTGCTAGCAGCAGATATTTATTGCAAAATGTGATAAATATAGTATTAAAATCAAACCCTGTTCTAAAGTACCCTAGTACTACAGCAATTAATTTGACTCTCATAAGATTAATCAGTGCAAATCTGCCTACAGTTCGTTTTGAAAGAAAACATTTTCAAACTAAAATGCATTTTGAAATATTTTTAAATTATAACAAAATCTTTACAATATATCGATGGCCTAGTTTAGGATTAATGTAACTGCTTTTCGAAAAAACATATTAAATTCCGCTATGAAATTAATAAAATTAGTAAACAATTATCCAAACTTAGGTTCTCATTTATAGTATTAATTTTTAATAAAAATAGAACTTAACGCGTCTCTTTTAATAATTGATTTTAGAAAAAATTTTTTCATTCCAAACCAAAATTCAAAATACAGGTTCGAGTGAGAAAAAACGTAAAAGAAAATTACCCAAAAAAAGTATTGGTCTAAAATGAAAACCTAGCTCCCGACGAGAGACATGAAGATTTTAGTTTAAGGTATTTCAAAAAAATTTCATAGATTTAATGGAAAACAACATGTTATCGCTAAATCCAAACATAAAATACTATTAATTTGGGCTTATTTTAAAGTAAATTTAATAAGCTTTAAGAATCTGCTTTAATTTTGTTAAAATTTAGATTACTATCCCGTGTTTTATTAAAGATTTGATTATGAGAAATAAAATACTAGCAACGTCTGGTATATCACTAAAAAACACAAATATAGTTGTTCTTTTTGGACCTATTTATCCCATTTTTTCTTAAACCTTATTTGATAAAAAATAATTATAAGTATTGCTCAAGAAATATGACACATTGGTCTTGCATCGATATTACATTTTAATTTTTGTACGAATTACGAACCTTAAAAAAGAGAATGATTTTGCTGTTAAACATTTGCTTTGTTAATTTCTTTAAAAAATATTAAAAAATTCACGTTAAATTATAGAATCATCAGCGATGTCAATTGACTCTTCCAGGACAAGTTTACTGAATAATCAGAACGCTAGTATCATTGGCATAACAAGTGCCTTAAAAGTAAATCAAACATTTCGTTGTAGGGTTTATCTGATTTTGAACCGATTTTATTGGAAAATATGCCTCCACCTTTGGGCGCTGGAATAGCCAAAGCTGTATCGAAAGGTTTGAGTCCAGACAAATACTTCATTCCCGCTGGTTAACAAAAGCCAGTAGAATCTTGCGCTTATGTGCTGCAACTAGTTTGCCTTCAAACAATTTAAAAATATTGGCTTTAACAAAATTTTATATTGTCGTGAACAATTGTATGACAAAAGCATCCCATTCATTTTAAATGCACAGATGAAGCAGAATTAACCCCTACATTATTGAAAAATGTGGTATTTTCGCAAAAACATATATCTTCAAACATATTTCTCAAAAACTAAAAGCGATAGAACATTTCCAAGGTCATATTCAAACTCAGCATACAAAAAATATTTAGAAAAGTGTATTTTGGTAAAAGTGTCTTAAAGAAAAAACAAATATTTTTTTCTAAGGAAAATACACAGTTTTATTTACCTGCCACTATGTTTTCATTAATATCTCAGCATCCCAGTTACTCTCTATTCTAAAAATTTAAGTAGTATAGGAAATCTGTATTAACATACGGATTTTGGCAAAATTTTTAAGATAGTACTCGAATATAGCTTTCCAAGACTTAAGGTTTAACCAATGACCTTTAACCTTTATTTATAAACTTATTCTATGGTTTTAAAGTTGTGTGCTTATGAATACTAAATAAGAAATCGAAAATCTTTAAATTCCATTAAATTTGATTTTTATTTTATATTAGGGAAGTCAATGATTAAAAATTTAGTTGTGTTAGTGACCGTGAAAAAAATGCACTCAAAGAAAAATTGCGTTTAGTAAATTAAATACGTCAGTTATACGTGATGCCTTATTAATATATAAAACATATTTTTTAATGCATTTAAGCTTTCCCAACACTTAAATTTATTAATATTGCCCTAAAAAATATAGTTCACCTTCCTCCAACTTTATTTTGAAACATTAATAATGAAAGAATATTAATGAGTGGCAAATGTTCATGTCAACTGCAAAAAATTAGTTTTATTCGAAAAATCTTTATGTACTTAGCAATTCTTAATTTATGTATTTAGTCTTAGACTAGCTATAATATATAATAGGTCTTAATATAATACCATAGATCATAGGTCCTTATATAATCCTAAATTAGTTTTAATATGTATAACATCTTTATTTTGTCCTAGATTAGCTTCAATAGAAGGTTTAGTTTTAATACAAACACTTTGTTTAGCTGTGAATATTTTCAAAAACCTATTTAAAATCGAAAGTCTTATATAGTCTGGGATTTATTTCTTTATAAGAAATAAATTTATTTGAGACGATAAATTTCCCTTTATTACCTCTCAATATATCCGAATTGACTTAAATTGAATATTTTAAATGAAAAAAATATTACTGGTGTATTAAAAGAGAAATTAATTTCTATAAACACTCAGCATTATTGATTATTAAATAATGTTAAAATATAATTAGTAGCTCTGTTATATTATTTATTTCAAATTAGGAAACATAATTTCTAATCTATCTAATGACATTTTAAAAGAAACTTCTTAATATGTTGTCTTACAAATGTATGTAAATTTGCAAACATCAGATTAAATATTTTTTCATATAAAAAACGTTCATTATAAAGGTTATTAAGGGTTTAAAAATTACAATATTTTTTTTTATTTGTATTTAATGTGTTATTAAAAAATTACATACCATATTGAGAAATTGTATAAATTCGACACGCGCCACCTACTCTCATTAATAATAAACTATTATTAATTACTGAATATAGTAAAACTTACTTAAATATATTTTCCATTTTTAAATATTCACAATGAATTGCAATTTCATGATTGTTCTCAAACTTATGTTTGAAATTTTCCATTATTTATTTAGACAATTTGTTTTTTCGAAAAGTTTCGAAAACTTCTATTTGATATTTTAATAAAACTATTTTATGAATTATTAACTCTAGATAAATATGTAAATTAAAACTAGTCACTTATATTAGAATATTATTAAAAATCATATAAGGAATTTATCACGTTTAAAAAAAAAATAAAAAAAAATAATTGCCAAAAAAAATATCAAAGGCGGAAGTTTAATTTATGACCATATTTGTAAATATTAAATGCTAGGAATTACGTAAATAAAATTAACAATATAAATTGTTTTCTTTTTGCAAAATACATGTAAAAATGTAAGGATGACGAAAAATTACATATTTAATTTTATCAGTTGGTAGTATGACCAAATTAGTTGTTGATTTAGAAACCAGAAATAAAAGAACTTTCGATTACTATTTGTTTAGTATAAATAAAAAGTGTAAATAAATAAAAACGCAAAAAATGTTTGTTTAGAAACGAGTTTATTTCTTAAAAAACTTAAAAAAAAAATCCGTAAATTGCAATATAAAAACCACACACCAAATTGGCCTGTCGTATATCGCAATTTATGTAGTGTTTAAATAAATAATTTTGAAAAAAAAAAACTTATGAAAAAATAGTTAATACACTTTGTTTTATAGTTATAAGGGTATAATTCTTTTCAGGTCTATGTAATGGTTTATGACATAATGATTTCAGGTTAACATTTTTAACTAAAAACTTTCTTTAGAAGGATTATGGAATCTTATTTTAAAATCTTGATTTTTAGTATTTCTATTAAGAAATATTATAAAATATTAGAATGTAATAGCTTTTGATATTTATAGAAATCATATTCTTTATTAAAAATGTTTAATTTTAAACTATTTTTGAATATGGAAAATATTTTTTACAATTAAACAATTTCTTCTTTCATTAAAAAATCTGACATAAAATTGACGATTATTACCACAAACAGTAAATATTTCGCAAACATATGATTTTTTATTATGCAAAATTTTTAGTAAATTTTGCAATTAAACTGTTAATTAATTTACAGTTCACTACTTTGTAGTGTGAGAAACTATAAATTTAAATAATTACACTCATAAAAGATTGTTAATACATACAATGTATGTAATTTTACCATTTTAGCAAGGTTAAATCTAATTTTTAATGTAAGGTGTTTTTTTGCGCATTATGGAAATTTGTTTGTTTGTTTGTTTATTAAAAAAAGGTTAAAAACAAGAAGCTATATAATAAAATTCTGACGCATTTATTTATGGATTTTATTTACATATTCATAATCTAAAAATAGTATTTTCATTATAATAGTTATATTTAGGTTATTAATTAATTTTTACGTTATCATACTTTTACCACACGAAAAAATAAAAATAAAATAAATTATCATAAAATCAGGTTTGAATAAATTTGTATAAAAAGGTATTTTTTAGGGTTAGATTTACGTATTTCTAAAATTTAAGATAATTTCTTATTTCTGTGCCTGTTCTGTAGATTTTTATTTTAAGAATTATTTAATTAAGTTTTATTTTTTTTATGCACACATAATTCTGTTAACATTTTCGTTGTAATTATTTTTTATTTTGAAATCTATGTTTGGACTTTGATACTTTTAATTCAGAAGAACTTCTAATTTCCAAAAGTAAAATTAAGTTCTTCAAAAAGTCGTTACGGTTGCGAAAAGGCCTTAGTGTATTTTAACAACTTTTCAAAACAGCTGAAAGAAATATATTTTAATTATATTATAATGTATATTGTATACGAAAAAAATCGAGTCGGATACACCTCAGAAGGTGTATGGTTTCTTATACGATTTGTATATTTCCTTAAAGTCCTTATTAAGTCCTAGTAACAAAATGGCCATGTTACATATTTACTTCTTAGTGAGTTATTACCATCTGAAAATTAAAATTTCATAATTTCTTAAAACATCATATACATTTTTCATCCAATTTCCTCCAAATTACTTTCTAAAAATAAACTTCATTCCTATCTTTTCTAATTCCAAAAATAAAAATTTTCAATTTTAAACTGGAATAAAAAAAGAACAAGTTTATCTTCGATAAATCGTTTAAAAATATTTTCTAAAATTAGTCATTTAAAATATTATAAATTAGTTTTAGTTATTTTTATACGTAGAATAACGTTTTGTCAAAAATTTAATTTGTTTCAATAACTTTTTTAATTGTTTTAATTATTCAAGGGGTAAAATTTTAAATTTTATTATATTTCTGTAAAAAAGTAAAGTCATTTATCAGCTTTAAATTTTTTAAATTGTATTAGTTGGTTAGTCAAAAATGAATCTAAATTAAAAGATTATATAATTTTTTTAATAGATTAAACTTAAATTAATAAAATAATTGATAACACACATTCAATTGTAATTGGATTTTTTATTTTTATATGTTAAATTTGAAATTAATTTGTTATTATATTTAGATTTTTACTTATTTTTTTTTTACTGTAAAAATATTTGAAATCATTTTAAAAATCTTAGTAAAAATTTAATTGTAATTTTTTCGAAAATATTTTTTTCTATGAAATTGAATAATTTACTAAAAAATAAAAAAAAAAGTTTTCTAATATAATAAATTCTTTTATAATTATGGAAAATTTAATTATTTTATTAATTGAAATTCAAGCTATTAAACAAAATTTATATTCAATTACTTAAACACAATTTGTTCATAAATTAAATATTTAATAAAATAAATGATTTATCTAAGTTATAAACTATTCCAATTACTTTTTTAATTGTACCAATTATTCAAGTGTTTAAAATTCAAATTTTCTAATATTCTTTATTATTCCCACCATCAAAAAGATGGGGGGTATATTGATTTTGTCATTCCGTGTGTAACATGTCGAAGGAATCATCTAAGACCCCACAAAGTATATATTTTCTGGGTCCTGGTTAGATTCTGAGTCGATCTAGCTATGTCCGTCCGTCTGTCAGTCTGTCTGTTGAAAGCAGGATAGGGCTCGAACGGGGTAACGTAGGGGGACGGAATTTGGCACAAATATTTGTCTTATATAAGGTTTGTTTGGTATTGAAAATGGGCTAAATCGGTTAATAAAAATTATGGGCTAAAAACTAGAAACACAGGGTGTCCGTTTCATACCTTTTTGCTGATATTTCTTCAATAAAAGCATGTACGACAGCGAAATTTTGTATGTATAGTTCGGAGGTCGATATAAACTCGGAAACCAAAAATGGGCGTGGTCCGCCCACCTCCCATATAAGGTGAAAATCAACGAAATTGTGTTCAAATAGTTCAAGGACCAATGTAAACTCGGAAACAAAAAATGGGCGTGGTCCGCCCACTTTACCGCCCCCTCCCTCTTGATGGTGGGTATACAGATTCGGACGGGACAAATATAATTCGCGCTTGTTAAAAATAAAATTATTTTTCTTATTGTATCAATTCTATATATATCCTAATTGACTGAGAAACCCCGTGCTGCAGAATCGGTGTTTCCCTGTGTAATTTAATTAATTTTTTTTTTTTTTTTGTACTATATTAATGTTAATGCAAAAAGAAAAGTAATTAAAAGTCGATAAATTATTTTATTATTAGTAAAAAATATTTGAACATACAAATTTCAATTATTAAAACAATTAAAAAGTAATTGGAATAATTTTTATCTTTGGTAAATTGTTTAATTGGTTATTTTGTCAATAAAAAATATTCATCAGACTTATTTCAAAATTTCTATTTTAATAATTTTTTTTAAAACAAGATAAAATAAAGTTTCTTTCTTAAGAGTCATTATAAAATTCTCAATATTTTCAAAATGTTTTTGCACAATTTTTAATTTTGTTTTTAAAAGTTTATAATTTTTCATCTATTAGTATTTCAGATTTTAACAAGTTCGGCCCTACTGATTTAAAAATTATTACTTTTTTAAAATATACAAATGATTCAAGTTAATATATTTCGTAGAACTTGAATTTAATTCGATATAAACTTTTATAAGAAATTTATATTGAGTAAATTTTATATTAGGACCAGTTATTGACAGATTTTCAACATATGGATGTTTTATAAATAACGGTACAAATTTCCTTTTTATCTCGATAATTTAGTAATATTAGATTTTTATTGCTAAGTACACTTGTTTCTTTTACGAACATGAATTTTTTGAGTGCATGATGTAAAAAAAAATAAGACATAAATATTGAAATTGTATTTAAGCATCTAAGCCTAAACTGCAAGAAAAATTACATACACTTTTTTGTAACTTATCGTAAAACAAGTTTGAGTTATTTTCAAATGTTTTTATTTTTGTTTTATGCCATGTCTAACAAAGTTAAACTTTATAATCAATGACGGTTGTAAAAGCTGTGGACATTTAAATATTTCTGAATCATTGGTAAACATTAGAAGAAACTTTTTCAGTTTTTTTATCACAAATGTGCGCTATAATATGTACCGAGATGGATACCGGTAATGGTAAATAGATAAAGTTTAGATTTTTGTTTATTAACATGAAACCAACCAGTCTTTAAAAGAGAATTAAGCAATATTTGTGTAAATATATAAGCATATTTATATGTATATGGAAACATGTGTATTTATGACTTTATTATATACATACATATTTATATAAAACTGCATTTGTTTTAACAATTTGGTTGTTTTGTTTTTTTAGAAAATGTGTTTTTTTGTTTTAATAAAAATCAAATTTTTATATTTGTGAGGTCTTCTATTAAGTTTTTTTTAAGCCCTTATTTTCTTTAAAAAATCAGGTTTATGATGCACACTTCATAGGTCATATACATACATGTACATATGTAAATATGTTTATAAATACATAAATATGCTAGTAAGTTGGTATGTTAATTGCCATTAATGTGTTATGGTTATTATGAGAATTCATAATTATTAACTAAGAAATATGCATGTATTATGTCTTATATCTTGTTTATGAATTGTTAATTAACATTTAATAACGATAAAATTTAATTTAATAATAAAAAAGCCTTGAGAGAAAAGGTCGTTAGAAAGCTAAAAGTCTGTGATAAAAAAAAAAAACATTTTAAGAAAATCTTTAAAAAATGTTTAGTAAAATTTGTAAATATTTCTTCAGTCTACAAATTACTATAAAATTAGCTTTTTATATATCCCTATATAACGAAAGAATACTATGTTTCAAAAGTGCAACATGAAAATCGTGTAGATTATTTATTATTTTTTATTTACATTAAGCAATTTGGCAAATTTTCTATACTATGACAAAATAATATGAAATTTTTACAATACATATTTTGCAATACAGATTGAATTGACTATACTATTGTAAATGCTGCTTAAAGGAAAAGTGCTGTAACTTTATAACAAAATCGAATTATTTTTCCCATTTTCCTATCTAAAATCCAAAAACTAATAATGTTTTCTACAAAAACTCATTGCGGTTTATTCGCAAAACAAAATGTTGATTATAATAGACTTTACGACGCTAGTATGTTGCAAGTTAGTAATGGTAATTTAACCGACACTACAATATCGTATGTTGGTACCAATAGTCATACAAATATGTACTATACAACAAATAGACAGTTTTCTTATTTAAAAAATAAATAAATGAACATTTTGTTATGTGATTACTAAAAGGCAGACATCTATCTGCAGACAATTCAGTCTGGCATCAAAAAAACTATTGCTAACCGAATTACAGATGTACAAAGTTAAGTGTATATAATAAGTATAGTCATGTTACGTTTCATTGTTCATCTGTGTCATTAAAAATCGTCGGCTAAAACATTTACACCATAGTCTTATGTTTTGTTCATTATATCAGTTAAAACAAACAGTGTAGAGCAAAACACATTATTTTTTTTTTTATGGAGCACTCAACAGTCACAACTTTTTAAATTTAAAATCGAAGAAAAATTTTTAGTTATAATTTTAAAACTCGTTTAAAAATTTTTAAAGATTTTTTTTAGTTGTTGAAATCTTAAATAATATTTTTTTTTTTTTTTTTTTGTGTGTGGATAAGAAATGCCAAAATTATATTCTTTGTTTAGCCTACGACCTACACTTGGTCAATTGAAAAGTATATTTGCTCTGTCGCACGGTGTATTTTAATGGTGTGTGATTGTTTTGAAACAGAGTTTTTTCGAAGCATATAAATATTCTCCCGTAGTAAGACTTTAACATTCTATCGTAAATAATAAAAAAAAATAAGTACCTAATTTTAGATTTTTTCCAAAATCATTAGTTCTAGAACTGTTGTAAGCAGGACCACTTAAGATTCTTTAATGACTAACTTGAACCTTCCACTAACACTTCTATAGAACAGGTATTTTTTAATATTTTGAAAAATTCTCAATCTTAATTCCTATCATTTTGATTGTCACTGAACAATTTATGTTTATTTAGCTAATAGAAAGCTTTTTAAATTTTTGAATATGTAAATTTTTGTCGCCGAAAAAGTCGTTCACTTTTTTATATTTTAAATACAAACAAAAATTGTTTATGATTCTTTAAACTGAAACATTTTGGAGAATTTTGAATGAATTTTAATGAATTCCTAAAAATACATTTTCGTAATCGTTAAAAAAAGTGCCCGCATCAAACGCTTTGAAGTTTTCAAATAAAACATTTTTTTAATCTTAAAGTAATGGATTATTTTAGACAACAAATAGGTTGTTTGGTGCAGCTTCAATACCTTTTTTTCAAATTTTAAACACTAAGTTTTAATGAAATTGACATTTTTAATTCGTAATTAAAATGTTTTAAGGGTATTTGCGCCAAATGATATATTTAAAATACTTTTTATTTATATAACAAATTTAAAAATATTTTTAAGATTTACACAAAATAATTAAAATTTTGCAATTTTTACTCACAATCATGATTAATACACAAGAATTTAGAAATTGCATACAGTGTGGAAGGTTTTTATTTTAAAATTAATTAAAAAAATATATATTTTTGAAATCACTACAATATTGTCCATGCCATATTTCACTTTAAAAACATTAAAAAGTTTCGGTTTAGACCAGATATTGACTTTCTGTCTGAATATTTAGTTCGAGTCTGAAAATTCCGGTTTCGTCAGATCTTAATAATTTATCTATTTTTAAGGCTCCGGTAAACATTGATGATAATGTAGCCGATATTTCTGATTTCTCAAAAACAGAGATGATAAAATAAAAGTGCTAATATTGGTAAGGTAATAAATTACAGATCTACTCATTGATAAAAAGTTTGATACATCCAATATGGACAAACGAAGACTAAAGTAAATATATTTCGAATATATTAGCTTAATCAAAGGAATGACCATATAAAAGTAAAATATTAGGCATTTTAAAATAGGTAAACTTATATTTCATAGAAACCGGAGGTGGTTTAATTTTTAAAAACTCCACAATTGTCACCGTCTAATAATTTTCTTGTAACTTTAATTAAAGATATTTTGTAATAAGTGTTATTATAAATATAAAATTTTGTCCTAATCGGTCCATTAATAACATGAAAAGCCTTCCCGATATTTACTTTAACGCTCATACATCACGGTGGACCGTGTCACATTTATCGAAATTAGAACGGCAAAAATACGAAAATAAAAGCTTATTGAAGTAATTCTTCTCGCATTTACTAGTAAACATATCATACAGTATGGAAAAAATACTTAAAATAATATTTTAAAAAATATTTTAATTTTATTTAAAACTTTTTATTTTAAACCATAGAAAACAACTAGAAGTCCAACTCTTTTCATTCGTTCAGCAAATAAAAATTACTCTCTTCACACGTATAAATTAGTTCTGTAGAAAATTCTACTAACACATACAAAGAGTTAGGTTTTTTTGACAGCTGAGTTAGGTTTTCTGAGAGCAAGTTGGACTTCTATTTGTTTTCTATGTTTTAAACAATCCATATTAAAAAATTTTTTTATTTCAAAGAAATTATAATTAGCAATATGCCAAAATCGACTTTTTACGAAAAAGAACTTTTTTAAAAAATGTTCTAAACAAAAACATTGACACAAAGAAAAACAACAAAAACAATAACATTACAAACGTAAACAAGCGAGAATGTTGTATAAGAGGTGGGCGGTAAAGTGGGCGAACCACGCCTATTTTTGTTTCCGTGTTTACATTTGTCCATGAAGTATTGTACAAAATTTCGTTGACTTTTCACCTTATATGGGAGGTGGGCGGTAAAGTGGGCGGAACACGCCCATTTTTTGTTTCCAAGTTTATATTGACCCATGAAAATTTCGTTATAGTACATGCTTTTATTTAAGAGAGATATAGCAGAAAAGTATGAAATAAAGCTACAACGGACACCCTGTGTTTTTAGTATTTTGCTCATAACTTTTTTGTTTATTTACCAATTTTCAATATCAAACAAACCTTATATAAGATAAATATTTGGGCCAAATTACCCCCACCACCCCCCTTCGTTGTGCCGTTCGAGCCCTATCTTGCTTTCAACAGGCGGACATAGCTAGATCGACTCAGAATCTAACCAGGGGTCTTAGATGATTCCTTCGACATGTTACACACGGAATGACAAAATCAATATACCCCCATCTTTTTGATGGTGGGTATAAAAATATATTTTTTAGGAATTTAATTTTTAATGGATTTTTGTCGTTATAAAACTGTCAAATGTGACACTGTGCGGTGTAGGGTAACATAGTCGGCCCTCAACGACTGTATTAGTTTTTTAATGTTTTTTAACACGTTTTTTAGTCAAATTATTTCTTGATGTATTATGCAGAACTGAAAAGATATTTCTTTTTTATAGTAGCAAAAGGCTCAGAATATTTTATTGTTTTTTTAGAAGAAAATTATTTTATTTAGAACCATTTTCTTAGTCGATTTAAGTTTTGACTATATGTGATAGCTCACATCTATATTAATATATTTTGGGATACATAGTCCAACTAATAATGTTATTTGCCAGATACCACTTAAAATTATCGAAAATTGGCACGTCAGAATGCATCAAATACCCAACATTTTTGTTCGACACTGTATAGTATACTATTTATTTTAAGACATACATACATACATATTACATGTGAGTAGTATATGTATGAATCTTTTATATGTAACAATTGCATAAATGACTTAACAATTATAAACTAAGTACATACATACATATGTGTATATAAAGCGTTTTATTTTTCGTAAAACTGTTTTAATTGTTTTGTATCTCATTTTCTAAGTACTTAGGTATATACACATGTATGTAACTCAATAATAAGTACATAAATATATATTTAAGTATGTTTATTGCCATTATTGTTATTATTGTACATATTTTTTTGGGAATTTACCTTAAAGCCTTGGTTCAGTTATTTTAATTTAACCCTACTAGCGAATTAAATACCTGTAATATTTATAAACAATAACAATTTATATTGTATCTAGTTATAAACATATTTAATACTTTTTTGTTTTTAATGATTATTAATAGATTGCGAATTACATATGTACATGTATGTAATTAAATATGTTTGCTGCTATGTTATACATAGACTTAAATATTTGAACCGTGCTATATGATTTTATAAATGATAAAAAAAATTAATTTTTGATGAAATCTACTTTGGAAATGGTTAATGATTTTTAAGTTTTTTTTCATTTTTATAGCTGACTATATGCATGAGTATTTAAAATTTTCATATAAATTTATGTGGGTCATCAGCTTTATGTTCTTAATTGAATAAGGTGGCAAATTAAAAAATAATAATAATAGTAACAATGTTTTGTTATTACTAAGATTTACATTTCCAGCACTTTGCTAACACACATATTGCAAAATGTTTTAGTATTAAATTTTTGTTTTTGTGAAATTCGAATTATATTAGAAATTCAAAATAGATATCTATAAATTTTCATGGGGATGCAGGATCCTAAAGTTTGCATCTAGGGTATTTATTTTTTATCAAAAACTACATTTTATATCTTAGAAATGTGACTTTTATTAAGAAATATTTTAATTAAGGAATTACTGTGTCCATGATGATACATCGAAAATGATAGATTCTTCAAATAAATTTCATTCCAATCTTGCATTAGATGACATTAATTAAATTTTTTTGGCACATGAAAAATATAAAATACACACTTTATATTCTTGAAAATTTTAATTTTTTGAAAGCTCCTGTTCATTTTCATTAAAAGGGAATTGTGATTTTTAATAATAATATATGAAAGGTGAAAGAATTTAACGAAATTTTTAATAAAAGAAAATTATGCTTTCAGCAACATGTTTCTAAAGTTCACTGTGAATATCTTTTATTTTTTGTTGTCGATTATTATAAAGTCAATTGGTATTTAGAAATAAAAATCTCCCAAAGCTCAATTTTACTGTAAAAAATGTTTTTGGTCTTTTTTAAAAAACTTTTAAATATTTCTTGATTAAAATATCTTTGGGAAATTTCCATATCAAAGCTAAGTGAACAAACTATTTTTAACCCTTCTTCATACAGATGTTTCAATTGTCACATTCGTAACAAATATGGTCTGGCCAGAACAGTGCTGTAATTTTATATATTTTAAAGAAAATTTTGATAATTTTTCTATATAATTACATTTGTATAACTATATCCTAGCTTAATCACTGCATTGCTTTGCAAGATATAACATTTTTACATCGATACACTTCATGTCCTTCTCCTTGTTTTGAGTCTACAAATGCATACAATTTTCCTTTTCAAACATTTGAGATTTTATCGGTATTATTGGCATACTACAAAATGTGAATGAATAGGTGAAAAGTCATAAAATAATATGTGTAAACTGATGAGAACTCAGTTTAAAAGGTTTTAATAAAATTGTATACAATATAAAAAGAACGGGTAACATTGTCAAACTACATAATTTTTATACAAAATACAACTGGTCCAGCCAGACCATATTTGATACGAATGAGACATGTACACCAATTTATCCTTATAACTACCCTTGTGTTAGCTTTATCGTTCTGGTTTTATCACAGACTTAACGATTGAGAATATACATGTATCGGGATCTTAAAAAAGGCCTGATCCAAAGAATACCAATCATTTAGTATGAGCTTTGATTTAAAAGGAAAGTCCTAAAAGTTCCTCCAAAAGTTTTTAAGTAAAAAAGAAAAGCTCATATAAACATTAAAATTTTTTTGTTAAATCATGTATTTTCGAATAAATTGTTCGTGCTGCATTTACTTCAATTACTAATCTAAAATAATTTTGAAACAAATACAAATTTATTTGAAAATGTTTTATTTTAAATCATTTAATAATTTTATTAAAAGTGCTTAATGGTAACTAAATTAATCACTGGACTAGTGCTGTACTTTTAAAGATTCAATTGTACTAAAAAAATATCAATTGTATTGAATTTATCATCCCTGTCACATGTATTCAACCAAAGATTCAAAAAGCTTAATTAATTCACTTTTTAAAACCGAATAAAAATTATTATTCTTGTAATTCTTTTAAAAAATTCATAGTTAATTAATTCATATACTTAAATTCTTAGTACTTCATATGAATTGAATTAATTTCTTAAGTAATTAATTCGTCAATTTTACAATTCAAGCTTATAAATTATAATGATTCATTCAAATTTTTTTCAATACAAATCTATTACAAATTAGCTTTAGAAAATATTTTTTAAAATATTAAAAATTGAATGAAAGAAAAATATTTTCTTTCAATTTGGAAAAGATTTGAATTGAAAAAATTTAATGAATTCTTTATGAATTAATTCAATTTCTAATTAATTCTATTTAAACAAAAGTCTTTGAATGAAGCTATAGAATTATGTTTTTGGGAATGTTAATACGGAATGAAAAACTAGTTTTTATTAATTCAGAATTAATATTTAAGGGAATTAGGCTAAGATTTGATTAATTATTTCGAAGCTCTGTATCCAAATTAACTGGCAAGGAGTTTTAAAACATTACATTATATTGAATTTAATTAAAAATATTCAGAAATCCATAATCAATTTTCACACACCCGAAAATTCGAAATGTTATTATAAAATTTATGACCACATCTTTCTGTAGGCAATTCTACAGAATAGCCCCAACATTTTTAGAAAACTAAAAAAAAATAAAGTTTTTTTAATCGAATTAAAAATCTTGAATGAAGAATTTTTGCGGATCTTAAGAATTTTTTTAATTCTGCTTAGGAGAATTCAAAAATGTAAAAATATTTAAAATCGTTTTTCACCTTCGAGGTGGTCAACTTTGGCCCACTGTAGCGGCGTCCGTGCTGCAGCTACTAACTCCTAACTCCTCCTCTATCGATGTTCCAAGTTTCATCGCAATCGGTTCAGTGGTTTCAAAGTTCCAGACTTATTACCATTTATTTTGCTTTTGGCCCCACTGTGAAATTTACGAAATGTATGAATTAGACGCCAACCTTTGAGCTTCTGCTTTCTTTAATATTGATTTTTTTTTTTTAATATTTAAAGCTTTCCATTAACATGTTCAATATTTGGTACCTTACATTGTGCAATTTAAATTTAAAAAATGGAAAATTTTTAAACTCCTGATGTAATCATTACAATAAGCATTACTAAAAGCCTTACCGAAAAACCTAACTTGCCTTTCAAAAATAATAACGGAATATTTAATTTAACCAACAGAATAATAAAGTTGGCCTTGTAATATATTTTATTGTGAGTTAACTGATTTTAAAAATAAAGTACTAAAGTTTCTTTTGACCCTGACCTTTGACTTGTTTTTTATTAAAAAATGCTTTAAAATAATAAACATAATGAGTTTATTAACATCTTAAAATTTCATGTAATCCATTATGCCAAAGAGGCAATTAAAATTATTTAAATAATATAAAAGTAGTTATGCAAATGTTATTGCTCTTAAAATTAATATTCTTTAAGTATTCTAAGAAAATGTTTTGACTGGATTTATAGCTTTTATTATGCACATTACTTTTAAAGAGTTTTTTTACTCTATTAAAGTAATGTGCATTAAAAAAATACCTTATTCTTGTTAATTTATTTGAGTTTTTTTAGATTTGAATAAACATTTATAAAGTGGCATTTAAAATATTGGAAAGTTCTAGCTCGTATAAGTAAAATCGTACTAATTATGAAATGTTTCATTTTAGCATAAACAAATAAAATTGCCTTAATTAAGATGCTAATTAAAGTCTTATCCTCTTAAAATTGTAGCAATTTGAACTAATTTTATAGTTTTAAACTTAAATCACGTTTTTTTCTATTTTGAGTGCACGACAACAATTTTATTAAATCAGGAAATTTTTTAAAACTTTTTTTTTTAAAAGACTGTGCCAAATACTTAAAATTTACATTAATACAAATATTTCTGTATCCAAATAATTATAATCAATCATCTTTATGATGATTAGTTATTAAATGTATCTGATGTTTAACATTCATTTAGTCACATTCATTTATATACATACATATTTTGAATTTTATCACACAGTTGAATTAAAATTATTTATTAAAAATCACCATCATTCAACACTGCAGTTTTTTTTTTTTTTTTTTTTTTTTTTGTCTTTCCTTGCTTCTGTGTTTTTTATCAATTTAAAATTTTATTTTAAACAAATTTATTGATTTTTGTTTTCTTAAACCTACCTTGTAGTTTTTTTTTTTTTTTTTTGTATTTAACCACAAAAAAACTATTAACAAAAAATTCAATTGTTTTTTTATTTTTTTATATTTTACTTTAATTTTTTATTTTTATTTTTTTTTTATAGTTTATTATATTGGATTTTTAGGTTGCTTTTTTCAACACCAAGAAAAAATTCAAAAAAATCCAAAGACGTTTAAAGTTAACAGTACGGTAGCTTGATGCTGAATGGTTAAAAACCACAATATCACACGTCTAATGTACGCTTTGGTTGTTTAGTGATTTCAGCCAGAAAACAAACAAAAAAATAGTTATTTCTTCTTCTAAATTTTAAAAAGTCGTACCATACAACTGGTACGTACTACTTCTACTATACGATACATACATATTTGTACTACCTACCCCACTCATTAGGGCACGATTGTTTTTATCATCTGTCGGTTGTTTAGTTTGTCTTTGGTAAAGTTAATCCAAGTCAAGTTAATTTGAGACAAGTTAGGCTTTTTGGGTTAATGCAAATCTAAACTAAGATTTAAATTCATACATACATATAACCTATACAAACAAATATTAGCAGATTTGTTTATAATTTTAACATTACGAGAGATTACATTAAATAAAATGTTGTTTTATATTAAACAATTTCAAAAGCTCTTATATTATATAGTAACTCTTATACAAATACAGGGATGTGAAACAAAATGTACCAAATTAAACTGATAATTACTAGCAGTTAATCTTTTTTTGTTTTAATTTTATAGGAATACTAGCTTATGCCAGTGAGCTTCGCTATCCCTTTTGATGCGATAATTAATATTTACCTTATGTAGGGGCTTCTACTCACCCTTAACATATCCGCCTTATTCGAAACTTGATATAAAATTTCTACAATAACTGAATCAATCATTTAGATATGTGAAAATTAATATTTGTCTTGTATGCGTGCAAATAAATTTTCCCGAGCGCAATTCGTCCTATTTTCTTTTCATCTAAGCAATATGATAAGGAAGTAGTTACCACAAAATTTGAGAGCTCTCACTATAATAGTTCTTTAGATATGCCATTAACAATATTTGCTTTGTTGGGGGTATCCTTTTGCCTGGTCCTATTCGTACCATAGAAAGTTATTTAGGAAACTTTTGGTCTAAAATTTCTTAAGCTATACTATATTTAATATTCCGTATGTAACATGTCGACAAAATCATATAAAAGTATATATTTCCTGGATCCTGGTAAGATGACAAGTTGATCTAGCCATGCCCATCCGTGTGTCTGTTAAAAGCAGGATAGGGCACACCTAGAGAAAGTTGTCTCAAATATTTATCTTATACTAACGTAACCCGGTGCACTTCGCTACCCCTTATTAGGCGATATCAAATATTTACTACCGTTTAAGAGTTTTAAAAAGTGGGCGTGACATCCAACCCAGTTCTTACATAGCCTACAAAGACTACCGGCACAGGTACTATCTGTGTGTCAAATTTCGTGAAAAGCGGTGCAGCCGTTTAAGAGTTTAAAAAAGTGGGCGTGAAATGTAGGTGTAACAATCGAGATCTTACATAGCCTATAACATAATTTCTTGAAAATCGGTGCTGCCGTTTATGAGTTTTAAAAAAATATATTAAATTATTAAACTTATACAAAAATATGATCCATTAACATTATCCAAAAAACGGTACATCGTTTGAAGCGCAAATAGTCCTTTTTCAGTGCAGACAAAAAAAAGTCAGTAAAAATTTTCGAATTTTTTGAAACTTTACTTTTTTTAATCTCGATAAGGATATTAAAAATAAAACACTGAAAAAAGATAAGAATCATCGCTGATCTCTAATTCCGAGAACTATTCGTATCAAAAAGGATCTATAGATTTGACACTTTAAAAATATATCTAAAATCGAAGATCCCAACAAAAGATAAGTACCGATATCGATCATTATAGTTAAAGACAATTTAAGTACAAAAGTTCTTCAGAAACAGAAAATCACCAAAAAAAGTTTACCAAGCTTGTTAGTTTAAATTCTATTAAGTCGGTTCTGGGAACATAAGAAAACAATTGGAGGAAACTTTATTTCTTTGGGAGACCATTCTAAAGTTCCCTGATGCTATCGACGTGATAATTTGAAATAGTCGTAACCCTCATCGCATTATTACCAACACGTTATGCTTAATTGTACATGGGGTATTAAATGTTTCCAAATCCGTATTTTTTTGATCCCTACGAAAGTTCTGCTACCAAATTTAACTTTTATATTCATCTATAAAATAAATGCTTCTTTATTTAGAACGAGCGTAACCCGGTGCGCTCCGCTACCCCCTAATAGGGAATATCAAACATTTGCTACCGTTTAGGGGTTTTAAAAAGTTGGCGTAAAATGTGGGTGTGAACCCAGTTCTTACATAGCCTAAAACGACCACCGGTACTATCTGTATGTCAAATTTCTTCAAAATCGGTACAGCCGTTTAAGAGTTTCAAAAAGTGGGCATAAAATGGGGGCGTGGCATCCAACCCAGTTCTTTCACAGCCCATAACGACCACCGGCACTGGTACTATCTGCGTGTCAAATTTCGTGAAAACCGGTGCAGTCATTCGAGAGTTATAAAAAGTGGGCGTAAAAAGGGGGCGTGGCATCCAACCATGTTCATACATATCCTATAATGACCAGCGGCACTGGTACTATCTGTGTGTCAAACTTCGTGAAAATCAGTGAAGCCGTTCGAGATTTTTAAAAAGTGGGCGTAATATGTGGGCGTGGCATCCAACCCAGTTCTTTCATAACCTATAATGACCACCGGCACTGGTACTGTGTGTCAAATTTCGTGAAAATCGGTGCAGCCGTTTGAGTTTTAAAAAGTGGGCGTAAAATGTGGGCGTGACATCCAACCCAGTTCATACATAGCCTATAATGACCAGCGGCACTGGTACTATCTGTATGCCAAATTTTGTTAAAATCGGTGCAACCGTTTGAGTTTTAAAAAAGTGGGCGTAAAATGTGGGCGTGGCATCCTCCATAATTCGCTAATTTATTAGACAAATGTTTTCATGGATGTCAAAATTCTTTGTACAAAATTTGAGCATTCCAACTCCAATAGTTTCCCAGATATACGAATTTTTGCATTTAATTCATATGGGAGGTACCATGCCCCCTACTTCTAGTCCGCCCATATTTTTCTTAAATATTAATATTGATACCAAACTGGCTCCGACAAAATTTTAGAACTCTAACTGTTATATTTTCTCAGAGATGATAATTTAATAATTTCTTTATATGTGAGGTGCCACGCCCACTATTGCTAGTGTACCAATTTTTGTCCAAAATATTCATATTGAAGATAATGCTAGTCGCACAAAATTTGATTTTATAGTTTCCCAGATATAAACATTTTGGTATTAACTTTATATGAGAGATGACACGCCCACTATTTCTTTTCCGCCCACTTTTGCACAAATGACACTTAAGTTTATTGTACAAAATTTGGGAAATGTAATTGTAATAGTTTCCTAAATTTACGGCATTTGGTATTGGCAAGCAATATTAGGCGTGGGATGTGCCACACCCCCTATTGCTAGTTCACCTATTTTTTCCAGAATGTTCATATAGGTGTCAAAGTTGTTCGTGCAAAATTTGAGGACTCTAGTATTACCAATTTCCGAGATATACTACTTTTAATAGTTAGTAAGTGGGCGTGGCACCTCGCCCACATGGAATTTCAAAATAAAAAGTAGCCTATTTTTCCTTCCAGGCATATAGGAACACACTGTAAAAAATTCAAGAAAATCGGTTTAGCCGTTTAGGCGGCTATAGACTTCAAACAAACATACATACAAACTAGGGTAGATCGATTATTCGACTTTTTTGAGAAACCGGTTTTCGAATAGTTCGAATAGTTGGTATTTTAAAAAAACCGGTTGCACTTTTTGAAATTCAGAAAAAACCGGTTAAACGGTTTTTTGCAGAAGTTAATATTTACATCAAAAGACTACATTTCTTTAAAAAAATCAATTATTTTAATTAAGTTAAAATTTATTAAATACAAGCGTAAAAGCCTGACAATGTCAGGAAAAAAAATATAATAATGAAAATATGCACAAACAAATCCGAAAATTAAAAGAAAAAAATATGAACAACATTTAGACACCTTCCTCTCCCTAATCGAAGTCAATTATTTGAAGCCGTTCAAATTTATTGGAATTATATTGATTAAAGTTTTAAATTCGTAAACCTTTCAAAATAAAAAAATCGTCGTAAATGCGCTCCCTGGCCGAAGTACAGAATCAGTTTTTAATAGGATTTGGAGAGCAAACAATAAGTATAGCAACTCAAAAGTTCATAATACCAAAACAGACTTTTTGGTCCCTGATAGAAACATCTATCTATTAGAATTAGTTGAACGAATAGTTTTATAAGTATGCCGATTTTTAGTTTCTTACGTCGTCTGGGAGCTTCAGAAAGCTCTGGAAAGGAAACATTGCTTAGGAAAGATATATTTAAATCCATATATATAGATCCACGTGTTTTCGCTCCCTGATAGAGGTTTCAAAATCTGGCTCCGTTAGGATTTGTAGGACGAATAGGGTTATAATTAAGCTGAATTTTAATTTTCTATGTCTTCTGGGAGCTTTAGAAAGCTCTGGAAAGAACAAAAAATTCTTAGAAAAAGACATATAAATCCTTTTATATCCGCTCCCTGATAAAAATTTCAAAATATGGCTCCATTGGGATTTGTTGGACAAAAGGTTTTATAATTAAGCCAAATTTTAATTTTCTACGTCGTTTGGTAGCTTAAGAAAGCTCTGGAAAGAAAAAAAATGATAAGCAAATTATATATCTAGCTGACTAGAAGATAATTATGCTTCAAAATTGTAGAAAAAATTATCTAAATTTTAGTTGGCATAAACAGAAGCCATGGCTTAATATGGAAGCCTATCTCAATTGAAACGATTCTGTAGGTGAAACTTTTTTAACACAACACCTTTAAAAAATAAAGGAAATATTGGATCAAAAAAATTAAATTGGGTCATACAGGATAATTATTAATTATTTATTTGTTTAATATTGCAGAATAAATTCCAATTTAGACTTAAACTATATTTTAAAAACATAAGTAATCAGTCTTTATGAATATTTAAAAAATTATTCCTAAATTTCGATTCAAATATCACTATTTAGTACATGTTTTCTGAAATAAAGTGCTATTTTTAAAACCGGTTTTTTGTGTTTAAAAAAACCGGTCTATTCGACATTCGAAAAATGAACATTTTGAAAAAACCGACAGCACATTGACTGAAAAAACCGGTTTTAAAACCGGTTGGAAAACCGCGTCGATCACCCTAATACAAACACACATTAATTTTTATATATATAGATAATATATAATACGTAACTTTTAAATATTTTGTGTACATGAAGATTCTATTTTAGACATTTCCTGGTATGTATTATAAAAATGGTTCTTTTCAGAATTGTATTTGAAATAAATTATGTTTTTACCAAATGTCTTCTCATATTTTTATTACTAGCGAATTTTTTATCGATTTATTGGCATTAAAGGGTACGACCGATAAAAATTTTTGGTGATTTTCTATTTTTAGTACGAATAGTTCTCGAAATTGGAGATCATCGACGATTCTTATCTTTTTTCAGTTTTTTATTTTTAATATTGTTATCAAGATTTAAAAAAGTAAAGATTAAAAAAAAATTTTAAAAAATTTTGAAAAAATTACTGCTGCCTCTATTTTTTTGTTTGCACTGAGAAAGTACTAAATGATGTCGTCAAATATCACAGAGAATTATATTCGGGTGCATGATTAAGGTTTTGATGACTGTTCACCTTAGCCTTTCATACAGCATTGATTTTGAGCGCATTTATTTTTCTTGAGAAATTTTTTAAGTATGTACCAGTATCTCTTCTATGGCCGGCTGCAAAAGTTTCCTCTTTTACGGTAGCATCATGCAGACACTAAATTTTAATAATTTTTTACATAATAACAAATTTGGTTTAAAAATAAATTAATAAATTTTTTGTCATAGAAATTAATAGATCTGGAATTAAATTTGAAATTGAAATCGATCGTTTTCCATCACATCTAAAAAAAATTCGTTCATTTTGGATATTCGTTGTTTCAAAACGAATCGATTTCCATCATATACCTGATAGTATAAGATTTCTCTTCTATCCGTTTTGAACTTAATAAATTTATTGCCGCAATTTAAAAATTTAGGTCATATAAATTGGTACGCTCAGGGTTGAATAAGTACATTTTATTTTTATCGTTGGTACAAAACATAACAAGTTTGTACTCATGTTCAAAAATAAGTACTCCAATGAATTAAACAAAACAAAAACTTTGCTTTTAAATATTATTTATTAAAAAAAAGAACTTTGTTTTATTTTAATTAAAATAATAATTTAATAATAAAGGTATGTATGTTTGTATGTATATAATATTTCGATTATAAGAAAAATAATTAAATAAATTTAAATGAATCTTAACGAGTATTAGACATATGTATATTAAACTATTGTTTATTATAGAAAACCATAGTGTAAGCATTAATCATTAAATAAAACCTGAGACTATAATAAAACGTATATAAAAAAACAATAAAATTTCAATAAGATAAATCAAACAATTTATTCTTGTTCAATCATCTCTAAAAGTTTTATGGCGCCTTTGGTTTCTTCGTCCTGGTCTTCTTCTTCATCTTCATCAACCTGAAAAAAAATCAATATAATAATAGTCTTACATAATACAAATTAAATTTAATATCTGAAAAAACAAAATCTTACTTCAAATCCAAAGTAATCTGAAATTAACGGTTGTATACTCGTATTGGATTCTAGAAAGAAAAATAACATAAATATAAGATAAAAAAAATAAAAAATATATATTTTGAAAAACATACTTTTAACTCTAGCTTGGTTGGCTCTTTTATTTAATATTGCAGGTTTGGCTTGTGATGCTGGTGGCTGTGGTGGTGAAGGTTGAAGCAACTTAACTTGCTTTACATCTACTTCCTGCTCTTGCTCTTCGTCATCTTCATCTGGCAAAACTTCAATAACCATAAAATCTTGATCGTCATGTACTGCTAATGATATTGTTTCCGAATCATTATCATCAGCCTTAACGGTTATTGTTTGTTTATGTGATGGCTGATTAATGGTCGTTACTGCCATTTGTTCCGACTTTACGTCTATTACATTTTTTCTCACTACCTTTTGATCATCATCCTCTTGTTGTTCTTCGTATAATTCTTCTTCATTTTCATTGTTTTCTTGTACTTCGTAGCCATCATCTTCTAATTCCTCATACACATACTGAAAATTATCCTCATTGTATTCTTCTTCTTCTTCGTTATACTCCTCTTCTTGTAATTCTTCACCATCGGCTTGATGTTTTTGTTGTTGTCCATCTTCTTTTAATTCATAAAAATATTCATCTTCATTGCCTTCGAAAACTTTACCTAAACTGTTTACGGGTGATGTTGTTACCACAGAGCCATCCGGTTGAACACGCTTCATGCGTCCTATTTTTAATTGCTGTTTCTCTTCAAATACTCGAGACGTTGGATCATGAATTTCCATGTGACGTATAAGATTCCCGTTGAATGCAAACATTTTATTGCAATGTGGACATTTGTGATCCTTTTTGCGTGGCTCTGGTGGTGCATAATTGTCCGAATGATAGATTTTCATGTGACGTGTAAGTAATGGTTTTTGTCGGAAACTAGTTTGACAGATCTCACACACGAAAGGTTTCGTATCCAAATGTATAAACATATGCGATTCAAGATGACGCTGAGAAATTGAAGCATATGGACAATATTCGCAACTGTGACCAAGAAGATTGAACGTAATATAATTATAATAAAATTTTAGTTTTCAACAACTATGTTTTAATATTATAAAGTTAAGTGTTTTGTGTAATTAGTAAGCCTTATAATAATGTATCGTATTAGACATTATTTAATTTTTTAAATATAATTTCATTTACTTTTCAATAAGTAAATTTGGAAGTTAAGAAAACAATTACTTACAGCCGTATGCAAAAAAAATTATTAACTTAGCTTTCAAGTACACTTTTGTTACCCAACACTTAAAGGCTAACAAACTTTTGTTAAAAAACGTATGCAAAAACATTGTTTTAAAACACAAAGTTTTTTTAGCATTGAAAACGGCAACACTTGTATTATTTCCCCTCTTTATAGTTAAAGTTGTACACTACCGAATATTAATACATTCGGTTAATCAAATTTTTGAAAAAGCTTTTTATTGTTCAAATATTAAATTAATTATTTTTCAAATATTGTTTCCATTTTTATTATAACTTAGTAGAAATACAAAAAATAAAAGAAATAATAGAAGTTAAAAAGCAAAAATATGACAAATTTTATGGAACGGATAAAATAAGTATTCGAACAACGAGTTTATTTTATTTGTTTTGATTGAACGTACATCACTAAAACATTTTTTACATTTTTATTATTTTTTATGTGATGTTATGTGAATTTTTTAGATTTTTTCTCTAAATATTTGTCTGGGATAGACAAATCGGACCTATAATGAATAAATATATCGGTCTTAAGAAGAAGAAAGGTATAGAAGACTAGAATAGGGGGGGACAAGCGAGAATTTTTTGCAAAACACAAAGAGAAATAGGAAATTTATCATAATGTCACTTGTAGTAAGTTTAATGTAAGTTCATACCTACTTTAAAATATTTAGATTACGTTTTTATATTTAAGTTAATAAACGTTTTTGCATACAGTTTTAAGCAATTTAGCTTAACAATACTTTGTAAAGCTGAAATAAGTTTTTTTGCATACGGCCGTTAATCTTTATGTTGTAGGTAAAAATTTTTGTTCGAATTCACTTCACCAAAGATATACAAAATCTTTTCGTTTGAATTTTCTATAATATTCAACTGAAACCCATAAAGTTTATATTATGGGTATTTTAAGGGTATTTAAGAGAAAAATTTTTCCATAATTATACTGCCATTATATTTTTATAACAAGTTTAAAATTACGAAAAATGTAAAACCTATTCGAGAAAAAAAAAACTAGGAAGATGTATTTGGGTTAAATGTACTAAACTGTAGGAGGTATTTTATTTTAGTGACTCTTGCAAAACATTTATTTTTAATAATTCCTGCACAACTTTTTCATTTATTTTATATAAAATTTTGTTTTATTTGTTGTCATATATATTTTATAGGCTAAGTGTACCGGTAGTCGTCAGTTTAACTTTCTTTCTTACTTTAAAGTTGTCAGATTAGATATTACACCTCAGTAAAGGATGTTGTTTCAGTTTTACCTAGACTTTTGCTAAAAAAATATTGCTAAATATGCTTAATTAATATATTTTATAAAAAACTTCGAATTTTTTTTATGTGCATTATTCTATAAAATGTAGATAAATTTAATATTTCATAATATTTCAAACATATTATGGAAGAAAAATATATATTTAAATTAGGTACAGCATTCCGTTGTCCAAGACCAATATTTAAAGTTATAAAGGACAAAAAAATTACATAGGTCTTTAATATCGATATCAGTTGAACCTATCTCTATGACCAATTGATTTAAAAAAGTCACCAATATAGATAATTTGACCATCGAAGGGATAATGATTTCGGTTTAAAAGAGAATTTTTTAGGATTTCGGACGAAAAATTTTTTTACAATACTTTTAGATCGATCTAAGTTTCAGCAAAAACTATTTTTTTATTATTAAAGCATTAATTTTGTCACAGTTTTGCAAATATTTGTCTATGATGTTCTCTAGAAGACCGAAATGATTAATATTTTTTCATAACAAGTTAAAAATTACGAATGTTTGAAATCATTCTTAAGAAATAAAATGTGAAGTATTTTTGCCAAATATACAAGATTCGTTGGTATGAACCCAGCAAACACAAAGGTGTGATATCAAATTGAGAATGATTTGAAATTAAACCCTTTCTCAAACGTCAAACGTTTGAGAACGCTTTGAAAATAATTTGAAAATAATAGCTTTCTCAACAAAAAGAAGAATTAATTCTTAAATTGAGAAATGCTATTATTATCAAATCATTATCAAATCATTATCAAATGAAATTCTCAAATATTTTTCAAATGTGGATTGTGACTAAATGTGGAACATAAATAAAAATTATTTGATTTTTAATTTTATTCATTATTATATGTAATGTGTAATTTGTAAATAAATATTTTTGTTTAAAAGAATTAAATAAGAATATATAAAATATATATACTTATTTACAAAAACCGCAAATTTTAGATTCTTTTTTAATTTAAAATAATTAATTTAAAACAACCGCTACTTAAAGTTCGTGTAAATACATATTTACTTTTTAAATTATTTTTTTTTTTTTACTTATCATAATCTAAACATCTTTTTTTAATAATGATTAGATAATTTAATTTAGATTATAATTAAATTTTTTAATTTAGTTTACAAATATTTATAAGATTTTATAAATAATTTGATATCAAATTGACAAAACACATTTTTTCAAATTTTTGTAAACTTGTCTTAAGATTTATGAATAATTTAATAATAACATTTGATACCAAGTTAAGAGCGTACAATTTTTCAAATATTTTTAAAGTTATCTTTAGGTTTTATAATGATTTGATAATAACATTTGATATTAATTTGAGAAAATATAATTTTTCAAACGCTTTTTCTCAAATGATTCTCAATTTATATTCAAACTTGAAATTCAAATCACTATCTACATTTGACACATGTTTGAGAAACATGTTTGATATCAAATGATAAAGTCATCATATTTCAAACGTTTGAAACCGCGTTTCCTGAAAATTTGAATGAAAATAGTAATAAAAAGTAAATTTACTGTATAAAAAGTTATAAATATGAAAATAAAGTATGCTCTGTACAGCTGACTGCAAGAGAGGAAAGAAAAAATATAAGGAAATTTAAATGGAAGGATTGATCCATTTAAAAGCGCTTCCAAGATAGCTATTGAGTTAAAGCATTGTTTTGTCGATATTACACGTATATCCATAAAAAGAAGTATAATGCACGTATAGCACTAAGAAATTTTCTGTCAAAGATCTTTATAGAAAGAAACGGCAAGAATACAAACATCGAAACCAAATGTGTTCTGAAATATATTAAATTCTACATTTTCGGACCAGAAGGACGAAGTTTTGTATGTACAAAAAGGTTGAAGAATCCCAAGCATATACAAAAAACTATTAAGCATGGTGGTGGCAGTGGCATGGAGGTGTTGGGAATTTAGTATTTATTCATAAAATAATAGGTAAATCTGTGTACCTAAACATTTTCAAAGAAAATCTTAAAAAAAAAAAAAGCGCAAAACTTTCGAGGACTATTAAATTAAACAAAAAACAATAAACGTCTTAACATCGCAGCTGATGTGAAAACGAGAAATTCATAAAATTGCCTAAAATCGTCTTTCCGGACAATGGAGGAGACTTAATTCTCAAATTTAATTTTTAAAAATTAGAATAAAAAAAAAAATAAAATTATTTATTGTTGTGGGGATAAGCTGGTTACTATGCGCATTTCACTGGTTGGCTTATGCCAAATTATCAGCAAAATCTTTCCCATTTGAGAACTAAGCTCGAAAAAATACAATTTTTAATAAACTTTTAATATTCTCACTTAGACTTTACGGGGTACGTAGACTTTTGCAGAGCAACTTTTTTTTGTTTTGTTAAAGAACTAAATAGTCTTTTTTCGTTTTTTTTATAGTTTATAAATAGACACATAAAATACTACGGAAAATTAATAAAGGTAATCACCTCAGAAATTTGCGACTTTACAAGACCCTTGCAAAGTAGAAAATTTGCATCGATTTCAGTAAACACAACAACAAGCACATAGAATAAATTTTGCACAACTTACTTTGCAAGGGTCTAGCAAAGTTGCAATTTAATGTAATTTTAGTAGGCAGCATATCTATTTTTGCAACGGCATACTTTTGTAGTGCTTATGGCATTAGAATTTAAATAAAATGAAAAGCATGAGCTTTAATATAAATACATATTGTCAAAAAATTTACATACCCCAAAATAGCATGCTATTTCGAGACCTCTTGATCTATTGGTTTTAATAAAATAATAACTAGAAGAATATCCGACTTGAGGATTCATGAAAAATATCGAATTCGCCTGTAGTCGGCAGTCTATGCAAAAATTGCTAACTACTGATACATGCCGAACTTAGGTGCACTTACCCTAATAGATGATCAATTTCTTTAATTTTTTGTTTTATATTAAGCAAATATTTTTCAAGATATGGAGCTCTGGAAAATTTAGTGATTTCAGATATTTTGATAATAGCGTCAACCTTTTTTAATTAGAACACAACTAGGTCTCTTCGAAACTTTTCGTGACTTCAAATAAAGGGTAACTCATTTTTATCTCTCCTAAAAAAATAAAACTCTAAATAACTGTAATATTATATTTCCTTCCAAAAAAACATCGGTAGAAAACATTTCAAGAGGTGAGTGGACACGTATTTACGTTTTGAGTAACTTTGATATATTTACAGGAAACTTTATGTTATTGATATGATACCTTTATGTTATTGATATGATACCGATACTTTACATATAAACTATTAAGGCCTTAAATTAAAAAAGACAAGCACTTTCTTTTTTTTATTACTATTCACATATGAGGACTTTCAAAATTTTTAAGTAAAAATATTTTCAAAAATTTTCTTCTTCTGACACTAACACCGATTTGTGGTTTTATTAAATACTATTTACGCATACAAAATCTGTTGGCGTTAATAATTTTTATCAATGCGCTCAAAAGTTGTGGGGGTTTTAATTAAAAAAATCAAAACAACGCGATTTTATAGAACTTCTAATGTCATGTCAAAAAATTATGTCAAAATTATTACAAAATGTTCAATATTTATCGAAATTTATCGAAAACTAAAAAGAAATTTTTCACGATTTCGTAAATGGAAAAAAGAAAACAATATTTGTTTAAAATTTCGCAAAATTATGTGTATAAAAGACATATAATATTTCTAACAAAAACAAGTCATTAAAATATATTAACGGCACTAGAATTTTTGTATTAAGTAAATAAAGCGCGATAGTTGTCAACAAGTGCATAGTATCAATTTTAACCGTTTACATGATTCTTTACAGATAAAAAATTATATTTTATGTGTTTGTATATAAACAAAATACTTTAGTACAGCAATTTTTATTTTGTCTACCCTGTTATGCATGTGTGTCCAAATTGTAGGTGAACTAGTAAATACAATTTTTGGTCAAATGAGATTCTTTAGGTAAGCAAGTTCTTACTGAATTTTAAATTTCTGGTGAAAAAATAGTGTTGTGATTTGGTAAAAATTTAGATTTGAATTTTTAGTAAAAAAAAAAATCAAAAAATCGAGTTTTAAGTGAATATTTAGATTTTTGGTGATATTTGGATTTTTGATGATTTTTTTATGAAAAAAAAGAATTTGTTTTAAATCATAACTTGTAGAATTGTTGCAATTCGAACTATATCATATTCTTTAACAACATTATTGTAACTAGCTGTGCGGTCACCGATTCTGACACTCGTTGAATAGAAAAAACCGTATGGTTATTATATCTTTAAAAAATTGGTTTGAGAAGTAGTCCTTAGGAACTAGTTCTGTATTACTTTTAACCCATTTCTGACCACTACCCGATTCCGTTGACATAATTTTACGAAATTTGGTTTATTTTTGTGATTGTAATAATGACTTAGATATTTATGATTCCGAACTATAGGGCTTAGAAAATGCCTGAAATCGTACCATTTTTGGGCCCGGAAAATTTTTCTGAACATTTTAATAATTTTTTAGCCCAAATTTACTTTTTCGAAAAGCAAATTAAAAAATATTACTGAAATCATGCGTTTTCGCAACACCAACTTTTAGGTGATCCGTGTGGTTTTAAACCTAATTTTGTGAAGACTATTTGTAAAAATTTTTAATTTTTTTCTTATCTTTAAGACAACATTTTAATATAGCAATAATTGTGGAAAAAAAATACCATCAACTGCATAACTAATTAATTAGAAGATGTTAAAGTTACTGATGCGAAAAGGCAACAGCAAACGGAAATGGGTTATATACATCATTTCATACTTCTTCCCAAATGATTTTTAGAACTGTTTTTAAAGTTAAAAAAAGGTAACACAGAGTAACAAATTAAAATTGAAAGAGTGATCTTTAAGAAACAACTTAAAAAAATAATTGTTTAAAGAATTAGTTCTAGAATCGTTCTATATAATAGTTATTGTCTAGGTTACACTTTCTGTTAAGTGAAAATTTACCTTCAATTGCTTAAAAAATCATCAAAATAATTCAATACTAACTTACCGATAACATTTTTCACCCTCATGTGTCTTTATGTGCATCTTATATGAATATCGATCAGGCAATTCTTTGCCACAACGTTTACACGGTATTGGCTTATCTGAACTGTGCAATGTCTTTATATGCAGACGTAAATCTGTTTTACGGCCACAAGTCGTAGGACATAGATGACATTGGAAAACAGGCTTTTCATTAACAGAATGAATGAGACGATGATGTTTTAGAGAATTGGATTGGGTAAAACGAGCGTGACAAATATCACATTCATAAGGCTTTTCACCGGTATGTATGCGCATATGACGCTTAAGTTTAAATGTATCTGGTGAGGCATAGGTACAATGGGGACATTGATAGGGCCGCTCACCAGTATGACAACGCATATGTCGACGTAATTTACTCATTTCTACACTGCTGTAATCGCATTCAGTACATTTATGTGGTTTTATATGAGTATGACGATATCTGACATGCCTTACCAACTCTCCAGATGTGGTAAAGGCCATATCGCAATCTTTGCAATTATATGGTTTAATGCCTAAATGTGTATTTCGATGATTCATGAGTGAAGCATTTGTTTTGAAGCCTCTTTCGCATACAGAACATTTATATGGACGATCATCAGAGTGTGTTTTCAAATGTCTGGAGAGGAGAAATTTCTTATTGGTCTGATAAGGGCATATCATACAAGTAAACACAGACTCATTGCCAGCAGCAGCAGATTTCTTTCCATTTTTGATTACGCCTTTGCACGCATAGTCGGCATCGGTCAAATCTCGAGGATCATCCGGATCTTGTTCATTTTCATCAAACTCATACACTTCTTCTTGATTACCCACTTCCGATGTAATTGTTTCATCATCTGGTTTTACTTCATTTTCTTCACTTTTAACTTTTTTTCTAGTGCTAGCTGATAATTTTGTTTTCTTACTGGATGCTGGCTTTGCCTGCACTGAAATAAATAAAGAAATTTTAATTTTACTTGACTTTTGTCTGCTTATAAACTTGCTAAATTTTAGACCTACATATACATATATTCTTTTTCTTACCTGTACTTTTGCGTTTGCTTGCTGCTGTAACGACAGTGGCAGCTACTTTTTTCACTGGAGTTTCAGATACTTTTTTTAAAGGTTCAACCTTTACCATTTTTTCGGATGTTTGAAAGTAATAGTTGCCTTCAGCATCCATAATGATAGTACCATTATTTTGTTCGGTCATTTCCTCATCTTCTACATCCAAATCGGCCTTTATAGACCGAATTAGTTCACTATCTACCCCATCCTCATCATCTTCGTCATCATTTAGTTTTTCCAAATACGATTGATAAAATTCTTTATCTTGATCTTTGGCAACGGTAGCCATGGTCTACAAAAAAAAGCATACGCAAAATATTTTAAATTTGAATTTAAAAAAATGTTGGCCCCCTAGACAACATATTGCTCCCAGATGTCGTCGTAAAATATTAACTCTTCCCCCCAAAAATTACACATAATGCGACATCATGCGGACAAGTATACATACTTTTTTATTCTTTGCACTAAAAGCAACAAAACATAGAAATCGACAATGCTTCACTATTGATTTTGCTAATTAATTTATAACTTTATTTTGTGTTTTGTTGCTCTAATTATTCACAATTGTTAATGATCCGTGGAATTACTTTTCTTTGATTTACAATTTCTGCAATTTATTTTTACTATACAATTGTTAATTTTTTCACTATTAACATTTTCCGTCAGAGCTATTAAATGACACACACAACAAAAACACAATTTTTTCGCTTTACAACAACGTTTGTAGATGTTGTTTCAAGATGGCGCATATTTTCAATTGAATTTCCCCTTTTTTCGTACTAATGTGAAATGCAACTCTGGCTATTAATGAAATTAGAGATGCCAGAGGGATTTTAATTTAAACGTGTTGATTGTTTTGGGATAATTATTAAGCTCTTTATACCCATCACCAAAGGTGTAAAGGGTATATATAAGTTTGTCATTCCGTTTGTAATTTCCACAATTTTCGTCGGAGAGCAAAAAAGTTTATATTTTCGGAATCCTTGTAAGAAGCGATGACGATTGGACCATGTCCGTCCGTCCGTCGTGTGTCGGTTAAAATGGCGTTTATGAAGCCCACCGATAACTGACATATATAATATATATTTCAAACGATCGGAAATGCTTTCGAGAATTTTACTATTGAAATTCAGCAAGATCGGTTCATACATTGCGGAGATATGCTTAAAAAACCGGTTTTTAGAACCGGTTTTCCAGTTTCTGAAGACTCTGTATACACTAGGGACTTCGTGTTTGCAAAGAATGCTCGTACATTTTTTTATGAATTTTTTTGCTAAAAAAAATAAAATAAATCGGTTCATGATAACTGAGATATCGGGAAAAACGCATTTTTGATTTTTTTAAGTCCTTGTTTAAGCTATTGATTTTTATTTTTATACAGATCGGTCATAAATATTTTTAATAAACCAAATTCGTTCATAATCAACAAAGTTATGGACCAAAAACTGTTAAGAATATAAATACACACACGAACATGTATGTATATTAAGCATTATTATAATTATCGGTGGCGTTTTTGCTTATAGTTAGCAACAGCAGTAATATAATGAATGACAGTGTTGTTGTAGTTCTTTGTATATGCAGTCAGTTTGCATATACACACATACAAAAATAAATAAATATGGAATTGTTGTTGTTGTTTATTTTCTAAAAGCAAAGGTTGCTATGATTGTTTTTTCGTATTCAAATTTTTGTACTTTAAAAAAAATGTAGATTTATAAATGGGAAATAATGAAAGCATATGTATGTTATGTCGAAAAATTAATCATTGTCGTAGAATTCTGAGTCGTTCACGTTTTCGCGAGTGCACTGATATATTATTTCAAAATATTTAAAACTAAATAAAATTTACACAGTATATTTGACTGTTATCAGTAGTTCTGAGTAAAACTGGACGTTTGTCCTGATTAAAAATTTGCTTGTCTGATACACTGAGATAGTTATTAAGCTGGAAAAGGGCGCTTCCAAAATATATTATGATACAATTGCTACTACTCACTAAAAATAGAAGCGTAATATCCTCTAACGACATTTATAATAAGACGTACATTTATATAAAAGGGCCGACATGGAATCCCCGGGCTATATTTTCACCATTAAATTTTTTGATTATAATTTGACGTTTGTCTTAATAAAAGTATAGGATCGACGTAAAGAAAAAATCATACGTATTAAATATGACTATTAACTTGATTTACTATTTTTATAAAATATTAAATACTGTCATAATTTTAAATTTACAAAAATTCATATTTAACACATGAACTTGACTATTTAGCTTGCTTGTTTATGATACTTTTGCATATTTTATTGTGCATATTTGAACTTGCCCTGTTTATAAATCACAGCAAAAACTTTGATTACCATGTAATGAGTTCAAATGCAAAAATAATGGCTCTTCACTACTTACTCATTTTGATTTAAGATGTCATTATTGCAACAAATTACTTGGAGTATTTCAATATCTCATTAATTTTAGGGTGCTACTGAAGACATAATGAGTAAAAACAAATAACTTGTGAGTATATATAAATGTATTACTTTTTTATTTTATGTGTAAAAAAATATATATATAAACTATATAATTAGATATGTATAAGGTTATTAATTAGTTGTTGCAAAACTACTTCTATGTATTTAAAAGTGTATGTTGTTGTCCAAGGCGAATTCAAACAGTTGACCTTATTTAATCTGCTAATTTAAGCCCAAATTACAATAGTGCGTAGTCAGCAACAGTATCAGCAAAAATTATAAGCTGATCACTGTCAGCACAACATGTTGCTGCCGTTATAATTACAATTCAGCGTAGGCAGCCACAATTTACAACCACCACTAGCTTTGTTCTACTTGTGTATTTTAGCCTCTCATTTATTTGCCCACTCTCTTTGTCTCGCTCTCAATCTGAATGCAGCGCAGTGAATTTAGAAACAGAACTAACTGAAACAGCACAAAATGCTGCTGACCAAATGTAATCAACACCATAACCATAGTATAATAATAAAGTATACTCGTAAGACCAGCTGTTTTACAATTTTTTCATTGGCAAACCTCGCGGTACTGTCAAATTGTTTTTGTATTCACATGTAAAATATTTTTTGAGTTTTTTTCTCTTGCTCTCTTTCGTTCTCTCATTTTTCCGTTCAAAGCATTCTGACATTGTGGGCAGTAGTTTTACACTAACAAAATACAAGCAATTTTTGTTTTTGTAGATGTGCGAGCACTTTATTATTTTACTATGACCATAACAAACAGTGCATTCTAAATAATCAGCTGATTATGGCAGCACACACTGCTGCTGACTACGCGCTATTGTAATTTGGGCTTTATTTTAGTACTTTGAACAGTTAAACTCGGTATAAGTACAATTTTCTCTTACCCGCTTAAGTGTCAAACTCCATGTGTAAAAAATTTATGAATTTTATTTATTTATTTTATTTTTTGATAGAATTCCTTCCACCTGTTTAATTTTGTCATGGTTGTTGTCATTTAAAAATAACAAAGCATAGTGTAATAAAGTGTAACCTCGAAAGCCCGGCTGACTTTAAATTTTTTAATGCATGTATTGCGTGAAGCGGTCAAATTGCTTTTGTATTCGTATGTATGTAATATTTTTTACCGAGTTATTTTACTCTTCTTCCTAATTTACTAATTTTTTGTACATGTCCAAACATTTTGTGCCGCAGTCTCTTTGTGATTAAAATATGTAAATAAGTTTTTACTGGGATTTATACCCATAGTGAAATTACAAAGTGGCTGCACATCTACAAAAACAACAATTGCTTGTATTTTGTTAGTTTAAAAATACCGCACACAACATATAATATAAAATATAACATACGAATACAAAAACAATTTGACAGTTTCGCGAGGTACACACATGAAAAAATTGGAAATAAACTTTCTTATTTCACTATGGAAAATACCATTGCTGGTTTAAAAAAGTTTCCATCATTTTAAAAATAAATGTAAAGGAAGTTAACAAAATAGAACATGACGATAAAATATGCAGTCTAAATTCCATATTTAATACAACAACTGTGTTTTTATTTCATATTATGAAGTTATATAAAATTTTAAAACTTAGAGTAATATAATAAAACTACTGATAATAAACTTACAATATTTGTTTATTTATGACATACTTTTCACCAGTTATTTTTTAAAGGGCCAAATACACGATAAAAATGCATGATGTCAATCTCGTCATGCAAACGAAAAATCAAAAAGTTTGTATTTTCTTTCATGCATTGAAGGTGTGCCACATACACGCAAATTATCATTTATACTAACATAATGCATTTCATGCAATTTTGTCGTGTATTTTCCCCTTAAGATTTGTATTAATTATAAAGTTTTCATTGCACAATAATATTTTAAAGTTTAAATTATATTAAAAGAAATCAATACAAAGTTATTAATATTTGACCGCAATGTCAAAAAAAAAATAACCACAAAACAAATTTAAAAATAAACGAACACCCTATCTTAAATGAACAAAAATAAAAAAATCACTTAACTACTGCATGTTATTAATTTATTTAATATTTGAAAAAAGTTCATATATAAAGATGATCGTATAAATAACAATTATAATTATGATAGTATAAACAGTACATTTTAAGCAACCAATTTGCTCCTGTTCCTTGCGTGTATAATAGAAATCATAATCGACAACGTCGTCTATGCAATTATAGTTGTTAGAATTTTGAACCGACATAATATAGTTTAAGTAATTAAAAGTCTCCGGATTTTCAAACACCGTTACATCATCCTGTGACATTTTTTTTTTTACTTATTTCATGAAGTAGTTTTTAATTTGTTGTAAATTTTATAATCGAAACAATTTAGTTATATTGTGTTATTTAGTTATATTTTTTAATAAACAAATATACTACGTAGCCACACAATGATTTTAATCCCAAAACTATATATACACTAAAATATGATTATTGAAGAGAAAACATTAAAAGAAATATGCGTTTGTTTTATTTTAAAAATAACCAAGAACACAAACAACTGTTGATTTTTAATGATGTGAGTGATATTTTCATATAATTTCGATAACATTAGTGGTGTATTTTTTATAGTATTATCGAGAATATACACAGAAATAAATAAATGCTATTAATGAGCATTTTCATAAATTATTCTTAAAAAAAATGTATTTCAGATAAATATGTTACAAAAGCTGTGTTTTGTTGCTAACGTTCATAGTAAATTTCATACAAAATTTAAATTTATATACGTTAGGAGTTAACGTGTAGAATTTTACATGTTAACTTTAACGTCGATAAAAGTGCTGCCAATTTATGAACAAAAATACAATTATGAATATTTGAATGTCAATAAATGGAAAAAATATAAAAATACAATAAAATATAACTAAAACAAATTTAAATTTTTAGTTTTTTGAAATAAAATATAAAGATTTATTTGTGCAATTTTCTTTTGAATATCAAGTTGTACCAAGGTAACTAACAAGGTTAACACTCAACGGTAGCAACAAAACACAGCTAAAATTAAAGTTCTTTTATAATATAAAACTTATTTATTTTTTGCTTGTGGCGTAAGAATATGGCATTTACACCAAACAAAAACTAGTAGTTTTTGACTTCAATTGCACGCAAAGAAAAAACATGGTTGGTCAAATCATAATCGGTAACTATCATTAATGTTTAGGTTTATGATTCCCTCAATCATATCAGTTATTATACCCTTTTGTGAACATAATATTGTCCTATCCAATATTAATATAATATGGGCCTTACAATCATAACATTTATATGTGATAGTCCTCACAACCATACTGCATAAATATAACATGATCCCTATATTAAATATTATAATACCCCCAATCATAATACTATGCATACGGTTAAAATGTATTTTTATTTATTATTATTATTTTTTTAATTTAAATTTTGCGAATAGAAAATAATTAAAAAACAAATACCACAGCCTTCAATGGACGATTTCGTTCAAGAAAATTCATCTTCACATTCACACACCTAAAAGAAAATTTTAGAAATACATTTTTTTTTATTATTATTTTTATATTTGACCGCACTGAATTATTGATATTTATTGTACTTACCGAAAAATATTTCCAATTTGAAATGTGGCCATTGATGATTTGCTCCGTCAGCACTCCGTGGATCTCGTTATTAAAAAATAATAATAGTTTTTTAATAAAAATTTTGTGAACTTTTTTAAACGTTTTTATTCACTTTACGTCCGTCACATTTAAGATTTCATTACTGAATGAGTAAATTATTTCGAAAGAGAGATAACAATAAAGACGAGCATATTATTGTCACCCCTCGCATTAAAATATTACATACAAATATTTCATTGAAATAATATGTTACTATGAAACATATTATTCTTTTAGTACACCGACTTTATATTATTACAAAGTATCATATGTTAAAATGATCAGAACAAAAAATAATTGATTCAGCTTAGTCTAAAACACAATAATTTGATTGTGTTAGCCATATAAACTACTTAGGAACATCACTTGATTTCCGCGAACATTTCGGAATCATGTTTTTTCTTTGCGTGTGGTTTTTGATTGAAAAACTACATAAAATTATTTGGTTTTTCCATACAAATCAAAAACCGTTTTTGTGTAGTTTTTGATGAAAACCAAATAAAAACTACTAAAATAACTATTTATGATGCAGCCTGTTAACATGTTATTACAAAAGTCAGCTTTTGAATATAATGTAAAACAGAAAAATGTCAAGTTTCTTTTACTTTGAGTCTACATTAGACAAATTTTTATCAAGACAAACGTCAAAATCGGTGCAAATCTATACAAGGTAGCCTCAGTTAAACTGCTGATTATTATTTTTGGTTATTACAGCTGTCAAACTGTATACATAAAAAACATTAATGAATTCGCCATATTGTTGTTTTTGCACAATTGTTGCCACCTTCCATAAATTCGAGTTCATTTTGACGTTTGTCTTGATAAAAATTTGTCTAATGTAGACTCAAAGTTACGTCGAGTCTATATTAGAGAAATTTCTATCAAGACAAACGTCAAATTTTTGCTTGAGTTGCAGATAATTTTTTATCTCTGTCAATTATAGGGGAAAACGTATGTCATAATAAGCCATGCAAAAAGTACCAACAACAATCAAGATGGCGTCTTTTACTAAGCATTATCAAGACAAAGTTGTCAGAGCTAGAGCTTTAACAATTTTGTTTTAACGCTGCAATAACACTGACAAATTCAGTCTACATTAGACAAATTTTTATCTTGATAAAATTTTGACGTTTGTCTTGATAAAAATTTGTCTAATGTAGACTCAAAGTTACAATTTTATAATTTTTATAAATTTTTGGTGTACATTATTTCTAAAATTTAGTTGGGAACGTTTCTATCAACAAAAGCAAACACAATATTATCAAAATAAAAAAAATAAAAAAAATTCAACACATCAACAAAAAACCATATGCAGAGAAAAAAGGTATGTATGTAACTTTGAGTCTACATTAGAGAAATTTGTATCAAGACAAACGTCAAATTTTTGTTTAAGTTGCAGATAATTTTTTATCTCTATCAATTATAGGGGAAAACGTATGTCATAATAAACCATGCAAAAAGTACTAACAACAATCAAGATGGCGTCTTTTACCAAGCATTATCAAGACAACATTGTCAGAGCTCGAGCGCTGACAATTTTCTTTTAACACTGCAATAATACTGACAAATTCAGTCTACATTAGACAAATCTTTATCTTGATAAAATTTTGACGTTTGTCTTGATAAAAATTTGTCTAATATAGACTCAAAGTAAGCGATTTGGTTTTTTAAATTTAGTTACGCCAGATAAATGTTAAAGAAACAAAAACGTTGATTTATGTAAAAATCATTTGACAAGTCGTCAAATATATCTGGACGTACAGTTAGGGACAAAACTATTTGTACACCCCATGCATTTCGTATATCTTCAATAATTTATAAAGAATAAAAAATTATTATATGTAGTTTTAATTCAGGTCCATTTTTATTGAATTATTTGATAAAAAATAAATTAATATATAACACATTGTTAAAAAAAAGTACAATTTAAGTAAAAATCTTTGGGACAAAAGTATTTGTACATCAGTACTTTGTACAATTATTTGTACGTTGGACTCTTGTATAATGATTTTTTTTAAATACCGTTATATTTTCTTCGTTAATCGAGTTTTATTTTACAAAATAAGAAGTTGGTTTTAACGTTTTGAATAATAAGCACATCAAAAATGGGAAAGCGAAAAGAGTTGAGTTTTGATATTAAAAATTTAATTATTGATGAACATAAAAAAGGAAAATCTCTCCGGAATATAAGTAATTTAGTAAATTTGCAACATTCCACAGTACAATACATTGTAAACAAGTATAAAAACAGCGGATCTGTTGAAAATGTGCCAAGAACTGGACGGCCAAAAAAGGTTTCCAGACGGGAACCGAACTTGGTGATAAAAGAAGTGGCAAGAAATCCAAGAGTAACTCGGGCAAAATTAGCGGAACAAATCGCAAATACTACCGGAACAATTGTTCATCCAAAAACAGTAGGGAGGATCTTACATTCTGCGGGATATGCAAATAGAATTCCCCGCAAGAAACCGCTGATTAGTAAAAAAAACAGCATTTGCGTTTAGTGTTTGCCAAACGATACATTGATAAGGACGAAGAATTTTGGAATAGGGTTTTGTTTACTGATGAAACCAAAGTCAATCTTTTCGGAAATGATAGCAGGGGAAAAGTGTGGCGCAAAAAAAAATACAGCGTTAGATGTTAACAATTTGACCCCAACAGTGAAACATGGTGGGGGAAGTGTTATGGTATGGGGGGCAATAGCAGCCAGTGGGGTAGGGCGAATGGTATTTATAGATGGTGTAATGGACCAGCATTACTATATTGGTATAATGGAAGACAATTTGAAGGATTCCGTAGATGGTTTGGGTCTTGGCCAAAGTTGGATATTCCAACAGGACAATGACCCAAAACATACAGCGCATTCAGCGAAGGAGTGGTTGCTTTACCATGCACCAAGACAACTTAATTCTCCTCCCCAATCACCTGACTTAAACCCCATCGAGCACTGTTGGGATATTTTGAAACGTAAAGTCGCTACAAAGCACGTCCGAAGCAGGGATGAACTTAAAATTGCTTTGGAGGAAGCCTGGAAGGAAATATCTCCAGATGAAACGAGAAATTTGGTCCGATCGATGCCCAGAAGATTACAGGCCGTGATAGATGCAAAAGGAGGACCCACAAAATATTAAATTTTTCCAATATAAGTATTATAAGTAGGTGTAGATTATATGTACAAATACTTTTGTCCCAATGAATTTTCATCATTTTGTATTTTTTTAAATAATGTGTTGGATATTAATTTTGTTTTTATAACTGAATTAAATAAAAATATATTAAAAATAATACTGCATACGACAATTCTAAATTCTTTATAAACTATTGAAGGTATACGAAATATATGAGGTGTACAAATAGTTTTGTCCCTAACTGTATATTTTAAAACAGTTTTTAGTTGTCAATCTTATCGTTGGATGTATTTAAATGTCTTATGTCCCAATTTGGACCGAGTGTCAAATCTTGTGTTCTATTATGTTCATACACATTAGTTTTTGACTTGTGTTTTGAAACACACCATGAGTTTAAACATCACTGTTCACATATCATTTTATTGTGTTTTTACTTTTGGCCTGTTTTTCGCTTAAAAAAAATTTTCTTGATTTAAATAAAAATTTCACACACAAACACGTTCCAATTCAAAAAATAAATTTTTTATACAATTTAAAATTTAATTTTTAGTTTTTAAACTGTTTGACAATTTGTATAAATTCAAAAAAACCTCTACATGTTCATAGCATTAAACTAAAATTGAAGTATTTTTTTTTTTTTTATAGTGCTAATCCTCTAAATCTCAATAATATGCATCCAAGGATTAACGAAAAATATTGTCATATCATTATAATATGCCAATATTTTTTATACCATGATATCCATTAAAAATAAAAACAAGCAAGAATATTATATTCGGCATGGCCGAATCTATATACCCACCATCAACTTTTTAAAATTTTTCCTTATGGACGCACCACGTCCATTTTTTGTTTCCGAGTTTACATTGTTCCTTGAACAATTTGTATAATATTTATTTATTTATTTTATTTAAAAGATTTCATAGTAATATAAAAAGCCATCTTAGGCCAATAATCATATATTACAAAGAGCTATTCCTGAATAAAGATATCTAAAATTAAAGAGAATAAACAAAATATTAAAATCTTCACTTACTACTTCTAGTCAATGGCTCCCCAGCCAAAAATAAATAAAAATGAGAGAGTAAGAAGAATAGTTCCCTAAGTAGTAGCTAAATTCAATAAAGTTAGACATCATAAAAAATGCAAATCTATAAGTTCATTAAATATCGCATAAGTTTTAAACGAAAAGCATTGTTAGAGTGCGAAAACAAACGAAGTTCAATGGGTAAAAAATTCCAAATACGAGCAACCCTAACAACAAAAGAACGTTCAAATACAGCGTTTCTTATCCTAGGTATCAATATTTGAGGGTTCCTACTAGAATGAAAAAAAGTAAACTCAGACCGAAGAAATATCGGCAGTCCCGATTTAACAATCTTGAAGAGCATCACTATATTAACAACAAAAGAACGTTCAAATACAGCGTTTCTTATCCTAGGTATCAATATTTGAGGGTTCCTACTAGAATGAAAAAAAGTAAACTCAGACCGAAGAAATATCGGCAGTCCCGATTTAACAATCTTGAAGAGCATCACTATATTACGAAGTACAATGAAGTTGTTGAAAGAGCAACCCAAAAAGTTTTTATTTCGTTGATATATTATACATAGTGGGTGGTACAGTGGGCGGATCACGCCCATTTTTGGTTTCGGAGTTTATATTGATCCTTGAATTATATGTACAACATTTTGTCTTCATACATGTTTTGCTTAAGAGATATTTGCAGAAATATATGAATTGAAGTTACAACGGACACCCTGTGTTTTTACTTTTAGGCCCATAACTTTTTTGTTTATTAACCGATTTTGCCCCAATATCAAACAAACCTTATAATAAGAGTCAAATTTCGCCATCCTAGGTGGCCCCCTCCGAGTATTCAACAGACAGACGGACATAGCAAGATCGATTCAGAATCATACCAGGACCTAAAAAATTTATACTTAAATATTTTTTTCGATATGTTACACACGGAATGACAAATTCAATATACCTTCCATCTTCTTGATGGTGGGTATAAAAATTAAAAAATTATTAAAGAAAATTTATAAATTTATAACAACGATAATTAAAAATAAAGATAACATAAATACTACAATACAACATTTCCAGCAAGATGATTCTTTAGTTCTATTGGAATTCCCTCTATTATATGAATCATTTCCGTATTGTTTGTTATTGTCCATATGCATATAAGGAAGGTGAAGATTGTTTTCGTTAAAATGGTTTGTAAGACTATTTGAAGTTCCACAATCGATATTGCAATCACCTGCATCATCATTATTATGACAAGTGCCATTATCACCACCCACATCACATATTGTATCACATGGGCCACTATCATTTCCACCACTATCGCAACCATCGGACATTTTGGTAGTTGATTTCTTCGAGCTAAAATTACAAATAATATAATGGATCAAATGGTGCTGGATTTTCTGTAAAAAAAAAAATATAAAAATTATTCTCTCTTGTTTCTGATTTTCAGAAATGATTTGCTAGTTTTTTCTTAAGTAATATGTATTATTTTAGTAAATGGGCAAAATCACAAAACTTTTGAAATTCGACTAAACTTTTTTTCGGCTTTTTATTGGCAACTCTTTGTACGAATAAAAAGCAATATTTCAGTGTTAAAAATCCGTTGGCGTGAATCACTTTCGCGAGAGAGCCTAAAAATTAGCACGATTTAATATTGATAATTTAAAAAAAATCAAAATTTCAAATCTCTTGCTGTCACAACTACAACATATAACCCAACATTGCAATTACATATACGGACAAATTTGATCATTTGCCATTGTTTGTTTTAAAATGTTCTCTTCTAATAACCTTAAGCGATATTTGTAAATTTTCTTTTATTTTAAAGATTTAGGTAAATGACTTTTATTTAAGTGATCCTGATTATCTCTTTTTTATAAATTTCTGACGTGATAAAAAACATCGATACTACTATAGTTGATAGTACCACTTTTATCCTATATCTGGGTAGCATTGAGAAAAACAAACTAATTGCTCTAAAAGTCTAAAATTAAACACGTTCGAGTGAATATTCGACTCAAAGTCAAATTTTTTTTACCTTTACTGATATTTTTTCTATAATGATAAGGGTGATCGATTATTCGACTTTTTGGAAAAACCGGTTTTCGAATAGTTCAAATAGTTGGTATTTTGAAAAAACCGGTTGCATTTTTTAAAATCCGAAAAAACCGGTTAACCGGTTTTTTGTAGAAGTTAATATTTCTATCAAAAGACTACATTTCTTAAAGAAAAATCAATAAATCTTTTATTGTTCAAGTTAAAATTTATTAAACATAATTATTTTTGGAAATAACTATTAACCCGTTAAGAACGAGAAAGAAAGATATAGTCGGTCAAGCCCGGCAATATCTACACCATTGTGTGCATCTAAATTCGGGGAGGAGTCATTTTTTTCTAGACCTGTGGGATTGTGGACCAATAATATGGTTAATTATAGACCGATCTTCTTAAAATTCCGCACATATATTTAAACTTATTTGGAACTTACATGTGCAAAAATTCTTGCTACATTTATGGGATTTATGATCGTTAAACCACCTTTTCCAGGAGGATATTTTTATGGAGGCTTGGTGAAATGATGGACTGATCACAACCAATTTCAACACAGTTCGTCCTTGGTCTATAAGAAAATTTCACTAATTTATGTTCAAAATTGTGACCTGTATTTTGATTTCAAGGTTTTCATGGACGGACAGACGGACGGACGTACATCGTTAAATCGACTTAAAGCCGATGGATATAAACTAAGGTGGGTCTTAGACCAATATTTTTACAAACATCAGTACAAACGCATAGTACCCTTCCAACCTATGGTGGTGTAGGGTATAAATGTTATAAGAAAATAATCATCAAAACTGATAATTAGCTTTTACTTAGCATAAACAACCATGGGTTAATATGAAGAAGCCAGAATCAATTTTATTTAAAAAGATTCTGCATGAAAATATTTTTAAAACGTTACAAATAACACTTTATGAATTTAAAAAAAAAATCATAAATTTCGATTCAAATATCAGTATTTAGTACATGTTTTTTGAAATAAAAAGCCATTTTTAAAACCGGTTTTTTGTGTTTAAAAAAACCGGTCTATTCGACATTCATCGAAAGCATATTGACAGAAAAAACCGGTTTAAAAACCGGTTGGAAAACCGAGTCGATCACCCTAATAATGATCCTTTGTGGTCAGCAAAGAAATCCTCCTTTAAACTAAAATAGGTTGACTAGGGAAATTTCACGTGCTAAACAATAGTCGACTTTAGGTTTTTTTCTATTACTTATTTTTTATAGGTATAACTAATATGACCTACTTAATTAATAAGGCGGTCACACTCGAAAACTTTAGATAAATAAAACTTCAATAGATACCGACTAAAATAATCTTAAAGTTATCTTAAAATTATTTTTTTATCACCTCATTAGTTTCAGAGTTTTTCGCAAATCTGTAAGTGATGGAAAAAAAATTAAGACAAATTCTTGTTTAGCAAATATTTTTTACGTAGTATTGGCATCCCTAGCGTATTTAATTTCAAAGAAATGACCATAGTATAATTCATAGCGTAATTAGAAAGTGCTCGCACATCTAAAAAAACAACAATTGCTTGTATTTTGTTACTGTAAACTACTGCACATAATGTCAAAATGCTATGAACAGAAAATAAGAGAATAAAGGAGAGAGACAAAAAAATTTTGCATAGGAATACAAAAACAATTTGACAGTCCTGAGAGGTATGTTAATGAAAAAATTGTAAAACAGCTGTTCTTACGAGTATACTTTATAATCAGGGCAAGTTTTTCAAGCTTTTCGCTTGGAAAGTAAGCATTTGCATATTTCAATAGTATTTCACAAAAACGCTTGTTTTTTAAATCTGCATAAATTTGCGTATATATAATATGGATACAAAAATTAGTTTTCTTAACAAAAACGCCATTTTTTTTTAATTGATTTTTTTTTTTTAGTTCACTCAAATGATTTCTAAAAATTTTTTTCTGAGTATTTTGACTACATTGTAAAAATTGTAAAGAAATTAATTGTAATAAAATTAAAATAGTTATGTTTTTATAAAAATCGAAATCTATCAAAGATTTAAAGTTAAAAATTGTATATGCATGTTCATGCTATTTTTGCAAAGTTCTGTGCATATTATACCATTTTTTCATGCTTTTTCAAGCGCATATTTTAATTTTTTTTGTGCATATTCAAATTTGCCCTGTTTATAATTATACTATGGTATAATTATAAAGTATACTCGTAAGAACAGTATACTTTATAATTATACCATAGTATAATTATAAAGCAAGGTAAATTAAGAAGGTAACGACATTAAAACAGCTGAGAATTTTTTTCTTTTTGAAATCAATATGGCTGCCTGTGTTTTGTAATATGAAGTGTAAAATTTTTGTTTATGTTTACATTTTTTTTGCTTACTTTTGTGTTATTGCGCCTTTCTCCTGTCTTTTTACCACATGAATTGTTTTTGTTTTTTGTAAAGAAACATGTGAAATGACAAAATTAAAGTTGACATAAGAGATGACAATGCAAAAACAAAATACATGGGTTTTTTTTTTTTTTTGGTGTTGTAGTTGTTGTAGAGTTGTCGTTACCTTCTTAATCTACCTTGATTATAAAGTATACTCGTAAGAACAGCTGTTTTACAATTTTTTCATTGACATACCTCGCGGAACTGTCAAATTGTTTTTGTATTCATATGCAAAATTTTTTTTTCTAGTTTTTTTTACTCTTCCTCTCCATCATTCTCTCATTTTCTCTTCATAGCATTTTGACATTATGGGCAGTAGTTTTACACTAACAAAATACAAACAATTGTTTTTTGTAGATGTGCGAGCACTTTCTAATTTCGGAAAAAATGGAAATGACGTAAAAGATATAAACATTTAATACTCGACTAACGCGGCATAATGCACCACTAAATGCTGCTAACCAAATGTAATCAACACAATAACAAACAATGCATTCTAAATTATCAGCTGATTGGGTCAGCACACACTGATCTTTTATTTAAAATAAATAGCTAACTTATAAATAAAATTTGGCAAAATATAAGTTTTGTTTATTAGCACTCAATTTGAGTAAAAATAACGGAAAAACGAGTATTAACTGTGCATATTTTATCTATGAGTATATGGGTATTATCAATATGTATTTTTAAAACGTAATGTTTTTACTAGGAAAGCCCAGAAAAATAACATTGCTAACATCTAAATTAACTATTATCAAATTATACTTGTAATCTTATTTTTAATTGATACATACAATTGCGCTTGAAAAAACAAATAAAACCTAATACACTTTTATTTTTTCTAAATTTGCTGATTATATATTTTTCTTATGAATTTGTACACAATGAATTTCGGCGTCTCCCTAAACGCGCTGAACAAAATTATTGGAATAGAGTGTTAGTAACTTACGAAAACTAATCGAGATTAGTGAAGATAATTGCAAATAATTATAATAGTATTCCTAGATATCAAAATAACATAAATTTTAAGAAAACATTTAGATATTTTTTCAAATAAATAATTATCCAGTGTATTTACACAAAGATGGATACTTTCGATATAATAATAGATGGAGTTAATTTTCTACATATATTTAAAAGAAGAAAAACAGTATGGAAATTGGTCATGATTCGTCAATTATACAAATACCCCACGAAATTCCTTAGAAATTAGAAATTCCTCATTTATATTTCAATAAAATTTAGTACAAATAAGTTTTATGCAATATTAAATCGGAGTACAAAATATTAGGAAGATCGGTCCACAATTAGGCATAGCTCCCATATCAAGTCCACTTTCGAAAATCACTTTAACTTCCAAAATCAAACATAAATTACAGTATCTTGGTAATATTTGACACAAATAAATTTAAAATCAGTAAAAATCATATAAACTAATTTCATATTAAGTCCATATCCGAAAGTTTCGGAAATCATTTTAATGCACAAATGCAATGGTGTAGGGTGTTATATTGTCGTGATAGACCGACTAAAACTTTCTTACTTGATTTTTATGTGTGCTCTTGAATTCTGTAACATCAAAAACATACAGAAAACTTAATTTTAGGAAGATACAACAATAAAATTTTGTATGCCATATTGTTTCCAACATTTTGCATTTTTTTAATATTTTCGATAATTTTATATAATACAGATTTCAAAGTTTTCTTGTAATTGGGTTTTTGATACATTTATCGATTATAAAAAAATATATTTTTGAATAAATTAACATAACTCATAGAAACATGTTAAGTCCGCCATTTTTTCAAATTCTGATTTCAGTTTCAAAATAAGTAACTATAAAACTGACTATACACAAAATGTTAGCTGAATCAGAAAATTTTTTAAAAATTTTGGCAGCCATTTTGGTTTTGCCATTTTGAATTTTTTTATTTTTTTAGTTCATTTTTGGAATCAGCAAGTCCAATAACCTTGAAATATGAATTTTTTTGCCACATCCGACAACGATAAAGAGTTTTGGCCAAAAATATTTCTCCCTACTTAAATACTGGTATGAACTTTACCAAATTTTTTTAACCGGAGCAAGGTCACGCCTACATCCCATATATTCTGGAATTATAAAATGGATTTACTGCACGAATATTAGTCAGTATTCCACCAAAGTTTGTGATTACAGTTAAATATAGATTTTTTTTGTAAGTCTGAAATGTGAAATGGAAAAAACGCATTTTCTTCTAAAATACGGGTCATCATCAAAATTTTAGATATCCAATGTAAATAGGTTTTTTATGGGTAAAACATATTTTATTTAATATGAACAAGGTCAAGCCCTATCATTTTTAAATATTATTCTAATTTCTGTGCCCACATTTATAACTTATTAATTTGCTTAATTTCGCCTGATTTCCGGTCCAAAATTTTTTTTTTTTTTTAACTTTCAATATTGTATTAAACAAAGTATATACAAGTAGTCCGACTCTTTGACAGAGGTACCTAACTCTAAGAGTGTGTTAGTAAAATAGTACCCAGCGGTAAAATTTGCGAGGCCTCTACTGCGCAGGCCTCCTAGAAGGCCTTTTTCAGATGCAGTTGCTCATGCTAACACGCCTTCTCTAATAAGGCCTGCATGAATGCCTCATCCCTGCCTTCTAAAAGATCCGACAGACCTTCCGACTTCGCTTCTCTTGGAAGGACCATAAGAAGTTGTATTTTTTTTTAATATATTTTGTTTTAAACAACAACAAATCTATTTATAAAAAGTACATTGTTTTAATTCCCTTTTCTTAGAAGGAAAGAAAGACTACAGTATTTGAAAAAGCAAAACCAGGCAGAAACCGTTACAAAAACAATATCAAAATTCAAAGCAGAAATTCCAAAAAAAGAATGATAAATCATTTAGTTGTCGCCAATTCTTTGTTTGAATAGGATGAGATTTTCTAAGTTAATTATATTTTTTATTTATGGTTTTTATTATAAGTATTTTATCAAAAACTTAATCGTTTATATTATATCTATATTTTAGACAAAATAATTTAACAAAAATTTTAAGTTTTTTCAGGAATATTAAATAAAAAAATCAACAATTTCTATACAAATGTCATTTTCAAATAATTTGTCTTATATCGACTTAAGATGTTTTGTCAAAAGTTAACAGAATATTGAATTTTGTTTTTTTTAAGTTTTAAACATTTTACAATAATTTAAAATAAAAATAATATATATTTTATATAAATAGAAAAATATTTCATTAATAGTGTAGAAAGCTTTCTGTAGAAGGACTCTTTTTAGTACTTCTACAGAAGGCCTGCTTGCAGTTTTCAATAAAAAGATATTCTAGAAGGGCTGTATCGGGTCGCGAATGTGTAAGGCCTACCTCCCAATCACATCGCGTGTAAAAATGAAATGAACATGGAATGCAGGGAGAAGGTCTTCTGGACATATAAAAGGCCTTCTAGTAGGGCTCTTTACCCCTTCTTTTTACCACTGGGGTACCTAACTCTAAGCATGTATTAGTAATAAAAACTTAAATGTATTGGTGCTTTTTTATTTTCCCAACATACACAGAGTTTTATAAAAATGGCTTAAATTAAAATTTGTTTGAATTTTCAATACCTAAAATAGGAACTCTGTTCTACAAAATAATTTATAAAACGAACAAAGTAAAATGTCAAAAATAAATAAATAATTATTTTTTTGTGGTTTGTGCAAAATGGACCCGTATAAAATATAAAAATGTTTAAATAGTTTTTAAAAAAATTTTAAAATTATTTGAGTAAGTGTAAAAACGCGTAAAAGTGCTTAATTATTCGAAAATGCACATGTAAAAGTTTTGTGTTTTTCTTCTTTGTTTACAGTTCTCTCAATTCACACGGAACCTATGCATGTGAGAGAGCAAAAATAGAGAGTCGGACTACTTTGTATACTTTGGTATTAAATTTTAAAGCAATGTCGATTTAACGTCACGAAATATTTTGACATAAAGAACTCTGACTTTTGTCTAAGAAAAAGACATTTTTTTAATTATTATTTTTTTAGTTGTGGCAAAAAATAGGAAATAACACAGTTACAAAATGAATTGAATTGTCTCTAGTACTCGCGATAAATCGCGATTTGTAAAATTTAGGAGGCTGCACTATATATTGAAGCATATCTCGAAAACGTCTTGTCTGATTAAAATAATATCCGAAAATTGCAATTAAAATTATCTTCAAGCCATTCTTACATTACTTTTTAATCCGGTCAACAGTTATGGAGATATTAAGCCCATCTTTTGAGAAAAAAATTAAATTTTGTACAAAATTTCAAGAAAAAATTCGAAAATGTCAAAAATTATTTTTCTTTTCTTTAATCATAAAGAAATAAATAAAATAATAAATAAAAAAGTAATGTAAGAATGGCTTGAAGATAATTTTAATTGCAATTTTCGGATATTCTTTTTAACAAAATCAGACAAGTCGTTTTCGAGATATGCTTCAATATATGGTACAACCTCCTTAATTTTACAAATAGTGATTTATCGCGAGAACTAGAGTCAATTCAAAAAAAGTGGATAAGAGGTTTAGTACTTCCTAAATTGACTGAGAAACACCGTGCCGTAGAATCTGTGTTTCCTTGTGTAATTCATCTTTTATAAATTAAAAACAATATTAAATTTCAGAATCATGCCAAAAAATTTTATAATTTTTTTTTTTACACTCGATCGAACTCATGTAAATTTTGTATTAAAATTTAAAAAATGTTCTGTTATTAGCGCCATCTGGAGGATTTTTGACGTAATATATTGGGTTCAAAAAATATATTTTCTATTCCTTAGTTGTTTTTTTTTACATTTCGAAATAATTTTTCTAATTTTTTTATTTTTGGAAAAAAAATTTCATACAGCTCGGAATATTATATATACCAATTTGTATCTAACAAATCTAATAATTAAAACTATGTATATACATTTTTATATAATTTTTTGTTATTTTAAATTTTAATTCCAAGTATAGTATTAATTAATATTTTTAATAAAAATACCAATTAATTTAATAATTTTTAATAAAAAAAACTCAGACCCACTTTCTTGTTACATATTTATTAAATTGTCTCGATTTATGAAAAATACGTGATTAAGTGTTGAAACCACATATTTCCGACGACAGAAAATAATCATTATTCTTGAAAATTTAAAAAAACAAATCAGATACAAGGAACGACCCGATAAAAGTGTTAAATACAGAAATGTAATCTTCAGAACAGGTTCTATCGAAATCCGGAATGATTTTTATTAAAAAAATTAATTTAATTGATTATTTTAGATTTTTATTTTTTCAATCAGCTTTTAATGATTATTTTTGATTTTTACTTTTTTGCTAAAAATATAAAACTTAAAATGAGAAATGAAACTATTACGCAATTTTTAATAAAAAAGATTTTTCATATTAAATTGAATTCATTCACTAAAAGACAAGTGTGATGATACTTTTTTATAAAATTTTTTACTAAACATCTATTTTTTTTTTTTTTTTTTTTTTTTTTTTGTACTAAAAATCTATTTTTTTTATTAAAAATAATTTTTTTTTTTGCTAAAAATGAAATTTTTTACTAAAAATAAAATTTGTTACTAGTTAATAGTATCATTTCATTGTGAGCGAAAAAGTAAAAAATCAAACATAATCATTATTTTTGATAAAAAAAATAATAATAATAAAAATCAAAAATAATCATTATAAACTGAGCAAAAAAATAAAAACAATATTCTTACGAAGTATTAAAATTTTATAACAGTTTTTGTCATATTTTCATTATTTAAATATGTAATTGGATTCTAAAATATTTCTTTTGTCACTACACACAAAAAAATTCATAGGTAATATTTCCTTAAAACTTGGTATAAAAATAACTAAGCACAAGGTAATTATTGTCATATTACTAAGTTTCTTAGGTAATATGACAATAATTTTATGTAATTTCCACCCAGCAAAAATTTGTTGGCTTTTGGTAATGACTACTACTTACTAGATTCATTACCTGGTAATGAGTTGTCATTATTTTTCTAATTTCTTGGAGTAGTGGAATAACTACTTACCAGTAAACAACAAGTTCATTTAGTTCTGCAATGGCTCAGTTGGCTAGAGCGACTGAGTAGCACTCAGAAGGTTCACGGTTCAAACCCAAACTAAACACAACTATTTTTTTTATGAAATTATTTTAATTTCTATTGGTATCTTAAAAGTATTTACAACGCACGCGAATTTTAACGTATACATGGTGTAGTGAGTAGGACAGTAGTCTATGAAACATGAGCGAAAGTTTTTGCCTAGGTTCAAATCTCAGTTGAGACAACTTATTGTTTTTATTTATTTATTTATTTTTTTTTTTGTTTTTCATCAATTTTGTAGTTTTGTAGCATTTGTAGTTTTGTAGAATTTGATTAACTACTTATTTGATTGTTTAAAATAAGTACTTTAATAATGGGGACCCATGAATTCGTGGACATCGCCATATAAAGGTAATGAGTTTTTCACCCGAATTGTAAGTAGTTACCGCTTTTTAACAATGTAATATGTTGGCTTACCGGGTAAGTAAAGTTTTTCCTGGGCATGTTCGAAAAATTAACTAATTTATTTTGTAAAAATAGCTTATACTTTTTGTAAAATTACCAAAGTGAAACAGAGTAAGTTTATATTATTATTTTTGTATTTTTTCTGTAAATTAACTATGTATCTTAGAAAATCCATCATTTAGCATTTATTGTATTAATTTAAATTCTTTATTAATCAAATTAATATGTATACATTTCACATTTTCTAATCTAGAAACACAATCACTGCAAATTACATATGTATATGTATATATTATAAAGAATAACAATAATCAATTGTAAGGGTATTTCAGTATCTTAATAGTTTCCAATTTAGCCTTTCCCTTCTTTATGACCGCAATAAAGAAATATAATAGAACATTTTTAATAAGTTAGATTGAATTCTCGTTCAACGATCAGTCAGCCAGCGCCTTTGAGTAGAAAAGTAGTAGTTAATAATTAGAAAGTATCAAGGACAAACTTTGTGATTATGTTTTTTGTTTTTATAAGTAATTATCTGTACATACTAGAAAAAATTCATAATGGACCGTTTCACTTATGTACTTGCTTGTTAATTGTATACTTACTTATTTATGTGTATACAATGTATAAATTAAAATGATTTTAACATTTTATTTATTTTATTTAATTATCCGTATTTTTTCAAACAAAATATTTTCAAATGACATAAATTCTGAAAAAAATACATATATTTTTTTCGAAAATGACACAAAGTTCAATAAGTACCTTTAACTAGGCTTTTAGGTAAAATATATTTTATAAATTACTAATTGACTTAGATAAAAAAACTTAGTAATTTATTTTCATACAAAAAGAAATTACCTAAGCAAACTTAGAAAATATTAAATCGTTTATTTTTTTGTGTGTAAAGGATTAAATTAGTACTGAATTAGGCCATTCTAATGATGTTACGATAAAAAATATTCGAAATATACAAACTTAAATAAAAAGTTTTAAAAAAATCGGATTTTTTACTAAAATCTCAATTTCGCGAGAAATTTAATAAAATTTAAGTTTAATATAGAATATTAATAAACACAATTTTAGAATTACTAAATTAGAACAATATATAAACCTGAGTCTTTGAATACGAATTGTCCAATAATTTTAAAGAAACTATTTTCCCTATATCGGGGTGTATATAAATTCTCATCTACTCCTCCAATATTTCAAGATATAAGCTATGTTCACATTTGTCAAATATTTGACCAAAATGACGTAACCACCATTTAAAACATTTTCTAACTTCTCCATTTTAAGAGGAAAATATTTTTTACTTATCATTAATTATATCTAATATTTTACGGAAGCTTATTTGACGTTGTTTTCTCTTACAAAACATTTGCAAGAACAAACATAGACGATTTTTTTTTTTTTTTTTTTTTTTGTTAAAATAGTGGTCACGCAAATTTGACAAATGTGAACATAGCTGTAGAAAAAAAAGATTTCTATATTGTCAGTATTAATGGAGTACAATGAAAGAAACTTCAAAAGCAATGAACAAGAATCACGAAAAAATAATAACCTACCGATTTCTGTGTAATTATCCAAAAATGAGCCAATTTAAAATTTCTTGAACAATAAAATCCCTGTGTAATTTTTACACTCTTTTTACAAGTGAACATTGAAATTCAAAAAAAGTAATGCTGAAAAATACCGTGGTAGTTAAATATATTTTTGTGATCATCCATGTGCGTAAATTTAAATAAATTGTACAAAATCAAATCAGTTTAAGTTTTTGATGTCGATATCTCGATCTATATTTTAGCATATTCTAAGTTAAAAAGATGAGTTTTGAGATATTAAACTTTAAAGTTTTTAAGATACATCCATTCTGATTTAATACTCTGATCATGAGTAAATACAGGATTGAAAATATTAAAAAAATATTTATATATGTATATTAAAGTGCCTTACGAAAAAAGTTGCAAATGTACCCCTCTAGAAATGAAGATTAGAATGTTCTTATATGATTCCCAAAATATTACATCTCAGTGTTAAGATTTACGTGAGCTGGACCATTTTTAAAACAGCTCTAAACTTACGTTTTTTTTTCATATCATTATCAAAATTTTAGTTATAAGAAAATTTACTTCAAATTATAAAAGAGGCATACTATGGCCATGAATATTCATTTAAATTATTATTATGTCTCTTTTCAGTCGCGAAATATTAAAATTTTACTTACATTTTTTATCATATTTTCTTCGATCAAATTTGTAATTTTATATATTTCAGACATTTTTCAAAATATATTAGGTTTTTATGTACCGTAGGAATGGTCTATCCTGTTACTATTGAAGATAACACGTAATTAACCCATTAAAAACTATATGGTCAATTTTATGCATTTAGTTCTTAAAAGGTTAAATTTGGAAATTTTGCAAATAAATCGCATGGAAGTACTTATTACGCTTAAATATTGATAAATTTATGAAAAACATAACAAGTTCATTTAAAACCGCGAAAATAATCAAATAATAATGATTTTTTGAAATTAAGCCGCTCTTTACACGAATTTACAGCTTTTTTGATCAATTATGTTTTTGGGGACTTAACTTATCATTTATTTGCCGTTGAAATTAACTTAACCAATTATGGACCGGAAATCCCAAAATATTATTTGTGCAACTAAAAGGTTAAATGAATTCACGTATCAATAGCATTTAATGAGAGCTTTCCAATGATGTGCTAAAATATAATTTACGATGAAAAATGTCCAAAATATTCAAACTTTTATAAAATACTATATAAAATAAAATCATTACAAATTTTACTAAAATTTTAATTTCGCGACAATGAAAACAAATTTTAAATAATTTTTTGTTCAATATATAGCAGACGAAGTTTTTCTATCATATGTTGTAATTTTTTTGACAAAAATTTAAAAACTATGTATACTGTCTATCGAAAACCACATTTTTGGAGGTATTTTAAAAATGGTCCAGCTCACGTAAATTAAATAATTGAACCGAAATATTTTGGGAATTAGCTTAAAACATAACAGACTTCATTTCTAGAGGGGTACATTTGCAACTTTTTTTGTCCACGTACAAATCAAGGCACTGTAATGTTTTCTTTAATTTTGGTTAATGAAGGTAATATGGCAACCATGGATTATAAAAAAGAACTTCTGCAGTTTTTTCAGCACTTCCAATGAAAACAAAATTTTAAAATAATTACTATTTCAGTTCTGTGTTTTCTAGGTCTTGATAAAAAATTGCAAGGTATGGATGTTTCGTTGTCAATAAAAATATTATTTTTCTATTATTAAATGCGTTCATAAACTATAATCTATTTTAAGACCATTGTGGTCGGCCACAGTTAGATATTTTGCATTATTCATAATCAAAGGAAAGCTAGAAACATTTTTCAGAAATTGAGACCAATTGACATCGAGCTGTTAAGCGAATTAGGTGAGATAAAGTGGAAAAAAATTTAAAAATAAACACTTTATTTAAAATAATTTTTAATTTAATCTTTTCTAAACTTAAAAATTAACATGTGTAAAACTTGTTTTTGATCCAAAAACTCATTTGAAATTAAAATTTTTTCCAAACAAAATATAAAGTTTTGAAATGCTAATTAAATATTGTTTATGTCTTTCTAGCAAAAAGTAATAATTACAAATCAAAATGTCTGATATGGATTGCGGTGATTTTTGTTGCGATAGTGGTGGATTTGATTGTGGCGGTTGTGACACAGTATGTGATATTAGTGGTGATGTTGGCAATTGTCATAGCAGTGATAATTTTGACAATGATAACCATAACACATATGACAGTTTTCATCACACTTTTTCAAATAATCTAGACGATTATTATAGACATGACTATAATACAAAAAATAATACAAATATGAATAATTGCTGGAAATATTGTTTGTCAGGAGCTTTATTAATTCTTTTTACAGTATGGGCGATAGTTGCAATTTATATTATACGTATGCCATTATAACTTCTTAGATTTATTTAAAATAAACATACACATCTGCTCAAAATAATAGATACACCCAGTGGGATTCAACTAAAGTGACGACAACTTTGGAAAATTCTACAGAAATACTTAGATTTTTTTCTTTTAGTAAAGAATATGATCTGGCAATAGGGTTGCCAGACGGGCTTGAATGAGCTTGATTGTCAAGATATTTTAGGTCTTGTCAAATTTCAAGCTAAAATACAATTTGTCAAGCTAAAAATATTCTATACTACTTTAAATTATTCCACAATTTAAATTTCTTAAAAAATATAATAAATTTAGTCAAATATAAAAAGTATGGTTTTCTCCGTTACAGATTGTACACGCAAAGAAAAAATATGGTTCCTGTGACCATAAACTAAGAGCAACATACTATGATTGTAATATATGATTCCAGGTTACAATAAATATATTTGTGCGTAATCATTACTCTGATTCCAATTTATAATTTATTAGTAAGGTTCATAACCTTATTAATAACTTTTAGTAAGTTTTATAACCTTTTCTTAAGTATTGCTTTCAATTTCATCATGTTTTTATCATTTAATAATTCCATGTTATCATATATATAAACTAATTTCATCATATATATATTTCCATTTTACCATATATATAAAATAATTTCATCATGTATATAATTCCATTTTATTATTCCATTCTATCTTATATATGAACTAATTCCATCATAAGTATAATTCCATTTTATCATATATATAATCCCATGTTATCATATATATAATTCCATTTTATCATATATATGTACAAATTTTATCATATATATAATCCCATTTTATCATATATATGATCCCATATTTTCATATTTATATTCATTTGTACCACGATATGTGGTACAATCGTCATACTGAATAAAAACAAAACTTGTCAATTTATATTTGTTCATATATAAACTAAATGAGAATTATAACTACTGGACTGATACACAAAAATGTGTATTCAAAAGGCATTAAAAGTTAATGGCTTAATGGTTGCAGAATTAACTAAATTTGTAAAATGAAATTAATGGTTACGTAATTAACTAAATAGTTGTAGAATTCACTAAATGATTGGATTTATTCATAAATATGATTTCATATAAACATATTTAAATACATATTATAATTCAGTGAACCATATTAAAATTTTGATTGTGGGTAATCATTAAATGATTAAACAGAATCATAAACGTTGCTATCATGAATACAGTATATTTAAATCAATGAAAAACGGCTATTTAATCATTGAACAGTTGTGGTGATCATGCTGTAACCATGTTTTTTCTCTGCGTGTATGCATTTTTGCCCATCACTGACAATAAATTCAAGAAATGATTTTAAAACTTAATTTTATTGTGAAATTTGTGAGTACTCAACATCAAATATATTTGTGAGAAAAAATTAAAATTAAAAGCGGCATAGTTCCAAAAAATTTCTAAATCCGTTTGAAATTTTGTAGTACCGGCAGTTTTAAAGAATGAATTGTTTTTCATAATATAATACATGGACTTAGTTATAACAGTTTAGATTGTCAAGTTAAATTATGTTGACATTTATGTATACTGCGATAGTAAAATTGCAACAAAATTACTTGTGGTCATACTAAAGTAGCAGCAATTACAAGAAACGTATTGGCTCCATATTCACAAGAAAAAGTTTCTAGTGCCTTAAAAGGAAGTTTATTTTTGGAAATCTGGAGTGACGCATCAAATATTGGAAATACAAAAACGTATTCATATGCAGTGCAATATTTTAGTATTAAAAATGGTATTCGTAGACAAATTCCGGATTTCTATGAAGGTCCGAATGAAAATTCAACAAATATTTTCAAAAATAGTAAAAGAACTATAGAAAAGCGCCAATAATGCAACTGTAAATTATGGTGTTCATAATTCCTTGTTTCAACAATAAAATAATAAAAAATAATTGCAACTGCAATGTGATTGTGTAAAAAGTGCGTTGAATGCTTTATCAGTCGACGTGCACAGAAAAAAGTTTGTACATAAATATACAAATTTTGTTTCATAGATTTTAGTTCACCATACTTAAGAATAATTTCTAAATACTAAAACTTTTTTCTATATGAATCAAGTCAAAAAGACTTAAATAAATTGTTTAAATTTTATTTAATATTTCCATTTGTAATGAAATGTTTGAAATTTTCATTGGAAAATTTTTAGTTTTTAATTATTGTTAGCTACACATGTATTGGGATGATTCAACAGAACAGAAGCGCTGTTTAATAAAATTATGCTGCAGAATTGTATCAAATTTGTGCAAATTTCTAAACATTGTTTTCTAGCAAATTTTTCTTGGTAAATTACCATTTATTGCTAATATTTTCTATTTAAACTATTTTTATTTAACATATGCATTAGAATCTTATAAAAATAAATCAAAATTTTTGCAAAATTCCTAAAATTTTCGAAAAGAACAATTTAATAATATCTATGAAAAAAATTTTATTTTTTATGAAAAAAGTTTGGGAAAAAAAAGTTATGTTCGATTCATAATATTTATGTACAAAATGTTTAAATATATGTACTTTTTTTTTCTATGTGTAAAATATCGTAATAAAAGCATTTATATTACTCTGAATTTTATATATATTTTGTTTAAATAAATTATTTAGTTCCTAATATTTTTTTTTTTTTTTTTTTTAATTAAAAATTGTTTGCATATACATAATTGATGCGTCTACAATTTTCTTCATGTTTTAGTTTTTTTAACATTTGTGGTTATGTCAAGTTGATTTGTTTAAAATCAAGCTGAATTTTTCCAAATGTCAAGTTAAACTACCAAAAAATTCTGGCAACCCTATATGGCAATGATATTTTATTTTAATAGAATTTTGTGATCATCCATGTGCGAAAATTTAAATAAATTGTACAAAATATATATATAAAAGTAATCTTTCAGAAAAAGTAACAACATTTTGAAGAAAACTGTCCGATTTTCCATACTATACTAAATTAAAGAGAAAAATACCTACATGTACGGATTTTCCCTACTTCTGACAACGCTGAGGCAAATAAGAATAAATCAGTTATTTTTGTTTACTTCAAAGTATTCAGTTTGAATATTAATTAAAACTTTATCTTTCGATTCGGAAACTTCTTTCTAGGCTTCTATAGTTGAAACAAAAAGTCGACTTTTCAAACAAAAAGTCGTCTTTTTTAATATTAAAATAATCGATTTTTCGACTTTTTCAATTCCTTAATTAAGACTTTTCGACTTTTTTTTAATTTTGGAATAGTCGACTTTTCAACTATTTTCAACTTTTTTTGACTATTTTCGACTTTTGGCACCAAAAAAATCGATTTATCGATAACTTTGAAACCAAAAAGTCGATTTAGATTTTTTGCAACAAATAGTCGATTGTTCGATTATTTGAAAGTCGATTTGATGAACCCTACTTCTCACAAGTTACATAAAATAAGCACTGGAAATCATAAAAGACTTATGCGGGGAGTGTTTACAGGTTTGTCCTCAGAAAATCTAAGAATAATTGAAAGATATTAAAACGACTTAAATCTTTTGTAAAAAAGAAACTTGTAATAAAAAATATAACGCAAACTTGCAACAAGATCGCCATTGCCGAGAGAAGATCAAATATTTGTCAAAACAATATAAGTATATTATTTGAACTTGGTGTCTTGTCACAAATCGGCATATCATAAATAAAAATTTTATGCAAATTATATATTTGTTATGGTAATAACTGTGACAATAACAATCACAATTATTGACAAAAATATTGATGTAATCCAAATGGCACAATTTTGATCAGTTTTATTGTCTTCAGGACTATTATTAGGAGAATTATTATCTGAAGTATTGTTATTGGGATTACTATATTTTTGTGCGTTATTTGAAGGTGTTATACAAATGTAACAACAGCAACCCACGATTCCATCTTCTGCCGTATAACAGCCATCGTCACCATAATAATCACATCCAGAACCATCTCTAGTACAACAATCACCGCCAAAACAATCACCACAAGAACAGTCATCACATTCGACATCCGACATTATGAATGCAGTGTTATTTCTAAAAAAGTTAATTTATATATATTTATAAACTATTCACTATAGTTTTTACTACTAATATGTAATAATATAATTAAGAAGCATACATGTATATTAAAATGATTCGATTTGTATGGAGACAAAAAATCTTGCTTGATATGTTTTAAACTTATCCCCAAAATATTTCGGTTCAATTATTTCGTTATGTGAGCTGTACCATTTTTAAATTACCATCAAAAATATGGTTATCGGTCAGTGTACACTTTACTTTTTGTCAAAAAAATTACAACATATAATAGACAAACAACGTCTAATACTTAATGAATTTGTTTTAATTGTCGCAAAATAAGGTAAACACCCAAAAGTCTTTTCTGACGGACGCCCCTTATAACGACATGTTTTATACGGATTGAGATTTTGGGTATTTTTCTATAAAAAGTGGGAGTTTTTTTAATTCTCTGATTTTAAGACAAGTTTATATATATTATACTGAAATTGCAATAAAATATCACTATTCGTTTAAATTTTATTAAAGTTTAAATATTAGCTTTATTAAAAAAAACTCAAAAATGTTAAATTTTAAGTCTTTCGAGAAATTCTGCGATCAAATTCCATTAATCTTTTTTATAAATTATCAATCTCCACATTCTAATATTTTCTTAGGTACTAAATACTTGTATAAAAAGTTTATACTTTTATAATGCTAGACACAACCAAAAACATAAATTATTTAAACTTGCTTCTTGCATGTATATTCAGACATATAACTTTGAGTCTACATTAGACAAATTTTTATCAAGACAAACGTCAAAATGAACTCGAATTTATGGAAGGTGGCAACAGTTGTGCAAAAACAACAATATGGCGAATTCAGTAATGTTTTTTATATATGCAGTTTGACAGCTGTAACAACCAAAAATAATAATCAACTGTTTAACTGAGGCTACCTTGTATAGATTCGCACTGATTTTGACGTTTGTCTTGATAAGAATTTGTCTAATGTAGACTCAAAGTAACCTACACATGTAAGCGTATTTTTTGTAGAGATTTACGTAAATTAATTTTTGGCCAACTTTGGAGGGCCATCTCCTAATCCTCCAAATCAATTCAAAAACATCTCAGCTCTGACAACTTGAAATTTTATTGAGATATCACCAAAAAATTATTTCCAAAAAAAAGCCTACACAACGATACAATAATTTTTAAAGGCATTTGTAAACATAATGACGATTTTAGTATTTTCAAATCAGACAAAAACAGTAGAATTTGTTAGGTTTTATATATTTTTGAGTTAAAATCAGACCTTTCAATTTTAAATTCTAAAAACAACAATTTTATTATTTTATAAGTATTTTTCGTTTCAGTTTCGATATAGAATTTTTTGGAATTTTCCAATTCAAATTTTGAAAATATAATTTTAAATTATAATTTTCTTCAATTAGAATTTAAAAAAAGAATAAAATCAAAATTATATTTCTCTTTAGGTTTCAAAAACAACAATTGAAATAAACATTTTTCATGAAGATTTCAGAAATTATCAATTAATGACGAAATTTAGAATTGAGAAAAGAACAATTATGTTATCCATTTTGGAATTTCAAAAATAACAATTCAAATTAGAACTTTTTAAGTTTTGCAAATAAAAATTTAAAAGATATTGCATTTAGAATTCAGAAAAAACATTTAAAATTAAGAAAATATAAACAAAATTCAGAACTTAAACTGAAATAAAAATAGCTTAAAAAACTCATACCTAAACTAAAAAATATGTTTTTAAGCGTTTTTATATTTATGTATAGGAATGTATCTTTTTATTCTGAAACAAGAAAAAAATTATTTAAAAATGTTAATTTAAATATACATAAATACTTAAAAAGCAACGTTGATTTAATTTCTAAGTCAATTTAAAAAACTTACATTGATTTAAATTTTAGGGAGCCATGAGATCTTTAGTGCAGGAACTATATGTACGTTTTTTAACAATATCTCGATCGAAATGTTGGTTGTCCTCAATAATATCTACTGCCCACATTAAATTGATTTTCAAGTGAAAATAAAATGAGTCATTCTATAGCAGCATGTAATGATTCAACTAATAGTTGTATTCAACAAAAAGTATTTATGTAGCGTGGACAAATAATAAATAGATTAGATTAAAAAAGTTCTTTTTATGTTTTTATACTCTACACCACCATAGGTGGTTGGGGTATTATGCGTTTGTGCTGATGTTTGCAACGCATAGAAAACGTTATCCAACACTCACCTTTAAGTATACCAATCGACTCAGAATCACTTTTTAAACCGATCTAACGATGTCCGTCCGTCTGGACAGGCATGTTAAGCTTGTGCACAAAGTACAGGTCGCAATTTTTTAGATAATTCAATGAAATTTGGCACATGGGACTTTTATGATTCAGGGACGAAGCCTATTGAAATTGGTTGTGATCGGTCCATTATTTCGCCTAGCCCCCATACAAATGTCCCCCCGGAATTGAGTTTCAACACTCAAAATTGCCTTAAAAATAAGAATATTTTAATGAAATTTGGAGAAAAGAAGTTTTGTACAAGTATCAATCTTTGTACAAAATTTTATGAAGATCGGTCCACGATTAACCATAGCTCCCATATAAACCCCTGTTCCGAAAATCACTTTGACGTGCATAAATCCCATACTAATATTAGTACAAAGTTAATATTTGACACAAATAAGTTTTATATAAGTAGAAACAACATTGCCAAATTTTATTCGAATCGGTCCATATTTTACCATAGCTCCCATATGAAACCACTTCCGAGAATCGCCTAAAGGGCATAAAATCATATAGATGTTAGTATCAATCCGTTATTCTGTATTTGTATATTTTATTTTACATTTAGTAAAAGTGTTGGTCTAATATGAGTCCCCTTTCCGAAATATTATGGTCATACATAATGGTGTAGGGTATCATATGGTCGGTCTTGACCGACTATACCTTTTTTTCTCGTTTTAATTTGTATACATACATACATATGTATGTACATTAAAGTGCATTAATTTGTATAGAGACAAAAAATGTTGCAAATGCACTCCCCAAAAATTAAAAATTGATATGTTTTATCAATCACCAAAATATTTCGGTTCAATTATTTCGTTCACGTGAGCTGGACCATATTTGAAATACCTCCAAAATATGGTATTCGATCAACAGTGTACACAATCTTTAACTTTTTGTCAAAAAAATTACAAAATATAATAGGCAAATGACGTTTAATACATATGTAATAAGCAATTTTATTTATTTATTTATTTTTTCAACTCATTTGTTTTCAACCTTATGAAATGAAGATTTTTGTAATCTTCATTTCATAAGGACATTAAAGTGGACATTTTCCATCGTAATTTAGATTTTAGAGCATCATTGAAATTGTCTTATTCAGTACTATGAATATACATATGTATTCATTTAACCCTTTAGTAAAAATCTAATATTTTGGGATCACCGGTCCATAATAAGTTTTTATGAAAAATAAATGGTTAGTTCAGAAAATAAAAATAAATAAAAGAAGAAAAATGTATTAAAATACCATAAATTCGTGTAAAAAGAACATTTTCTTTTACTCGATTATTATCGCGATTTTAAAATTATTTATTTTATTTTTCATAAATTCATTGTTAGTTAAGTATACAATTGCAAATAACTTTTTGACCCTTTTGCTTTTAAAGGGTTTATTATCTGTAATTTGTAATAGTATCAGAGAAGACCTTTCCAATGGTTCCTTACATTGGGCTACACATGAGTTTTTTCTATCATAATATGTAACAGAGAGTGTCAAATTCGCTTTCAGAAGGGAATAAACATATTGTTTATATTATGTTAAATCTTAAACAAAGTATTTTAATATATCTCATAATATTTCATTATTTTCACTCAGTCACAGAGTAAACGTACTTTTTATTTCAGAAATTCGAAATTTTTTAGCACAATTTTAACGGTAATATGTAATATGAATGTAGAATAACCATTAAAATAAAACAATTTTACAAAAAAAATTTTAGTTTTTAAGTACTTTTCAATATACACATTCACACACATAAACAAACTTTCGTATATGTGTTTTTTTTTTTTTTTTTTTTTTTTTGCAGTAAATCTTATAAGATAGTTGTGTAGAAAAAATCTTATAACAACAGTCCATAACTTTGAGTCTACATTAGACAAATTTTTATCAAGACAAACGTCAAAATTTTATCAAGATAAAGATTTGTCTAATGTAGACTGAATTTGTCAGTATTATTGCAGCGTTAAAAGAAAATTGTCAGCGCTCGAGCTCTGACAACGTTGTCTTGATAATGCTTGGTAAAAGACGCCATCTTGATTGTTGTTGGTACTTTTTGCATGGTTTATTATGACAAGCATTTTCCCCTATAATTGATAGAGATAAAAAATTATCTGCAACTCAAACAAAAATTTGACGTTTGTCTTGATACAAATTTCTCTAATGTAGGCTCAAAGTAATATTTCTTATAATATATATTTTTTCAGTCTACACGTGCGATAATTCTCTCAGAGAGCAAATTTTACACTCTCTGTTACATATTATGACATAGAAAACTCTCGTGTAGACCCAAGTTAAAACCCAATATATCTTGAAAATATTAAAAAAAAAAAAAAAAAAAAAAACAATTACATATTTAAATCATAGTATAATTATAAAGTATACTCGTAAGAACAGCTGTTTTACAATTTTTTCATTGGCAAACCTCGCGGTACTGTCAAATTGTTTTTGTATTCATATGTAAAATTTTTTTCGATTTTTTTTACTCTTGCTCTCCTTCATTCTCTCATTTTTCCGTTCAAAACATTTTGACATTGTGGGCAGTAGTTTAATAAAATCCTAATATTTCGCAAATGGAAAGGGATGTACGAATTTTTTAAATGCAATTACAACTATTAATATGTATCTATTATATTTTGAAGTTGATTTTCATATAGTGAAAACTTTGATAATATTGAAAGAAATTCGTATTTTTAAAGGTGTTTTAAAAATGGCCGAGCTCACAGTGTTTCCAAAACTTTTTTTTTATAATTCTGTAACTTGTGAACATGGGCAGAGCTGAGGTTTTTTGAGGTTCCTAGACGGTTAATGTATTTTTTTATTTTATTTTTTTTTTTTTTTTAATATTCAAAAATTCATTTATGATATGAAAGAAAAGAAATGTTATCTTTTTTAGTTTAAGAGATATTCAAGTCGAAATAATTTTTTTTTTTTCTTAACTTTAAACATTTTTTTTTAACTTAAAAAAACTCCCACTCTTTTGTACCAAAATGCCCAAAATCTCAATCCGATTAAAACAACTTTCAAAAATTGACTTCTTTCATTTAAATCGTAACTTTATCGTTATAAGAGGCGTCCGTCAGAAAATTAGGGTTCATCAAATCGACTTTCGAACAATCGACTTTTTGTTTTAAAAAGTCGATTGTTTGGTTTGCAAATTGTCGATAACTCGACTCTCTTAATGTCAAAAGTCGAAAATAGTCGAAATTTTATATATTTATACATCATCAAATCGTTCGTATAGTAAATACATATTTTTGTATGAACCAGCACTTTGGATAGTTAGTTATACGTTAATTAATCAATATATTTTATTGCGTTGTATTCATTTTATATTTTTTAAGTTTATAAGTCATATGAAAAAAATAGTCAAGAGTTGAAAATAGACGAAAAATCGACTATTCCAGTATTAAAAAAAATTTAAGTCGAAAAAATCTACTATTTAAAAATTAAAAAAAGTCGAAAAGTCACTATAAAACCCTACGGAATTTAACAAAAAAAATTAATTTTTGGAGGATAAATTTGCAAAATTTTTTTTCTTCATATAAATCGAAGCTCTTTAATGTACATACATACACAAAAAATTTTAATATATGTAAATGATATTCACATTTTATGCAAGTTGTTTAATAAAATTATTTGTAATGCTAATTGAAATACCCACTATGATGGTAATATTGAAAAAATATAAATAAGCTTGATATTTTATATTTATACATTTTTCCCATTTCATGAATAAATATGTCACATTTAGTTAAATTTTATAACTATTAATAATATATAAATATATTTGCAGATGAAAATAACTAAATATTAGCCTTCTTTTTCTAAACTTTAGGCCAATTGTTGAGCATTTTTAAAGTACATATTTTGTTATAGTTTTCTCTTTATGGTAAAAATACGACATTTAGCCGCCGTCATATAAATCTTCGATTCGCCGCCAAGCGTTTTATATCGGTTTTTTTCGGTGGGTAGTACACACACCGGTGTTGCCAACTTATCATAAAAAATTGGACAGTTTAAGATTTCTTGGATAATTTTATATACTTTTTTAAATTAACTATTATTTTAAGTATGATTCAAAAATAATCTAAAAGAAAATTGCAACAAAATAAAATATCAAAATTGTTTAACTTGTGATTGTAAATTCAAATGATTTTTTATATTGCCCTTAAAATTCATTAATTTTCCGTAGTAAATTCAAAATTATATGTATATTATTAAAATTTTACAAATCCCAAAAATACACTAACTCGAATTAGCACGTTTTACAATAGGGCCAGAGAAAAGAATTAGTTTAGTCTTTAGTCATAAATTAAAGAATATAGGGGTTATTTCAATCTAATACAAATTTAATGATTGAAAAATGTTTTAAGTCAATTTGTAATAGTTTGAATTTAAACAAAAATTTAATGAAATCAAAGGAATTTAGTATTACCAAAGAATTAATTCATATATAAATTAATTTAGGAATTAAACTACAGAATTAATTATGATGAATTTATTTGAAAGAATTCTATATGATTTAATTCTATATTAAAAGTGAAGTAAAGAATTAATTCTTTCGAACTTTTGAATAGGGTTAACAATATTTATATTTTAGATATCATAGTTAAGAGGAAATAAATCATGTTTTTAATATTTAATTCAAATTTAGTATTTTTATAAAATTGTAGAAGCGATTGGGGTAAGTGGAGCATACTTTAGTTTAATTATAATAAAATGCTAATCAATAATCTTTTGAACCATCTAAGGAAGCTTTTATATAAAAATAGATTTTTTTATCTTTTGATATTATCAACAATTTTTGAGTGAAAATGAAAATGTTGGAGTAAAGTGGAAAGTATTAAAAATTAGAAATTTTATTATATTTAGTGTTTAACAAATACAGTGGTTTCCCAGTTTAACGAATGATATGTTGTCAGGCCAATTGGTAAAATTGAAAAATTCGTTAAATCGCTAATATATCTTACTAACAAAACATACTTTTAAAGATTTATTTCAAAGTCAAAATTTACATTTTTAACATTAAAACACAATTTAGTTATCTTATAACAAAAGTGAAAAATAAAACAAAAATAAAAAATAGCAAAATTAAAATTTTTTTAAAAACAAATTATTTGTTTCTTCAAATAACATTATTTTTGACAAATTACAAAAAATTGACTATGGTTGTCAAATACTAGAGAGTAGATACTTGATTGCAACTGTTCTGAACTGTTTATAATGTTAATAAAAATTCTCAATTGAATGGATACTTTAAGCGGATTTTTCAGCATAAACGTTTCAGACATGTATGGTGGTACATGATAAAATGACTAAATACAAACAATTGCATATTTAACAAATAATAAAATTACAGCTTTGTAACTTTTTTTATTTTGTTTTCTTACTCTTTTTCAAATGAAAAAATATTGTCCAAACGAAAATCTCGAATTCTCTTCCTTTTGCATAAAAAGGGAGAGTAGTACTCTTTCACAGGACGAGAAATTTGTTTTATTTACTTTCTCTTATTTTTATAGATTTCAAATCACATTTTTTGGAAAAATTCGTTATATCGAGTACTAAAATATATATATTGTTCGTAATTGAGTACCTTAATGTTAAAAATTTGGACGTACGTTAAATCGCGAATTCGTTAAACTGGGAAACCACTGTAAGTTTATATTAATTTTTAATCTTATTGCTGTGGATTTTTTATTTATTTCTTATTTCCAATTTTCCAGTGGTTTATTGCTTTTACTAAAGCATCACATTTTTCTGTTTTATTGAATTTTCTTAAATATTTTCATATCATAGGTGATTAAACCATTATTTGTTAAATTATACATTGCTTTTATCCCATTATATTTTTCCCACTTCACCCCAATATTATAATTTTTTCGTCAAGTGGAGATCTGAAAAATAATTGTATTTGGAACAAAACTTTTTTGTAATTGAAATATGTGCAAAATAGAGAATTGATATAAAAATTATCTTAATTTGGATATACTCCTCAGAAATGTCCGTTTAAAAAAACTTCTTATTGCATTTTTGATTGCGCTAAAAATGCAATAAAATATAACATTGGTGAAATATAATTTAGATATGTAGTGCAATTTCCCCTATATTTTTTCATATCATGTATAATTTTTTTTAAATTTTTGATAATTTAAAGGCTTTGGTTGTGTAATATGAATTATCGACTCCGGCAACACTGTCGCATATGTATGCATGTAGTTGAAAACGTTTTCAAATACACATTTCATTAGGATGGTCCCAAAAATAGTTTCTAATGTTCCCATCTAAAATTGAAGTTATCATTTCTCAAAATTTTGGTACTGGAAATATCATTTTACAAAGATCAAAGTATAAAAATGTCCTTTTTCGTGTGTTTTTCTTATATATTATGTATGTTTCTTCCAAAGTATTGGTACCATTTGAATTTTTTTTTATAAATTTACATTGACTCTCAAAAACTTTTCATATGATACCAAAAGTAATAAGTACAATCACCATCACTTTTTTTTAAATAAAATTTTTATCCTTCGATTCAACTCGCAAAACGTTAACGACAACAATTTTGAGCGCGACGATCTTAAAGCATGTAAACGAAAATTTTTTTACATTTTCAATTGCATTTATTTAAGTCACAGGTTTCTGATTCTGTAAAGTCTTGAGAATATATATACATTTACATTTTGATTTTCGAGATATCATTCAACGAAATATCTTAAAAATTGCAAAATATCAGAAAAAATTTGGACAAATTTCTTAAAAAAACGTGTAAACGAAAAATTGTTTGCATTTTAAAACGTAAATATTTCAGTCGCTGTAAGCAATATGATATAGATCGGATACTTTTCTGAATTTGCGAAGTCCTAAGATTATAAATATGTAATACTTTTTTATTAAATCCAAACTGTTAATTCATATTCTTAAAAATTGGAAAACAACAGAAAATTAATTTTTTTGAACACTGCATCAACTAACTTCAAGTCAAAAAAACTCCTAGTTTAACAAAGATAATTTTGGTAAATGGTACATCAAAAAAAAGACATTGTCATAATCTATCAGTTGAAATACTAAATAATGTGTTGATTAACACTCCGGCTAGATTTGGCATCGAAAAGTGAGTCGGGAAAAAGGTTATGATAAAAAACCGCAAAACACACTGAATATGGGTGTCATAAAAAATTAATAAGGATCAAAATCAGTTCAATAATTTTGCATCCATGATTGACATAGAGTCAAAAAAACGTGTAAAATATGAGAAAATTTTGAACCTTTACAAAAGTTCTTAAGAAATGGTGTGAAAAACGTGTCCAAAATTTTTTTTGGTAATTTTTAAAATTTTTATATTTATTCAGCGACTGATAATTTTAAACAAAAATAATAAGCATATTTGTATTCTTTGGAGTCTCTAGTTTCATAAAAGTATAACACTTTTGAGATACCCTGTATAGGTACCTAAATATTTACATTTGAAAATGTAAAATCTTTTTCGTTTACATGCTTTAAATGAACTAATATTAAATTTTAGTTGAAAAATCGAATTTAAAATTTTTTCAATACAAATTAGGCCACCTTAATATAAATGCATAAAAATGTAAATAAAATAGTAATATTTATTAATAATGAATTTTAGTAATATTTAGTAATCACTTTTGAAAATTCTTGTTTCTTTTTTTCATAGTAAATTAATTGAATAACTTTTTTATTCCAAACACATTTACTGACAATAAATATTTTTAAATTATGAAAAAATGTAGTTGGTTGCAAGTGTGATCATTTCACTTTTTTTATGCACTTTAATATATGTATTTCACAAATATTGCACATATTAACATAAGATTTATAAAATGCTACCAATTAGCTATATTAATATAACCAATTATTATTAACTTTATAATATTAAATTTTAATTAAACTTTGATGACTAAAAATGTATTTATTATTGTATACGTACAATTGATATTATCAAAGACAAATTCTAAATTATTGCTAATAATTCGCTATGTATTGCAGCGTACTACTAGTTGTAACAACAAACGACGACTGTTTTTAGTAGCAGAATTTCAATTCAGTTAAGTATATATATATTTTTTGTGTTTAAACCAAAGATTACCGTAACGTTATGTAAACGTATCATAATGTAAATAAATAGAAACGTAAACGTAACATATGCTTTTTTGTTATTATTTTTTATAATAATTAATTTTGCGTAATGATGACTTTTGCTAAAAAAAATAATTATTTTTTTAATCAAATAATTGTTCATATTTTTAAAAAATGTTTATTGTTGTAAAGAAAATATGATTAAAAATTTCTCAATAAAAAATACAACCATAAATATAAAGCAAGGTTGGTGGCTAAGGGATTTTCTCAAAAATATGGAGATGATTATGATCAAGTATTTGTGCCGGTGGTTAAGTAAACATCTTTACGAACATTATTGTCAATAGCAAGTTTTGAAGACATGAAGGCACCTCACGTAGATGTCGAAACATCTTTTCTTAATGGTAAGTTAGATACTGAAATTTATATACGTCAACCAGAAGGGTTTATAGAACCCGATAAACAAAATTTTGTTTGCAAGTTAAAACGTAGCATCTGTGGTTTAAAGCAGTCGGCTCGCTGTTGGAATCTACGAATTAATGACGTTTTAATTAATTCTAGAATCAGAAGGGGAAAGGCCGAGCCATGCCTTCATGTCAAAACATTAAACCAATAAAAAAATTACTTGTTAGTTTATGTAGATAATATTTTAGTGGCGTGTAAAAGTGTTTCTTTAATAAAGAATGTAACTTTATTAAAGCAATTTTGAAATAACTAAAGTTATATTTGGGTATTGAAATTTATCGAAACAAAGAAGAATTTTTTTATCAATCTCAAGAAGAATATATTAATAAAATTATAAATGACCTCAATCTAAGAGATGCTAAAAATTCAACAATTCCAATGGATCCTGGTTACTTGGAAGAGTGTAACGATCAATCTTTTTTAAAAGACAATTGGATCTTTACTGTATCTTTCCAATAACACACGGTCAGATATATCAGTGGCTGTATCTGTATTATCTCGAAAAGTAAACAGTCAACGTTATTATCTCGAAAAGTAAACAGTCAACGTGATTGGTCGGGAATAAAAAAACAAGCGCGAATGTTATATTCGGCTCGGCCCACCATCAACTTTTTCAAATTTTTTTGATATATGGGAGGTGGGCGGACCACGCCCATTTTTTGGAAAATACTCGTGTAACGGAAGTGAAAATTCAATGTGTGTGTGTGTGTAATTTTCCTTAAATTTAAGGAAAAAATGTGTTTATCTTGTGTTGTTTTTCTCTCTCACAAGTGTGTTGAATTCACACAGATATTGTATGTGAGGAGAGAGAAATGTTGTTGTTGTACGAAATAGAGTCATTTTCCATTCTTAGTATTCTTTGCAGCCAAACATCAAATTTTTTTGGCGAGAAATACGTTAACACATGATCATTAATTGCTTTGCGAATTGAAAAGGAGCCAATTGGAGCAAAATTTTATTGCTGATTTTGGAGGACCACCTATCAGGGATATAACGGGACTTTGTAGAACAACAAAATGGCAAAAAATTTAAGAAGAAAAATCTTCAAGATTTTTTTCTTGATAACTTTTTTCAAATTATTATTTTCTACGATAGATAACGCATCAATCTTTAAAACAAAAAAAAAAAAGATTCATAAAGATCTTGCTTAAAACAAAAAAGTTACAAATATTCAAAATTAAACTTCTCATCAAAATAAGTAAAATATTATATCTGTCTTCAAGCACAGTGCTGTTCAACATGCCGTTACTTAATAACGGTTATTTTTTTTTTTTTTTTGTTAATTTTTTTTTTTCATTTTTTTTTTTTTTTTTAACGCGAAAAAATCAGGGTTTAGGTTTTTTTGACAGCTAAATTTGTTTTTTTGGGATCAAGTTGGACTTCTAGCTGTTTTCTATGGCTTTTAGCCTTGTACCAATCAAAATTTTACTAACAATCATTATAGACTGGATTCTATTAATACCAGGAAATTTATTTATATTTATAATAAAATTTTAAATCTAGTTCTGGCAATAACTGATGTGTATTTCATTTCTAATTAGTCATTTGTTGTAATGTCTTCAATGACATATTTACGTTAAATATCAAAAAGCTAATGAAATCAGGATTAAATTAAATAAAATTAAAAAAAAACTATGTATGTATGTATGATTTATTAATGAAATGCAAGAATAAGTTAATGCCTTTTTAAGTTCAGCCATTAGACTTATAAATTAAGAAAAATTACATTTTGCATGCAACAAGTACAATCATAAACAATAACTGTTTATTTTTTATTTTTTAATATTATGGGAAATATCTGCAACGTTTATTTAACGTAAAAAATCTATAATTTTTGCGGAATAATATGTTTTTTTACCAAAAATTCTATAATATAATTTACGCCCAATTTTTAGGTAAATACCCTGGTATTTAGGCATATCTACACAATTTACCAATTTTACCCGGTATTTACCAAATGGGCATTTACCCATTTTCCATCTATAACAATCATACTTTTCTATCGTTTCACATTGGATAAAGAAATTGCATATCTATTAAAAAATTTACTAAAAATAATAAATTTTCAAAAAATTTACTAAAACCTGTATAAATACATAGAGTAACTTCGGGTAATATGGTATACCTATTTTTATTTTCGCTGTATAACTGAGAAACTAATCGATAGCAATATAATAGACTAAATGTATTTTGTTGTTGTATGAATTAGGTTTCTGACAATTCAGTTAGGTTTTTTTCTCTCACACAAATATCTAGTTGTTAAACTATGTTTGGTATACTCACGTGTAGTATTTTTTAATAAAGAGAAAACAAAATTCATATGAGAAAAAAATTAAATTACTTCAATAAAGTATGTTAGAATATTTTTTGCAAGAATCACTAAGAAAAATAGCGGTACGATATGGTATGCATCTTTCATGAGCCCAAACTTGCTCGCATTGCAGACTGGAGACCCTTGTCATTATAACTGAATTAACCCCATACGTATTATTACAGTATTTACAGGGCGTTACCTTAATGACACGTGTTTAATTAAAATAAATATTAAAATAAAAAATATGCACTTAATATACAATATCGTTGTAATTATTATTTTCTATCTAAATACTCACCATTTACTTTACAATTAGTTTACTGTAGTTTAAAACACTTGCTTTTCCAAAAAAAATCAATTTTTGAAAAATTTGATTTTTGAAAACTGCAAAATTTGCAAAAACCAAATAGAATTTTGCTTTCTTAAATATCTGAGATACTAACCAATTTAGTTGGTATTGTTATTGCTATGTTTAGACTTTCCGAAAAAAACTATACCATATTACCCGAACTTACTCTATGTATGTATTTGCAAAATATAAAAAAATCTAATTGAAAAAATTTGTTAAAAGTAATAAACTAAATAAAAAGAGTAAATTTGCTAAAAAATATTAAATTTGCAAAAAAAAAAAAAAAAAAATTAAAAAAAAATATATCTTATAATTTATAAACTATTTGGTAAATTAATAATTTACTATTAATTGTGCTTAAATAACAAATTTGCTGAAAAATGTTGTTAATTTAGTGAAAATCTACCTAAAATAGTAAATATACTAAAAATAACCAATTTCTGAAAATTTCCCAAAATTGCAAACTAGTGAATGTGTCAAAAAAATTTTAAAAATAAATAAAAAAAAAATCAATTTGCTGTAAATTTACAAAAAATACTTCATTTTGATTTGATAAAAAAAAAAAAAATAAATTTACTAAACTTTTTTTTAAGGTAATACGTAATTTTTTAAAATATCTAATTTGATAAAAAAAAATTTACTAAAACTTTTTACAAATTGGTCTTCAGTTCCCTACTAGGGATTGAAAAATCATGGTAGCTAAAAAAATTTTTGATTATTTTATCCAAATAGGTGTCAAAAAAAATCGTAAATCGGCTGGTGTGGTCTTCCTATAAAATTTTTGTCTACAGGACACTATAGTATAAAGTGGTTGTGGATTGGACAAGAAAATATACGAAAAAATTAATAACAATTATCGGCAAAAACTATTTTTATTCTTTAAATCAAGGTTGGCAACCGATTCAAAAAGGTAACGGTAATGGTATTTTAAATTATTTGGGTAAGGGTATTTTAGCGGTAACGGTATTTTATCGTTATCGGTGTTTTGAGCTATTTCGATAATGGTATTTTAGCGTTATCGTTACTTCGTGTTATTTCGGTAATGATAGATTAAGGCAGAGACTAAAGATAACTGGTCCACTTATCAAAATCACATAAATTACCACTTATTTTAAGTTATAAAAAATAAATCGCACTAAATAACTGGTATAAAGAGATTTTTATTTACATAGTTAAGTATAACCTTTACTACTTTTTTTGTTTTTTTTTTTTTTTTTTATTAAACAGATGTCAATTAATGTTCATATGATGTCCAAGTTACTTAATTTTAATATAAAATAGTACAATTCCATTAAATGCTAGAGCCATTTAGTTTTTAAATCATACAAATAAATGTTAAAGTCTGACTTTTATCAAAAACAATGTGTTAAAAATAACTCCTCTTGAGTTTTATTTTCTTTTACTATTCAAATTCGTTCAGCCATTTATTTCAAAATTTCTCATATAAATCACACTTTAATCGAGTTAACATAAAAATCAATTTATAAATGATAAATGGTGCTAAATAACCGCAAAAATATAAGTGGACCAGTTATTTTTGGTTTCTGGTTTAAGGGCAACAGTTGTTTCAAAAATTTCGATTATCATTTCATAACCAAGAAATATAAAGTGGAGTCAAGTGTTACAAGGTCGTTCTAGGATATCCATAATATTATTACTAGTTTTATTTTAATTTTATTAAAAATAACTATTTTTCTTAAATCGAGAAATAACAGTAACGGTATTTTAGTGTTTTCTGTATTTTGTCCTATTTATATAACGGTATTTTAGCAGTATTTCCAATTATTTCGGTAATGGTGTTTTAGCGATAACAGTAGCCAACCTTGCTTTATATGTATTATGTTCACACATATTCGTTTTCGACTTGTTTTTTGGAAAACACAATGAGTTTAATCATCACTGTTCACATATCATTTTAATGTGTTTTTCCTTTTGGCTTGTTTTTCGTTTCCAAAATATTTTCACACATTTTTAGCTTAAATACAAATTTTACAGACAAACACTTTCTAATTGAAAAAATACAATTTTAAACAAATAAATTCATTCATAATTTTAAATTTTTTGTTTTTAAACTGTTTGACAATTTTTACAAATTTTTTTTTTCAACAAAAAATTAAAAAATTCTTCCCTGCATGGAAATTTAGTATGTTTTTATTATGTTAAATAATTAACTCGAAAAACAAGTCAATTTGTTTGCGTTTTTTAAGAAAACGACTCGCTTTTCAAAAAACATATATGTATATGTGAAGAACATAGCATTAAATGATGGAATTTTCATAATTCATTTAATATATTATTTATTTAAAATTTCTTTATTTTATATTAAAGAACAAAGTTCATCTAATTATTATGATACATTATTGTGGTATAAATGTAATTTTTTTAACGAATTATAATTATTAATAATTTGTAGCTTTTTTGATTTCTTCGGTTTCCTATTTGTCATCAATATAGAAAAAAGATAAAATGTAGTTAAGATTAAAAAACATGTTTTTTAATAACAAAACGTTATGTACATACTAGGGTATTCACTCGAATATTGTTTGCTCGATTAATCGTCAAATTAAAATCAAATATTCGTTCGATTAAATTAAAATAAAAAGAATTTCGAGTAAAAATTTATTCGAGCAAATTATGCCGATTAATCGAATAATTCGAGTAAAAAAATATTTTAAATAGTTCCTTTCTTAACTATTTTTTAGGATGTTTTAATTTTAGTTTTTTAAAAAATTTAGCTTCAAAACAATGTTTCAAAATTTTCATAGGATGTTTAGAATCTTAAAGTGGCACCACAATTCGGAAGTTTATTAAAAAAAAATATATATTTAGTAAAAGAACCGAATATATGACTAAATTACAGCACGTAATTAAAAGTCGTTTCGATCACAAAAATTAATGCAAAATTCAAATAATATTCTATAATTTTAATAATTTGAGAAGGATAAAGAAAACGGATCCTCCTTATTATATTAAATGTTTTATAAGAAATAAATTAGAGGATTTTAAACTTGATTTACAAAAACATATCAATAAATTCTCAGTCTGGTGTGGAGGATATGATGGTGATGGCTTGGATGGAATCAAAAATAGGAAGAAAGGAAAAATAAAAAATTGAACATTATGGGTAAAAGTTATGGTTAATTTCATAATAGAGCCAATTATAATTCTAACGCGTACATTTGGGAAAAAGTATTATATATTTTAAATTTACAATAAATTTGTCTATTAAATGGAGAAAAGTTGTAAGTTTTAACTTACTGTATATATGACTAATTTACTATACAAGTTTATAGAATTTATAATGAATTTTCTATACTTTTACACCGGTATTGTTAGGAAATTAAGAGTTGCGAAACATTTTTGGACAAAATAGAACTAAAACATAATCACGAGATCACTATAATATAAATGAGAGTAAATTATTCAAAAAACTATATACAGTTGTATATTATTAAATGACTGTCTAATACTTAATTTATGTCTGGCGATTAGTCATCGTAGTATATGGGTAAAACATTCCCAAATATTGTAAATATATTTTGAATATAATTGAAAACCTCTGTGTAGCACATAGATTAGTATGTGTCCAAATTGAAAAGTGAGACAAAATCGCTAATTATTTCAAAGTGGTTAAAAACTCAACATTAAATTGTTATCGAAAGTATAGATAATTTCCTTTAATTTAACCTCACTTTAATATAAAATTTTGTTCGAATTAATACACCAAAATGGTTAGACATATTTTACTATCAATGAATAATAATCAAAAAAGACAAATATTCATAAATATTTACGCAAATTTTAATTATATATTATTTTTGAAAAACTATTTCTTGTTTTAAGCTATATTTTTGTTTAATTTTTTAATAATCATTGAAAAACGAGTAAAATTTTAAGGTATAATTTACACGAATAACTCGAGTAACTTAAAAGTTTTACTCGATTATTCGAGTAACTTAAAATTATTCGAACAATGGAAAAGTCGAGTAAAATGATTACTCTAGTACATACTTTATCTTGAGCTTTGCATAATTTTCAATTAACCGTTGTTACTTGTACATCTTCACTTTTTACTGGCAAGACTTCTTAAGCTTTATTATCGAGTGCTTTCAAATTCTTTATTTTATGAACATTATTGTCTTCACTCTTTACGAATTTTTATAAAGTGTATGCGGAACAATGTTAATTGTTTCTACATGTTTTCTTTTATATATCGTCACCTAATATGCAAAAGGGCGTAACAACAATTTTTATTTTTTTATAGGAGAAGCAAAAAACTTTGTGGAATTAAAGATATTTTAGATTTAAAATACATATTTTATTGTCTTGCTTAAAATACGACTACAGACTTATTTCTTAAGATTTTTTTTATTTTTTGTTAATATTTTTTAAGTTATGGTTGTTACCCCTTTTTGGCATTCGATTTTCTGAAACAAAAAGACGTAACAACATTAAACATGAGAAATGGTGATTTTGTTTTTAGAATATAAGTATTCTTCCCACTTTATTAAGTAATAAACATGTTTTTTAGTAAGTTTATTAAAAACAAAATTTATTAAAATTCATTGTATTTACACAGTACATAAATATTTTAAAATATCTATTAATTTAATATTTCAAATGATAAAAAACTAAAAAAATATTAAATTCATTAAATATGTATGTAATAATTTATTTTAGAAAAAGAAAAAATACTTCAGTATAGAATGTTAACAAAATTATATTTAATTTTCAAATGGAATGTTGTCATAAAAGTAATGACAATCTGTAGGAAGTATAGATTTGAGGTCTTGAAGGTGTTCCCATTTCTTCTTCGAAATTTTTAATCTTTGGGTATGTAGTCGACAAGGTTCTTTATCAGTGAAATTTTTTACTGTTCGTTGTGGAAGAATCGCATATTCATCTGCAATATTTGTTTTAAAATAAATGATTCCAGTGTTGTCGTATGCCAAGGCACGAATCATGTTTACCGTGGGATCTCCTTTTTTACCTATAAATGAATTTAAATTTGTAAAATTTTTAATGCATAATATGCATCAAATAGTTATTCTTTACCTGGTCGAATAGATAGGTATCTCTTTGGAAGCGAATCGTAATCAAGAAAGTATGTATGATCTAAATGATGTACTTTTAACGGATGTGGATTTCTTCGTGAGTCTTTTATAAGATCGACAAATTGCGAAGGTAAATTAATGAGCTTATTATTTATTTTACGTTGAATAAGAGAATGTGTGGAATCACACTCCATTTGAGTATGCCCAACTATCAAATATTTGTGCTCAATTGTTACGTTTTTTTCATCACAGAAGGAAATTAGAGCATTGGACAACACCACATTTCTATTCTGATAAAAACACCCATCAGAGTATATAACAATATGATGAATATTTGGCGAAGTAAGTATTAGGTTTCTTAAATGTTTTATTATGCAAGTAGCAAAGGTAGATGCAACCAAATTCCCTTCGGTTTCATCCCAGACATAGTTGTCAGAGTCATGCGTAATGACAATGCGTAATGAAATTGTGTATTTGCAATTTCATTTTATAGTATGATGCATTTGCATTTGATTGTGGAAGGAGTTTCACAGCTTGCATATCAATGCACAGCAATGAACTTAATCCAGACTTATCATTTTCAATGTCATTTATTTTCTCTTCTCTCATATTCTCAATGTCTTGTCTATGGCTGTCATACTGTGCCTGGGATACGTTTTTTGCAGCGTATGATAAACAAATGTCACACATATCATTTCTTGGCTTGAATATAGAAACATTTTGTTTTTTTAGTTCTGACATAAACATAGTAAAAGATATGGGAGCAATTCCGTTTTCTTTATGAGACTCGCAGTCCTTAGAATAAAATTGATATATTTGTGTGTATGTTTTAAAATCCGACTGCAAATACAATTTAGTGGTACATTTACGTCGATAGTGTAACTTCAGCTTTGGAACATCCTCTAACCATTTTTTGAAAAAGTTTAGACGTTCCTCGTATTGTTTTCCTGGTTTTGTTACTCTTTTAGCCACAGATATTAAAGTATTTTTTTCTTCTGGACACATTTGGGTACCATGCAAGTCATTGGAATCTACCCAAAGTCTAAGCATTTTTTCGCTTATACCCAGCGTTGACAGAAACATTTGCTGACATACCTGAACACGAACAGCATTATTTATTAAATAATATAATTTAGTAACAGATCGCCATGAGTTTTCTACGTAAATACGTTTTCTATTGATGCGTTCAATAAGATTACTTGCATACACTTTTTTTTGTTCCCATGACATCTTCCAGAACCGATCAAATATTACCTTGCGCATGTCTTCTGAAAAAAGGTTGCAATGGCGAACTTTACTTTTATCACAATAAGTTGATGAACATCCCACTTTTAAATCTCTTGGATTTCTTTCACATACTTTTCCCATGGAAAATCCTTCGTATGCTTTGCCATTCATCCGTTTTCTTTTATTTTCCACTCTTTTATTTGTTTTTTGGCACTATGTTCAGTTTCATTATTATTATTTTCCATTTTCCTTTTTTTTACAAATATTTTAATATTTATTTAATTTTTTCACAATATATACCACTCACTCAAAATATTACAGTTAACATTAAACGAAAAAATTATGAACACAAATTGACAAAAAAATCGTAGGCAACTTAGTTATTCAAAAATAAAAAGAGTCAGTTTTTTCATTCAAGTGTGTTGTTACGCCTTTTTGTTTTTGAAATTTATACACTTGTTGTTACGGCCTTTTGAATTTCGTTTGTAAAATCGTTTTTTCTTGACGTATAAGTTCAAAATTCTGGAGAGACATGTAATTTAGTTTAGTGCATTATAATCAATCAAAAACTCGATTTTGAATTTTTTTGTTGTTACGCCCTTTTGCATATTAGGTGACGATATATGGTGTTTATTTTATTTATCATATTTTCTTCTTTTATAACTATGGAGTTTCTTTCATCTACAATTTTCTCATCATCCTCTTGCTGTTTTTCGTACTCCTTTGACTTTCTAGGATTTTCCTGTCCTTTATAAATAATGATTTGATATCCATCATGAACACATTTCTCATCTTGTAATTCTTCATCTTCGATTTGTTGTCCTTTATATTGTTCTTCAGTAATTTCGTTGTAATTATTGAAATTGTATAAAGGTAATGCTATGGCCATCATGCCATCCGGTTGAAATAGCTTTTTTCGTCTTCTAACTGTACGCTCTGATACTGACAACATTAAAGCCCAAATTACAATAGCGCGTAGTCAGCAACAGTATCAGAAAAAATTATCAGTTGTTCACTGTCAGAATAACATGTTGCTGCCCATATAATTACATTTAAGCGCACGCAGCAAAAATTTACAACCACCATCTTGCTTTATTCTACTTGTGTATTTTAGCCTCTCATTTATTTGTTCACTCTCTTTGTCTCGCTCTCAATATGAAAGCAGCGCAGTGAATTTAGAAACAGGGCTAAATGAAACAGCACTGCAAACTGCTGCTGCCCAAATGTAATCAACAACATAACAAACAGTGCTTTCTAAATTATCAGCTGATTATGGCGGCACACACTGCTGCTGACTACGCGCAATTGTAATTTGGGCTTAATTCATTCCTTATTTGCACAGCAGACTTAGAAGGGCTTTTTGCTGAAATTATTTTAATTTGTTCATCCTCTCTTTTGCTTGTTTTTAGTGGTCTGCCAAATTTTTTACTTTTTTTTATTTTGTAAAAATTATTTCTATTTAAAATTTAAAAATAAAATAAGTGACTAAATACATACACACATACATATATATTTTCCAAACAAAAAAGTATTTTCGAAAAAATGTCAATTAAATTATTAATCAGAATTTTAAAATGATTTTAATTATTTTTTGTAATTAAATAAATTACTCGAAATAAAAGTATTCTAACAAATTAAATTTAAATGTTACAAAGAAAAATCTAAAATCAAATTTCAATTACAAAATAATACAAATTCAATTAATTAATTAAAATTCAATCTATTGAAAAAAAGTATACTAAATTATTCTTTTTATCACTTATATTTATTAATTATTAATTGATACAATAAGAAATTGTTGTGTATTGAAATTGTTTTATTGATTAAAACTCAATATTAAAATTAAAACTAGAAACTATTTTTATGAAAAAATTAGAAAGACAATTTTTGATTGAAAGAAACATGAACAAGTGATTTGAACAATTATAAAATATCAAGTTAAATGTACAACACACTTTCCCTCTTTACGATTTGATGTGTTGATTCATGTTGATGATTATGGACTAAACAATACACGGGGTTTTTGTGGCCGATTTGATCTTCGGGGAGCAACTGAAGTTGAAGATAAAGGACGATCTTGGATAGGGGTTGTTGTATTGGACTGAGATCTTATATTTGTTAACTTTGGTGTTATTGGTATTGATTCTCTTATCTGATCATGATCTGATAACGATATTTGTCTATTTGATGTTTCTGTTGAATATGCAGTAGAATAACTACTCGCACTTTCAGTATGTTGACTTGAAGTCGACTGGTCATTTCGTTGGATATTTGGGGTTACTGCAAAATAACTCTCAGGTTGTTGAGTTGCAGTTATTGTATTTCTATATGGAACAGATAATTCCTTTCCTCCTAACACATTAGAATTATGTTGGTCGGTTGGAATTGTATGTTGTATATAAGTTTTATTAGATGAGCATCCCAAAATTTGATCAACGTGACGTTTAAACAATTTTCCTTGATAACGGATTTCATAGTGCAAGTCCCCAACACATTTTATAATCGTGCCTTTTATCCATGCGATGGTTATGTGATAAAAAAAATATACTTGTTCCATTAGATTCAAGGTTCGAAAGGAAGGTTTGAAATTTTGTTATTATTTTATAGTAATTTTAGTATGCAAATCATCTGGTTTTATAAGATCCAGATGAGTCAGTAACACACGACCTAAAAAGTGTTGGAATTTTGGATGACCAGTTGTAGAATGCGGTGCTTACCGATATTGTTTGAGGAATATGTTTAAATGTTGCTGGAGACTGTTGCAGGACGTTTGCATCGCTTTTAAAGCACTCTTTTCGGTTTGAACACATCTTTCAGCTTGCCCTTTAGAAGATGGGTGATAGGGGGCCACAAATTTATGAAATTTTACACCTACTATCTGTAGAAACATTTTAAACTCTTTTGACGCAAAATTTGTCCCTTTATTTTTGCCATACCCAAATGGGATGAATGTAAATTATTTAAGACTAATTGACGGACTGATATAGGAATAACAACTCGATGTTCAAAAACTAAACAATTTGCAGGTAGTTTGTAGTGAGACTCTGAAGCTTTATACCCGGCACGGTTTAGACATTGCCCTTCTTCAAGGAAACGCACGATTTTTCCCAATTTTTCATCTTTTCTTGTTTCTTTGGCTATACGTTCAGCATTTAATGGTAACTTTCATCAAATCCTGCTTTATCTTTTTCCAAAAATAATGTGCCTTGTTTTGGAAAGAGGCAATGAATTTCTTCTTTTGATTTCAATGGCAATCTGGAGCAATAGTCTGCATTAGAGTTTTCTTTGGTTTGCTTAAAAATAACATCATAGTTAAAACTTTATAAATAATATGCATAATTTGCCATCCGACTTATATATAAATTGGGAAGAGTCTTCTCTGGATGTAGAATTTGCGTTAACAGCTTATTGTCTGTTATTAAAGTAAAATGACGTGCATACAAGTACAAAAAGTATTTCTTTACTGCCCATACTATGGCTAAGGCTTCTTTGTCATAGAGTTTTTCCGTAGTCGTCATTGTTCGACTCGCATATGCGATGCGTAAGAACAGCACCAAGTCCTGTCTTACTGGTATCAGTTGCTAATATTAGTGTTAAAGAGAGATCATAAGGTATCATAACCTGAGGTGAAAGTAAAATTGCTTTTATATATTCATAAGCTTTAGGTGCATCTTTGGACCATTCAAAACATTAATTTTTTAGCAAATCTCTTAATGGCTTTTCTCTCGTGGCTAAATCTGGGAAAAACGAATTATAGTAAGTTTAGTATGGTTTCAGTGTGTTTATCCGATTTATGAATTACATGTGCATCAATTTTATGACCCAAAAACTCTACTTCCGTTGTTGCAAAAATACACTTGGAACGGTTAAGCTTGAGGCCATGTTTTCTCTTCTTTCTAATATCATATCCAGAGTATGTAATAAGGAATCCAAATCTTTCTAATATATTAAAAGGTTATCGAAAAAATTTCGGACATTAGGTATTCCTTGTAGAACAGATTCCATTCGTCTTTGCCAGATATCTGGAATATTTGCAGCTACATAAACAGCTCGGTTGGTCTGAGTGTTAAGAGTCAACACATGACTAAATGCTTCATCCACAGGTAAGTATCTACACTATCGGACAAAATAAAGTGCGGTTTTTTACTCTTGCTATTTAGTTCATAATTATTGTCTTCTAGGTTCATAATGGTCTACATTTTTGGTATCCAGGTATTAGTCGTATTATATTCTTTAAATTAATATGCAAAAGAAGTTTTTGAACTATGTGTATTTCGAGTTTGAGGCAAAAGTGTGGTGTTGATCATGCATTTTGTGCGACATAATAAAGTGACAGTTTAAATTATTTCCTAAAATTTTTTAAATTTTTTGATACAAAATGGAAGGCATATTCTTAAGAAGTGCTAAATTTTATTATTCTATTCATAAATTCTATTAAAATTACTATTACATTTGAAAAATAAGGATAAATTCGGTCATATTATCAGTAAGTCTTCGACCACAATCCAGTAAGATTTCTTGATTCCAGATAGAGAAAACTAATTAAGATGAACGTAATTGTCTTTAAAGTGCAATATTTTAGAATCTGAGGTCAAAAAAACATTTCATTATACAAAATTACAATTTATAATGAAAAATAATAAGAAATTGAGGGCCAGAAACCCTAATACTGCGAAGTAAAGTCGTAGCTATATCGCAATTCTCGCCAAAAAGAATCTCATATTTCTAAGCGGAGAGATGAAGGAGGAAGTAATTTTAATTATTACAAGCCTAACTGTCCAGACAAGGTTCAAACAAATGGGTTTCATATGTACCAAATTTAAGAAAAAAAAATTTATAAGATCTTATAATAAAAAATTTAAAACTTCAGATTTTTCTGTGGCAGTTTCCAAAATTTTCTCAGTTTTTTTAAAGTTTTAATAAGATTTACGTTTATTCATCCAAATAACTGCATTTTAGAATGGTTCTCGGACTTTAACGATTATTTTTCTATTATGGGTCGCTTTATTATTTATAGCACAACAATGATGTGACTTTTACTTAGAATAGGTACTACTAAAACTCCTATGTTTCAGCTTTTTCCTGGCAGTAAAAGCTAATATATTTATAATTACTTCTTTCTTTATGTATTTAAATGATGAAACTCATTCTGTTTTGGCGAGAATATTGATATCGTTACGATTTTACTTCGCAGTATTAGGGTTTCTGGCCCTCAATTTCTTATTATTTTTATTCTTAATTGTAATTTTGTGTAATGAAATGTTTTTTTTTACCTCAGATTCTAAAATATTGCACTTTAAAGACAATTACGTTAATCTTAATTAGTTTTCTCTATCTGGAATCAAGAAATCTTACTGGATTGTGGTCGAAGACTTACTGATAATATGACCGAATTTATCCTTATTTTTTAAATGTAATAGTAATTTTAATAGAATTTATGAATCTATATACATATATAAAAATTAATGTGTGTTTGTTTGTATGTATGTATGTTTGTTTGAAGTCTATAGCCGCCTAAACGGCTAAACCGATTTTCTTGAATTTTTCACAGTGTGTTCCACGTGGGCGAGGTGCCACGCCCACTTACTAAATAACTATTAAAAGTAGTATATCTCGGAAATTGGTAATACTAGAGTCCTCAAATTTTGCAAGAACAACTTTGACACCTATATGAACATTCTGGAAAAAAATTGGTATCAATATTAATATTTAAGAAAAATATGGGCGGACTAGAAGTAAGGGGCATGGTACCTCCCATATGAATTAAATGCAAAAATATCTGGGAAACTATTGGAGTTGGAATGCTCAAAATTTGCACAAAGAATTTTGACATCCATGAAAACATTTGTCTAATAAATTAGCGGATTATGGGGGTATGGTCCCTCCCATAAAAATTAAATACAAAAATTAGTATATTTTTTTAATCCTTTAATTACTATGTATTTCATTTCGGGGGGTGGCGAAGCACACCGGGTATTAGCTATAGAATAATAAAATGTAGCACTTCTTAAGAATATGCCTTCCATTTTGTATCAAAAAATTTAAAAAATTTTAGGAAATAATTTAAAGTGTCACTTTATTATGTCGCACAAAATGCATGATCAACACCACACTTTTGCCTCAAACTCGAAATACACATAGTTCAAAAACTTCTTTTGCATATTAATTTAAAGAATATAATACGACTAATACCTGGATACCAAAAATGTAGACCATTATGAACCTAGAAGACAATAATTATGAACTAAATAGCAAGAGTAAAAAACCGCACTTTATTTTGTCCGATAGTGTATATGCGTCAGTTATGTCTAAGTGACAAAATATGGTAGAACCTTTCATTTGGTTAAATATAAATTCAGCTGTAGGTATTGGATGTTCGTCGATGATCATTCGAGGATTGAGGGTGGTTTTATAGTTTCCGGTGATTCGAATTTTTTTTATTTTTCTTTGCCACTACATGAGTGGTTGAAGCTTATTCGGAGTTATCTACTCGTTTGTAATAGCCTAATACAAATTTCTTGTCAATTTCTTTAGCACAAGTATCTTTCAGAGCTAGTGGAATTTCACTAGCTTTTGCAAATACTGGTTCTACTCCTGATTTAAGATGCATAGATACAGGGAGGGCCCCGACAATAGATCCGCTGTATCTCCGAAAACATGCTCATATCTAGAGAGAAGTTGATTTGCTGTTAAGTTTGGTTTGATAGTTGGAACTGTATTAATGTTTACTCCCTCCAGTCAAGAAAAAATATCATAAAAATTGATTTCATGGACAAAGTGTGCTATCCATTCCCTTCCAAAAAGGGAATCGAAATCTTGTTCTTCTACATACACTTAGTCGTCGTGAAGTATTTCCAACTTTAACCATAACAGGTAAGCGACCAACATATGAGATTTTATGACGACTGTAACTAGAGAATTGTCTGATTTTTAATGCTTCCAATACCACATGGTGCTCCAATTCCATGTTTACGAAACGACCATCGATTAGGACTTTCAATACTATGGCTTTATTAATGTTCAATGCGTTGAGGCTTTGGGTGAAGCTGTCTTCTACTGCAAAACTTTATCTTCTTTAAATTGTGATATTTTTGATTTACATACCTTGTAGATATATGCTCGTTTACCGCAAGCAAAACATTATGCGTTGTTAAATTTACAATGTTTTCTTAGATGCTGACCACCGCACCCTTTACACACATTACCAACAATACGACCATCTAAAACTTATGTCTGTTTTGATATTTGACGTGTTGTGTTTTTGGCGAAATTTCTTTCTTAAACTTATTTTAAGCTGCGTCATAGTGATTAATTAAGACCTTTTTAACTCCTCATATTCTCTGCGAAGGGGTAGTCATCTTGACGCGATGCAGAGCTTACGTGCGTGGACTTGCGATGGCCGGGCTGGAGGAATTAGCAATGTGGGCTTTGCTAATTTCCGGAGGGTCACCCATGCCAGAGGGGCTCGCAAGTAGCACCAACTAAGAACTACCCTTCCCTTGTTCTGATAGCGTTTGTTTTCCCCTATGGGGCGGCTATCAGAACCCACTCAGGCAGCAGGTAAAAAATGCGTATATTTTGTCTGAAAAATGTCCGATAAAAAGTCATGCCCCCCGTACCCGGGCTTCATAATCTCCGGGGAGCCTACTCCCACAGCGATGGTGACAGGCTGTGCAGAGTCGAATGCTACTGCAACCCTAACTAATCTGGTGGTAACACCGGGCCAGACTAGTTCGAAAGCTACTGGTGTTGCAGAAGGTCAGGGTAGGAAACCTAAACTGGCCGACTGTGGCAAATTAAAAGCAACCCGACCAGAAGGCGGTTGTTTAAATAAAAGCGGCGAGGTACCTCTGACTTCTGAACCAAGTACCTCCAAAGCTGCCAAGGTCCTAATCGACAACAAGTCGGTTGAAACCCCTGTTTCGGATACTGACAAAGAGGGAGCGACTAAGTCGTCATTTGAGTCAGCCTCCCATGTGCAAATTGTGCAAAAGGGACTAGTGAAGGAATCCTCCTGTCCCTTTCTTGCACCTCCCCCTGCCAGAACAGTCGACAAACCAGCACACAAGCACAAAACACCTGCGCGAAGGGCCTCAACAACCAGGCGTTCCGCCTTAAAATTCATTGAGCAATTAGGCTCCAAAAGGTCGAAGACCTAACCAAAGAGCAAAAATGGGCAAAGGCTCATATTGCTTCTCTGAGTGAAGCTCCTCCTTCTGCTCCAGCTGGAGCGGTGCCTAAACTAAAGGAAGAGCAGAATACTCAGAATCAGCAACCAGGGATTAAACGTCCCAAACCAGCACCCGTATCAACGAGGTCCTTTAGTGAGGTGGCCAAGGACCAACTCGTAAGGGCTATCATTGATCGTGGTGTAAGCGACGGGGCCATTTCTCATCCGAGATGGGAATTGGTCAAACAGAAGTTTTTAGGTGTGTTCTGGAAGATCCTTGAGGATAATCCTGGACCACCAGCACAATGCGATGACATTGGCTGGTACCAAGATCACGTCAAACTCATGGCTTGCGCAGATGAACGCTCAGCGTCTCTGCTAAAACTCGCCATCAACGAAATCGGTGAAGCATGGGAAGGCGCTAAGTTGGATGTGGTACTTGCCAGTGAAATACCAGCTGAGCCATCAAATACGGAAGAGATCTTGAGGATTCTTCGGTGCTGTAATCCACAGCTTCCAACTCATGACTGGAAAGTTGTTAAGGGGACAGAACCTGAAGGATCTTCAAGAAAGGTGATTGTGGTCCTTAATCAGGAGTCTTTGTTACCACTGAGAGAGAAGCTGGGAAAGGTCCTATGGCTTCAGTACGATCTTTCTCCGTGTATATCGCAGTGATAACAAAGCCAATCCCTCTCCGAAGGTTATCGATGCCGAACAGCCAACTGACTGCAAGGTCAAGGTCGAGGACACTCACTCTCTCACAGAGATAGTGGGTGGTCTCTCTGTGTACACGGATGAGGCGAGTGATGAAGACGCTCTCCTGGAGTCCGACCAGGAGGACGTCAACATCACGATAGTCGACAACAGTGAGAATGTGGAGGGTGACCCAGATCAACCTCCACCACTCTAAGGCAGCTTCTGCTGCTTTGCTGCTTTGATGGAAAGGAAGAGCTAATCATGGTCCAAGAACCCTGAATACATCAAAACAGGGTTTGCGGACTAAACACCAAGGGCTACAAGCTATTGTTTGCCAATTGCTAAAATTAGATCCTGTATCCTGGCCTCTTCCATAAATATCTTCATCTTGTCTGATTTCAGTGATGAAGATACGGTAACTGCAGTTGTTGAGACCACAACCGGCGTCCTGTGGGTGGTCTCCAGCTATATGGCGCACGATCACGGCGACTCCCCACCAGACGAGTTGATCCGGAAGGTAGTACAGACGGCAAATAGCACAGATATTCCTATTATTATTTGTGCTGATGCAAATTCGCACCATATCATCTGGGGCAGTAGCAATGCAAACCCACTAACCTAGAAGTAGTTAATAAAGGCTCAGAGCCGACTTTTATCGTTGCTAACAGAAGTGAGGTTTTAGACATCACGCTGATAAGTTCTAAATTCGCTTACTTAGTGAAACATTGGAGGGTCTCTAATGACTGTTCCTTTTCCGACCACATGTATGTGGAGTTCAATATGGACAATCGTGACACCTTTCTGTCACCTGTACAGAACAGAAGGAAGACGTACTGGGAGGTTCAACGTAGGGAACTTTCCAATTCTCTTAACTACATTCCAGTGATTTCATGCACACGTGAAATTGAATCGGCAGACAACATTCTTACCGAATCGTTGCACTCTGCCACTCTTCTGGCATGTCCACCAGCTACTCCTATAGGTAGGGCTAAACCCCCCTGGTGTCACCATGACATAGCGCAATCTAGGATTGCATATCGTCGACTATTTAATTTGGCCAAAAGATCAGGCGACTGGTCATCTTATAAGGCCTCTGCGAACAAATTCAAAAATTTGATTAGAAATGCGAAAAGGAAAGCCTGGAGAAGCTTTTGCAGTAAAGTAGAATCCTCTTCAGAAACAAACCGATTACGTAAAATCTTGGCAACCACACCGACAGTACCAAGTTATATTCAGAAACCATGTGGTAAATGGACTGTAAACGGCCAGGAGACTCTTGAAGTGTTATTTGACACTCACTTTCCTGGTAGTACCAACTTTGATTCTTGCGAGCAACCAATAATTTGCGATCAGCCCTCGAATAGGGTCTCAGTCATCATTGATGTACAGAGACTTCGTTGGTCGATTGACAGTTTTGAACCATTTAAATCACCAGGTTTGGATGGCATTATACCTGCGGACCTGCAAAGGAAGGCTGACCTAATAATACCATGGCTAGCGGTTATCTATCACGCTTGCCTAAGTAATGCATACATTCCATTATGCTGGACTAGGTGTAAAGTTATTTTTATCCCTAAGGGAGGTAAACCATCACACACCAAACCGAAGGATTTCAGGCCCATCTGCCTGGCATCCTTCTTACTCAAAACACTAGAAAGGGTGATTGATATTCATCTGAGAAACACTATTTCACCTGCTCTTCTCTCATCTTCACAGCATGCCTATACGAAGGGAAAGTTTGTTGAGACAGCTCTTCACTCACTAGTGGACCATATAGAAAAGTCTCTATTGTTTGGAGAGTTTACTCTGGTAGCTTTCTTGGACATAGAGGGTGCTTTCAATAATGTTGAACCTGATTCTATCATGACCGCCATGTATGATTTAGGTATTGATAATAACACTTGTAGTTTGATAGGCAAACTGCTGAGTAATAGGCATATTTGTGCTGATATTGGCCACATTAAGGTGGAAAGGATGGCTAGGGGTACTCCTTAAGGCGGGGTTTTATCACCGTTCCTATGGAATATCACAATCAACACTCTCTATGTAGGTAAGATAATATGAGGATCCAGACGGTCGCTTATGCGGACGACTTCGCGCTGGCAGTATCTGGGAAACATCTCGACACTGTCTCTAATTGTCTAGAATCTACTCTAAAGACCCTTAGTGACTGGAGCATCACATGCGGACTTGGAGTAAATTCGTCTAAGACGGTGTTAGTTCTCTTCACTAGGAAGTATAAAGCGATTGAGTTTAATCCTCCGAAATTAAATGGGATCTCCCTAAAGATCTGCGATAGGGCCAAATACTTGGGTATTATTCTCGATAGAAAACTATCATGGTGACCAATATCCAATCTAGGGCTGACAAGGCCATTATGGCTGTTTACACCTGCAAGAGGGCCATAGGTACTTCCTGGGGGATAAATCCAAGGAGTATGAGATGGATCTTCGAGGCGGTGGTTAAACCTATACTCCTGTATGGAGCTATTGTCTGGTGGCAAGCGATGGATAAGGATATCTATCGTAAAGTCTTTGTAAAAGTCCTTAGGTCGATAGCCATTCTTATTACGGGTGCGCTGCGCACGACGCCGACTAAAGCTCTTTTCACACTTTTGCATTGGTTGCCTGTTGACTTGATGGTCAGGCAGGCTGCTTTCAATTCAGCAATAAGGCTGAATGCAGGATGTCCATGGGGTAGGTCATTCTCGTATTCTAGGCTTCTCAACGAGTGGCCATTCACAGATTGGTTACTGCATCCCGAGACCATTCTTTGATGCAAATTTCTCCGTTATTATTCCTGAACTTAACGCTTCGGCCACCATTCATTCAACTCCTGGTGCTCTGAGGATTTATACCGATGGCTCGAAAAAGTTGAATAGGGTCGGATGTGGTTTCTATGTTGAGGAATATGATAGAAAGGTCTGTTATAGACTTTCTGACATGTGTAGTGTTCTTCAAGCGGAAATATCCGCTATAAAAAGGGCAGCAAACTAAAAGTATCACAAATATCGAGAGATATCTGTATTTTTACTGACAGCAAAGCTACCATTAGATCTATAGCGGGTGTCTTTACGACATCTTTGTTAACAACTGAATGCCGGGTATCTCTTAACGAGATAGCGAGACGTTCAAGGGTTAAGCTAATTTGGGTTCCTGGGCACGGCGATTGTGCTGGGAATATTTTGGTTGATTCTGCAGCCAAACAGGGATTGACTCTCAATGAAAGTCTATTGATAGGTATTCCCGTAAGGGAATGTAAGACTTTGTTCTACAAGGAACTACTAGGTATTGCTCAGACGAGATGGGCTAATGAACCCACATGACGCAATGCTAGAACTATATGGCCCACCTATGATAATAGGAGGACCAACTCCCTCTACTCGCACTCTAGAGTGCAAGTGAGACTGTTAGTGTCGGTAATTACAGGGCACTGTATTTTAGGGACTCATGCGCGTAGAATGGGTCTTCTGTTTAATGACTTCTGCAGAAGTTGTAATGATGAAATGGAGGAAGAATCAGTCTTTCATCTACTCTGCGAATGCCCGGCATTATCAGAGACTAGGAGGTCCATACTAGGCTTTCCGACTCTGGATCACGGTGACTTGAATACAATTGATTTAAAGTCACTATTTTCTTATCTTGTAGGATCAAGATGGTTTGGTGAAGTATCCCACTTCTGACACCAAATTTGGTGTGTATTGAAATTGTTTTATTGATTCAAACTCAATAGTAAAACTAAAAACTATTTTTATGAAAAAATTAGAAAGAAACATGAACAAGTGATTTGAACAATTATAAAATAACAAGTTAAATATATAACAGAAATATAATTGAAAGCCCATAAATCATAAACCCTATACTAAATTTTCAAAAAATTTACTCATTTTTTTGAAAATACAAAAACAAAATATATGTGACTACATGTATTTTGTTTTTGTATGAATTAGGTTTCTGACAATTGAATTAGGTTTTTTTCTCTCACATAAATATCTAGTTGTTAATCTATGCCATAAATTGTTTTATTAGAAAATATTAAAAAATTGAATTTTGATTAATCTAATTATTGATACAATTAAAAAAGAAATATGTTTTTTATGTGTAATTAAATAAAGTATTCTAAGATATATGGTGGGTTCAAAATATATAGTCATAAAATTCAATAATGAATTAATTCCAATATCTCTTTCACACAAACAATTGTAATAAAATATATGAATTAAATTACATACAATGAAATTTAATAAATAATAAAATTTATAAATTTTTTATAATACAAAGTTAAGATTGGTTGGTAATGTGAATATTTTCACTTTTTTCTAATATTATAAATTAGTCATTAATGAAAACATCCCGAATTCAGAAAATCGTACATTTTGAGAATATGTATATATATATATATTTTTTTTTTTAATTTTCTTTATATTTTGTGATTACTCAACAAACCAAGAAACAATACAGAATCATGAATGATATCATAATTTTAAAATTATGTGTATGATAAAATATCGAAATAAATTTTTCCTTAAGGATAAACTTCACATTTTTAGGAAAATAAAAAATAATTAAAAAATTTTGTAGACAAATTATTTTGTTTTATATGAAAATTATATTTTTACAGCAAAAATATAATTTTCATATAAAAAATAAAAGTTCTTTTTTTATTTTTATCGCCGCAATGATATCATTTGATTTGTTGAGTAATTGCTAGTTTTAATCTTTTTTTAATAAATAAAAACCGCATAATATAGTCTGTATTTTCAATTTAGAATTAACATTTATTAAATATTTAGAAGAAAATACTATTATACAAAATATTAAGCACATATCCGTTCATGATCAAATTTTAATTTTATTACAGTTTGATAAGTTTGAACTTTGTATGAAAATTTTGATATATTGAAGACTAATAAATTTGCATTTTGATGGCCTTATTCATGGCCATCTAAATTTATTTTTGCTTTCAAAAATTTTGTTTGAAAAATATTTACGACAATACGATAATAGTGCAAAAAATCTGTAATTTTCATCATAATACTATAAAATACATAAATAATTTCTTTTTATTATTTTAGAAAATTAAAAATTTTAAATGCCCTGCTTTTGTGCAGAAGTTTTTTGTTTCAAATTGAATTAAAAATCGTAATGGCATTTACGTTATATCCCTAGTACTTATATTATTTACATTGCTGTAATTGCATTCACTACATTTATGCTATTTTATTCTATTTGAGTAATTCTGGTAATTTTGGTTTTATATCCCTATGAATTCGCATATGTCGTCGTAAGGTACTCATTTGATCACAACTATACTCGCATTCAGTACATTTGTGACGTTTCATGTTAACATCATCTATATCACGGCTATGAATTCGCATATGTCGTCGTAAAGCACTCACTTGCACACATCTGTAGTCGCATTCAGTACATTTATGAGGTTTTATGTTAATGTGGCGATATAATCTATGTCTTTTTAACGCCCAACGTTTGTCAAAAGCCATATTACAATCATCACACCTATATGGTTTTTTTATTTCGGAATGTTTCACGCGAAAATGACATTTCATTTCACTTAATTGGGTAAAATGATAATGACAGATATCACATTTATAAGGTTTGTGATGAGTATGCACAAGTACATGATTCTTAAGTCTACCTTTAACTGGCGTTACAAAATTACATAGAGGACATTTATAGGATATTTGTTTTTTTTTATCTGTTAAGGGCAAACATAAATGAACATCATGTTGGCTTTGTATAAGCACTGCATTTTTTATTGTTATCTGTTGTGTATCAGTCATGATCTACAAAGAGAGAGAGAGAGAAAAAAAATAAAATTAAAACATTTTTAAGTGAAAGCAATTTTCTATGCAAAATGTCTTTTATTGGATTGATTACGGAGGAATATTATTTTCTTTTGTTAGATTGTAATATATTGATACACTCCGTTGCAGAACTGTAAATACACACTATTATTGCGGATTTCTGGAGATATAAGAATCATAGAATAATTAAAATTGGCAAAAGCAATTGAAATAGAAAATATTTCTGTGAAAAATTTCTACTTTCAATTTTACTAGCCTTATGAAAGTGATTTCCATTCAAAATAACTAAAAATTGAAGCAGGAGGTCCTTAACCGAAAACATGATGAACTGGTAAAGTAAACGCACTGGAAAAGTGATCTTCGGGCAAATTTTTTTTAATATTTAAAAATACAATTTTACATACTCATTATTAATTTATATTCTTTTTATAATTTGTTCTTTCGATTTTAAAATTTTTGATGTTTTTATTTAAGTGTATTTACAGTTATGAAACACTGCTAAGTCATTTTGAAAGTAGAAAAAATTGTTCACAAACATATTTTCTATTTCAATTGCTTTTACATATTGCCAATTTTCATTATTCTACGACTCTTATACCTCCAGAAATCCGCAATAATGGTGTGTATTTATAGTTCTGCAACTATAAATAAAAAATAAAACTGCCTGATTTTTTTATTCTATTTTTTACATATTTTGTTTGTACACATTAATATTTTGTGGAATAGCCCTTATGGTCCTTTGAGCGGCGCAACGGCGGGCACTGAGTCCACTAATAACCCTGGTCCTATCAATGGGAATATTTTTCCAAACTGACTGCACTGGCCACACTGGTCCACAATTCCTGAAAATTTACCGGTTTCCTTTTATAAAGTGCATCTTTGACATCTCTCCAAAGATTTTCTATGTAGATCAGATATGGAGACTGAGTCGATCACTCAAAAACATCACTTTTATTTTCGAAAAACCATTTTTTATTTTTATTTTATTTTTTTTACAATTTACTCGTTTCTTAGGAAAATATTTCTGCAAAACACCCATTTGAGTGGCATTTTCTTCATGACTGTTCTTACTATTTCCACATACATTGGGGCATCCATGTTACCTCTTATCCAAAATATGGACCATGATTTGAAAAACATCCCAAAATGTTGTCAAGCACTATGGTGGGAAACATAGTGCTTGACGGACGGAACAAATTTTGGGTGATATAATTTTTGTTATTTGGTCGCGTCATATATACATATATTCTTGTTCCATGCGTCTATATGAACCAAAAAGAACTACTTCGGACGCATTTGTGCAGAGAATGTGCACAATTTCCTTTGCGGCCATTTGGAGAAAAAAAATCGCGAAAATAGATGCGATCGCATTTAGTAATGGGACTTTCATTTGGAATCTTGATTACAGATTTTGTTTTTGGAGATGTCAAGAAATAGTTGACGCATCAAGCCCTCTTTTGCCTAAGTGAACATCACAAATGTGTTTGGGTTAACCACTCGCTTTTTACGCGTAAAGTTACTCAGAAGATTTGTTTACATGCGAGTTCGTGTTTATTGGTTTGGATTATATTTTTTTTTTAATTACCAATAACTGCAGGACTACTTTCCACAAAATTTTTGGAGAAATTTGTATGTTTTCTTTAGAAAGTATTTTTACCAATAAGGTACGGCCGCCTATTTTAAAATTGTTTAAAAGCAAAATTACACTGTATGTACAGTACACGGCTATATAATTTACTTCAAAGCCAAAAGGATCCAATATAATAAAACAATAATACTATGTTTCAATGCTTATCATTTTGCAACTATTATTTTACAAAGTCAAAAAGCAAGCCGCTTAAGTAAAATAACGGTAATTTCCGAAGATGTAAAAAATAAAAATAATTTTTCTTATAATTATTATCCCTGTTAAAGATAATAAAACTACAAAGTATTTTGCAGAGCTACTATTTTTTTGCACACAGCTGTATTTTCGCCGTTAAAACAAAACCTGTTAAAATACAAATATTGCATATTTGTTTCTTGTTTGATATAGCTTATTTTGTTTGCTTTCTGATGATGTCACCAAAAACTAAATTCAATAACTAAATCTTTGAATATATATACAGTTAGGGACAAAACTATTTGTACACCCCATGCATTTCGTATATCTTCAATAATTTATAAAGAATAAAAAATTATTATATGTAGTTTTAATTCAGGTCAATTTTTATTGAATTATTTGATAAAAAATAAATTAATATATAACACATTGTTAAAAAAAAGTACAATTTAAGTAAAAATCTTTGAGACAAAAGTATTTGTACATCAGTACTTTGTACAATTATTTGTACGTTGGACTCTTGTATGATGATTTTTTTTAAATACCGTTATATTTTCTTCGTTAATCGAGTTTTATTTTACAAAATAAGAATAATAAGCACATCAAAAATGGGAAAGCGAAAAGAGTTGAGTTTGGATATTAAAAATTTAATTATTGATGAACATAAAAAAGGAAAATCTCTCCGGAATACCCCAGTCAAATAATTATATGTGCATACCTATAAAGTAATTTATTTTCTTCAAAAATAGGATTTTCAAATTCAAATCTTTTTTATATTTTTAATGTTTATTAGAGCTTTATAAGTCAAATGAAAAATTTATTTCTTATGTGTATTTTGTGGCAAAATTTATTTGATTTTAAAATTGTTCATAGAAAATAATTATATGTGCACGATAAGAATTTTATAAAAATCCTTTATTTAAATAAAGTTAATTTTCAATATTCATGAAAGCTGTTAAGGAATTGTGTTATCCTAATATAACGTTACCAGATGCATCCTTCGTTATACCGATTCGTCCTTTTTCCTTTACATATATATAGGTCAAAACTGTAGTGTACTTATACAAAATCAATATGAAGCATTTGATATTGTCATATAGCTCTGAATCTAAATATATCTCAGCATACAGTATTCTTTGGAAATCCTTATGTCATGAAGGTCTGAGGATCATTACTGGTCGCTGCAGAAATATAATACTTTGTGACTTAAAAACCGATTTTGAGGCCCAATATAGTAACATCGTCACATTAATTTACTGAAAAATTTAATTTTTGTAGGAAATTCATCAACGAAGCTATTGGATTTTTTGTCTAGTAAATTTATGTTGTGCTGTGAATTAATTTAGCTACGTCCAATAAATATTTTTAACTTCTATCTAGAACTAAAATTGACTTATATTATGTACGATTCGACACTATAATTACGCTTCAAGCATGTCTTTTGTAGACGTCGAATACCCATGTAATATTTTTAATAAACACTTGGATAATTTAAATATAATATTTTTCATTCCTTATGCACATGAACTCATGGTGTAATTAAAGTTTTTAACCAAAAAATTATATTTATCATAAAATCCTGCGTGTGGATTTTTGTACCGCTCTATTTGTTATGTTTTTGCCACCCTAAGGTCATAATTTTAATCTAAAACCTCTTTTATTATTTTATGCTCACGTCCAATTATTAAAACCCGTTCATTTGGCCTTTATTTTTCTGTAACACATGTTGTTTTTCTTCGAAAAATGTCCTTAAGTCCCGCTAATCAGCAATTGATTATGGGTTACCGCTCCTAGAATGATAGCAATTTCTCAGATTTTTTGAAAATTTTCAACAGTATTATGATAAACATTTTCTGTATACACCATTTTTTGGAATTTTATATAAATTGTCGTCTTACTTTAATAATTTCAGCACTTCAACTGACAGTTCATGACCTGCTGACATATTTTGGCTATAAATTAAAAAAAAAAATGTTGGTATTTTAGGTCTAATCATTTTAAATATTCCCCAAATAACTTTAATTTTAACTTTAATTGGTTAAACGGTTCATACTGTGGCTTTCATGTAAGTCTGTTGAGTAAAAGTGTCAATTTGCACATATAATTATTTTCTATTAAAATTTAGAGAATGATATGTTTATTTTAACGGTACTTTGAATACAATGCCAAGAGGAAGCTAAAATTTTGCAAATAGGGACATTAGGTAAGAATGAAAAAAAATATAAACCAATGAAATGTATATCACTCTTGGAAAATATAAAAACCAGAAAAGAAATATTGCACATATAATTATCTGACAGGGGTATAAGTTATTTAGTAAATTTGCAACATTTCACAGTACAATACATTGTAAACAAGTATAAAAACAGCGGATCTCTTGAAAATGTGCCAAGAATTGGACGGTCAAAAAAGGTTTCCAGACGGGAAGCGAGCTTGGTAAAAGAAGTGGCAAGAAATCCAAGAGTAACTTGGGCAAAATTAGCGTAACAAATCGCAAATACTACCGGAACAATTGTTCATCCAAAAACATTAGGGAGGATCTTACATTCTGCGGGATATACAAGTAGAATTCCCCGCAATAAACCGCTGATTAGTAAAAAAAACCAGCATTTGCGTTTAGAGTTTGCCAAACGATACATTGATAAGGACGAAGAATTTTGGAATAGGGTTTTGTTTACTGATGAAACCAAAGTCAATCTTTTCGGAAATGATAGCAGGGGAAAAGTGTGGCGCAAAAAAAATACAGCGTTAGATGTTAACAATTTGACCCCAACAGTGAAACATGGTGGGGGAAGTGTTATGGTATGGGGGGCAATAGCAGCCAGTGGGGTAGGGCGAATGGTATTTATAGATGGTGTAATGGACCAGCATCAATATAAACGTATATTGGAAGACAATTTGAAGGATTCCGTAGATGGTTTGGGTCTTGGCCAAAGTTGGATATTCCAACAGGACAATGACCCAAAACATACAGCGCGTTCAGTGAAGGAGTGGTTGCTTTACCATGCACCAAGACAACTTAATTCTGTTGAAGTTATTTATTGATGTTATGTTTAGTTAATACTGTTATGTTTTATATACTTGTTAATACAATCTAGTTAATATATATTTTTGTATCATTGAATATTTTCTGACTTCAATAAAAACTTTTGCTGTAAAAGGTTATGGGCTCAGGCAGTAGTTTTTGAAAAATTAGTTTTCAAATAAAATAAAATTTTTTTTTTTTTTTTTTTTTTCAAGAAAAAAATTTTTTTTTTTAAGAAATAAATAAATTAGAAGATTTATTTAAATAAAAATAAAAAATATGGATTTTTCAAAACATTTGAAGCCACTGCAAAAAGAGACAGATTGGCCAATGTGGAAGAGAAAAGTTCGAGATATTCTTGACTATCACGAAGGAGCTCTAGATGTGATTGATCGAATTCTATTAAAGCCGACACCATTGGATGAAAATGCAAGTGCTGAAGAGATAAGAAAATACAAAGCAAATTTAGATCTTTACAGAAAAGCAAATAGCTATGCAAAATCAATGATAATAAGTGCTGTAAGTGACGAAATTTATGAAAAGATCATGGATCAATCGACTGCTGCTGATACTTGGGATGCGTTGAAGTCATTGTTTGAAGCAAATTCTAAGGATCAAGTTTTTAAGATATGTATCGATTTCTTTCAATTTAATTGGAATAATAATTTAGACATATCAACGCATATTGCAAAATTGAAAACTCTGTGGTGTGAATTAAATAATGCCCTAAGAGCAAGAAATGAAAATGTTTTACCGGATTTACTTCTTGTGTGTAAAATTTTGCAAATATTGCCACATCAATTCGAAACATTTAAATCTAGTTGGATGTTACTTTCCAAGAACGAGGAAAAAACATTTGATGAGATGTCTACACAACTTTGTATGTTTCAAAGAAATTTTGGTAATTCTGAAGATAAGTGTACTGAGGAAGCTTTAGTTTTGAGATACTCGAAGAGCAAGATAGCCGAGGGTTCTCAAAAATCGACCAATTATCAAAATAAGTGGTTAAAAGATGGTAAGCCAATAAAGCAAAAAACTGGAGAAGTCAAATCTATGGTCCATGATACATTGCAAGTAATTTGTGAGGAAGTAAATGCAGTTCAAGATGATAACAGTGATGACTGGTGGATCGATAATGGCGCCACTCGTCATGTGTGCAACAACAAAAATATTTTTAAACATTTTGAGAAGTTTGAAAGCCCACGAAAGATAATAGCAGCTGGAAAAGAAATTTTAGAAGCAATCGGTAAAGGGACTATAGAAATAGAATCGCTTGTGAATAACAAAACAATTATAATGAATTTATTCGATGTCTGGTAAGTACCTCAAATTAATAGAAATCTGTTTTCGGTACTCATGGCTCACGATTAGCATAGAAATAGTGAATTTAAGTCAACCTCAACAAATTGTTTATTTATGGTAAACAATAAAAGTTTATTAAGTGGCACTCGTGAGGTAGGAGGTTCATTATATAGAGCTAATATTAAAGCAATAGTTCCAAAATCCGATGAAGTTTATTCTGTAGAAAGAAAAGATTCATTACTACAATTATATCATGAACGCTGGGGACATCAGGATAAACGCCATATCCAAAAATTGTTAAAGTCGTTTTTGAACATTGACTTTAAAATAAGCGATGAAATTTGTGAACCATGTATTTATGGTAAGATTCATCGAAGGCCTTTTGGGCAAAGAATAAAAGCTACAAGTCCTGGAGAATTGATTTCTGCCGATGTATGCGGTCCTTTTGTTCAATCTTTTAGTCAAAAGAAGTACTTAGTAATTTATAAAGATGCGTTTACCAAATATCGTTTTGGTTACTTACTTAAACAAAAGTCTGAGGTAAAAGATACTTTGCGAATAGTATTAAACTTAGCAAGAACTCAAGGTCATTCAGTTAAAGAATTTCTTACCTTATACACCGGAACAAAATGGTGGAAGTGAAAGAGAAAATAGAACTGTAATAGAAATGGCTAGGACCTTTAAATACTCCAATAAAGATGCAAATTTTCCTGATGCTATCTGGGCAGAACTGGTTAAAACTTCTATTTATATATTAAATCGCACTGGAAAATCTTCTGTTGACGGCAAAAGTCCATACGAGCTTTGGATAGGTAAGAGACCAAGAATTAAACACCTAAGAGTTATTGGTTGCGAATGCTATGCCCACGTGCCTAGTCAGAAAAGAAAGAAAATGGACTCTAAAGCTGAAAAAGGATATCTTATTAGATATGATGAAGATGAACGATATCGAATTTACAGTAAAGAGAGTAAAAGTTTAATTTTATCAAGAGACGTAAAATTTAATGAAACAATAAAAAATTGTGATGAAAGAAAAGAAAACAAAGAGAATGAGAGAGTTTAATTAGAAATGAAACAATATAAACCACCATTTGAAAATGTAGAAGAACAAAATAATGATGAGACTACAGTCGAACAAGATGAAACGCCAAAAGTATTTATAGTTCACTAGATGAAATTCAAGATGATGACCGTTCTATAGAAGTTGTAGATAGTGAGGTAGAAGAAAATATGGGAAGAAAAAGGCCTAGAGAATCAGATGATGAAAACGAACCAATTTTCAAACGTTTAAGGAATAGAACTCTAATATCGAATCCAAGGTATGAAGATTATGTTATGATTTCGGAAGATTATATGAACGGAATAGAAACTCCAGTCACATATAATGATGCAATTAACAGTAAACAAAGTTCACAGTGGAAAGAAGCCATGAAATCAGAAATGAATTCACTGAAAGAAAATAAAACATGGGATATGGAATTTTTACCAAAAGGAACAAAGGCCCTTTCCTCAAAGTGGATTTACAAATTAAAGATGAATCCGGATGGGTCTATTGACAAGTATAAAGCGAGGTTGGTAATCAAAGGATTTACTCAAAGGGAAGGTATTGATTACAGTGAAACTTTTAGCCCTGTTGCGAAATTGGGGACTATTAGAGCTGTTTTAAGTATAGCTGCAAGCCAAAATATGCACCTTGCTCAATTTGATGTGTCAACTGCATTTTTGTATGGACAGTTAGAAGAAACAATCTTTATGAAACAACCAGAAGGATTTGAAGACGGTAGCAAAAAGGTATGTAAACTAAATCGAAGCTTATATGGACTTAAACAAGCACCAAGATGTTGGAACCGAAGATTCGGTAATTATCTTTTAAAACTTGGATTTAAATTATGTGAGTCTGATCCTTGTTTGTATATGCGGGTGGTGAATGGAAAGAAAGTTATCCTTACACTTTATGTTGATGATGGATTATTGGCAGCTACTGATATAAATGATCTGAATTGGTTTTTAAATGAATTGAAGAAGGAATTCAAGATTGTCTCCAAAGATGCATCATACTTTCTTGGACTTGTCAAGATTCTTATGCTAATAAACTGTTAGAAAAATTTAATTTTTCAGACTGCAAAAGTGTTTTAACGCCGATGCTTAAAAATTCAGAAAATTCAAATTCAGGGGAAGAAAAAGATAGTAATAAAGAGACAAAATTCCCTTACAGACAAGCAGTTGGTGGAATTATGTATTTGATGCTTGGAACTAGACCGGATCTGGCATATAGTGTTGGTTTTCTATCTAGAACTCTGGAAAACCCTTCCCACACTGACATAATACGCCTTAAAAGGGTCTTTAGATACATTGCGGGTACTCTAAATTATGGTATTACATATGATAGAAAGGAGAGTCCTAATTTGGAATGTTATAGTGATGCAGACTTCGGTGGCTGTTCTAAAACCGGAAGATCTACATCCGGAGTTTTAATAAAATTTGTCGGTGGTGCTATAACGTGGCTTAGTCAAAGACAAACAATGGTGGCAACATCCACAACAGAAGCCGAAGTAGTCGCAGCAACTGAAGCAACAAAAGAAATTATTTGGTTAAGCCGTTTGTATGCAGAAACTATTGATTACAATAAAATTCCCGTTTTATTTGTTGATAATTCAGCTGCCGTTAGACTTGCACAAAATCCCGAATATCACCGAAGGACCAAACATATTGCTCTCAAACATTTCTTTGTTCGCGAAAAAGTTATTGAGCGGAAATTGGAAATCAAACAAATTCCTACTCAAGAACAATTGGCAGATATTATGACAAAACCATTGCAACCTCAACGACTAAAATATCTTAGAGAGAAATTGGGTCTTCAAAAATATTAACATCACATAACAAGGGGAAGTGTTGAAGTTATTTATTGATGTTATGTTTAGTTAATACTGTTATGTTTTATATACTTGTTAATACAATCTAGTTAATATATATTTTTGTATCATTGAATATTTTCTGACTTCAATAAAAACTTTTGCTGTAAAAAATTCTCCTCCCCAATCACCTGACTTAAACCCCATCGAGCACTGTTGGGATATTTTGAAACGTAAAGTCGCTACAAAGCACGTCCGAAGCAGGGATGAACTTAAAATTGCTTTGGAGGAAGCCTGGAAGGAAATATCTCCAGATGAAACGAGAAATTTGGTCCGATCGATGCCCAGAAGATTACAGGCCGTGATAGATGCAAAAGGAGGACCCACAAAATATTAAATTTTTCCAATATAAGTATTATAAGTAGGTGTAGATTATATGTACAAATACTTTTGTCCCAATGAATTTTCATTATTTTGTATTTTTTTTTTTTTAAATAATGTGTTGGATATTAATTTTGTTTTTATAACTGAATTAAATAAAAATATATTAAAAATAATACTGCATACGACAATTTTAAATTCTTTATAAACTATTGAAGGTATACGAAATATATGAGGTGTACAAATAGTTTTGTCCCTAACTGTATACTCCCATCTTAATTTGTAAATGTAGTACAAATTAAGCGTATTTTAAACTGGGATTCTTATATGAAATGCAATAAATTTCGTACTTCATTTGTGTTTTTTGTCTAAAAAATATTGTTGAAAATTTGTTTGCGTAAAATTGTATATACTGATTTTTTCGATGAATTCAAATCTCTAAAAATGGATGGATGACGTGGACAAACTTCGCATATCTGAGAACTTTAATATCGGACAATAAGACGGGAAACCCGTAAAGAATATAAAAAGATTAGTTAACTGTAGTCCATCCTCCGTTCATAATATTATAAAACGCTAAAAAGAATATCAAAATATCGCAAATTAATAAAAATAAGGGAAAAAATATATTTCCTGAAGCCGATGAACGATTCTTGGTAAGGAAAAAAAAATGTCTTCCCTAGAGCTCCAATATTTTAGAAAAGAGCCAGCGTACCTCTATTCGCTGTATTTTACATAAAGAAATTTTTAGAGGATTGAGATAACAAAATTTATACGAGATATATTAAGATTCTAATTCAAAATGTTTAAGAAAAGTTCAAACCGCAAAGAAAATTCTCATTTATCAATTTTTATTTTTACATTTCTTGGAAAATCAAACAAAAACTTGCTGATAGCCCGTTTTTCCTTAAAAAAAATATACTGTTTGTAGATAGCCCAAAAAGTGAAAGTGTTAGAATTAACTTTTGACTCCAAAAAAAATTTGTAAATCTGCATGAGGCCCAATTTGGATATAAGCCCTAGATATCCTATTGTTACTGCTAAGCAACTACATCAGATGCATTGAAAAAAACACTAGCATAGAGTCACTTAAAACTTTGTTTAGGAAAATAAGAAGTAGAGTAACTCCGAATTAATCATTAAATTGTATCGTTAAGAAAGCAGTAAGCTTTATTCAAGTACACGATTGTTAAGAGATTCATTAAAAATGTAAAATTTACATTAATTTAATAATTGTGGAAATGAGTTTTGAACATTAAAGTTAACAACAACATTTTGGATAATGTAATAAGAATCTGGCTTAATGTAATAAGTACAAAAAATATACATATATTATACAACACAATTCGATATTTTACATTATTCGGTTGAACATTAAGCATAGCTTTTGAGTCGCAAAGCAGCTCAGCTCTACCGTGTCATTTTCGCTTAGGGGCGATCAGCCTGTACTTTGTTTTTTTCTTTAGATAGTTTTTTGGCTAAGGATATACACGTCGCATAACTGTATCGCGTTACGGTTCTTCGAAGCTTTCCATTAATCAAAAGCTTTTACTTTAATTTTATGAATTGGCGTGTTGGAGTACCAACAAGGAGTTGAATTCGAGGACGAGGCTCTTAGGACTTTTTGCCGTAATTTGTGATGGCGTTATAGGATTATTTCTCGGCCAAATAATTCCTCTTCGATGGTATACTTCTGTTGGGTACCTTAAAAACTAAATAAATAAACAAAGAATATGATAGGTAGAAACTCTTCCATATCGTCTAGCAGGAACAAATCAATGTTATTTTGTATCATTAGAACAGTATTTAAACGTACTTTTAGTAGGTTTTACATAATTTTGTTAAATCGCTTATGAACTAATAAAGATATTCAAAAAAATATATCAAAACTTTGTAGGCCTATAACTCGTAATTTAAAAACGGGCAGGCAAAAAATTTACTTTAATCACAATAACTTATAAAAATGATTTAAAAATCAAGTCTAGATCTATGTCGTATATTATTACTGAGTGCTTATTAATTCAAAAGGAGTTGTCGACATTGAAACGTTTATTACAAACCTTTGATATTTTTATACAAATTAACTTCTAAAACACAAGATTAAGGGTTGATGAGAAAGGAACTAAGAACATGTTTTGTAAAAAAAATATTATTTTAACAATTTGTTTAAGAAATTTTACTTTTTTCTCGTCGTATACGCAATAACCACAAAAACAACAAATATTAACATGTTGTTTATCGGAGCACGAAGCCGATATATATTACCGCCGGCAGCGTCGAAATGATAAAATTATTGGCGGCGGGTAAACCAGAAGTCTCCAGCGGCAACTTACTTTGAGTCTACATTAGACAAATTTTTATCAAGACAAACGTCAAAATGAACTCGAATTTATGGAAGGTGGCAACAATTGTGCAAAAACAACAATATGGCGAATTCATTAATGTTTTTTATGTATGCAGTTTGACAGCTGTAACAACCAAAAATAATAATCAGCTGTTTAACTGAGGTTACCTTGTATAGATTCGCACCGATTTTGACGTTTGTCTTGATGAAAATTTCTCTAATGTAGACACAAAGTAATAAAATCAAACTCAATAAAGCCAACATAGTGCAATTAGATAGTAGCCGCACATCTACAAATTTATTGTATTTTGTTAGTGCAACATACGGTTTACTGTTTTTGTATCTTAACATGTAACCATGGTACAATAATATCAGATAACAGTATAAAAACAGCTGATAATTTTTTGCTGCTTTCAATTTTGTAATATTTCTGTCAAAATTTGTTTACATTTACGCTTTGTTTATATTTATGTTTTGTTTACATTTACAGTTTGTTTATATTAACTACACTGAGGCCTCGATTATTCGTAATGGTCGGGACCGGAAGCAATCTGGATAATCAATATTCTAGGTTAATTAAGTAACATTTTTTATTTATATTATTCAGTTATTTGAGGATTTAATATAAATGTTTGAATAATATAAGGAAAAATAATAATTTTTGAAAAAACATGAACAATACATAAAGGTTTAATTTTACGTAGTTTCTTAAAAATATCATATAATTTTCTTCTTTTTCAAATTCATCTTTTTCTTAACTAGCTTTTCATGAATGCAGTGGATTTGGATTTAACCTTTCTCTGACTTATTCAAACGAGGGAAATCAACTTTTTTTGTTTTCTTCATATTGTGTTTGATTGTTCAAAACCAATCAAATAAATTATGCTTAGAAACCCGAATAGAGTTTCTAATCGATGCAAAAAAAATAAAAAGATGCAAAAAAAAAAAAAAAACAATTATAAAATCGACGTTGCCGTTTAATCGAAGCCCCAGTGTAATATACACGTGCTTTGTTTTTTATATATTTTGTTTTGCTTTTTGTTTTCTTCTTTTTGAAATTAAGAAAACAAATTACTTTGAGTCTACATTAGAGAAATTTGTATCAAGACAAACGTCAAATTTTTGTTTGAGTTGCAGATAATTTTTTATCTCCATCAATTATAGGGGAAAACGTATGTCATAATAAACCATGCAAAAAGTACCAACAACAATCAAGATGGCGTCTTTTACCAAGCATTATCAAGACAACGTTGTCAGAGCTCGAGCGCTGACAATTTTCTTTTAACACTGCAATAATACTGACAAATTCAGTCTACATTAGACAAATCTTTATCTTGATAAAATTTTGACGTTTGTCTTGATAAAAATTTGTCTAATGTAGACTCAAAGCTACTATATGTAAACAATAAAACGTAAACAAACTTTGGCAGATCCCATACACAAAAACATAATCAGCTGGGCCGACGATTATACCTGTTCAGTGTATCCTGATACGGACAAAAAAAAGTATATATATATGTTTTCAGTTCCTTACAAGTGATTGAAAAATCCTAAGCTTAGCATATTTCGGCCATGAAACACGTTAAAATTATAATTTTTTAATGTTTGAGTTTGTAGAGATATATTTATTTAATTTGTTGTTTATAATTTCAGTGAGTCGTTTTCAACTTGTAAAGTCTTAAGTAGATCGTGGACCAACCCCTTGCGAGAACAGCTGATTTAGAATTTAGATATGAAGAGAAAATACCTCTCTTTTTACAAAATGTTTTAAAATCCCGCTTTTTATATAAAATTTTGTTCAGAATCCCGCCTTTTAGTAGCTCAGGTCCCGCTTTTTGACAAAAACCCTATGGCCACGATTTTAAGCCGGTCCGATTGGTTCTCTGATGTAAATACCCTAGGCATTAGCTCTACGCCCATATATTATTACCAGACGTTTTTGGTATATCGTTTAGGGTTTTATAGTTAAAAAAAAAGTAAACTTTTCGATTTTTCGACTTTTTTATGCCCTTCACCACAGGTGTAAAGGGTATATATAATTTTGTCATTCCGTTTGTAATTCCCACAATTTTCGTCGGAGAGCAAAAAAGTTAACATTTTCGGGATCCTTGTAAGAAATGATGACGATAGGACCATGTCCTAAATGGCGTTTATGAAGCCCACCGATAACTGACATATATAATATATATATCAAACGATCGGAAATCCTTTCGAGAATTTTGCTATTGGAATTCAGTAAGATAGGTTCATACAATGCGGAGATATGTTAAAAAAAACCGGTTTTTAGAACCGGTTTTCCAGTTTCTGAAGCCTCTGTATATACTAGAGACTTCATTTTTAAAAAGAAGTCTCGGACATTTTTTTCTGAATTTATGTTCTGAAAAAATGAAATAAATCGGTTCAATAATAATTTTATTTTTTGAAGCCCTGGTTTAAGCTATAGATTTTTATTTTTATACAGATCGGTTACAAATATTTTTATAAAATTTCAGGTTACAAATATTTTTATAAAATTTTCAGGAATTGTTGTTGTTAATTTTTAAAAACTAAAACATATCTGTTAAGAATATACATAAATACATACACAAACATGTATATTAAGCATTGTAATGACTATTAGTGACGTTTTTGCCTATAAGACAAGTAGTTTAGTTAGCAACAGAAGTAATTTAATGAATAGCAGTGTTGTTGTTGTTCTTTGTATATGCAGCCAGTTTGTATATACACTAAAGGGCTGCGCAAACACATTCATTTTCTTGCCGGCGTAAAACATTCACTTCAATGAACTCTGTTATAGTGAAAAATTATGTGTATAGATAAGTATACCATTTATTCATTATAAGAAAGTGTGAGTAGATAAAACGAAAAAAAAAAAAACAGTTCTGTGTATGTTTTGACAATGATCGTAGGCTAACAGTTACTTCGTTGTGAGTTTTTTTTCGCTGTTCGTATCAACTTCACTCAGTGTACGACCATTTTCATGAATAATTCGAATTATCAGTAGATACTATGAATGTTTATGCTTTATGTGATGGATATTATGTTTTGCTTGTTTGGTGGTTGCTTTATAACGTAGTAAAAAAAAAAAAAACAGAAGTTTATGGTAACATTCATAGTAAAATAATAAAGTACTCGCACATCTACAAAAACAACAATTGCTTGTATTTTGTTACTACTGCCCACAATGTCAAAATGCTTTGAACGGAAAAATGAGAGAATGTAGGAGAGCAAGAGCAAAAAAATCGAAAAAAATCTTACATATGAATACAAAAACAATTTGACAGTACCGCGAGGTTTGCCAATGAAAAAATTGTAAAACAGCTGGTCTTACGAGTATACTTTATTATTATACTATGGTAACATTCTAAAGATTTTACATATTGATATAGTTACAAAATGAAATATTGGGATATTTTAATTGTATTTTTATTTATAATACATCAATTAAATTTGTTATAATTTTCTATTTTATTAAAAAAAAAATAATTAAAGAAGAATATATTTAATTTAATCAAAATTAAAACAAATATTTTTTTCTTAAGAAGATATTCATACGTTTTTATATGATTATTGTAATCTTAAATAATTTTCATATATATTTTATTTAAATGAAAAAAATTCAACAAATTTTTATGATTTTGATTGCAAAACAATATATTTAAATAGAAAAAAAAAAATAATTTTATTAAGCAAAAATTCCAAAGAAATAAAAATATTCTGCCACAGAAGGTTTGAAAAAAGTTACATAGTTTTTTTCAAATATTTAAGTATAAAAATGAAAATATTACTTATTTTTATTATTCCAGTCAAATTTAAAAATATTACAAAATATTAATGACGATCAAAAATATTCAAATATTTTCTAAGAATAGAAAAATTCAAATGTTTTGAAAAAGATTTTTTAAAATTGAATATAAAATATAGATTAATTGTATTCAACCTAAGGAAATAAGATATGTATATTTTCAATTTAGTTGAAGACTTTGGAATTTGATTTAAAATTTTTATTTTATATGACAAATAGAAAAATATTTAAAAAATTTTATTTCAAATTATTTTCAAGCAATTGAAGAATATTTTACATTTTTTTTATTTTACATCTAAAATATAAATAAACTACATAAAATAATTTATTTTTAACAAATATTTTAGATGAAAATATTCACAAACATTCAAAACTTATTATATTATATATAAAAGATTGAAATAATAATAATTAGTTTAACAGAAATAAAACTTATTTTCATCAGAGAAATACAAAACAAAATAATGGAAAATTTTACTTTCAATAAAAATCAAATAATAATTTCTTAAACAATTATCAAATTTTCATATAACATTTAAATTTAATTTATAAAATTTAAGATATAAATTGACCTTTTTAAAAGTAGATATGTCACTGAGAAAGGTATAATCAACTCGGTGCGGATCAACGTATTTCAACTTGTAAAACAACAAAACACGTATGCTATACCCTACAGTAACAAAAAGGTCACAACTCGTCCATTAGTAAACAAACAACCAAAACTTCAAATTAAAGAACGTTATAAAAAGAACACACATGTATAAACTAATGTATTGCTCTGTATTTTTTGTATTTCTTTATGGGTAGTACATACATGTACGAACTCATATATGGCTTTTGATCTTTTTTTTTTGTGCTTCTTTGGTGGTGGATTTTGTCTTTGCTTTTGCCACGCACTTTTTATATACAAATAAAAACAAAAGCGAAAAAGAAAATACAATGAATTATCTATTTCATTGCACAATTAAATCGTATACAACATATCCACACAACTCACATAGGTTCTGTACTATATGGTTTTGCATTCTCTACTCATATGTTTTGAGTTTTCGTGGTCAGTTATTGTGGATAATACTCATTCATTCATTTCACAATGAAAAAGCACACAACATGAACTAACTGTTTTTACGATGAATGTATTCAGCATTCATTTTTCGGCATTCATGCAGCCCTTTAATATACACACCCATAGTATAATAATAAAGTATACTCGTAAGACCAGCTGTTTTACAATTTTTTCATTGGCAAACCTCGCGGTACTGTCAAATTGTTTTTGTTTTCACATGTAAAATATTTTTTGAGTTTTTTTCTCTTGCTCTCTTTCGTTCTCTCATTTTTCCGTTCAAAGCATTCTGACATTGTGGGCAGTAGTTTTACAATAACAAAATACAAGCAATTTTTGTTTTTGTAGATGTGCGAGTACTTTATTATTTTACTATGTACACACCATAGTATAATAATAAAGTACTCGCATATCTACAAAAACAAAAATTGCTTGTATTTTGTTAGTGTAAAACTACTGCCCACAATGTCAAAATGCTTTGAACGAAAAAATGAGAGAACGAAAGAGAGCAAAAGCAAAAAACTCAAAAAAAATTTTACATGTGAATACAAAAACAATTTGACAGTACCGCGAGGTTTGCCAATGAAAAAATTGTAAAACAGCTGGGTTTACGAGTATACTTTATTATTATACTATGATACACACATTCAAAAATAAATATATATGGAATTGTTGTTGTTGTTTATTTTTTAAAAGCAAAGCCTGTTATGATTGTTTTTTTTCATATTCGAATTTTCGTAGTTTGAAAAAAATTGAGATTTATATATGTGAAAATATGCAAGCATACGTTAAGGCGAAAATTTTATTAATTATCGGTAATATGGTAATATGATGTCGATAAGATGGTAATATGGTGAAGGGTATCAAAGATTCGGCACAGCCGAATCTTTTTTCAATTTCATTATTTTTTAAATAGTCGATTTTTCGACTTTTTAAATTTTGGAATAGTCGACTTTTCGACTATTTTCCAATAATCCAACTTTTCGACTTTTTCCGACTATTTTCGACTTTTTACAGCAAAAAGTCGATTATTCGAAAGTCGATTTTATAAACCCTAATATCGTTGTCTTTCCATTTAGTTAAATATTCAACTCACCATCTGGCAACATTTACTTCATAAACTGACAGCTGCATTCTTTCTGCACATTTTGCACACCGGTCTTTTTCCCGCGCACGTTTTAAACAAAAAGCAGGTAAAAAGAAAAAAGAAGTTGATATAACAATTTGTTTCTATGTACACGAAAAGGTAAAATCTCAAAAATTCAGTAGATATTTTTACCAAAACGTCATTAAGAAATCAGATTGCAAACCAAACACACTGCATTCAGAAGCAGTTGTAGCCCAAAATTGTTACGCGACACAAAATTCCCCCGAGAAAAAACAAGCTAAAGTTTGTGAAAAAAGAAACAGATTTGAGATTCACGCAAAGAAACGCTGAAAGAATAAGACAGATAAGAAACGTTTTAGAAATTTGTTGGTGAGTGATTAGTAATTTAGTTAAGTGAAATTTTCTAGAATTTGTGTATTAATTTTATGCATTTTTCAGAATTGCTTGAAAAATTAATATAAACACATTGAAAATGCCACGACTTGCGGTTAGAAGAAAAGCTGAATCTACAGATGTCGACAACAATAATAAAGGCGAGGATGAGGCGCCAAAATCAAAGATGCAACGTTTTTCATTTAATTTGCCTTTACCACAGAGACCACGTGTTGTGGGGCGGGCTTTAGTTTGCGGCCAGGGTGACATGGGCCAACTGGGTTTGGGGGATGACGAGTCCAAATTTGAACGCAAAAGACCGGCTTTGATAGAAAAGATCAGTAATGTCGTAGATGTCAAAGCGGGAGGAATGCACAATTTGGTACTGACACATGACGGTCGCGTCTATTCGTTTGGTTGCAATGATGAGGGCGCTCTTGGCCGTGACAGCAGCGAAGAAGGCTCTGAATTTGAACCTCGACCCATCGATTTACCCGGCAAAGTATTGAAGATATCGGCGGGCGACTCACACTCTGCATGTTTGTTAGAAGATGGCCGAGTTTTTGCTTGGGGTTCATTCCGGGACTCACATGGCAATATGGGTTTAACATTGGAAGGCAATAAACGTTTGCCCATTGATGTTTTGCCTGGTCTGACATGCTGTGATATTGCCTCCGGTGCCGATCATTTAGTAATTTTAACTTGTCAGGGAAAAGTGTATACCGTGGGCTGTGCCGAGCAAGGACAACTTGGTAGGGTTTCCTTGAGATCAGCCTCCGGTGAGGGACGTAGAGGCAAAACAGAATTGTTGCGTCCTGGTTTGGTGACCGTAAAACGCGGCAAACCCATAGAAGCCATATGGGCTACGAACTATTGTACATTCCTTAGGGAATCACAAACCGGTAACATTTGGGCTTTTGGTTTGAATAACTATAAACAATTGGCCTACGCCAAAGACATGTCCACCGTTATCAATCCCATTAATACGAAATTTGAAAATATTAAACAGATTGCTGGTGGCCAGCACCATACTTTAGTACTTAAGGAAGACGGTTCGGTGTATGTAATTGGTCGCAAAGATTATGGTCGTCTTGGTTTGGGTTCCGTACCAGAAGATGTGACCAGCTTGCAGCCCATAACTGCCTTGAAAGGCAAAAAAATTGTCAGCGTAGCGTCTGGCGAAGCGCAATCATTTGCCCTAACAGAGGATGGTAAATTATACTCGTGGGGTATGGGTTCGAATCATCAACTGGGCACTGGTTCCGAAGATGATGCCTTAGAGCCGGTGTTGATTGTTAGCAAACAGACAGAGGGTAAACGTATCATAAGAGCAGCCAGTGGAGGTCAGCATAGTATATTCTTAGTTGAAGATGAAAATCAACCTGCCTTCGAAGAAGTTAAGGAAAAAGAAAAACCTGCTGCAAAAGACAAGAAAAAGTCAGCTAAAGAAGCTTCTACTAAAAATATAGTAGAAACTGAAAAAGAAGAAGCCGTCGCAGCAGAAGACACTAAAGCCACTACAAATGGCGATAAAACCGCAGAGGATGATACAAAATCAAATGTGACAGATGACGATAAAAAAGAGGAAGATTCAAAAGTGTCAACAACAGCACCGCCACCAGCTAAAAGAGGTCGCAAGAAAAAATAAATTATCGAAAAAGTCATCATCACCTCAACAATTACTACTTTAAATACATCATATAATACGACTTAAGTAGCTATTGAACTTTTACCTTAAAACGAGTAACATCCTTTAACAATTTGTTCCTTTTTTTAAATTTAACAGTAAATTTGATAATAAGATTGATTTGATTGATTTATCTTTAACTTTTTCTACATTTATTTTGCCTTATTTAAAATCCTTCATTGACTTTTCATTCTGAAATAATATTAGATTTTTTTCTCCTAAAACAAAAACAAATTAAACTTTATACAAATTAAATGAACTTCTTGTATAAACTGTTTAAAAAAAACTTCAAAATAAAACCCTAACTTTGTTTTTATGCTTAATTTGTTTTGTATGTTAAGTGTTTTTTCTCCTCCCATCCCACCAATACCTATTATTTGTATGTTTATTTGTTTTTTGATTCCCAACAATTTTATTTTGCTGAATATTTTTGTGTTAATTTTTTTTTGTTTGCTTTGAAATATTGAAATTAAAATCTAACCAAAATTATTATTTTTTCGTAAATTTTAAGTTTATCTTTTTCTCTTATTAGTTTATTACATACACGTTTCTTGTGTAGTTTTTTTCTAATTTTGATTTGATGAAATAAAAAAAATTGTTTGAAAATAAATGAAATATGTATGTGTGTGCGTAAGTCCGATTTCAAATCTTGGGGGTTATAGTGTAAATTGATCTTCGTTATTTAAATACAGTTTCGAAAAATTATTTTCGAATAGAAATACAAAATAAACCCCCTGTTTGAAGAATTTTTATTTATTTATTTTAGGAAGGAAGTTAAGAATTAGTAATCTTTACTTAAGACATTTATTTTGATGAAAAAATGTCTAATATAGACAAGGTTCAAAAAAACAAAAATAAAAACGCCAAAACGAAAAAAAAACGTCTATCGTCTATTTTTGTGTTTGTTATTTTATTTTTAACGAATTTTCGCGTTCTGCATTTAATTGGTAATTTATTGGAAATTTATTAAAAATTTACAATTTCAACACTTGATTAGTTAATAGGGTGATCGATTATTCGACTTTTTGGAGAAACCGGTTTTCGAATAGTTGGTATTTTGAAAAAACCGGTTGCACTTTTTAAAATTCAGAAAAAACCGGTTAACCGGTTTTTTTTCAGAAGTTAATATTTCTATCAAAAGACTACATTTCTTAAAGAAAAATCAATAAATCTTATAATGTTCAAGTTAAAATTTATTAAACATAATCATTTTTGGAAATAACTATTAACCCAAAATAACATAAACCATTCGGGGAGGGGTCTTTTTGGAATTGTAGACCAATACTATGGTCAGTTATGGACCGATCTTCACGAAATTCGGCACACAGATTTAAACTTATATGGAACTTACATGTGCAAAAATTCTTGCTACATTTAAAGGATTTATGATCGTTAAACCCCTTTTCCGGGAGGTTACTTGTACAGGGGTTAGGTGAAATAATGAACCGATCATAACCAATTCAACACTCTTCGTCCTTGGACTATAAAAACCTGTGTGCCAAATTTAATTAATTTATGTTCAAAATTGCGAATTGTATTAAGGTGGGTCTTAGACCAAAATTTTTGGGTGTTACAAACATCAGCACAAACGCATAATACTCTCGCTACCTATGGTGGTGTAGGGTATAAAAAATATAAGAAAATAATCATAAAAAATGTTATTAACTTTTACTTAGCATAAACAGAATCAATTTTATTGAAACGATTCTGCCGGTGAAACTTTTTTAAACAAAATCTTTGTAAAATAAAGAAAATATTGAATGAAAATAAAAACTAAAACATTTAAGTTTAACCTTAAACTATATTTTTAAAACATTAGAAGTAATACTTTATGAATATTAAAAAAAAGTAATCTTTTGTATATTTTAACAGAATTTCACAAAAATGCATATAATGGAAATAAAAATTAGTTTTCTTAACAAAAACGCAATTTTTTGCGATTTTTTGGAGTTCAATCTAATGATTTATAAATTTTTTTGTGACTATTTTGAGTACGTTGTAAAAATTGTAAAGAAAAAAATTCAGACGCGTCGAATATGATTTAAATTAATATATTTTTATTTTTATAAAAATCGAAATCTATTAGAGATTGAAAGAAAAACGCATAAATACGTCGGTTTTTCCATGCATATTCATGCTATTTTTGCATATTTCTGTGCATATTATCCCATTTTTTCGTGCTTTTTCAAGCGCACATTTTAATTTTTTTCATGCATATTTAAACTTGCCCTTGTTATAATCGTTAACATTTTCTAACATTTATTATTAGATTGTTAATAAGTGGGTTATATTTTATAAAAAAAATACAGATACCAAAAAATAATTTTATATACACTGAACTTTTTTTTATTAAAAAACAAAAGGGTAGAGGTGCACTACAGGTATAATTTATACATATCGTCCATTCCACGAAAGAACGCACAAAATTACTTTTAATGTCTTCCGATTTTGCTAATATTTGGCATACGCAAATAAATGGAGCCATTTAAATGTCTTCATTTTTATTTTGAAAACTTCGCGAATTTATTCACGATTTTGATTTATCGAAAATTCTTAAAAATCAGAAAAGAGTGTAACTTTAAACATCAATGTCTCTAAAAGTTGTTAACGGATTTCAATATATAAGAAGAATATGTGTTCTTTTAATGCGGTAATTTAAAAATGCATTTATAATGCAAATACAATTTTAGGATGTATTTTTGAAAAATTTCTATCCTTTAAATTTTTTTCTTCCTCTAATATAAAAAAAAAATTATTATGTTTGCTAAAAATTGCAATATAAATTGTACTGGGGCAAAATGATCCACAATTTTGAAAAAAAATTTAAAAATATTTCTTAAAATTTTTTCATAAAAAAAAAAAAAAATCTTTTTAAATTTTTGTATTTTTTATGTTTTGTAAATTTATTTTAAAATTCATTTAATCATAATTGGGGGATTCACAAGGTGTGCTATCATGTCGTATTGTCATATGTCCTAAAATATTTCAATGTATAAAAAATATTTTTATTGATGCATTTTTTATTTCTTAACAATGCATCCGAAAATTGAATTCTTGTTGTGACTGGATCTTTAACAAAAAATTATTTTCGATTTATACAATATAATTTACAATATTTATTGAAATATAACTTATACGGGTTTTTAAATCAATAAAATCCGACGTATAGTTAAGGAGTTATAAACATTTAAAGTTACATATTAGTCTCCTGCGCAAGATGATTTGAAAAGCAAACACACTTGAATTTCAAGTGTGTGTTTCATAGCCAACATGTGCAAAAACAACAATAAATACTGTTCGTACTGTTCGCTGCCCGAAGCAAAGCAAGTGTGTACTGTGTATGAGCGACTGCAAATCCATGCGTTCAAATCATTTATCGTAAACAAGTGGTGTGGCAAAAAAAAGCAAATCATACAAGACGTTGATTTAAAGATTTCAAGTGGGCTTGATGATTTGTTTGTTTTTTGTAATACGTAGTTGCTGTGTGTGGCAAAAAATCTTCATAATGTGTAAAAAGTGGTTGTTTATAAATATTCTTGCATACACACACATATATACAGTATGTCTATATTTTATTGTTGGTTCTTCTTTTCTAAATAAATGTAAAAGGGTGAATTCATAAAGTTATTAAAAAATACTCTTTATTAAGAGTTAAAAAAGTAAAAAAATTAAAGTTGACATTTGAAACTGTCAGTTACATATGTAAGTTAGAAAATTTTTATCTTTAGTATTTATTTATATTTTAAATAAAGTTAGTCTTATAATTAATTGTATGTTCATAAAAAATTTTAAAATTGTACTTATTTATATTATGATAGATTTTATTGCATTTAATTTATATTTACTAAGTAATCATTCTATTTTAAAACTAAAAGGAAATAATATAGAACAATGTCTTTTCATTTTTCAAATTCGTTTCCATATACGTTTACTCCTTGACTAATAAATTTTCCCAAATGTTAAGAATACGATGGAACATCTGCACTGTAATAAAATTATAAATTAAATATTTTAAGACGTTTACCTAAATTGTGTGTCCCGTCATATGTACATGTTCAATATATAATCAAGTAAAGGATGCTGTTTTACCTGTTTGTAAGCGAACTCAATTCGTGGTTTTATAAAAAATAAATTTACATTTTTTACAGTGCAGAACATATGTACCTGTTTCTTATTGATCTATTTAGGTGCTTCTACAGATTTTATTGCCAAATTCTTGCTGTTTTAAATAAATTTTTTACACTAAGAAATATACCTGTTTTTATTGGACTAAAGTTATTTTTAGAAAAGGCTTATACATATTATTACCTATTGTAAAAATGAGTTTATAAATAAAATTATAATATTATTACCTAATATATTTCATATATGCTATAAATGAAGTTATGAATGAAAATCTTTCCACAGATCATTTCACAGATTATGTTTCTTCACATGAATACAGACAACATTATTATCTGTGATATAGTTTAAGTATTTATATACATATGTATAAGAAAGTAGTATATAAGTAATTAAGTATATATTTGTTTTAAGTAATAATATAAAAAAACCTTGTAAAAAACTTTAAATATTTAATAAAATCTGTTTACTAATAAAACTTAATGCATGTTTCTTTAAATTGTTATAACTAGTAACATTAATAATTTATTTGATCGTAAATAACAATAAGTTTATAAACAATACTTTTAAACGACTGTTTTACTTACGAAATTACTTTATACAGTCATGAACGCACACACACACATATAATTTTAATAAAAAAGAAAACACAATTTTTTTCCTTATTGAAGCAAACAAGTGGTCAAAAGGCTTGTATTTTTTTATACAAGCCTTTGAGAGGCTTGTTTGGTCGCTATCATAGCACACTCATGATTTGTTCATAAAGTTGAAGCACACACGCAGTATTTGTATGGTTTTAAGTGCCTGCAGAACAGTATTTATTACTCCGCACACACACTGATAACAACATTTGAAAAATATCAAGTGGCTTGTACAGCCTTATAAGACACAGTTTGCAGGGCTCTATTACATATTACTAAAAGACTAAGCAAAAAAATAAAATAAAAATCAAAAATTTTAAAAAATAAATAAATTTTTGTATGAAAATATTGATGGAAATTAAAAAAAAAAAAATAATAATAAAAATAGTAGATTTTCTTGTCCCATTTTCTTGTTTTTACATTTTATAGTATTGCTTAATTATTAAAAGAAAATTAAAATCGAAAGGGTAGACATTTTTTAAAAATGCATCCTAAAGTTGCATTTATATTTATAATATTATTTTTAAATTACTACCTTAAAAGAGGACATATTCATCTTCCACATGAAGTTTATATCATTAAAATCCGATAACAACTTTTAGAGATATAGATGTGTAAATTTAAACACTTTTCCAATTTTTTTATTTTTTCGAAAAATCAAAGTCGTGAATAAATTCGCGAATTTTTTTTAAATTAAAAAAAATTAAAAATGGAGATATAGGTTATATGCGTGCCAAATATGAACAAAATCGGATGACTCTCCGTAAAAAAATTTACATTTTTTGTAAAACTCTCCTGGAATGGACGATATATATTTTTAATTGCATAAAAATCTGTAAATTGATTATATGAATTTCTCCGACTATTAGAGCGTTAATGAAATTTTTTATTTTGCAAAATTAACCCACTCAAAGTCTTACAATTAGGCCAACGTATATCGGGAATAAGACGAACATATCAATAATTGCAGTATAATGCTCTAAAGAGACTTATTAAATAAGGATGAGTCTTGTTTTTAACGTCCATTCTATGAGTTTTTGGTTATTGGAACTAAAAGCTGAAAAAAATAACTTTTTGATATATTATCTCTCTAATTGATACTGGATGCTGAGAAACAGGATAGACCCAGCAGAAGTGAATCCAAATATATTACATATTTGCAGTAGAATAAAACAACCTTATCAATAATATACAAGTATGTTCTGAAAATCACTTTTTGTCGAAGTGATTTCAAATCACCTAATAGGCGTTCTGTGCACAAAAAAAATTTAAATCACGTGATTTTAAATCGATTATTTTTGCAAACACTGTGTTGTTAATCAAATGTTAAATGGCTTATATAAATAATTCTGTATCAAAAAGGAAAAATTACATAACTTCAGTTATGTTGTTTTTCGTTTTTTAATTTTTAGAATTGTTGTATTCCATTACATATGTGTAAATTTTTTACAGAAATCTGTCCATTTATTTAGGAGATAGTAGTCTGAAAAACGACATAATTCGGTTGATTTTCCTTTTTTCGAAATGTAAAAACTGTATAAATCAACATATGCTATTTTTCATATATCCTATATTAAAATTCATGATTAAATATATAACATACATACTTACATAGAATATAACTAGAAGTTTATGTGAGAGCCACCCTATACTAAATTTTCAAAAAATTTACTCATATTTTTGAAAATACAAAAACAAAATATATGTGACTACATGTATTTTGTTGTTGTATGAATTAGGTTTTTGACAATTGAATTAGGTTTTTTTCTCTCAAATAAATATTTAGTTGTTAATCTATGCATACTTATTTCAAATATGAACTTTTTTAAGACATAAATTTTATTTTCATAATATTTTGGAAATTTAATAAGTACGTAATTCAACATATTCATAATATATTTTAAAATTCCGTTTTGGAAAAAATGTATAACCACAACAAACCAAGAAACGATACAGTATCATTAATGATATCATAATTTTAAAATAATATAATAAAATATCGAAATATTTTTTCTCAAGGAAATAACTTCAAACATTTTTATGAAAATAAAAATAAATTTAAAATTTTTGTAGAAAAAAATTATTTATGTATGTATTACATGAAAATTATATATTTAGAGCAAAATTTAGCGGAATTTCCAACAATAAAAGAGGCAAACATAAAGTAATCAATATCAGGTTGGATTTTAAAGGACACCGTTTTCGGATCGCAGAAGTTTGGCATTACACACAAAATTATTAGGAACAGGATGAACTTTAGTTTCATTTGATTATCTTGTTTTAATTTTTGATAACATAAAAAGGATATTATATATTGATGAAATAAAAAGGATATTATATGTTTTTCCTATATTGATATGTATATATTCTGGAATATATTGCTAAATTATCGCGCTGCTTAAATTTAACGATATCATTACTAATATCATTATTTTAAAAAATTATGATATCGTTTTCGAATGTACCTTTTAGAATTATAAATATCATTCTCGAGTTTCTTTATCACCGAAATAATATCGGTATGATATCATTTCGATATCATTTGGTTTGTTGGGACTTGCGATATTATTGAAATAAAATATAAATTTTATAAAAAGAAAAACAACACCACTACTTTATTGCTATATTATTCGATAACCAGTATAAACATCGGTTCCAAAAATATATCAAATATTTTCATATGAATTGCGGCTATATTTACACGGAAGCTAATTTAAAATTGTATATCTATGACCTTTAATTTCAATTTCAAACCTTAAAAATAATTATGTAGTTTTTCCTTTTTGTCACAGAATTTATTATGTTCTTTATCCATTTTTGTTTATAAATTTTTAAAAAAATTTAAAAATAGCAAATTTTTGAAAACACCTTTAGTTCTGCGTTTAAATTTTTCTTTACTTTGGAAACGATTTCGTGATTTAATTTTTTCTTTGTCTGTCATCTGTTTTCCTACAACTTTTCTTCTGTTTCCATATGATTTGATAGATTCCGCAAGTAACGTTTTTTAATTCGCTCATTATTTATTTTCTTCCCTTTTAAAGCAATTATTGCCAACAACGTTGCTCCTGGCATTTAAAAAGAAGGCTAAATATTTTATATTTCAAAATGCTAAATATTTTATTGTAAACAAAACATAAAAAATGGTTGTTTGCTTGTGATTTCGAAAAATGAAAATCACTCCGAATCACTTCCCAAATAGCTGAAAATCACTTGCGAGATTTAAAAATCTTTCGTGATTTGAAATCACCGTGATTCCAGAACACGGCTTATATTTAACCAAGACACACACCAAATTGTAATTTGAAAATTTCTTTTTATAAATAGAAATACTAATGAAATTAAAATTAATTTAAAAACAAATTCTACATACCATTTTCTCCTCCAAAAAACAGTTTTCTGCATTTTAAAAACTATAGTTTTCTTTATTTATTTATTTGTTTTAAATTAAACGAAACCAAATTAATGAGCATAAAATAATGATTTTACACAATGAAGGCAAAGTATTTAAACATATTTAATAATTCCTTATTTCATAAGCTTTATATTGTATGTTTTTAAATATTTATATTTATTTTCTGTTTTAATTAATAACTCAAGCGAGCCTTTCTTAATAATTAAAAAAACCCGCAGAACGAACAAATTCCAATGTTAGGAAATAGTAAATAGTATGTAATTTACAGTTTAATAAAGATAATAAGTATGGGATTTATAACGTTTATTTAAACAAACAAACAACTGATCATGGAAAGAAAGTGAAGTTTATCAAATACATTTTATATAAAATACATTGTATGTATAATCTCTAAATAGACGACCATATTATAATAATTATGTATATTTATTATTATTATTAAATATTACAGCATAAAAACTAATTAAAAAATTATTAATAAAATTAAGAAAAAATTTATTTACATATATAGTATATTTCAATAGAATAATAAAAACTGAAAACATTATATGTAGGAGAGGTATAATTACAAACTAAACCGCAGAATTTCCATATACACATACACACACATCTAAAGGATTTTCTAAATTCATAGTTTTTTTTATTTATTTGCCCTGTTTTATTTTCTCTTTCGTCTTGTTAAGAAGTATCCCAATTCAATGATGTTATTGTATACTCAGCTTCAGTCACATGTACTAAAGCACTTGTCGTTGTTATGGCTGATGGGGATTCACGTGACATGGAACAAAAATAAAATGTTACACAAACAATACCAATAAGCATTGTTAGCGTTAGAATACAACGGGCAAATTTACGTGCGAATGCGATGAGACCAAGCAAATAACCGCCTCCTAAAACACCACCATCTTTTTTGCACTGCATATCAAAATTAAAATTATTGTCCATTAGCAGGCCGTCACCATCACTTTCATCTTCCATTATACGAGTGGCACTATAACCTTCAGGACACTGACATTGTTTGATCAGTTTTTGCATGTTGGCAATTTTAAAATTACGACATTTAGTTGTGGCAGCTGCTGCGGCATTAAGAAGACGTTGTTTGGTCAAATTGCATTTCGTAAGTAAATATTATAGATCAGCTTTGCCTTTGGAACAAGAGCCAAAGTCAACATTGTTCGCAGTCTCTTCTTTGTTGAAACAACCATCATTGCTGCACAATTCTAATTTGAGGAGATAAATTACGGCTGCCGATAGTATTAACACAATGACGAGGGTAGCAAGTTGCAAAATTTGTGTGTTTCTTAGTTGTTTTTCCAAACGTTGTGTGTCATCGGATAACTGAAAAGATAATTAGAAAATAGGTTAGATATTTATGTATATATTTTTTCTTTTTGGAATTTTCTCTCCATTGAATTGTAAGAAAAATACAATAAAATAAAATAAAAAAAGTAATAAAAATTCGTAAATCATAAATTTTCTATTCTTTTTCTTACATTTTCTATTTAGAAACATTCTTATATTTTCTATTTTTAGACAATTTTTCATATACTGAAAATTTTCGATGTTTTCTATATAAACAATTTTCGGTGTTTTCTAAAGTTTTCTGTATAGAAAATATTCGATATTTTTTACATATAAAATTGTTGATTTTTTTCTGTGGGCAATTTTCGATGTTACTATGTAGACAATTTTGGATTTTTTCAATATAGAGTTATTGACGTTTTCTATATATAAAATTTTCAATGCTTCTATTAAGATAATTTTTTTATTAATGATTTTCGATGTTTTCTATATTAAAAATTTTCGATGTTTTCAATATAGAAAATTATTGATATTTTCTATATGAGGAATTTTCGATGCTTTTTATATAAACAATTTTCGATATTTTCTATAAAAAATTACGAGATAAAAAATTTGTGGTGTTTTTTATATAAACAATCATACATGGGAGTAATGCATTAAATCGACTAATGAATTGTCGATTTCATTACCATTAAATTGAATAATGCTACTTATAATTTTTTTCATTACCATTGTTTTTAATAATGGTAATGTTTTTTAATGATATCTTTTCATTAATAATTATTTAAAAAAATAAAATCATTATCATTAAATAATGATTTAATTTTATAAATTCATTGTCATTATTTAGCAGAATTTTTCGTACAATTCTAGCTACTTCTTAATTATATTTAATTTGTATTCGTTTACTCTTCTATTTGGTACATATATTTTTGCATAATTTTTAAAAATACTGCATTTTATATTCATTAAATCATGCTGTAATTGAGATTTATATTTAAATGATTTAAAAATCTTTATTAAAACGATATTAAACTACTCCACGAATACTAGAAACACATTTGAAAGAAATTTTTTTTTATACAAACAATGCTTTTTTTCAGTAATTATAATTAGTATTTGAGCATTTTTTTGTAATTTCATTACCATTACTTAAAAAATTGTAATTTAAAAAAAATCAGTATCATTAAATGATAGTTAAATTTTTTAAACTATTAATTTTTTTAAGTAATGGTAATGAAAATTCAATGCTCAATGAAATATTCCCATGTATGTAAACAATATACAACATTTTTGATATTTTCTATAAGAAAAATTTGAAATGGTATCATTACTGTGAATTTTAAACTTTATATAGAAAATTACCAGTATTTTTTAGATGTTTTCTATATACATAGAAAATATGTATATAGAAAATATTTTTATATAGAAAATTTCGTGTGTTATCTATATTTAAAAATATCGACTTTTCTACATAGAAACTCAGTTTTTCAATTGTTGTACGATAAAATTATTAATAAAAGGTAGAAAATTATTAATAACAAAAATACAAATTCTATAAATACTATATTTGTTTACACTTATCTTCCAATTAATTCCATATTAATGAATGAATCAATAATTAAAAACAAAATATCTTCTTACCTTAGCTGAACTTTTTAATTTCTTATCACCAGAACTGGCACTATAACCATTGCTTATTGCAGTAGCAATTGCCCCAGTCTCACTGTCTTTGTAAACACAACACAGTCTGTGCTGTTCCACATTAGGAGCATTATTATCTAGTTTCTTCCAAAAATCAGCACTTTGATTTGATTGTACGTCGACGGCTGGCAAACACATGATCAAAAATTTATCTTTACCATTTTCAGAAAGATTATGTTCTGGTTTTAAGAATATGTTAACTGAAATACTTTCACCCGGATTTAAAATACCAAGACGAGGACGAACACGAAATTTTTCGGGTGATGTAGTTTGTATCTTGAAAAATAATTAATTTAAGAAAGGAATATTAATTATGTATTTTTACATAAAATCATAAAAGATTACTTACTTTATATGTAACCGGAAATAGACTTGTGCTTGTTAATTCCAGTATACTTTCCTTAGCATCAACACGTGGAAATTTCAAGAAATCTTGAGGTGAAACTCGCAACATGTCGTCTTTATTTTTTAGATTTCCATGAAAAAAATAACAAAACAGAATTTAATGAAATTTTAGGATTTTAAAAATTTTCAAAATAATTTTTTTTTGTTATTTTAAGCAAACGTAAATTGATTACTTTTCAAGGAAATGAAAAAAGTTGTAGTGTAAACAGAATAAAGACGTCAAAAGGCCCAAACAAATACAATACTTTTGCTTTAAGTGCAACTGAGACCTAAAGTAAAATATATGCATTTATATAAAACGGAATCAAATCAGTACAACAAACTTTGGCCAGAAGTACTTCAAAAATTAAAAATTTTCAATTTTGAAGTACTGAAGTACTTATTTTTTAATATTTTTTCGTTGAGTCGGAAATTTTAATTTGCAATTCTTTATTTCAACTGAGAACATAATTTAGTTTTTACATTTTTATATTCTATAATATAACCCCCTGTTTTTATAAAACGAACGAAAAATTCGTTTGGACAATTTATATTGAAAACAAGAAATAAATTTGAAATTTATTTGTTGTTTTCCATACATTTTGCCGAAACGAATTTTTCGTTCGTTTTATAAAAACAGGGGGTAAAATTTTAATAATAAAATAAAGCAACGACTGGGTTACAGTTAAAGCGAAAGTATTGTATTTCTTGTTTATAGCGTTTATAGTGTTTATAGCGTTTTGATTTGAGCAGCAAGTGATATTTGAGTTTTTTGATATAAATATTCATATTTTTTCTTAACTACATATAATGAATAAAATTTTTTTCTTCCATATTTATTTTAATTTAATATATCGAGGGCTTATATTCAAAGTGGGCCTCATGAAGATTTACAAACAATTTTTTTTACGTCAGACTCTTTAGTGTTAATTTTGTAGCCAAAAAAAAAGTTAATTCTAACACTATGTTTTTCACTTTTTGTTTTTGGGCTATCTACAAACAGTATATTTTTTTTTTAGATTCTTATAGATCATACGCGGATACACCCATAAAGCCCAAATTACAATAGCGCGTAGTCAGCAACAGTATCAGCAAAAATGATCAGCTGATCACTGTCAGCACAACATGTTGCTGCCGTTATAATTACAATTCAGCGTAGGCAGCCACAATTTACAACCACCATCTTGCTTTATTCTACTTGTGTATTTTAGCCTCTCATTTATTTACTCACTCTCTTTGTCTCGCTCTCAATCTGAATGCAGCGCAGTGCATTCAGATTGAAACATTGAAACAGAATTTAGAAACAGGGCTAAATGAAACAGCACTGCAAACTGCTGCTGACCAAATGTAATCAACGCCATAACAAACAGTGCATTCTAAATGATCAGCTGATTACGGCAGCACACACTGCTGCTGACTACGCGCTATTGTAATTTGGGCTTAACATTTTATAAAGCTAAGTGGGAGCCCTACACCCCAGATTTAAAGGCAGGAATGAAAAAATTTTAATAAAGCAGTAAATAAAGCAGTTTCTTAAAAAAATTATAATTAAATAAAAAGTACAATGAACATCGTCTTTAAAGGTTTTAATTACATTTGAGTTGTTTATATGCAATTTAATACAATTTTAATTGGTTCAAAAAATTTGTTTTGCTAAATCTTTTTTTGCAATTTTTCTCGTGTTTTTTTTTTTTGTTTTTTCAAAATTTAATTTATAATTTTAATTTTGAACAAATTTTCGCCTTTTAGTACATACCTGTTATTTGAAATTTCTAACGATTAAAAATGGTCCAGATAACCAAAAAATTTCGTAAATTTAACATATCGGCAATTTTTTTCCCAAAAATATTATCTTTTACTTCTTTAATTTCTTATAAACAAAACGGGCTATAACGTTTTATAGCATACATTAAAAATAATTAAGACAAAACGGACTATCTACCATAACTTCGCGAATAATGAGGTTAAAAGATTTACAGCCGTATTAAAAAAAATGTATGTTTGATAACGAGCTACTAACTTTTTGTATGTAAATTTCCATAAGAAAAAGTTAGTAACTCGTTATCAAACCTACATTATTTTTTTGAATACGGCTGTTATTTTTTTAGTGTAAGGTTTAGTAGACGTAATATTAATAACTCGTAGAACGGATTGCAAAATTATGAAAAATGAGGTAAATAAAAAGTTTTTATATTCTCCTGAACAATTACAGCTTTGCATGTGGCCCGTTTTGAAAATAAGCTTTCGATATGTTTTTTAAATTATACTGTTAATAACTTTTATATTTTTATATGTAAGTACATTTGGAACATTTTTAAATTAAATGAATGTTCTAAGCATAGATTATAATCTATGGTTCTAAGTTTCTTTTAAGAAATTCTTAGAAAATATCTTTCAATACAGTAAAACAAATTAAAAATCTTATAATATTATTATTATTTTTTTTTATTTAGTTATAACAGTAACATGTTATAGACCTGAAGAAACTTTTTGATTTTTGATAATGAAAACTATTTATTTTAGTAGTTAATTGGTAATGAGGTGCTATTATTTTATGTTTACACTATATACTAGTAAATATCATAGTAAAATTACATTCACGTGGATCAGTTGGCTATAACGTCGAATAAAGTGCCAGAAGATTCGTGGTTCTCGTATTTAAGGACAGCGCACGAAAAAATCCTTTAAGGCTTATAACTATTATTATACGCGAAAAAATAAAAAATTCCGTTAATTTACTTCAATTAGTTATCATTCTCAGTAGCTATGTTCTAAATATTGTTATAATAGGAAAATCGAAAATAATCCTGATAAAAGAAAAAAATAATTTATAGACTGCAGAATCGCAGATAAAATAATACTAATTTTAAGAGAAAATTTTTACATCTCAAAATGAAATAATGGGTCCCATTTAAATTAATCTATATCATTTATCAAAAAAGTTAAAGAAAAAAAATTAAAAAAGTTCCCAGTATAACGCTATATAAAATGTAAAGGCAATAAATTGGACGAGAATTGGGCGTGATCCGTTTACTTTATCGCACCTCTTGCCATATAAGGTGTAGTTAAAGAAAGGTGGCAAAAAAAAAGTTAAAGATGTTGGGTATAATATTTTTATTTGCAAAATAAGTAAATGATACGGTTTAAAAACTATAGAAATACTTACGATCTTGTGGTGTAAAATGTTCTGGTATATCGTGCATTTGTGTTTGTTTTTCTGCAGCAGGCGTCTGGTGTTGACTGCTATTGGCAAAATGGACCTAAAAAGTTTTAAAAATAAATTATACAAATTAATAATTTCACTTTTTAAAACCTTTCGGAATGAATAATAAATATAAACTAAATAATAAATAAAATTATGTATAAATGAAAATCTACAAAGTAGTATTATAAAGACATTTAAACCCTTCAAAGGCATAAGCAAGTACTCTTGTTAAAAGAGCCACTTAAACCAAAAAATATAATATGCAGTATATGGCAGAAAGGATAATGATTTGTAGTACAAGGTTTTATCAAAATTTCATATACATACATACAATAAAAAAAGAAAAACTGGTCATTAAATGCTTCCATACAATTATTTTCTTCTTTAAGCAAATAATCAATCAATATTAAATTGGATTTATGTTTGTCGTTGTCTACTAAAAGAAACTTTATTTTATGACCTCCTCATACCCATTACCATTATCGTTGTAAAGTGTGAAAGAATACAAACATTTTTTTAAATTTTGTCAGACTGACTACTGAATTACCGATGACAAAATAGACAACAGAGACAGACACTTACCCTGTATTTAGTGATTGTGCTTTTTAGCCTGTGGGGTTGTTTGGTAATTAAGAATTCTTTAATTTATAAAAACATTTTATAAATTTTTTTAAATATTTGTACAATTTTTTACTTTGGTCTGTAATTGGGATTTTCCTATTTGTGTGAATTAAAATATAAAATTTACTAGAGTATAAAAATGAAAATTGTTCAATATCTTTTTCACACTGTCTTTATATGTTGCAAAAAGAAAATAGTCGAATTTTTGACATTTTGTTTTGTGTTGCAAAGTGTCTGTTGTATAAAAAAGCTTTTACATTACATTAAGCTTTTTATAAGAGTTACCAAGTTTTTGATGTTTTTCCGCAGTATTTGAAGATTATTTGCCAAAAAAAAAAAATTTGGTTTTATATTTTGATGGTTCAAATAAAAAATGCTAACATCCAGGAGTTCAAATATCTAGAAATTGTATTTAAAATGTACATGAATAGAAATTTAAAAGTTTTTGAAGATAAAGCAGCGTAAAATGCGCTGCGACAGCGTACATGAATTTACAATTAGAAAAATCATTTAAAAAAGAAACACAACCAATTGGTTTTCAAATATAAAGTGGAGTCAAGTATTATTTTACATATGTGTGTAATAAATTGAGAGGAACCGAGCTCACTTTTTTGAAAATAAAAAAAAAAATTAATTTGCGGTGTATCAATAAAAAATAAACTTTTTCCTCTCAAGGATTTAAGGATGATTGTCATATTATATATTATTAGAAAGGTATGTATTTGAAGGTACTTTAAAACGGTATTTATATAATTTAAATTTATGTATATATGCATATGTTTTTATAAAAACATATTAAAACTTAAGGCTAATAACTCGTAAGTAAGAAAGAGCGGACAACATTTTTTAAATCAATAAAAAAATTGTTTAGAAATCAAGTGGGTTGGTGATCTTAAAGCCCAAATTACAATTGCGCGTTGTCAGCAGCAGTTTGTGCTGCCATAATCAGCTGATTATTTAGAATGCACTGTTTGTTATGGCGTTGATTACATTTGGTCAGCAGCAGTTTGCAGTGCTGTTTCATTTAGCCCTGTTTCTAAATTCACTGCGCTGCATTCAGATAGAGAGCGAGACAAAGAGAGAGAGCAAATAAATGAGATGCTAAAATACACAAGTAGAACAAAGCTAGATGGTGATTGTAAATTGTGGCTGCCTACGCTGAATTGTAATTATAACGGCAGCAACATGTTGTGCTGACTGTGATCAGCTGATAATTTTTGCTGATACTGTTGCTGACTACGCGCTATTGTAATTTGGGCTTTACAAATATGTACATCTCATGGTTTAAAAAATATTGACTACAAAAATTTAATTCTTAATTTTCCAAAATTATAGCTTGCTAAAAAAAAAATAAATACATTTTCTTAATTTCTTAAACGATTTTGTAAAAACTTAAGTTTTTTTTTCATTTTATAAAAGACTAGAACATTTTACGCTTTTGCGTAAGTAAAAATCCAGAAGTCATCATTTTAAAATAATTACAAGTCATATGCATAAGTTACAGCCTTATTAAACGTAAATTTTATTAAGTTAATGTTGCTAGTAGTAAAAAATATTTTTTCTTCTTCGTTTATCATTATAATCGCTTATATAGTATATTTTCTTAGTCATTAATTACTTTTTAATACATCAAAATTTCACAATTTATTTGATTATAAACAATTTCATTTCTCTATGTTCAAAGTTGAACGTGATTAGGCAAAACATTAAATATATTTATGGCTATCCGACACAATGAAAAAATAAGGTGATAACTTGTAATATTTGATGAGGAAATCATTTCTAAAATTATATATAGACGATATGCTAAAACAATTAATTCCATCTTCTGTTAAATAGAATTCACTTCTTTTAATTTTAGAAAAAAACCTGAAATATTTTTTATTTTTTTATTTTAAAGTTGAAGTAAATTTTTCATGTTTTTTTATCAAAGGTTGGAAACCGATTCAAAAAGTAAAAACGTAACGGTAATGGTATTTTGAATTATTTCGGTAACGGTATTTTAGCGTTATCGGTATTTCGAGCTATTTCGGTAATGATAGTTTAAGGGTAACGATTGTTTCAGAAATTTCGATTATCGGTTCATATCCAAGAAATATAAAGTGAAGAAGTGTTACAAACTCGTTCTAGGATACACATTACATTATTACAAATTTCAGTTTTATTAAAAATAAATGTTTTTCTTAAACCTAGAAGTAATGGTAACGATATTTTAGCGTTATCGTTATTTTCGGTTATTTTGGTAACGGTATTATAGCGGTAACGGTAGTCAGTTTGAATAGATTTTTTACCGGTAACGGTAGCCAACCTTAATGCATATGTTTTTTTACATGATAAAGGGGGTTTTACATTATAATACTTTGTATTAATAACAAAAATATTTTCAAATGTATTAAGGTATAAATTCCTTCAATACTTGTTGAATTCCACAGATTATGAGCTTGTGAATTGAGAACAAAAATATATTTGCTACAACTAAATTGTTTTTAAAATAAAATAAATTCAACAATAACGATGTTGCTGATGACAATATATCTTTGCGATGAAAATAATATTGTTGGGGCAACCATATTGCGAAATGTTTTTCTCTGTGTGTATTGAGGTCAGTTTATACTATATTTGGAAATCGTTGAGCACTCCCAACATATTTTAAATTGTACATTTTTGGTAAGAGTTTTTTAGGGATTTAGGGAAGGGTTTCGGACGTTATTTTTATTATTACATACTCTACAACTTTGTAATTCAATTAAGTATTGCTTAAACATTTTTTTTTTCAGTTAAAATAGTTAATTTTTTTTAGATGTATTTGAGTAAAAATTAGGTCTTGATACATATTCAGCCTGTTTATGAAATCCTCAACGGGATTGGATTGGAAACGAAATTTCAACTTGAAATGGGTTTATGAAATCGTTACGAAAATAATTTGTTAATGAAATAATATTTCCGCAAGAGTAAGAGTAAAAAAAATCGAAAAAAATTTTACATATGAATACAAAAACAATTTGACAGTACCGCGAGGTTTGCCAATGAAAAAATTGTAAAACAGCTGTTCTTACTAGTATACTTTATAACTATACCATATACCATAGTATAATAATAAAGTATACTCGTAAGACCAGCTGTTTTACAATTTTTTCATTGGCAAACCTCGCGGTACTGTCAAATTGTTTTTGTATTCACATGTAAAATATTTTTTGAGTTTTTTTCTCTTGCTCTCTTTCGTTCTCTCATTTTTCCGTTCAAAGCATTCTGACATTGTGGGCAGTAGTTTTACACTAACAAAATACAAGCAATTTTTGTTTTTGTAGATGTGCGAGTACTTTATTATTTTACTATGACCATATACCATAGTATAATAATAAAGTATACTCGTAAGACCAGCTGTTTTACAATTTTTTCATTGGCAAACCTCGCGGTACTGTCAAATTGTTTTTGTATTCACATGTAAAATATTTTTTCATAGTATAATAATAAAGTATACTCTTAAGACCAGCTGTTTTACAATTTTTTCATTGGCAAACCTCGCGGTACTGTCAAATTGTTTTTGTATTCACATGTAAAATATTTTTTGAGTTTTTTCTCTTGCTCTCTTTCGTTTTCTCATTTTTCCATTCAAAGCATTCTGACATTGTGGGCAGTAGTTTTACACTAACAAAATACAAGCAATTTTTGTTTTTGTAGATGTGCGAGTACTTTATTATTTTACTATGATATTTTTTGAGTTTTTTTCTCTTGCTCTCTTTCGTTCTCTCATTTTTCCGTTCAAAGCATTCTGACATTGTGGGCAGTAGTTTTACACTAACAAAATACAAGCAATTTTTGTTTTTGTAGATGTGCGAGTACTTTATTATTTTACTATGCCATATACTATAACTATACCAAGGTATATTAACTATTAGGTAGAGTTAAAAACACAGCTGACTTTTTTTTTCTTTATGTGTGATGACTGTCAAATCTTTTTTTTATATGGTGTTTGTTTCTATGTGTGTTTTGTTTACATTTTTTATATCATTTTTGTTATTGTTTCAATGTACAAAATTTGACATTTTACGAAAACAAATGAGAGAACTTGTTTTTATTGTTGTATTTGTTGTAGAATTGCTCTAACCTAATAGTAAATAAGCCTTGAACTATACTATGGCATGCAACTATGTTGTCACCATCTGTTTGTACTTGTTTATGTGAATATTTTACCCCAAATTTAAACCCCCCAACATTGGCCACTTAAACTAGCAAATAAAGCGAAATGATCGAGAACTCAAAAACAACATTTAACGATTAAATTTAATTGCTAATCTTTGTGAAAAAATTGCTCTAAGATATAAAGAAAGTTTTATGTTTATATCAGTACGCCAAAGTTCTGCGTGAAGTACTTCAAAGATGAAAAATGTTCAACTTTGAAGTGCCGAAGTTATTTTGTCGGTTGTTTTATTCTTATTTTAATATTTTTTCGTTGTCGGAAATTTTTTATTTGCAATTCATTATTTCAACTGAGAACATAATATAATTTTTACATCTTTATATTTTATAATATAAAATTTTAATAACAAAATAATGCAACGACAAAGAGCGTGAGCAAATAAATGAGAGGCTAAAGTACACAAGTAGAATAAAGCCCAAATTACAATAGCGCGTAGTCAGCAACAGTATCAACAAAAATTATCAGCTGTCCACTGACAGTACAACATGTTGCTGCCGTTATAATTACAATTCAGCGTAGGCAGCCACAATTTACAACCACCATCTTACTTTATTATACTTGTGTATTTTAGCCTCTCATTTATTTGCTCACTCTCTTTGTCTCGCTCTCAATCTGAAAGCAGCGCAGTGAATTTAGAAACAGGGCTAAATGAAACAGCACTGCAAACTGCTGCTGACCAAATGTAATCAACACCATAACAAACAGTGCTTTCTAAATTATCAGCTGATTATGTCAGCACACACTGCTGCTGACTACGCGCTATTGTAATTTGGGCTTAAAGCTAGATGGTGGTTGTAAATTGTGGCTGCCTACGCTGAATTGTAATTATAACGGCAGCATCATGTTGTAATGAAAGTGAACAGCTGATCATTTTTGCTGATACTGTTGCTGACTACGCGTAATTGTAATTTGGGCTTAAGTCCATAGTATAATAAAAAATACAATTGCTTGTATTTTGATAGTGTAAAACTACTGCACACAATGTCAAAATGCTTTGAACGGAAAAATGGGAGAATGAAAGAGAGAAAGAGTAAAAAAAAACTCGAAAAAATTTTTACTTATGAATACAAAAACAATTTGACAGTACCGCGAGGTTTGCCAATGAAAAAATTGTAAAACAGCTGTTCTTACGAGTATACTTTATTATTATACTATGATTAAGGCCCGTTATTATAACTTTCCAATATCTAAAGTTAGGATTTTATCGTTCACTTTAACTGTTTTTGGTTGTTATAAGTATAAGTTAAGCCTAAAGTGACCAATAAGCTAAATGTAAGAACATCTGACCATTAACTTTTATCGGACGGTTTATGTATTCAGAGCTGCCGTATTTTCTGCTTTATAAAAGAAATAAATAAAATCATATTTATTCCGCAGTTGTTTTTAGTAATTTGTCTGTCTATATTTATATTAGCTCTGGCGTTGTCTTTAAGTTGTTAGCTTAAACTTATTTATTTTAAAAATTTCTTTGTTTTTTATTTGTTTATATTTCCGTTAGTGGCAGTTACGTTCAAATAGTACATGTTGCCACTACGTAAAGTGGCCAAAAGTAGTCGGTTTTTGCTTTGATATTGCCGTACTATCAAAACTATAAAATTTACTTTAAAACCAAGTTGTAATAACCAAAAGTAGATAAAGCTCACTTTATCGTTCACTTTAGTTTATCTTACCTTTAACTATCTGATACCTTAAAGGTAGGTTATAATAACGGCCCTAAGTCGTAAAGTTGCAATCAAGGCGAATTCAGATTAGGTGACAGCAACTCGTCAGCTGACTTTTATTTCCTCCATATGGAAATATTCAAAACGTCAAATTTTTTGCTGAAAAAACAAAATGTGTTGTGACACTTGGAGTGAAGAATATTTAATTTGATAGAATTCGTCTGGGAAAGATTTCTGTACCCTACAAAATGTAATTATAATAAACAATTCACAAATTTAAATTTTTCTTAAGATAAGCAATTGTTTGTTTACTTTTTCTAAATGATAATATTACCCGGAAACAAAATTTTGACAGTGAAACAAATTTTTGCCCAAGAACAAATATATGTTGTTCTTGCCTTGTTGTATTTGTTTTAACGAAGCGGTCACCTAATCTGAATTCGCCTTGGTTGCAATTGTGTGTAAATTTTAAACCGTTTAATTGTGTAATATAGCATTGGTGTTTTAAGACGTTTTCGAAAGGAAAAAACGTAAAAATATGTAAATTAAATAAATAAAATATTTTAGTAGTTTCTTGTTTCTTTTTTTTTTTTTAATGTGGGCCAGAAGAAAACTTGATAATCCGGATTGGGGTCTGCAATCAACCGCATTATCCAGTTTATACAGTTTATACGTACATATTGCGAATATTCAATTGCGGTAACTTCTAAATATTATCACCGGCTCGACGAAGAGTTTTTCCCTTTCGACTTAGATTTACACTGTTTAGTTATGACAAAACAATAAACACATCATAAAAGGTCTTATTATTTTAGGACTTTTTTCTTTGAAGCACAACAACAATTTTTTAAAACTATAATAAAACTAGTATTTTATGACAATAAGACTTGATAGCACACCGTGTGAATACCCCAACTGTATTATAAAATTTGGATTTCGTTTTTGACATTCATACAAAAAATAAATTGTTTCTTCATTCTCCAAAAAAGATGTTCAAAAACACATAGGAACATTTTATGCAACTGATTATATTTCACGCAGTGTTTATTATACATATTTATGTATATAAATTTTTGGGCACTTATTTACTTATATGGGTTAATATCTTAAAAGCTTTGCCTAAATACAATTTAAAAAGCTTTTAAGTACGCTTTTAAGATATTTACGAATGAATGACTGAATGTATGAACACTTGTTTATACTGTATGTATATTAGGGTCGCCCCGTTATTATGGAAAAAAAGTTATATCTCGATATTCAACTCAAATTAAGATACAAATTTCATACGGAAGTAAGATTTTCAAAGTCCAATAACCATCAAATTGCACTCAAAAATGTTTATATCAACATTATCACCGTTAAAAATACTTTCAGTGATGAGAAAAAATTAAAAAAAATATGTATCGATCTGAATCAGAACATCAATTTAATGTTTTTTTTTTTTTAATTTTATTAAAAAAAAAAAAAAAAACGGTATGAAATTGTGTTTTTTTGAAAACTATTTTCCACCTTATATGATATGACAAATTTGTATTTGCAAAATTTTTAATAACAAATTGCAAAAGATTAGATATATTTGGACTTGGCCGGACGTTTATCTTACACTATTATTTATTTCTCCATTCAAATTGGTCTACACTAATGTATATGCACAATATCTACATACATATGTATGTATTTACAAATAAACATATTTTTATACATGGCATCATATGAAAATATGCTTAGAATTTTTATGATCACATACATACCCGTGGCATCTTTCGTGTGCGTGAAGAATATGAAATGAATGTCTCTGAAGAAACTTCCGTATTTGATACAAAATGTACGTTTTACAACACTGATTTAGTAAAACGTTTACAAAAACACAAAAAGAATAAAAAAAAAAAAAAATAACTGAACTTAAAACACTTTGAACTTGACACTTTCTAAAAAAGCAAAAAAAACCCGCAGCAGTAATCCGTTTACAAATTTGAAGACTATTTTATTATTTTAAAGATTTTATACAAATCATTAAATTTCGTTTTTCTTTATACACTATAAATTAAACTTTATTTTCGTTTGTTTTTAATTTAATTTATAAATAAATATACAAAATATATATTTTTTGATCATTTATTATTTCTTTTCTGTTTGAATTGTTAAACTTAAAGATGACGCTGTGGCCAACAAAAATAAACTAAACACACACAATATTTTTATTTTATTTTTTATTCTGTAGAATTTCTAAAACGTATGGAATGGCTTTTAGACAAAAAGCAAAAAATAATAAAAAACAAATGAAAAAGCATTGAATTGAATTTTTGTTGTATTTAACGACTGTGTTGTGTTGTTGGTTGGGTTCGTTGTTGTTTGCCGTGTGTGTTGCTTCTACAATACAATTTCTGTCGGCTATATTACTACTGAATATGAACTAAAATCTTCTGTCTGACCAAACGACTGACTGTCTGTCTGTTTATAAATACATATGTATGTTTGTTAATATCATAGTTTTAAGGTGTCAGTTGTTTTGCCCACTCCCTCCTTGTCATCATATTAAACAAAAACAAAACAAACATCCATATAAACTACAGCTGTTTTGCTTTTGTTCATTCCAAGTTTTTCTATATCTATTAAAAAGCGCCAATTACTAATACATCAACAATAATAACGAATACAACAACAAAACTTAATCATAAAAAAGAAATTAATAATGGATGTTTGTATATAAAAATATAAATTGTAGTACTAAATAATAACAAAAGAAATGTTTATCAGACATTAAAGAGAAACCAAATGGTTAAAAAAATAAAAAATAGAGAGAGTAAAAGCAACGATCTCGAACAATAAGAGATTAAACGATTTTTTTTACTTTTATAAACAAATAAACATTTCCCTATTATCAACAATAATAAAAACAACTACTTAATCAATTACATGGTACTTAATAAGATCGGAAAATGTAAACAAAATTAAAGATAGTCATATGCTGGAATTTTAAGAGTATATATGTACTTGTTTCAGTATGTCATGTTGATCTGTCACAGCCAGAGTTTGAAAATAACAGTTAAATAACTTTTAAAGTATAGCGTTGCCAACTTAAAAAAAGTAAAAACGCCATCATTTAACTAATTGAAGTTTTTTAAGTGAATGAATTCTTGACAACACTATGAGACAAATTTTGGGTCATCAAATATTGCCTCAAATGAAAGTATATTTTTAGTAAATTCTTCTCTTATTTTACGCCCACTTTTCATAACAAGATTTTTTGCAATATATGAGTACTGATATTCAATCGATTTATCTGAAATTTGGAACGTATATATATCGAGCATCCTCTGAAAGGAAATTTAGGATCAATCAATCATTAATTCACTCACACTTAACATATCTTCCTGGAATTTATGGCTGCAAAACAAGTACAGGACTACGGTCATTACAGTCGGCACAAAATAAAGCCTTAAAAATTGTATTCAATCTGCCTTTGCGTTTCAGTACGAGCAATTTGTTTAAAGACTTTGCAAAAAATATATTACCAATTAAAGGTTATAAACAACAACAAATATTATTAAATTTCTTTACCAATCAATGTAATTAACATTACATTTAACTTAATATTTAATAATTAACGGTTATATTAAATTAACTTAAACAAACGATTTATCTTTCTAGACCCGAAATTTGAGCAATGATTTAGACTATATCTAAAATGTAATATTATTTATTTAGTAATTGGCTCACTATGCACTCAAACAATTTTGAATGTTATATTCGGCTTGAACGAAACTTTTATACCCATCATCTGCAACGGAAGGGCGGCCGGAAATATATAGATCGACTTACGTTAGATCGAATCTTACTAGGACCCAGAATATATAAAATAATAGATACACCTTGTGGGATGATATTAAAGTGACGATAACTTTTGACAATTCTTCAGAAATACTTCGTGTTTACGTAATCAATTTCAATGCATATATTTGACATATTTTTCATTGAATTGATATTTCCAGATCAAGTTGTTTACTAAAAGAAAAATAATGTGAGTATTGCTGCTAATTTAATATTATCCTACAAGGTGTATCTATTATTTTGAGCAGATGTGAATGTAAAATTATGAGGTGTTAGAAGAATATTTCGACATGTTACACACGACATGACAAATCAAATATACCACCATGATAATTAGCTTTTTTAAAGTTTTCATTCACTTAGTACAATTGACAAAAGAAGTTTATTGCATGACCTTTGATCCTTAGACAACAATTAAACACAACAACCACAAAGTATTGTTTTATTTCAAATGAAATTTATGAAGTTTTCAAATTGCGTAAAATTTTAAAAGAAAATCAATATCTAGGAAATGTTACAACAAATTTTATTATTTTATTAAAAATATTTATTGTTATAATTTACATTTACATACAGAATAACTTAATATTTTAGTCTTTTAATTAAACTCGTTAATTTTTGTTTATGCTATTAAAGTTACACCTTTTTAATATTGATACTTTTGTGTTTAATTTACTTGAATATAATTAAACCTCTACCTAAATATGCGGTTTTAACCAAAAAGTTTTTTTTTTACAAATTTAAACTGTTTTACGGAAAATATCTTCGGACTCAAGATTATCAAAGACTGATAAACTTATAATACAATATATTACATTTTAAAGTATATATGGAAATAATTTACTCGTAAAGAATGTAAGAGACTTTTAAGAACTCTATATGCTGTTCAAACTAGACTATGGTGTTTAGATAAAACAAGCCCACATTTATAGCTGGGAATTGTCTAAAATGTTTGTATATATCCATGTGTACGTCACAACAAGTATGTATAATAAACCGACAGGAATGATAACAATTGTACTTACAAACATTTGTAAAGAACATCTGTTTTAATAGCCAAATTTTTGTTTGTTGTTATTATTTTGTTTTTTTATTTAAGTATTTATAAAACACGCAAACTATAAATATCCGTTTGAATTTCTCATTTTAATTGGGTCAATAGAAGAGGACAGTTACTTATAGACTGACACGCGTATAAACATTTCGAAAAAGGTTAATTGATTTCAGTTCAGCAAGACTGACCAGAAAAAAAAATCAATTTGTTGGGAATGAAGTATGTATAAATAAGGACATATCGTGTAAATATGTACTTATAGAAAAACGGGTTATTGTTTTTTATTCTTATTTATTTATTTTTTTTAGAATTAAAAAAATAAAAAATCTGAAATAACTTTTTTAAAAATTAAATAGTATTTTTAAACATTACACTGGTCGACAAAAAAATCCTCCACCAAAGTCGAATAGTTGAACTTGATGCATTGTGATGTGCTAAACACGAATCTACTTTTAGTTTTTTTTCCATCAGGTCTGGATTTTTTTTATGGGCGTGTCTATTATTTCGCCCATAGTATGGCCGTTACTCTAGTATATTTCCTCATAACTCAAGAACAATGTGTAAGATAGACATAATTGATACACCAAAAGATGCGTACTAAAAACATATTCAAATCACCCAAACTTCATTTTTTTATGTGCTCATTAGTTTCGAAGTTATTTTAAAATAAGTGTCAAAAAAACAAAAAAATTTTTCATTCAAAATTTTGATTTTTTTGTTACTAAAATTTCTTTTAATAATGAAAACATCAAAAATGTTTCTTAAAGCTGGTAATGCTGCGAACAAAATAAGGTATGTGTCTTCAAAATTGATGCACAAATCTTGATTTTATTCAGTTAAGTAAAAATACCCATTGTACATACAATTGAGTTGAAATACAGTGGTGGGCAAAAAAAAATGTTTTTATTTTTTTTCTTGAAACAAAAATAGGTGGACTAGGTGGATTTTGACGAGTTAAAGAAGAATCTGTATTCACTTTTTTTCTATCATGTACTGATTTGTTTTTATGGGCATGACTAATATCATCACCTTATTCAGTAGTCACACTATAAAATTCGATAATGGTTTGTCAAATTTATACTATAACTCAGGAACCATTTACACGATTTTGATAAATGATACACCAAAAGATGCATACAAAAATTGTCTTCAAGGTATATCAAAAATATTTTTTATTCGCTCAAAAATTTCTGAGTTATGGATTACAATTTTCACCATTAAAAAAAAAATAATTTTTCGCTACTAATTATCGAATAACTACGGAAATATTAACTGAACAATTTAAGTCGCTATATATTAGAGTTTAATATATCTTAATAAGACAAACCGTTCTCGAGTTATACAAGTGTGACTGCCTAAAGGCGGGGTCATAGTAGTCATGCCCATAAAAAGAAACCAATACGTGATAGAAAAAAAGTAAAAGCTGATTCTTCTTTAGCACGTTAAATTCCATCTAATCTACCTATTTTTTTATTTTTGTATTTCCACTTAACTGTAGGTATGCATGGGTATCCTAACTTAACTGTGAATGCAATCAAGATTTGTGCATCAATTATTATGATACGTGGCTTTATTTACTCGTAGTTTTGCCAGCTTTGAGATAAAGATGATAAACTGAAACATTTTTAATATTTTCACTTTTAAAAAGAAGTTTTAGTAAAAAAAAGATATCTTGAATTTAGCATGAAAAATTTTTTTCGGACACTTATTTCGAAATATCTCCTAAACTATTGAGCGGATAAAAATTTGTTGGTAGAATAACTTAAAGCCAATTTTATTACACACATTTTGGTGTATTATTTATATAAATCTTGCATATCGTTCTCGAGTTATAGTGAATTATACTCGAGTAATAGGCTTATTTAGGACGCAATATTAGACACGCCCATAAAAAAAATCTCGACCCGATGGGAAAAAACTGAAAGCAGATTCGAGTTTAGCATGCGGAATTCCATCCAGTCCACATATTTTTTTTTAGAAGGTAACTTTTTTCTTTTTTTTTAAATTTAAAATTTTTAAATAAATAAATTTTTGGGCTTGGACATATAATGAATTTTCTCTATGTATTCGTTAAGGTGTAAGTTTGTTTGTTTGTGTATCACGTCTAAATGGCTGAACCGATTTTCATGAACTTTTAAACACAGATAATAACGGTGCCGGAGGTCGTTATAGGCTATGTTAGATCGACACGTCCACTTTCTCCATTTTGCGCGTTAAAAGTGAAGATACTTATGTGAAATTTGATCTGGATCGGAAGCCACGCCTACTTTTCCAAACTCTAAAACGGCTGAACCGGTTTACTTAAAAATTTCACTGTATCATCATGTGCTTCCGTAAATTCAAGCGTCATATTTTTCTTTTCGATCTGTGCATATTTCGCATGTCTAAAGGAGTAATTCAGTGAAAATCCTAAAAAGGTTGTAGAAATAATTTTCAAAACAAGTTTGCAATAAAGTGGATAGTTCTAAGGGGGATATAAGCCCCCATTAAAAGCAAATATTAGTTATCGCATTAGAAGGGATAGCGAAGCGAACCGGGAAAAGCTAGTTAATAATAAAATTTAGGAAAATTCTATTTAGAATGATCTTAATATTTAAAAAAATATACCAAATTGTTGTAAAATTTTGAAATTTGAAGTTTCAGATTAGAGTAAATTATAAAATATTTTTGTATAATATAACTAACAAACAAAATACATCCTTTCTACTTACCTTTTTATCATTAATATTATTATTTAAATCATCATTTGCAGGTGCAGGAGGAACAGAGCCATTGGGCAATTTGCCATTTGGAGCAGTAGATATTTTCTTTTCGGGTACAAAAGAAAATTGATAATTATCATTACCACCCCAGGAGGCCAAACAGTTATCTTTATCAATATATTGATTAATATCTTTCTTCTTAATAACTTTTAATATTTCTACAGCTTTTTCGGGCAGTAAAGCTTTTACAATTTTAAAAGCGGCTGTAAAAAAATAATATAAATTAAAAAAAAAAATAACAAATAACTCATAAAACACAATCTTCCACACATACCATTCAATACCCAAGCCATCTCATAAACTATAATATAATTCAAAGCATTCGGATAGTACATCTTAAATGTTTCAATAATCATTTTAATAAAATCCAAATCCATATTTGATAAGCCCGTACCATCCATATCGAAAAATATTGTACATTTGTCCATGTGAGTTTCACGGTGAATCCTTTCAATCCAATAGACCAACACTTTAAGTACTTCATCCATATCTTTGGCACCTTTAACATGTAATTTTGTTTTGAATATTAAAAGGGGTTTGCCATCAATGTCCTTGTTATGTGGAAATATAACACCATCAGTTAAATAATCCATTCTTAGTTTTGTTTCATCTAAATCATTAGCTCCATACTGTTGACGCCATATGCAGGTGCTCCAGAGTTTTTCAAATGATGTATTCATATCGAGATCGTACATTTCCAAGAATCGTGTACACCAAACATCATCGTTGCGTATACGATCAATATCAACGGGATGAAAGGGAACTGTAAGGTTAAAGAGATTTTTAATATGACAATATATGTATACATATTTAACAAATTATATTTTCTATATTCTATCTATTCTATCTTCTACACTCCGTTGCAGAACTATAAATACACACTATTATTGCGGATTTCTGGAGATATAAAAGTCGTAGAATAATGAAAATTGGCAATATGTAAAAACAATTGAAGTAGAAAATATTCCTGTGAACAATTTTTTTTCTACTTTGAATTTTATTATGTATTTTAAGGTGAAAATGACTTAGCAGTGTTTCATAACTATAAATACACTTAAATAAAAAGATCAACATTTTTAAAACGGAAAGAAGAAATTACAAAAAGAATATAAATTAATAATGAGTATGTACAATTGTATTATTAAATATTGAAAAAAATTTTCGCCGGTATTCAATTTACCAGTGTTGCCATCATGTTTTCAGTTAAGGACCTCCTGCTTCAATTATTAGTTATTTTGAATAGAAATCACTTCCATATTTCCGGTTTTCAAAATAAATCCGACGAAATGACAATGCCCAAATTTGTCAAATTGTTGTTTGATCCATAAATCTTGCAGGCAATAAAAAAAATCTTATTTTTGTAATGTAACCACATTTTTGTCAAGCGAATCGTGTGGTATGAAGCATTTGTTTTGATGGAAAATTGGGTCATATCTGCGAAAATTTTCAACGAAGGGAACAAGTTTGCCTTATTACACTCCAATTTACTCTAAATAATTCGTGAAAAGGCTAGAATGCGTCAGCGCAACTATTGCAAGCACAGAGAAAATCCCAAACCCATTGAAGATTTACCTCCAAGATGTATTTTTATGAAAATATGGAAAATTCTTTCACAGATCCATCCCATTAAAAGTGGATTAAATTTAATTATTCTATATAAAAACGCTATAACTCTAGCCTACTAAAGGATTTTTGACATTTTATTTAAATAAATCTCATAGGCTGATTTGCAATACGTTTGAGATCTTTTTATGCTGAGGTAATGTTTCAACTGGTGTTTCTTTGCACCCACGAAGATTCAATGGAGTATTTAGATAATAAACTAGTTCCTTTTGTAGACAATTTTCGCAGATATGAGCCAATTTTCAACCAAAAGAACGCTTCTGTCCATAAAATTCAACCATCAAAAATTACAATAACATAATATTTTTAAATCGCCCACTTAATTTTCGGATTAAAACCTAATTGGAAATATTTGGGGTTTGTTATTCCATAGGATTTATTCTGAAAACCGGAAATATGAAAGTGATTTCCATTCAAAATAACTAATAATTGAAGCAGGAGGTCCTTAACCGAAAACATGATGGCAACACTGGTAAATTGAACGCCGGCGAAAATTTTTTTCAATATTTAATAATACAATTGTACATACTCATTATTAATTTATATTCTTTTTTTAATTTCTTCTTTCCGTTTTAAAAATTTTGATCTTTTTATTTAAGTGTATTTATAGTTATGAAACACTGCTAAGTCATTTTCACTTTAAAATACATAATAAAATTCAAAGTAGAAAAAAATTGTTCACAGGAATATTTTCTACTTCAATTGTTTTTACATATTGCCAATTTTCATTATTCTACGACTTTTATATCTCCAGAAATCCGCAATAATAGTGTGTATTTATAGTTCTGCAACGGAGTGTATACTTTGTTAAGCATTTTTTATTTCCAGAACTTTCTGAAGCCCCCAGACGACGTAGACGGGGTAGAAAATTAATATTCGGCTTACGTATAAAACTATTCCTCCTACAAATCCTAACGAAGCCAGATTTTTCTAGATATGCTTTTTTTTTTTTTTTAAATTTATTTATTTGAGGTCTGTACATATTTGCGCCTAAATTAGGTAATAAATACTAAATATTTTTTAAATAAAATAATTAACATCTTATTAGAGATAAACTACGCTAACACAATAGCTGATATAATGCTACAATATATTGTGAATTCACTTTAAGAACGTCATAACAAGGGTTTGCATTTAATCGCAACTTTCCATAATTGCGATTACAATTAAAAGATGTGAAATTAATCGCGATTAACAATTAATCGCATTTTACTAAAATATAACATAAGTATTTTTACCATTAACAGAGTTATTTATCACAGTCAACAATAATCTAGCGAAAAAAATAAGAAAATAAAAAATTAAATCGGATTTATTTATTTATTGAATAATTACAATACAATTACAAATTATATTCTAATTCTAAGCGAACGGACCCAGCAGGCCACATGTCCATTAACGACACTTTCATCGATGATGTCGCAGAAATTTGTCGTCAAGAAAATGCATGTAGAGGACAAGTTTGACTAAAAGTCACCTATATTGTCATCTTACCCCACTTTCGCCGACTTCAATAACAAAATATACTAAATTGTCGTACATACCTAGAGTTCGGTGACAACATGAGTAAAATGTCCAGCGAGAATGTCGTGAGTTAAACCAAACACACGACATGCTGCATGACAATGTCATCAATAACTATCAGAAAAATAAAAGCATTTATGAAATCATTAAAAAGTAGAGAATGTTGTAGCTAAAGTGGTAAGTGCGCTTGACTATTCAATAAGGAAGAGAGAAATTGGTGGTCTGGGTTCAAATCTCAGCAGAACCCAACTCCTTTTTTATTTATTTTTCTTAATATGGTTGACGACAATATGCATAACGCACAATGTTTGTTCGGAGCTGTCGTACATGTGTCATCGAAGACTGTGTCAAATCATCAAGACATCGTCGATATTTTCTATAAGACATGGCCTGCTGGGGAGTAACGAAGACTATTTGCTCATTGTAGTGAAACAGACTAGAGTCTCTGGTGGGAATCGAACCCACAACCCCCAGGCTGATAGACTAGCTCACTACCAACTAGACTATCGGAGCATCCTTAAATAGGATTTTTCGTGCTTAGTTCTCAAGTATAATTTTTAAAAATTAGAATATTTTAAAAATGTAATTTATTGTTGTGGTGATAAGCTGGTTTCTATCAGTGTTGCCAATTTAGCCATTTTCCGGCTAGATCTGGCGATTTCTTTTCCATTAAGCTATAAAAAAATGGCTAAATTTGATCTAGCCGGAAGATTTAGTAATTTTGTTTTTGCTTTAGCCAGTTTTTGTTTATATTTTCACTATATTTGTTTTTAATAATTTCTTAAACTTAACTTTTTTTGTTTTAACTTTTACTTTATTAATAAAATGTATACATTAAAATATAGTTGTATTTGCGTTTCTTCATTGTTGTATTTAACAACTATAATATATTAATTATTTTAGTTGAAGACGACGAGTAAAGTAAAGCGCCAAATGACATTATAAAGAAAATGTGAGTAGTAGTTTTAAAGAATTATATATTATAAGCGACGCGTCGCTTACGTCGCGACGCACAGTGCTTTAATCCCATACAACGATGGGACAAAAATAGAAGGAGTTGTCGTAGCAAATTGAAACTTGGTACATATATTACTTTAGGCTTATAATGAATAAATACGAATTTTTGAAAAAATTGGCGCAAGGACACGCCTACCTCCCATATATTAAAAAAGTAATTTTTTTTCTAAAATACTGGTCTGAACTTTACCATTAAAAATAGATTGTTTATAAGTCTTCTAATTTATTTTTTAATCAGAGTAAAGACACGCCCACCTCCCATATATCCTGAAACTGATTTACTGCGTGAATTCTTGTCGGAATTCCACCAAAATTTTTGATTGCAATTAAATATAAATTCTTTATGATTCTGCCAATTTTTATTTTAATCGGAACAAGAACACGCCTTCCTCCCATATATCATGAAATTAGAAAAACGCATTTCTGGCTAACACACCATTTTTAATTTGATAAAAATAGAAGGAAGTGACGCAGAAAATTGAAACTTTGCATATATAATACTTTAGACACTGAGTAATTATATACAATGTTTTGAAAAAATCGGAGCAAGAACACGCCTACTTCTCATGTATTCTGAAATCTGAAAAACGCATTTTCTTTCAAAATACTGGTCAAAACAGTATCAAAATTTACGATAGCTCTTGGAAATATTTTTTTTATAGATCAGACAATATTCTATTTAATAGGAGCAAGGGCAACCTACCTCTCCCAAGCCCTATCATTATTAAATATTATTTTAATTTCTGCACCCAAATTTTATGTTGAATAAATCATTAATTTGCCTAATTTCAACCGATTTCCGATCCAAAATTGTTATATTTTTTTAAATTATTAAATTTTAAAGCAATGTCGATTTAACAATACGAAATATTTCAACATAAATAATTTTTTGACCTTTGTGTAAAAAAAAGGAAAAATATAAATTTTTTGAATTATATTTGTTTTTTTTAGTTGTGGCAAAAATAGGAAGTAGTTTTTCTTTTTTATAATAAAAAACAATACTAAATTTAAGATCCAAGCAAAAAAAATTGTATAATTTTTTATAATTTTTTTTAATTCTCCATCGAACTCACGTAATATTTGTATTAAAATTTAAAAATTCTCTATAATTAGCGCCATCTGGAGGATTTTTAACGTAATATATTAAGCCAAAAAATGTATTTTTTTAATCCTTATTTGTTTTTTAAATTTCGGAATAATTTCTATAATTATTTTATTTTAATTTATCAAAATAAATTACGTCAACATTGAGGACACTTTGAAATTAAAGTAAAAACCGAAAATAAGACACTTTTTCAATTAAACTTTTTTTAAAGTTTTGCCAAAAAATAGGCCCTAAATGTCTTTTAATCTATTAAATAACTTTGAAAACTTACATAAACCGTAAAAAAAATGTATAATTTTTTTTAATTTTTTTATATCCTTCACCAAATTTAAGGAATTTTTAGGTTTTAAGTAAAAAATATGTGTGAATTTGAGCAATAATATGTATATATTCGGAACACTATATTTAAAAGATAATAATAGTATTAATCTACCAATATTCTGAAGTATTGAAAGAAAAAAAGTTCAACACTTTTCATCAAAAAATGAATTTTTGACGATTTTTTTCTTAAAACAGTTTAAAAACAGCTTTTTGGTTCATTAATATTGGCTTTAAATTCTCTGACTTTAGCGCCCTCTAGTAGCCACAAAAATAACTTTATTAAAAAAAATCTTTTTAAATCATATGAACTATATTGTTATCTTTCCAAAAACATAAATTTCAACTCAATTTGAAAAATGTTTTTATTTTGATTTTTGTCTATGGAACAAAGCACCGTGCGACGTGTTTTAAAGTAAAATCAATTTATTTAATCAAACGTTAAAAAAATGGTTCAATAATACCGGCAAAAGTTTAGGTCTGAATATAAAGAAAATAAGGAAAGACTTAAAAATGTGAATATTAGAAGCTTATGGAATAAAAATCAGATGTAAAAGTTATAATTATAATCCACTTAATGAATGTTTAAAACAAATCGGAACAAATGCTTCTTAGGAAAAAATTTAATACTAGGTTGATATACCATTTTTATAAACATGTAGGTGCATATTTTTTTAATTTTATAATTGATAAATGCTATATAAATGTGAAAATAATATTTGTTTTTAAGAGTTAGCCATTTCTAGCTATTTTATTTGCCTAATCTATCCATTACATAGGCACCAGAGTTGGCAACACTGGCATTTCACTGGTTGCTTATGCCAGATCATCAGGAAACTTTTCCCAGTTTTTAGAAAAGCTAAAGTTGTCTATAAATATAAAAACTTTTATAAACTCAATGAGAGTTAATAAAAGCTAAATGTGCGAAACAACAAAGCACAACAATAAATTAAAATTTTTATTTTCCTTTGCATTTTTTTTACATTAGGCCAGAATTTTTATACCCTACACCACCATAGTTCAACACTGGCTGGCTGGACGGCTGGCTGGCTGGTTGGCTGGCTGGCTGGTTGGCTGGTTGGCTGGCTGGTTGGCTGGCTGGATGGCTGGCTGTCCATGTAAACCTTGTGCACAAAGTAACGGTCGCAATTTTGAATGAAATTTGGCACGTGGGACTTTTATGGCACAAGGACGAAGCCTATTGAAATTGGTTATGATCGGTCCATTATTTCACCTACCCCCCATATAAATGTCCCCTCGGAATTAAGTTTCAACACTAAAAAATGTCTTAGAAATAAGAATATTTTATTGAAACTCGGTACAAAGAAGTTTTGTATAAGTATCAAACTTTGTACCAAATTTTATGAAGATCAGTCCACGATTAACCATAGCTCCCATATAAATCCCTGTTCCGAAAATCGCTTTAACGTGCATAAATCCCATACTAATGTTAGTATCAAGTTAATATTCGACACAAATAAGTTTTATATAAGTAGAAACAACATTCCCAAATTTTATTAGAATCGGTTCATAATTTACCACAGCTCCCATATAAACCCACTTCCGAGAATCGCCCTAAACTACATAAAATCAAGTAGATGTTAGTATCAACGTATTATTCTGTATTTGTATATTTTATTTTACATTTAGTAAAAGTATTGATCTAATATAGGTCTCCTTCCCGAATTTTTATGGTCATACATAATGGTGTAGGGTATTATATGGTAAGGAGAGTAAATAAAAAATAAAAATATAAGTTTTTGTTATTAGCCCGGGCACTGGCTAAATCCAATTTAATAAACTTTAAATATTATCACTTAGGTTAAAATTACAATTGGGGGATTCATAAAGTGTGCTATCATGTCGTATTGTCATAATGTCATAAAATTTTACAAAGGAAAAGCAATAACAATATTTTTATACATTGAAATATTTTAAGACATATGACAATACGACATGATAGCACACCTTGTGAATCCCCCAAATAAAAAAAAATAACTATCATATGGTAGCAAAAGTAATACTGATTTTAAAATCTTGGCATTGGCAGAAACGTATGATCGTCATAATAATTGTTAAAGCTTTAAAATGGTCCAGGTTGTAAATTTCTGAACGAGATTTTTTTTCCTCTCAGTGAAGAGATAATTAAGGATTGAATATTCGTGAAACTAAACATAAAACAGTTAATAAATAATCTATCATTTATTTCAACATTAAGTGATGTAGAAAACTTTTAAGAAAACAATAAATATTCGCAATATTATAAATTGTTGAAAACCTATCATAATATTAATCTCACATGTTGTCAATAATATAAATTTTTTGGAATTGCACTAAGATTTTTCTCCAAAAATATGGCACTAATGACCGGTCAGAAGGAGTAGGACTCATCAATCAAGGCAAATAAAAAGTGTTTTGGCTGACTATTGCCAACGGAAAATGTTGTAGTTTATTTATTTTTTTCTTTTTTATCTTTGAAATATTGCTAATAATATTTATTGTTAAAAATTAATTTCTGAAGTTAAATAGTATTATTTATTTTGGAAATCGAAAACTTCAACACTCTTCGTAAAAATTAGTTCACATTTCCGCGAGTTCACTGTATTTACTCGAAATTAAGTGAATTTGCTTCATAGATTGGAATTGTAAGAGATTTTTAGTTATTTTTTCAATAAAAATCATGCAAGCAGTGGGAAAACATACCACCATTTTTTGTCTTCGTCTCAGTATTATTTAGTTTTAAAATCAATCAAACTAGAATTTTGGGATCTTTTCAAAATATACTTATTTTTAAGTATTTATAAAAAATGATAGTAAATTTGTGATTTATTCATTTTAATTAAAGAATCATATTTCAAAAATACGTTTGTAAATACAATATATTTTTATTTTAATTTAAAACAATAATCCCAGGTAAAATCCTGTGATTTCGATTACGATTAAATGACGCAATTAATCGCGATTTCGATTATAATCGACTTGCAAACCCTAGTCATAACTAAAGAGCGGATTTTAATGCAAATGTATGTTTTTTCTAGAGCATTTAAAAACTTCATTCTATTGTTATTTATCCGAGTCAGACATTTTATTAAAAACTGGCATCGATTTGTTAATGCGTATTTTTGCATATTTTTCTCAATAATACACATGAATTTGCTTCATTTTTATTATATACAATATTTTCACGATTTTAAAAAAACTTTGGTTGAATTGAATGATAAAGACTAAAGCTATAAAAGAACTTAAAAGAGTATTATCATCAAGAGATATTAAATCTAATCTTTCATTTGTTTGCTCCAACTATGGATTTCTTTCTGAAACTATTACTAAATTAGAGGGCTTCGATTCTTTAAGTACTCAAATCGGTCCAATTGATAGTGCTATTGAGAAAATCGAAGCTGCATAAGACCCTATTGGTAAAAAAACTAAAATTAAAGTTGCAAACTGTTATTAAAAAAAAAAAAAGACACACAATTTGCAGCGAAGCAAATAATTTCCTTTTTACCATATATTTTAAATTTTATATTTGTATGTTCAATATTATAGAAAATTCAAAAAGAACCATTGGTAGAACCAAAAAGTTCCACAAAATTCCCCTCTTGAATTCTTAACCACACAGGACCATGTATCTTTAATTTCATGTTTCTACGTTCAATATTGTAGAAAATTCAGAAAGTACCATTAGAAGAATGAAAAAGTACCACAAAGTCCCCTGTTATGGATTCTCATTCACCTAGGATCAAATATCTTTAATATCATGTTTCTAGGTTAAATATTATAGAAAATTCAAAAAGTACCATTAGAAAAACAAAAAAGTACCACAGACCTATTCTAAATTCTCACTAACTTAGGACTACATGTACTTAAGTTCATGTTTCTAGGTTTAATAAAATAAAAATGCATCATTTCATTTGAATAAAATATAATTTCCTGATTTTATCCCCTTTTTAGTACTTTTTATTCACCCTGAATGTGACAAAGGTTGTATTCCAATGAATTTCTAAATTGTACTGGGATCTAACGTTAAAATATTCACATGTACGTGTCAGTAAAAAAATAAAAATATTTTGTGAAAAAAGTACCAAAATCAGGTAGGATTTTTACCTCTTAAACGTTCGAATTTCTAAAAAGTACCAAACTTGTATTCGCTAATTTTCGATAAGATGCTAATTTTATGCATTTTTTATTTCTATGCTTACTGGATTAAAAGATAGATAGGGTTCCAAAAAGGTACCAAATTACAGTTTTTACCCGTTTTTTCCCTAAAAGAGTCGAATTTCAATTAAGTACCAGACACTTATCCGTTAATTTTTCAATAACTATTAACTTTAACTTTTTTGTATAAGGTTACCGATTTTACCCGTTTTTACCCTTTTTTACCACCTAAACATTCGAATTTCCAAAAATCCCGTGTTAGTGGATCTATTCGGTAGGTGACCAATCCACTGTCCATATTTCATCTTTCTAGCTTTAACCGTTTGGGCTGTGCATCAGTCAGTCATTACTCCTTTATATACAAAGATAAATCTGTGTACCAAATTTTATTAATATCAGTTTATAATTGACCATAGATCCTATATGAGCCCCTCTTCCGGAAATCACTTTAAAGTGCATAAATCCCACACAAATGTTAGTATCAAGTTAATATTCGACACAAAAAACCCAGCAGTTTATTTGTTGGCAATTAACCCGCTTTTACACAGAAAGTCACCTGCCGCTCTTCAGCGGTCACCAATGAGTGTATTAGTAATTGTCACTTTACTAACTCTTGGTAAGCGGAAAGAAGAATCAAACATTTTTAACCGACTCGTTGTGGCTGTGTGTGCACAAAAGTTACACTTTGTAGCCGATGAAGTTGTTGAGGTGGCAATAGACTTCCTCCTATTAAAGTGACTAGTCACGTAGCTAATAAAGTGACTAGCGGTACGCTAATGTAGTCGGTTAGGTAACTTGTTCGCAACTTCCACCATAGACTGCAGATAAGTTTTATATAATGAGAAATAACATTGTCCAATTTTGAGGAAAATTTACCATAGCTCTCTTATAAATAACTTCCGAGAATCGTTCTAAGTGCATAATAAAATGACTAGTGGTGTAAGTATCAAGGCATTATTGTGTATTTGTATATTTTATTTTAGACTTAGTAATAGCATTGGTCCACAAATGACCACACACACATGATAGCTGATTTGGAAATAATTTTTGCCGATATTTCGGCTTTTTGACACATAGTGTATTGACAAGGAAGGATAATTTTTTATGTATAATTTTTTTTTTTTCACTAAAATAAGACGATCGTTTACGTTTGACTGCTTAGTAAAAAAAGTTTGCTTATAAAAATAAAAGTCTATCTTACTAAGGTTGTATTAAACCAAATGTTACACATATAAAGTGAAAAAATTTAATCTGTAAGAACTGAAATTTAAAAAATTTATGTTTTAAATCATAGCTTTAACTTTTAAAAATACAAAATGTGATCCATTACTTAGCTCAACATGGACAGATTTGTTTATTTCTTATTAAAAAAAAAAAAATTATTTAATATACAGTGGTTTCTCGGTTTAACTAATTCGCGATCCAAATTTTTAACATTGAGTACCTTATATAACAAACAATCTATATATTTTAGTACTCGATAAAATGAATTTTTTCCAAAGAATGTGATTTGAAATCTATAAAAAAGTAAATAAAACACATTTCTCATCCTATTGAAAGAGTACTACTTTCCCCTTTTATGCAAAAGTAAGATAATTTAAGGTTTTCGTTTGGACAATATTTTTTCATTTGAAAACTATTTTCTAAATAAAAAATCAGTACAAACAAAAAGTAGAAATACGTTACAAAACAGTTATTTTAATACTTTTTATTGTATTTGTGCGTTTGTATTTTGTGCAATGTCATTTTATCATGTACCACCATATATACATATGTAATGCGTTTATCAATTGAGAATTACCTATTAAGCTGATTTAACATTATAAACAGTTCAAAACAGTTGCAATCAAAGACGTACTCTCTAGTATTTGACAAACAACTTAAATTCTTTGTAATTTGTCAAAAAACTATTATTCGAAGAAAAAATATTTTGTTTAAAAATTTTAATTTTGCAAATAATTTTTTTTTTCTTTTCACTATTGTTGCTATAAGATAACAATAGTGAAAAGTGGAAATGTAGACTTTAAAATAAATCTTTTTTATAAAATATACCTACTTTTTAATAGTAAAATATATTCGCGATTTAAAGAATTTTTCGATTTTATGAATTGGCCTGACAATACATCATTCGTTAAACCGGGAAACCACTGTATATTAAAAAAAATTAATGCATATTTTTTTAAGTATATTAGGGTATATTTTATGTTTGTTAATGAATTTTTTAGGCGCATATTTTCAAAAAAATAAATGCATAAAAATCCGATTCTAGTCATAACTCAAGTTAATGATCTATATCAACTAATTATCCTTATATCAAGCTTTAACTTCTTTAAAAATACATATATTGTGCATATATATATTTGAATGAGTTTTATCAAAAATAGATTTTTTAGAGTTATGACGTTGCACAGTGGGGTCAAACGCAAATTTTTTTGTTAATAAATCTGTATCTCTTAAACTACTGGTTAGATTAAATTGAAATGTATGGAAGAGTTGCAGAAGAGGACCTAAGCTTTGAGAAAAACTATCTTGCAGTCACCCTGTGATAACACAAGAAAATCTACAGGGTGTCAAAATTGACTACCTCGAGTATGTAAAAGTTTAAAAAAATCGTAACTTATAAAAATGAAGTCCGATTTTAAAGATTTTTATATTTCTGTAAAGTGCTTGGAAAGATAAAGAAAAAATAAGCTTACTCACCTAAGTTATCTCTTACAGTTAAAAAGATATTTAGACTTGAATTTTGAATTTTTGATTTTTTGCCTCGACTTTCTTTCGTTTTTCGGGAATAAGTCCTGGGATATTGAGATAAAAATTTTTTAAAAATATTTTGTAATTTGCTATATATTTTAAAATAACATACTGAAAAAATTTTTGGATTATCTTAATGCGTCTAGACGTGAAAAATATTCAAAGTCAGCACTCTGAAATTGGTATGAAAAACGGCTATTTTTTACAAAAATATAGTACAATTCTTTCACTTTTTTCTCAAAGTCCCGTTAAAGAAAAAACATTTTCTTTACATATTTCAAAAGACAAGGCTTCATAAATGGCTAATGTAGAAATTTTGAACTGATTTAGGCTTGCACCCTACATCAGGCATTGGTCGAAAATGGTGAATTTTGGAAAAAGTTAGATTTTTTATCGATTAATAAAAAAAAATGTCACGCTAGCTTTTTTAAATTTTTTGACGATATTTCATCAAAAAATAGATTTAGAATGATTTGACACTAAACTGCTCCCCGCCAGAGACCTGCGCCGACCGGCTGAAATTCGGCTAAGCCGAGCCGCCGAGGAAATTTCAGAAGCCGCCGCCGCCGTAAAATTGTCGGCTTAACTCGGCTTAAAAACAGCCGCCGTTTTTAAAATATTTCTATTAAAAAAAGGGCTTTTTTTTTTTGGATCAGTGCATTATAATACAGTAAAAAAAAACCAACATTTGATATTTCAGTGGTAACGGCTTTTTGCATTTTAGGTGACGATATTATCCTCTTAAAAGCTGCTTGAATATAACATATAAATTAAAATAAAATCTTCCCTTTCGCTAAAAAAAATTTAGAGCCCTATTTTTATGAACAATGTTCAATAGGGAATGAAAATAAGATTTTTTAATTAAAAATTATATGCTTAATTTCAGCCGGCTGACAGCCGATTTTAAGCCGCCGCCGAAGCTTTTTTAATCAAGCCGCCACCGCCGATAAAATTCCTCGGCGCAGGTCTCTGCTCCCCGCCCGGCCAAAAACGAATGCAGGAGAGCAGATTTCATGAAAAAAGTCAATTTTTTAAACGACTTTTTTTAATAGCATAAAAAAGCATATTAACATAATATTTTCGCCATTATTTCTTATGTAGTGTATAAAATATATATTGATCTTTCATTCCTGTAAAAATCATTAAAAAAACTTTACAAATAAATTTTTGGCAATTTTTCAAAAATGAACAATATTTAATAAATATAAGCGATTATTACGAATGTTATCTCGTTCAGCAACCAAAACGTGCCAATACAATTGTGTGTTACGTATACGCACATATGGAAATATTGTATAACAATGAATTTTGTGAAAGTTGACCTAAGTTGTCAGATTTGAGACCATGATATAATGCTTTTAAAATGATCTATATATACATATTATACATCAATGAATTGGTAAATAAGTCTATTTTTATATTCTTGTAATATTTTATTAGTTTTTGGAAAATAGGCGGAGTTTTGTTTTACAAAACATTATTTTTTTGGTTTTTATATCTTTTTTATATTTTTTAATTTTGAAAAATTGGCAAAAATTGATTTGTAAAGCTTTTCTAATAATTTTTTCAGGAGTGAAAGATCAATATATATTTTATACATAACTTAAGAAATAATGGCGAAAATATTATGATAATATGCTTTTTTATGCAATTACAAAAAGTCGTTTAAAAAATTTACTTTTTTCATGAAATCTGCTCTCCTGCATTCGTTTTTGGCCGGGCGGGAAGTAGTTTAGTGTCAAATTGTTCTAAATCTATTTCTGGATGAAATATCGTCAAAAAATTAAAAAAAAACTTGAGTGACATTTTTTTTTATTAATCGACAAAAATTTAACTTTTTCCAAAATTCACCATTTTCGACCAATGCCTGATGTAGGGTGCAAGCCTAAATCAGTTCAAAATTTCTTCATTAACCATTTATGAAGCCTTGTCTTTTGAAATATTTAAAGAACAAAATGTTTTCTTTAACGGAACTTTGAGAAAAAAGTGAAAGAATTGTACTATATTTTTGTAAAAAGTAGCCGTTTTTCATACCAATTTCAGAGTGCTGACTTTGAATATTTTTCACGTCTAGACGCATTGAGATAATCCAAAAATTCTTTCAGCATATTATTTTAAAATATATAGCAAATTACAAAATATTTTTACCTCATATATCCCAGGACTTATTCCCGAAAAACGAAAGAAAGTCGAGGCAAAAAATCAAAAATTCAAAATTCAAGTCAAAATATCTTTTTAACTGTAAGAGATAACTTAGGTAAGTAAGCTTATTTTTTCTTTATCTTGCCAAGCACTTTACAGAAATATAAAAATCTTTAAAATCGGACTTCATTTTTATAAGTTACGATTTTTTTAAACTTTTACATACTCGAGGTAGTCAATTTTGACACCCTGTAGATTTTCTTGTGTTATCACAGGGTGACTGCAAGATAGTTTTTCTCAAAGCTTAGGTCCTCCTCTGCAACTCTTCCATACATTTCAATTTAATCTAACCAGTAGTTTAGGAAATACAGATTTATTACCAAAAAATTTGCGTTTGACCCCACTGTGCGTTGTTGAAGTAAAATAGCGATATATTATAAAACACATGGATTTCACAAAAATATTATCTTTAGATTATAAAATAAAAAGAACTTATCAAAATATTTGTTGTTTATTTTTTATTTTTTTAATTTTATTTTTAAATTTAACTATCAAGGTGGTTGTTGATTGCTATTGCAGCAAACAATATTAGATTAAAACTTGTTATAAAAAAAAATAATAAAAAATTTGCGTTATAATCTATGTATGTTAATCTATATACAGCTTAGTATTAATTAATTTAATATATATACCGTATAATTCATTATAATATTATATATTTAACATCTCGGAAATATAATAAATTAATTATTAATAATAAATTAATTATATACTTTCCTTTCATTCATATTTTTTTTTCCAAATATTTTGATTTCCCAAAAATTATACAATATGGAAAATTTAAGGGTAGGGTATTTTCGATTAAACTTATCATGTTTTTCTTCGTTTTTATCATGAAAGGTTAAAATCCATAGTTTAAATTGTTTTTTTTGTTTGTTTTTTTTTTCATTAATTTTTTTTTAATTATTTGTTTATTTTATTTAAGCGAACTGCAATTAATGTGATTCACTTAACGACTATACTAAAATTAATAAAATAAATAAAATGAAATCTGTTATACAATAATACATATTACCTTAGTCGTAATACTAAAAAAAGTTAACTATAATTTTGCATTGAACTTGAAAGTTTAAAAAAAAAATGCAATAAATAAACAGGTTTATTTATTTTGCTTTTTTAGTTTTTAAAGTTTGAGTAAACTTGAGATGCAAGTTGAAGGTGTTAACCGAAAAGCATCATTAAGGAAAGAAATGTTAATGGAGATTTTTTATTTTGATTTTAAATTAAACAAAAATTGCAATTAATAATTTTATACCTACACAAAATATACTTAACAATATAAAAATAACAATATACAAATAATAAATCTATCTAAAATGTAAACGGAAAAAGAAGATATAGTCGATCTGACCGACTATATGATACCCTACACTATTGTGTATGAGCATAAAAATTCGGAAAGGGGATTTATATTAGAACTGTGACACACACTTTTACTAAATGTAAAATAATATATAAAATACTGAATAATGCTGATCTAGATGATTTTATGCATTATAGGGCGATTTCCGGAAGTGGTTTTATATTGGAGCTATGGTAAATTGTGGACCGATTCTCATAAAATTTTACAATGTTGATTCTACTTACATAAAACTTATTTGTGTCGAATATCAACTTGATAATACTTAACATTCGTATGGGATTTATGCACGTTAAAGTGATTTTCGGAGGGCAGGTTTATATGGGAACTATGGTTAATCCGATAAACCGATTTTCATAAAATTTGATACTTAACTTCTTTGCACCTAATTTCATTAAAATATTCATATTTTTAAGGAATTTTTGAGTGTTCCGGGGGGCTAGGTGAAAAATGGACCGATCACAACCAATTTCAATAGGCATCGTTATTGTATCATAAAAGTCCCACGTGCCAAATTCCATTGAATTATCTTCAAAATTGCGACCTGTACTTTGTGCACAAGGTTTACATGGACAAACATTTTGTAGGAAGACCCCTCAAACGATGCGTAAAAACTAGCTTAATATGGGAAAAATATTAAAAAAAATTTTAAAATTGATCTTGAGTTCCCTACCAGCGATTGAAAGTCACGGGTCTAGAACATTTCGTCCAAAAAATAGTATTAAGTTTTGTCTTGAAAAATTCATAATTTTTAGCCAATTATAAAAAAAAAAATATAATTTAAAAATTTTTCACAAATGTTGGTCCATAAACCGTCATTTTAGTATATCGTGCAAAAAATTTTTCGATATTTTTCTTTAAAAATGGATAAGAATTTTATAGTTTTGTACCCTTTATGGCTAAAATATTAAACATTTGCATTGTAGTAAGTACTGTTGATAATATAAAATTTACAAAATTTTTCCAAAAAATTGTTCATAAAAATACCTTAAAAAGTCTTCTAGCGAAACAAAATCTCATGGGAAAAATTCTTAAAATATTTTTTCCATTACCAGCATAAAATTACAAATTTTTTGATACCCATTTCTGTTAAAAAATCGAAACTTTTTTTTGACTAATTTTAAATAATTTTTTCGTATAAAGCAAATTTTTACGCATCGTTTGAGGGGTCTTTCTACATCGAAATCTCGAAAAATGCTCCCATATAAACCCCTCCACCGAAAATCACTTTATATAAAGTTTATATTCGACATAAATAAGTTATGTATATATAAGTATACATTATTGTACCAAATTTTACGAACATCGGTCTGCAATTGACCAGAGCTCTCATATAAACTCCTCTTTCGTAAATAACTTTATCGTGCATAAATCCCATACGAATGTTAGTATCAAGTTAATATTTGACACAAATAAGTTTTACATATATAAGTAGAAACAACATTGCAAAATTTTATGAGAATCGGTTCATAATTTACCATAGCTCCTATATAATCACACTTCCTGGAATCGCCCTATAGTGCATATATACATCCCCTTCCCGAATGTTTATGCTCATATACAATGGTGTAGGGTATCATATAGTCGGTCTTGACTTGGGTGAAGGGTATATAAGATTCGGCACAGCCGAATATAGCACTCGATCTCTCACCTAGGGGTTTAATCCTCATAAATGGATATATATTGCTATATTAAAATTAAATTCTGCACCAATAAGTTTTGTATAGATATAAATCTTCGTACCAAAGTTATTAGAATTGGTCTATTAACCGAAGCTCCCATTAAAAGGCTCACTTTCGGAAATAGTGCATAAATTCCACATAAATCCAAATCGATTTTAAATGAAAATTTCAATGAAATTTCAATAGTTTGGAATCACTTATATTTCATACCATTTTTATATATAAAAATTTCGATGAATAATTTTTACTTCTTATTACCTAGTATTTTTTTTTTTTCATATTTCATAATAAGTACCTTAGTAATGTCATAAGTGCCATATAATTTATTTTATAATTTGCCAACAAAAAACATTTGAAAACGAGAAAGAAGGATATAGTCGGTCAAGCCCGACTAATGATAACCTACATCATTGTGTACATCAAAATTCTTTAATTAGAATTGAGGCCAATTGTGGACCGATACTCATATTGAGTGTAAAATAAAACATACGAGTACAGAATATTATGTCGATCCTAACATTTATATAAATTAATTCACTTTTGGGTGATTCCCGAAAGAGGGGCTATGGTAAATTATGGACCGATCTTCGTAAAATTTGGCACTATCATTGATATACAACTTATTTATATTTTAATGCGATTTATGCCCGTTAAGGAGATTTTTTGAAAAGGGGTTTAAATGGGAGCTATGGTCAATTATAGACCGATCATCCTGAATTCGGCACTTAAATTTAGACTTTAATGGAACTCATATGTGCCAAATTTCATCAAAATATTGCTATATTTAAGGGATTTATGATCGTTAAACCCTTTGGACATTTGTATAGGGGCTAGGTAAAATAATAGACTGATCATAACCAATTTCAATAAGCTACGTCCCTGGACTGTAAAAAACCTGTGTGCCAAATTTCATTATTTCTGTTCAAAATTGCGATATGTATTTTGATTACAAGGTTTACATGGACGGATGAACATCGTTAAATCGACTCTGAAAGTGATTCTAAGCCGACTGGTGTAAATTAAGGTGGGTCTTAGACCAATTATATGGTGGTGTAGGGTATAAATATGTATATATTTTGACAATAACCAAATCTGTTGTTTTCTTTCTATATTGATTATTTTTAATAGATTTTTTTAATTAATCAATTGTTCGTTTTCAGTTATTTGCGAAAAATATTTGAAAAATTTTATTATTTTTCGTTTAAAATTTTTTTAAATAAAAGTTTTTTTATTTTTATTCTTTTAAGAAACAAATAAGAAGTTTATGTCAATTATTTTTAAATTTTCAGTTATTTTGTTAGAAATTACACAAAATTTATTGTTTGATAAAATACCCAGCAAAAACTTTGGTTGCCATGTAATGAGTTAAAAAGCTAATATAATGACACTCGACTACTTACACATTAGCTGAATAACTCATTATTTTAACACGGTGATGACATTAGAGGCAACTACTTACTTAGTTACTAAATATAATGACATTACTTAGATGTCATTATAATAACTAATTACTTCCAAGCTGTTAAACAGCGCATTGATTTTAAAGCATTACTGAAGTCATGATTAGTAATAATAATAGGAACTAGTTACATTTTAGGTTATAAATAAGTAATGAAATATCAGGATATAAAATGTTTTTTGTTGTTGTAAAAATATTTTTTAAATTTTATTTTAAAGAACTTAACAACAACCAAAAATGTAATTAAAATAAATGTAATAAAAATAAACTATTTTAGATTACGAATTAATTCTTACGCAAATTTTGCCTTTCATTTATGTATCCCTTCTTCAAATATATGAATTGGTAACTGCATTATAAAAATCAACAAAAATTAATATTTTCAAAAATCTGATCATAAATAATTATTTACATTCGGGTTATAAATAATTAGTTACTAAACAACTTCTATGTAATGCAGACAATATGTTGTTGTCATTACAAAGTAACTACATCCGTAACTACATGTCATTACTACCAAGTTTTTGCTGGGTATGTATATTGTTTTAAGTAATAGAGGAAATTTCATTTAACTCTTCGTCATACACATGTTTCAATTGTCACATTCGTAACAAATATGGTCTGGCCAGACCAGCTCTGTAGTTCTATATATTTCAATAGAAATTTTACTGATTTTTATTATAAGTACATTTGCATAACTATATTCTAACATCACTACCCCATAACTTTACAAGATATAACAGCAAGTATTCTTAAAAATTTAGTTATTTTATATTTAGATTAAAAATGCTATATAGAAATGATTAATGCACATTTGTTTGGTAACTAAATAAATATGGATTTCATAAGAAAAAAATTTTAAAACAGCAACACATTAAAAAATAATGCACTTTTTGTGAAAAGATATCTTTTTTTAAGCGTCAAAAAAAAGTAAACAGTTTTATAATTAAATGCAACAAAATTGTATTTAATACTTTGTATATTTTCCATTTGACTTTATTGTATTCTTTAATATTCTAGACAACGAGTCGACAAGTTTTTTGGCAAAATTCGGTGATATTTTGGGTTACTCTTTCTGTAATGCCAGCTAGAGATGATCACTGCAAATAATGGCACTTTTTCAATTTTTTTGCCAATATGTTCCAACAGATGCCCAATTGGATAAAAGACTGCGGATTTCAGAGCATTACATATAGGTTTGGGAGTACGATAAAGCAACTTTTCCCCCACAATTTTGGAAAAATACTTGGAATCTTTGTCATTTTGGAACAAGCTAAATTTTCGCACACTAGGGTCCATATTATATTTAAATCTATTTATATGATCTTCTATTTCATTGTCGATTCTATAAATATGAAATTACTGATTCCTGAAGCCTCCAGACGTCCACAGACCATTACCGAGTCTCGATCATGTTCAACTATCTCAACCACACATGTGACATTGACGCCTTCATTCCATCTTTGCAATATTTTTCGTGTTTTTTTGGCGCCAAATATTTAAATTTACTTTTGTCATTGAGTAAAACGGTTTCTTGGAAGGTTAAACACTAATTTTTGTACAATACACTCCGTTTCAGAACTATAAATACACGCTATTATTGCAGATTTCTGGAGATATAAAAGTCGTAGAATAATGAAAATTGGCAATATGTTAAAACAATTGAAGTAGAAAATATTTCTGTGAACAATTTTTTTCTACTTCGAATTTTACTATGTATTTTAAGGTGAAAATGACTTAGCAGTGTTTCATAACTATAAATACACTTAAATAAAAACATCAAAATTTTTAAAACGGAAAGAACAAATTATAAAAAGAATATAAATTAATAATAAGTATGTACAATTGTATTTTAAATATTGAAAAAACTTTTCGCCGGCGTTCACTTTACCAGTGTTGCCATCACGTTTTCGGTTAAGGACCTCCTGCTTCAATTATTAGTTATTTTGAATGGAAATCACTTTTATATTTCCGGTTTTCAGAATAAATCCGACGGAATGTCAATGGCTGAATTTCTTCAATTGTTGTTTGATCCATAAATCTTGCAGGCAATCAAAAAAAAATATCATATTTTTGTTATGTAACCACATTTTTGTTAAGGGAATCGTCTGGTCTGAAGCATTTGTTTTGATGGAAAATTCGGTCATATCTGCAAAAATTTTCCACGAAGGGAACAAGTTCACTTTATTACACTCCAATTTACTCTAAATAATTCGTGAAAAGGCTAGAATACGTTAGCGCAACTATTGCAAGCACAGAGAAAAATCCCAAACCCATTGAAGATTTACCTCCAAGATGTATTTTTATGAAAATATGGAAAATTCTTTGACAGATCCATCCCATTACTATTAAAAGGGGATTAAATTACATTATTCTATATAAAAACAGTGTAACACTAGCCTATTAAAGGATTTTTGACATTTTATTTAAATAAATCTCATAGGCAGAAACGTATTGCAAGTTTGAGATTTCTCTATGCTGAGGTTATGTTTCTATGGAGTATTTAGATAATGAATTAGTTCCTTATGTAGACAATTTTCGCAGATATGAGCCAATTTTCAACCAAAAGAACGCTCCAGTCCATAAAATTTAAACATCAAAAATATACACACATTACAATAATATAATATTTTTTAATTGATTTTCGGATTAAACCCCAACTGGAAATATTTGGGGATTATTATTCCTTAGGACTTATTCTGAAAACCGGAAATATGAAAGTGATTTCCATTCAAAAAAACTAATGATTGAAGCAAGAGGTCCTTAACCGAAAACATGATGGCAACACTGGTAAAGTGAACGCCGGCGAAAAGTTTTTTCAATATTTAAAATACAATTGTATATACTCATTATTAATTTATATTCTTTTTATAATTTGTTCTTTCCGTTTTAAAAATTTTGATGTTTTTATTTAAGTGTATTTATAGTTATGAAACACTGCTAAGTCATTTTCACCTTAAAATACATAGTAAAATTCAAAGTAGAAAAAAATTGTTCACAGAAATATTTTCTACTTCAATTGTTTTAACATATTGCCAATTTTCATTATTCTACGACTTTTATATCTCCAGAAATCCGCAATAATAGCGTGTATTTATAGTTCTGCAACAGAGTGTATGAAGTAAGCGAAAGCATACTCTCTCTTTGGCTTACAATTCTCAGTACTCGGAATATTAGTCACTGGGTTTCATAAGACAATATATGAACGAATGATGAGAGATCAGTTTAAAAGGTTTTAATAAAATAATATACAATATAAAAGGAACAGATATCATAGTCAAACTATATAATTTTCGATATAAAATATAACTGGTACAGCCAGACCATATTTATTACGAATATGACAAGTACCCCACTTTTTCCTTATAACTATCCTTGTATTAGTTGTATCATTCTGGTTTTTTTACAGATCGTTAGAAAACAAAATTGTAGGAGGGTACCTGAAATTTCAAGTCTCTAGCTTAATTATAAATATATGAAATTTACATTTAAATCTGCAATTGGTCTGGCCAGACCAGTTTGTAAGACGAAGGGTTAATCGAATATTGCTTTTCAAAAACTTTCAATAATTTTTACAACGACAAGAAACGAAACGAACAAATATTTATATATATTTTATTACAAAAAAAGTCTGTTATTTCGAAACGGTAAAGGGTTTTAAAAATTGTAAGATCAATTACTTTGAACCGGTTATTTTTTGTTAATCGATTATCTTTTAAAAATTATTTTCTTTAAATGTTTGTTGATCATACAATTTATTACACTAGCAAGAACCGATACAGTATATAGTTGTTTATAATATAAACGAATAACCAATTACTGTGAACCGATTATTTGCAGTTGATAGATTATTCGGATAAAAACTAATTTCGAAAAGTGTTATTTTTTTGCAAAATTTGTTTATAATGTATTTTTTTTCTTTTTATTAGAAGAAGGATTAAATTTACACGCATCATAATATTTCCCTTATAAATTGGTAAAATATTTAACTATATTTTAATTCGTAGAAAAAAGAATCCGGTTTGTCATTTAGCTGATTCTTTGAAAATCGAATAACTGATTATTTAGAACTGATTATGTTTAGTTAATCAATTATTCACTTAAAAACTATTTCCGAAAAAAAGTAATTCTTTGATTATTGCATGAATACATGAACAATTAGTTAATTCAATTCGGTTACTTTTAATTATACGATTATTTTCTAACAAATTCTTATCTTTTATTTATCGCAATAAGATTTAATTAATAAATTCCAGCATTTTTTGTTGTAGTTAATTAAAAATAATTGTTTACTTTAGAAATATTAGTTTTAGAAGATAAAAATTTTAATGTTTTCTTTATAAATTATTTTTAAACTATTTAAGATCATTTAATTTTTTACAAAGCGAATAAACCAGTTCTCATTTAATAACTATATTATTAAATATTTAATTGTAAGGGTTTAAGGTCTTAACAAAGTTGGGGCCATATCAATCTATGTTGATAAGTATTTTACAAAATTCATTTCGACATTTAAAATCTTACCTGCTGGTGGATTTTTTTCATATTTCTCTATAAACATATTACGCAGCTCATCCACTTGCTGCTTAGTGGGTGTCATTGTTTTTATAGGCATTTTTTCTTTTTGTATTTCTGATTTTATTTGATTTGTTTGTTGTTTATTTCTGACAGCAAAAATTACCGTTATAAGTAATTATATATCACTTTCACTATTACCCGACCGACACTTAAACGTCAAACGTTTGTTTAACACAATACTCGACCGTGAACTAAATTGTTTTAAATGAAAACAAATCAAATAACAATTTACTTAAATAAACTTCGATTGTTGGCTGGCTACTATTGTTCAATTAATTTGAAATATATGTACATTAATTTTAGTTTAGCAAGTATACAGTTCTTATCAATATCGTTTTAGTAACTATAAGTATCCGATAACGTGCGCTCAAAATATAGAAAAAAATATTGACCGACAGACCCAACTAAACTGAACTGAACAGAACTTGATGAATAGAAAAGTAAAAATAAATTAAATTGTTGCCGAAAATGATAAATAAAAATTAACAATAACAACAATAATAATCGTGTCGTAATCAATTTGAGAGCATGAGTGAGAGAAATACCCTAGAAAATGAGAGACCCCAACGATAAGATCCTCAATTCTCTACCGAATATATTCTAGAGGGAAAATGAGTAAATTATTGTGTTTGTTTTTTTAAAATGCAAAGCATAAGTTTGACTGACCATAACTTTCGTTGAAAAGTGGATCATACGTAGTTAGATGTCGTGGATGTATTCGTAGTATAATTGTACGTGGGGTTGTTGTTATGCATCGTTCGTGTCTGGAATTCTAATGAGCGGCCCACATTGTGAGCAATCAACCAACCAACCGCTATCGCCAAATAATAGAATTTTACGATAATGTACTTTTGTACTTGGAGTAAAAACAATGTACGAACGAGTACTTAATACTTAACTGTGGCCCAACAATAAAAAAAACGACAACAAAAGAGAGCTATTTTTTTCACAATGCATTTGAGTTGCTGAATTTTTGTTGATTTTTCGATACTTTTATTTGGATATAATATTTAAGTTGATTAATCCATTCATTTGTTAAGTTCTCAGTGTCATATGTTTACGCTTAGTTCAGACGTTCCCAAAGTAATTGGAATGGCCTTTCATTTGACACATTCTACTGTAAAAATAAATAAATAAAATTGAATGTAGAATTACGAATATCTTAAATTCTTTTCTTAAGATACGAAAAATATATTAAAATTGTTTTTTTTTTTTTAAGGAAAATTTGATACATACGAGATTTGGAACTACTGTTTTTAGCAGTAATGATGATAACGTTAATAATATTTCAATTGGGTTTTATGAGCACATTTGTGTACTTTTCGTATTTGTTGCTAATAATTGTTTGCTTTGAATTGAACTTTTTTTTTATTTAATTAGCAACTTTTATCTGGGAGTGTTTTCCGTGTTATAAGAAAATTTTATTTAACCCTTTTAGAACTGCACACAAATTTGCTGTTCTACTTAAATTAAGATTGTAATAAAATAAATCTTAAATAAGTACAAAATTGGGATTAAAAAATAAAATAGTTGTTGTTTTTAGTATATGAATATTCATTTTGTTATAATGTAATATGAATTACAAAAGATCTGTTAAAAATATTCAAACATTTCAACAAAAAAGTAAAAGAAAACTCCTTAACTAAGAACCGATTTATACCTCAATTCTATATGGAATTTTTTTAGTTAAAATAACTTTCGGGATTGAATCTCTTATGGAAACTGGTTTATAAGTGTTAATGTGATTTTTGGAAGTGGGCGTTATATGGCATCTATAAACAATTGTGGTACTTTTTTGAAATTCGGCTCTCTTAGGGTGAAAATGGGTAAAAACTGTAATTTAGTACTTTTTTGGCACCCTATCTATATTTTAATTCAATAAGCATAGAAATAAAATGTGCTTCAAATTAGTATCTTATCGAAAATTGACGAATACAAGTTTGGTACTTTTTGGAAATTCAAACGTTTAAGGGGTAAAAATCGTACCTGATTTTGGTACTTTTCCACAAAATATTTTTTTCTTTTTACTGACACATACATAGGAATATTTTAACGTTAGATCCCAGTACAATTTAGAAATTCATTGCAATACAACCTCTGTTACATTCAGGGGGGAATAAAAAGTACCAAAAAGGGGATAAAATCCGGAAATTATATTTTATTCAAATTAAAGAATGGATTTTTTTATTATATTAAACTTAGAGACATGAACTTAAGTACATGTAGTCCTAACTGAGTGAGAGTTCACATGAAGGGAATTTATGGTACCTTTTTGATCTTCTAATGGTATTTTTTGAATTTTCTACAAAATTAAACCAAGAAACAAGAAATTAAAGATACATGGTTCTATATGGGTAAGAATTGAAGAAAGAGACTTTGTGGTACTTTTTCGTTCTGCCAATGGTACTTTTTGAATTGTCTACAAAATTGAACCTAGAAACATGAAATTAAAGATACATACTTGGTCCTATGTGGGTAAGAATTCAAGAGAGGGACTTTTTGGAACTTTTTCGTTCTGCTAATGGTACTCTTTGAAATTTCTACAAAATTGAACCTAGAAACATGAAATTAAACATACACGGTCCTATGTGGGTAAGCATTAAAGAGGGAAAGTTTGTGATAATTTTTCGTTCTTCCAATGGTACTTTTTGAATTTTTAATAATATTAAAAATACAAATTTGAAATTAAAAATATATGGTCCTAAGTGAATGAGAATCCAGATCAGAGAATTTGTGGTACTTTTTCGTTGTTCTAATGGTGCTTTTAGAATTTTCCAAAATATTTATACTGGAAACTTGAAATTAAAGATATAAGTTCCTAAGTGAATAAAAAATCCATAAGAGGGGATTTTGTGGTAATTTTTCGTTCTTCTAATGATGCTTTTAGAATTTTCTATAATATTGAACATAAAAGCATAAAATTAATATATATGGTCTATGTGGGTAAGAATTCAAGGGGGACTTTTTGGTACTCTTTTGTTCTTCTAATGGTACTTTTTGAATTTTCTATAATATATAATCTTAATTCATGAATTTAAAGATATATGGTCCTAACTGAATGAAAACCCATAAGAGGATACTTTTCGTTATTATATTACTCTTTTAATTTTTTGTAAAAATAATTAACTTTCAAAAACGAAATTAAAGATTAGTCACATTCTTCTCTACTAAAATATAATAATAGAAATAATTTGTTGGTTTTACCTTCGAACGTTAAAGTAAGATGTAAGAAACTGGTAACTAAAATATTTAAAAAGTTGGTTGTACGTAATGCTGAGAGAACACCAATATTGTAACTGTTTCCACGGGAGATAGGAATCATAGTTGAATTTTTCGGATTTCTTAACTTTTGGTATTTAATTTTTTTTTATTCTAAATAAAGAGGCTACCAAGTTTTTATCTAATCTATGTAGAAGTACTTTTTGAATTCTATCAAAAAAACAGACAGACTTTATTTTATTATTTATTTTATTTCAATGCAATGGGGTAGCGAAGCACACTGTGTTTATGTCATTAGAAATATTATTCAAAATGTATAGTTAAAAATTATAACTTAACACAATTTGAATTTATAATATAGTATGGTTTTTATTAAAAAAATCTACGCTAACGAAGTAGCGGGTATACTGATCGTATGATATAAGACTATTAAAGTATGATTTCGGTAGGACATTTATATTTGGTCTAGGTGAAATAATATTTAAATAGTCTTGTATCTTTTAATTTTGATAACAATTAACTAGAAAATGTTAAATAGTAAAAAAAAAAAAAAACAGTATAAAACTGAGATGTGTAAAAATTTCTTTTATATTATTCCAAGCTAAATTTTTTTCTATATAAAGTCCTTATTATAAGCGTTAATTTTGTATGTGTTTTTAAGAGATGTCTTGATAGTCATTATCATCATTAAAACTTGATTTTAAAGGGTTAAAGTATTTTCCATAGATTATAACATAGATATGAACATAGATTATAATATAGATATGAAGCTAAAAAAAAAAAAACTCAATTGAAAAAAATTATTCAAAAAGGCACACGTACTACAATTGTTTTTGTTTTAAATGAAAAATTTTACTAATACATTCTTAGACTTAGGCTTTTTTTACAACCGACTTAGTTTTTTGAAAACTGAACTTCATAACTATGTTATAATCTATGGATATGAAGTTCAGTTTTCACTATTATGAACGTTACATTGAAACCATTCATTTAATTTATTTCTTAATAAAATAAGTAAATCAGTTATTTGGTTTAATGCTTTAGTTCATTGATTTAAAAATATAGTATACACAAAAATATTAACTCAATGTATAAGTACATTGAATTCGTTTAATCAATGTATTAATACATTGATTTAATTAAGAAGAAGCATTACACAATGAACAAAAACATAGAATCAATGAAATATTTCATTAAATTATGTTAAAATAAATGCTTTCTAACGGGAAATAAAGTAAAACGAAAACAAAAGATAAAAAATATATTTAAAAGTATTTAAAAAGTATATAAGTTATAAAGCATGGACGTTCGAATTATTTCAAAAGAAATCGTGAATTCAAAAACCAAGAGGATTCTATTCGTAAGTATTCACAAATATATAAAATATTTTAATTTTTTTTATTCTTAATAAAAATATATTACAGAATGATCAGGATTTATACTACATCTACATCCGGTGATTGACATGGTATTCTTTGTAACTATCTGGAACATTTTATGAAAATAAGGGAATTTCTATAGACAAACAAATTTAAAGGTAACTACACCAGCGTTGCCATAACGGCATTTAAAGTGCAATTCTAGCCCTTTTTTTTCGGCTACTGCACTTATTAAAATAGTGGAAATATGCATAAATAACAAAAATGTATTCCAATTACTTTATTTAAAATTTATCACTTTTTTCTAAAGAATTGCACTTTTTAACAATCATTTAGCACTTATTTTTACTAAATTGCACTTTTTTAATAGCCATTTAGCACTTTTTCTCCTAGAAGTTCTGGCAACACTGAACTACACCATTTTTAACAGTAATTTTGAACAAATCAATTGAAAATTAGATTTTCCATTTAAATTTTAGAAAAGATCATTCGAAAATTCGATTTTTCATTTAAATTTTTGAAAATAACAATTGAAAATAAGATTTTTCATATAAATTTTAGAAAGGAACAGTTGAAATTTCTATATTTTATTAATATTTCAGAAAATATTAATTGAAAATTAGAATTTCTATATAAAATTTGGAAAAAATCAATTGAAAATTAAGTTATCTATTTAGCATTCAGAAAAGAACAATTGAAAATAAGTTTTTTATAGCAAATTTAGAAAAGAACAATTTAAAATAAGTTTTTATATTTTAAATTCAGAAAAGATCAATTTATATTCAAATTTTACATTTTAAATTCAGAAAAGAACAAATGAAATTCAATTTTTTATTTCGAAATTTAGAAAAGAACAATTGAAATTGAGAAAAATTAATTAAAATTTAGAACATTGAATAAGACTGATTTGTATGATGAAATAATGAAAGGTCAACTTAATTTATGTAACCTTTAAGCATATAAAATTTAGAGATTGTATCAAATCCATCTGGAGTATAAAGTTTGAATTACTTTACATAAAATGATTCCTTATGCAAATTTCATTCTATATATTATTTCAGTTGAAATTCTGAATTTAATTTAGTTTTTTTTTTTTAAATGTATTTTTCTGAATTTTAAATGGAAAATCCTTTTTTAAATTGTTCTTTTCAAAAATTTAAATAAAAAATTCCAATTTAAATTGTTATTTTCAAAATTATAAACGGAAAACCTAATTTTCAAGTAATCTTTTCTCAATTCTAAATTAAAAGTCTTATTTTCAATTGATCAATTCTAAAATTTATATGAAAAATGTAAATTTCAATTTACAATTTATTATTCTGAAATTAAAAGAGAAATATTATTTTAATATATTCTTTTCTGAATTATAATAAAAAAATCATAAATTAAAATAATATTTACAAAATTAGAATTGGAAAATCTCATTCTTAATTGTTCTTTTTTGAAACTGAAATGAAAAACCTCATTTTAAATTGCTGTTTTCAGAATATCATATGCAAAGTTCTCATTTTAACTTAAAAATGGTGTAGTTTAAAAAAATTAAAGTCATTGAACGAATTTTACAAATTTTATTTATATTTTTTGTTCAGGATTATGCTGTTGCCACATTAATACGGTGTCTAAATGGATATTCCATACCATCATTAAGAAATATACACTGAACCAAAAAGGTACATAAATACAATAAAAAAGTTCATTGTTACAATGAATTTGTGCACTAATTTTGACCCTATGTACAGGTTCATTGAAACAATGAATTGTCATACATTAATATTATAATTCAATGTACAAGTTCATTGATTAAATTTATTCTTACATTGAATCATTCATTAAATAAAATAAATAATTTCAGTGAACAGTACATTGGTTTCAATGAACTCATATTTTATCCCAATGAAACTATACATTAAAAATGTATTATAATAATAGGCGTGTTCTGTATTTCTTGTTTCTATTTTATTTTATATTAAATGATTAAAGTATATGATATTGAGTTAATATAAGAAAAAATTAAATATAAATATAAAAATAAAATTATTACATTTCACTAAAAAATTTAAATAAAAATATGCTTTGTCATTTATAATAATATAGTAATTCCTGTTGTCCTCTATATTGCTCAATGATGGTATGGAATATCCATTTAGATGCCACATTAATATAACTACAGCATTATCCTTAACAAAGAAAGTTTATAAATAAAATTTTTAAAATTCGTTCAATTGCTTAAAATATTTGAACTAGTTACCTTTAAATCTTTTTGGTCTATAGAAATTTCCTTATTTTCACGATCACTGGATGTAGCATTAAAATCTTGATCAGTCTGTAATATATTTTTATTAAGAATTCAATTAAAATATTTCATATATTTATGTATACTTACGAATCGAATCCTCTTGATTTTGAAATCGCAATATTTTCTGAAACCCTGGTATTTAAGGCTAATAACACATTCTTCTGCATCTTAGTGTTTTTATCTACATAAATATAAATGAAATGTAATATTTAAAAACTTCTCCTTTGCGAATAAATTATATTTATGTATTTTAATAATTCGATTTATCTTATTTAGTTTTTAATTATTTTCGTTTTTAATATAACACTCATTTTTTTACTTTTGTTTAAAACACGTCATTTCTTGCTAAAAGATAAAAGAAAACTGAGTTGTATTTGTTTTCAGTTTACTTTATTTCCCATTAGAAATCATTTATTTTAATATAATTTAATGAAATTTATCATTGGTTCAATGCTTATGTTCATTGTGTAATGCTTCTTCTTAATTAAATCAATGTATTAGTACATTGAATAAATTAATTCAATGAACTAATACATTAAATCAATTAACTAATTTACCTATTGTAATAAGAAATAAATTTAATGAATGGTTTCAATGTAATGTTCATAATAGCGTTAATAATTTAATTGAATATTTTCATTGAAGCAATGAATTTCTACATTAAGTTAATAATTTTTTGGAAAAAAATTAATGAATTTCATTTAATGTACTTCATTCATTGAAATTACTTTTTTTCAGTGTAGAGGACAACAGGAAGTACTTTATAAAATAAATGACAAAGTTCACACTTTTTAGTAAAATGTAATATAAACATTGTATTGTATTTATGACATCTATATTAAGAAAATTATATTTAATTTTTGCTTATTTAATCATTTAATTGAAAATAAAATAAAAACCAAAAATATGGAACAAGGCTATTATATATATATACCTTTTTTAATGTATAGTTTCATTGGGACAAAATATGAGTTCATTGAAATCAATGTACTGTTCACTGGAAGTATTTATTTTATTTAATGGACGTGTTCATTGATTCAATGTAAAAATAAATTTAATCAATGAAATTTTATATTGAATTACAATATTAATGTATGACCAGGCGCGGATCCAGCTCAAGCTTTTGGGGGAGGAAAATATAATGATTTTCTTATCTATTTCGTGAAATTGTATGATTTAATACAGATTTTTCATTAAGCGTTTTCATTTTGTATAAGGAAATTTCCCTCCCCGTGCCTGTTTATGACAATACATTGTTTCAATGAACCTGTACATAGGGTCAAAATTAGTGTATAAATTCATTGAAACAATGAAATTTTTCATTGTATTTATGTACCTTTTTGGTTCAGTATACAAAATTTCTAGAAATGTATAAAATAAAAATTGTTAAGGAATTTGATTTGAAAAACATATGAGAAAAATTTCGATATTGTTTGAAATCTACTTAAAGTGTCTTGTATTGCAAAAGTTTGTTTTAAAATTAGGAAAAGTGTTGATGGCTTTTTGTAGATCTTACAAAATAACTAAGAAATCCTGAGTTTTAAATCAGTCGCGTAAAATCTCACGAAAATACAGGCATCAAAAACTAAAAATTGTAAAAAAAACTGAGTTGAAACTTTCGAGGAGTTTTGGATTAATTTTAGTTTTGCACTGACAAGTAACAACTTTATGATTTTCACCTTTAACTGCACGAAAGATAAGACTTAGGAAATTCATTTGCTGTATAATAACCCTAGAGTAAAGAGAATCGGTTCAAAACTAGTCACGTGACAGGTTCTCAGGGCTAGTGACCGGTTCTAGTTCCGAAACTTTATATAAGAGGAACCTGTCACTTTTACATGGGGTGTCATTGGAGGTGACTAATTAGCCCCTTAGAACAGGTCCCAGTATAGGTCCCAGGACTGGTCCAAGATGACAGGTTCAGAGTCGATTAATATAATAAAAATTTTATAAAAATTTTGTAATTGTTTCCTTTTTAAAATTTTTTTTAATTATTATTTTTATTAAATTATGTTTACTTTTATTTATTTTAATATTATTATCAAAATTTTAGTTATAAAAAAATTAACTTCAAATTATAATAGAGACATACTATGACCTTCAATATTCATTTAAATAAATATTATATCTCTTTTCAGTCGCGGAATATTAAGATTTTACTGACATTTTTTATCATATTTTCTTTTTTCAAACAAATCCCAAAATAATATTTGTGCAAAGGGTTAAATGAACACACATATCAATAGTACTGAATGAGACCTTTCCAATGATACCCTAAAATATAATTTACGATGGAAAATGTCCAAAATATTCAAACTTTAATAAAATACTATTTAAAATAAAATCATTGAACATTATACTAAAATTTAAATTTCGCGAGAATGAAAACAATTATTAAAATGCTTTTTGCTCAATATGTATTAGACGTCGTTTTTCTATAATATGTTGTAATTTTTTTGATAAAAAGTTTAAAATTATGTATACTGTCGATCGAAAACTATATTTTTGGAGTTTTTTAAAAATGGTCCAGCTCGCGTAAATGAAATAATTGAACCGAAATATTTTGAGAATGAGTTTAAAACATATCAATCTTTAATTTTAGAGGGGTACATTTGCAACTTTTTTTGTCCCCATACAAATCAAGGCACTTTAATGTGCGTATACGTAACACACAACTGTATTTGCGCGTTTTGGTTGTTGAAGGAGATAATATTCGTAATAATCGCTTATATTTATTAAATATTGTTTACTTTTGAAAAATTGCCAAAAATTGATTTGTAAAGCTTTTTAAATGATTTTTGCAGGATTGAAAGATCAATATATGGACAATTATCAAAAAAATTTTGATTTTAGCCCTTAAAAAAAAATATTCTTTTTGTGTACATATAAAGTGACTCGAATGCTTGTAGAATCAGTTCGCGTTAATCATTTCATGTGAGGGGCGCGAAAGTTATGGCGGTTTTAAGTTCAACAAATAAAAATTTTTACAAACTAGAAATTTATGTACAATTCTGGTCAAAATTACATGTAATATCAAAACCTACTGAGTTATTAAAATAAAATTTATGATATTTTCAATGTTTGATGGTATTAGTGCAGCATATTTTAGGGTTTTCTAGTAAAATTAAAAAAAATTCCTTTCCAATAAAAATCGAGATTTTTAAAAATTTTGTGAAAAATGTTGATAGAATTTAAGTTATTTCTCCATATATTGATTGAAAATATATTTTGTTAGAGTTTATTACATAGAAATGCTTCTTAATATTGTGATCCTTTTTTAACACAAGTAAATATTTTTTGCTCCATAAAATAATTATCTCTCAACATTTTTTGATGCGTCTCCGAATTTTTAATAAGCATAACAAACATCTACTAATTATGCCAATTATAGTTAATTTCATGATGTTCACACGATGTGCCTTAGCGAAATGTGCTTTGACAAAAGTGTCCCGTTTTCAATTATAAACGACATTTAACTTAAATTTATGATCCCAATCAATTATATTTATCGCCACTCTTATATCTATATATCCAGTATTTGTATAAATTGCAATTTTCTATATAAAAATACAAAAACAAAAAGTGCAATTTTTGCATAATTTTCAAAAAGTCCAAAAAATTCTTGTATTAAATTTATTTTTAATGCTCCTCCAATTACGTAAAATAACTAAAAACTAAGTTCACGCAGTAATCCATGCCATTGCATATGAAACTGTGAATATGCCTCGCGAAAAACTGACTTTTTGAAAAATTTTCGCTCTTGTTTTCCAAACTTTGAGACTATCTACTACGTTGACTATTTCGGGCACATCAACAGGATATAGCGCAAAATACGCAAATTACAACATGTATCAATCCCTATCCCAAATTTTGTATTCGGTTGAGGGGCACACAGACCGCGCCCAAAAAACTGAAAAATTTAAAAAACTAAAAAATTTTTTCATCAAAACTCGACTACCCTGTATTTAAGACAACAAAGATGGTGCAGAATTTATCTGTAAAGTCCGATTAGTTTACTTATAATAGAATGAGATCAAAAAGTATAAACGCGCGAACAAAAATTGTAGATGAATGGGAAAAACTTAAGTTATTTTTAGCCATTTTTCTATGTTCTTGAACTTTGAACAACAATCATGATTATAAAAAGAAACCTATTGCGATAAAATTGTGCACTCTACTAGTTTCAAGTCTTGTGAGTTTAGATCTGTAACCAATTTGTTTAAAATATCATTACCACAAAACTTATTAAGGATTTAAGTCAGTTTCAGACAGGTTAAAAATTTTTGATAATGGGCCATATATTATATACACTACATAAGAAATAATTGCGAAAATATTATGCAAATATGCCTTTTTTTCTGCAATTAATAAGTCGTTTAAAAATTTGACTATTATCATAAAATCTCTACTTCTACATTCGCTTTTGGCCGGGCGGGAAGCAGTTTAGTGTTATATTGTTCTAAATGTATTTAAAAAAGCTGCGTAACATTTTTTTTATTAATCGATAAAAATGAAACTTTTTTCTAAAATTGAAAATTTTTGACCAATGCTGGATGTAGGGTGAAAGCCTAAATCAGTTCAAAATTTCTATATTAGCCATTTACGAAGTTTTATCTTTCGAAATATATAAAGAAAAAAATTTTTATTAAGGGAACTTTGAGAAAAAAGTTGAAGATATAGTACAAATCTGTAAAAAATAGCCATTTTTCATACCAATTTCAGAGAGCTGATTTTGAATATTTTTCACGTCTAGAAACATTGAGATAATCCAAAAATTATTTCAGCATATTATTTTGAAATATATAGCAAATTACAAAATATTTTTAAAAAATTTTTACCTCATATACCTCAGGACTTATTCTCGAAAAACGAAAGAAAATCGAGGCAAAAAATAAAAACTTCAAAATTCAAGTGTAAATATCTTTTTAACTGTAAGAGATAACATAGGTGAGTAAGCATTTTTTTTCTTTATCTTGCCAAGTACTTTACAGAAATATAAATATCTTTAAAACTAGACTTCATTTGCAGAAGTTGCGATTTTTTTTAAACATACATACTCGAGGTAGTCAACGTTGACACCCTGTAGCTTATCTTGCGTTATCACAGGGTGACTACAACATAATTTTTCTGAAAGCTTTGTCTTCCTCTACAACCCTTCCATACATTTCAATTTAATCCGAGCAGTAGTTTAGGAGATACAGATTTATATACCAAAAATATTGCATTTAACCCCACTGTGCGACAATATTTTCCAAACTAAAACCGATATAAACTTGATTTTTTTCAGCAAACGATCCCAAGTTATGTCTTTTATTACTCATAATTTTGCGAAATTTTAAACCATTATTATTTATTTTCTATTTTCGAAATTGTGCAAAAAATAAAATTAAATTTTTTTTCAGTGTATTTCGATAAATATTGAAGATTCTGTAATAATTTTACATGTACTGATAGTCTGATAAGAAAAAAAAAATTAAAATATTTTTACTAACAACAGTAAAAAGAAATTTGCACTAATGTAACCAGTATTTGTAAAATTATGTTCTTGTAAAAGGAATTCTACAATTAAAAAAAAAAAAAATAATAAAAAATCTTCAAATTCAAGTTTAATACGTTACTTTTTAAAACGAAAAGCTCCTAGGAAAAAGTTGTAAAACCAAAGCTTTTACCACTTAGAAAAGCTTTAATAAAGCTTATAAAAAGATATATGCATTAACTAAGAAATTCTCACAGCATTTTCACTTTCTTCATAAAGGCATCTGATTTAGTCTGTTGAAAAATCTCATTGTTTTGGGAAATATATTTTCGTAGCTGGTAAAAACAACGCGTTGGTGTCCACAACAAAAAATATTTCTTGTAGTGAATAAATATTTAATAAACAAATGTGTTTTATAGAGTGATAAATTCTAAAATTCTACTTAAAACATGAAATTTGCTGAGCATTTATCGGCTCACATAACGCCGGAATGGAGAAAACAATATATAAATTATGAGGTAAAATTAAAATGTTTGTGAAAATGAAAATTCAGCAGTGAAAGTGAAAAAATATAGATACTAAAAAATATGTAAAAGAAAAGCTGTGACGTCATAGATGAATTTCCAAAAAAAAAAAAAAAAAAACACATGTTGAAAAAGCTTTAAAAAGGGAAATTCTTTTGTGTGTGTAATGCGCAAGTTTGTGTTTTGTTGTGTGGTGAATTCGTGTATTTTTGGTAAACATAAACAAATAAATCCCGGCACGTGTTTTTGATTTGTTTACAAACAAAGTTCAACAGGTGTGCGTATTAAAATTGAATAACAGAGAGGTTTGATACTCGTGCGTGAAGCGATGCCATATGGTGTTGGTTTTTTTCCATAGTAGTAGGGTTATTAAAAACTGCTTAAAGCGGTCAAAAAAATATTTCAAAAATAAATAAAATTTATTGAACATCTAATAAAAAATAAGGAAATCTACCGAAAATTTTCTTACAAAAAGGACATTAGCGAAGATTTTTAAGAAGGAAGGAAATATATAGAAAATAGGTCAAATTAAAAGGATATCCATCGAAAATTTTCTATAAAAACGAAAATTTCCTATATAGGGATATCATCGAAAATTTTCTATAAAAAGAAAATTTATCGATAAGTTCCCATAAAAAGGAAGTTCATTGAAAATTTTCTGTAAAAAGGAAATTCATCGAAAATTTTCTACAAAAAAGAAATTCAGCGAAAATTTTCTAAGAAAAGGAAATTTATTGAAAATTTTCTATGAGAAAGGAAATTTATCGAAAACTTTCTATGAAAAATAAATTTATCGATATTTTTTTATAAAAAAAGAAATTCATCGAAATTTTTCAAAAAACAAAAAAAAAAAAAAAGGAAATTCATCGAAAGTAAATAGAAAATTCATCAAAAATTTTCTATGAAAAAGAAAATTTATCAAAAACTTTCTATGAAAAATAAATTTATCGACAATTTTCTATGAAAAATAAAATAATCGAAAATTTTCTATGAAAAAGAAAATTTATCAAAAACTTTCTATGAAAAATAAATTTATCAAAAATTTTCTATGAAAAATAAATTAATCGAAAATTTTCTATGAAAAATAAATTTATCGAAAATTTTTTATGAAAAATAAATTTATGGAAAATTTTCTATGAAAAATGAATTCATCTAAAATTTTCTACGAAAATTAAATTTATCGAAAATTTTCTATGAAAATAAATTCATCGAAAATTGTCTATAAGAAGGAAATTTATAGAAAATTTACTATAAAAAGGAAATTCATCGAAAATTTTCTATAAAAAGGAAATTTATCGAGAATGTATTTAAACAAAAGCATTTTTTTAAATTTTACCGTTTAGTTTTTTTTATTTTAATTTTAAATATTAGCTGCGAATTTATTTTTTTCATTTAATTTCTCTTTTATTTCAGGAGATGAAAGCTATGCTTTATGCAGCCGTTGAACAGGCTCCCTCAGCCGAACTAGTTGATCCCGAAGTGCTCAGTCGTTACTTTGCTAAATTCGACGAACAGTTTTTTCACTATTGTGACAAGGAATTGGCCAAAATTAATACATTCTATTCGGAAAAAATGGCTGAAGCCACTAGAAAATATGGCAATCTACGTAGTGAATTAACGGAGACCCTGGAAATGGGACACGTGAAAAAGCAGCCCGCTTGGAAATCAAAAACTCCATTGGGTAGAAAAAATGTACCGGCTCGTAAGCTACAAGATCTCAAATTAGCATTTAGTGAATTTTATTTGGGTTTGATATTGTTGCAAAACTATCAGAATCTCAATTTCACGGGTTTTCGTAAGATTCTTAAAAAACACGATAAATTATTGAATGTGGATTGTGGAGCTACTTGGCGCAAGGAGCATGTAGAAATGGCACATTTTTATGTTAATAAAGATATTGATAGACTTATACAGGAAACTGAAACAGCATTTACACACGATATTGAGGGAGGTGATCGTCAAAAGGCCATGAAAAGATTAAGAGTACCTCCTTTGGGTGAACAACAAAGTCCCTGGACTACCTTCAAAGTGGGCTTATTTTCGGGTGCTTTTGTGGTCTTGTTGATAACTGTTATATTGTCGGCTATATTTTATGGTTTTGGTGAAGATTGGCGTGTAGGCATACGCATGTTTCGGGGACCTTTCCTGGTCATAGAATGTCTATTTCTCTGGGGTGTCAATGTTTATGGCTGGCGTTCTTCGGGTGTCAATCATGTGCTGATTTTTGAATTGGATCCAAGAAATCATTTATCTGAACAAAATATAATGGAAATTGCTTCGGTATTTGGTGTACTTTGGGCTATTTCAGTATTATTTTATATCTATTGTGATCCTTTGGGTATACCACAGTATTCAGCACCCATATTTCTTTACACTTTAATGGTGACATTTCTATTGAATCCCACGAAAACGTTTTATCATGAAGCCCGCTATTGGTCCATTAAGGTGTTGAGTCGTGTGTTTATGGCACCATTTTTCTTTGTTAACTTTGCTGATTTCTGGCTGGCCGATCAGTTGAATAGTATAGTACCTGCCTTTTTGGATATACCTTTTGTTATCTGTTTCTTTGGTCAAAATCCATCATGGCATAAATTGGGAGTAGGTAAGCTAGTAATGCATAAATATACATATATTAATTAAAGCATTTATTAGCACAAAAATACACCAAATAAAATGTTACTATACATTTTATTTTAATTTTTCTTGTTCTATTTTATTTGTTTTCCTTTTCCTACGTGTTTATAAACATATAGATGGTGGCCGCTTTTGTATTGAGGATATTTCGATTGTACGTCCTATAGTCGCCATTCTACCAGCTTATTTTCGTTTTGCTCAATGTATTCGCCGTTTCCGTGATACGAAAGAGTCATTTCCTCATTTGGTTAATGCTGCCAAATATGCTACATCATTTTTTGTTGTGATTTTCTCCTACAAATATCAAACCACAAACAGTAAGTATTGATACACAAAAATATATATATACAATACACACACCCAGGCATACAATATGACACTTTACTCCCACCTTTGTACCTTTATACTTTTCACTTTTGTACATTTGATGTAAACAAATATTATGGTGTTTGCAAGAATAGTAAGAGTGGGTAATGGAAAGGATGACTATAAAAGTTGTATATTGTTTGTTGTTCCTATGACAATAAATGTATAACTACACCGAGTGCTCATCTGACACGCTGTCAGCTTGACCATAAAGTTTTGTGAAAAAATATAAAATATGGATATTTTGTTATATTATCGCACATAGAACAGTCGGTAAGAATAAAGAATTAAATATTTTTCAAACACAAATGTTCATGTCAGAGGTGCCTTATTTTTCAAAACTTAAAAGCTAATATTGATCTGACCAGGCGATTAGAAATTACATATTTATTTAAAAATTGCTCTCCCTGAAAATACCCCTCCAATTTTAAAACTTTTGCTGTAGTATTTTTTAAAATATACTGTATTTAATATTTTTGTTGTACTGTTTTCATTCTAATTTTGGAGATTGATGAGAAAGATATTTCTATAAAATTTTATGACTTTTATTGTAACAGTATTTAACATATCCATTAGTTAGAATTTTATTTGTATGGGGGCTACTAGGGGTAATAGTGACTTTTGTTATATTAGTTTTTAAGATATGCGATACTTTTAAATTTGGTGGCTACAATTAATAATAACAAGCGCGAATGTTATATTCGACTCGGCCGAATCTATATACCCACCATCAACTTTTTCAAATTTTACGTTATATAGGAGGTGGGTGGTAAAGTGGGCGAACCACGCCTATTTTTTGTTTCCGAGTTTACATTGTTCCTTGAACTATTTGAACACAATTTCGTTGAAGTTTTATTTATTAACAGATTTTGCCCATTTTCAATACCAAACCAACCTTGTATAAGATAAACATTTTGTGTCAAATTTCGTCCCCCTACGTTGCCCCGTTCGAGCTCTATCTTGCTTTCAACAGACAGACAGACGGACGGACATAGCTAGATCAACTCAGAATCTAACCAGGACCCAGAAAATATATACTTTGTGGGGTCTTAGATGATTCCTTCGACATGTTACACACGGAATGACAAAATCAATATATCCCCATCTTTTTGATGGTGGGTATAAAAACGAGAAAGGAAAGCATAGTCGGCCAAGCCCGACCATATGATACCCTACACCATTGTGTATGTATGGCCAATTGTGGACCTATACATGCATTAAATGTAAAGCATGTTTTTATAAAACATACAGCGGGTGTCATAAATAAGTAAACAAATATATCATTTCTGTTTCGCTTTAAAAAGCGGCAAATGTAACGGTCTATTTCTAAAAATTTACATGTTTTGGATGAAGTCAATTTGTTTTATTTTATATTTTCAAATATTATTCCATTTTAAGTTTTTTTCTAGAGAAATTTGAAAAGAAGTCGTTTCCGGCGAGTCATAAATAAGTAAACAAGTAACTTTTGGCTTAAATTCTTTAATTTTTTGTTAAAAGTAAGCGAAGTTTATGGTTGCAAAATGCTTTTAGCACATCAAAGATAGTTTTTTGTGACATTATGGGAGATATAAATAATAGCCTTTTCTATTATATTATTTGATAAAATTAGAAAATTTTAATTTAACCATAATTTCGACCTAAAAGATGGCAAATAGCACACAACTAAGTAAAAGAGAACAAAGAATAATTATCATACAATACGCCAAAGGTGAAAAATATAGAAATCTATATATATAAAAGAGTAACGTGACTGACTGACTGATTCATCATCCCACAGCCCAAACCGCTGAAGCTAGAGAGACGAAATTGAGAACGTAGGTAGGTCTCCCTCCATATAGATCCACTAAGACGGGATTTTTGGAAATTCGAATGTTTAGGGGGTAAAAAAGGGTAAAAACGGGTAAAATAGGTAACTTTATATCTCTCTAAACTAATGGAGATACAAAAAAAGTTGAATAGTTATCGTTATTCATTTAAAAAATAATTGGACAGGTGTCTGGTACTTTTTTGAAAATCGGCCGTTTTAGGAAGAAAACGGGTAAAAACTGTATTTTGGTACTTTTTTGGCACCATATGTATCTTTGAAACCAATCAACATACAGATAAAATTTATGTCGTATTCATAACTTATCAAAAAACGAGAAATACAAATTTGGTACTTTTTAGAAATTCAAACGTTTAAGGGGTAAAAATCGTACCTATTTTTGGTACTTTTTTCATAAAACCTTTTTTTATATTTATTGAAATATTCATAGGAGTATTTTAATATGAAATACCACTACAATTTAGAAATTTATCGGAATACAATTTTTAATACTTCGATGAGTGATAAAAAAGTACCAAAAAAGGGGTAAAGGCGGGAAATTACATTTCATTCAAACTTAATAATGAATTTTCAATTCCATTAAACATCCCAGCAAAAGCTTGGTAATGACATGTAGTTACGGATGTAGTTACATTGTAATGACAACAACATGCTGTCTGCATTACATAGAAGTTGTTTAGTAACTAATTATTTATAACACGAATGTAAATAATTATTTATGATCAGATTTTTATTCTTATTGATTTTCATATATTTGAAGAAGGGATAAATAAATGAAAAGCAAAATTTGTGTATGAACTAATTTGTAATTTAAAATAGTTTATTTTTATTAAATTTTTGGTTGTTGTTAAGTTTTCTAAATTAAAATTTTAAAAATCTTTTTACAACAACATTTTATAACCTGACATTTCATTATTTATATTATAATCTAAAATGTAACTAGTTCCTATTGTTATTACTAATCATAACTTCAGTAATGTTTTAAAATCAATGTGCTATTTAACAGCTGGGAGGTAACTAGTTATTGTAATGACATCTAAGTAATGTGTAGGGTAAGTAGTTGCCTCTAATGTCATCATCGTGTTAAAATAATGAGTTATTCAGCTAATGTGTAAGTAGTGAAGAGCCATTATATTAGCTTCTTAACTCATTACATGGCAACCAAAGTTTTTGCTGGGATAAAATTAAGAAAATGTATATAGGAATTCACAAGAGCGGAATTTGTGGTACTTAAAGATACATGGTTCTGTGGGTAAAAATTCAAGAGGATGGACTTTGTGGTACTTTTTTCTTCTTCTATAGGTTCTTTTTTGCATTTTCTGTAATATTTAACCTAGAAACATGAAATTAAATACGCGTGGTCCGATGTTGGAAAGAATTCACAAGGGGGGACTTTGTGGTACTTTTTCGTTCTTCTAATGGTACTTTTTGAATTTTCTGTAATTATGAACCTAGAAACATGAAATTAGGGATATGTGGTCCTTAGTTAATGAGAATCCATAAGAGGGGACGTTGTGGTACTTTTTTTGCTATTTTAATGCTACTTTTTGAAATTTCTATAATATTTAACCTAGAAATATGAAATTAAGGACATGAAGTGCTAAGTGAATGAGAATCCATAAGAGAGGTTTTTGTGGTACTTTTTTGTTCTTCTAATGGTACTTTTTGAATTCTCTATAATATTTAACCCAGAAACATGAAATTAAAGATATGTGGTCTTAAATGAATAAGAATCCATAAGAGAGGTTTTTGTGGTACTTTTTTGTTCTTCTAATGGTACTTTTTGAATTTTCTATAATTATGAACCTGGAAACATGAAATTAAGGATATGTGGTCCTAAATGAATGAGAATTCATTAGAGGGGACATTATGGTACTTTTTTGTTCTTCTAATGGTACTTTTTTAATTTTCCTTAATATTTAAATTAGAAATTAGAAAAATGCATTGTCCTATGTGAGAAAGAATTCACAAGAGGGGTCTTTGTGGTACTTTTTTGTTCTTCCAATGGTACTTTTTTAATTTTCGGTAATATTTAACCTAGAAACATGAAATAAGGATATGTGGTCCTAAATGAATGGGAATCCATAAGAAGGGACCTTGTTGTACTTTTTTGTTCTTCCTATGGTACTTTTTGAATTTTCTATAATTCTGAATCTAGAAACATGAAATTAAAGTTATGTGGTCCTAAATGAATGAGAATCCATAAGAAGAGGGTTTACAGCTCGTATATAATAAATCTTTAATAAAACGGTCACATAATTCTCAAGGTGGTTAAATGCATCAAACACCATTAACGCGTTGATCGCAATTACTCGCGTAAACGCCTAAGAATCACTACAAAAAGTGTAGATAACAATTAAGCTTTAAAATCCTATGTTTTCTGCTCCAACATTTTTATCAAAACTTATTCCGGAAGTAAGAAAACTATGGTCTGGATTTACAACTCACAGAAAAATATATGAAGACGGAAAACATGGTCTAGCTGTAGGAATGTTATACATAATGTTATACATAAGTATAATAAATCTCTAAAATTTGATAACGTTCTATTCAGATTATATCTAAAAATAGGAAAAATGTAGAAAATAAGTCTCTGATTGAATAACCTGTGATTCGCATGAAATATAATGTAGGTTATATGTATTTTTAGCTCTAAAATTTTTGAACTTAAGCTTTTAAGTATAGAAAAGCAATACTTAAGTCCAGCAGAAAGGGCTTAATGGTTTGGAAATACATTTCTATTTATAAAATAGGAAAAAGTGGTTCACAAAGGTAAAATAAAATCCCATATTAACCTTAGTCTGTTAAAAGGTATGAAGTTGCAAACAATTTTTGTTTAATTTTTATGGATTTTCTTCTATAGTAGGAAAATTCGCATATAAATTAGGGTCAATTTAATTCTAAATATATAGCTGAGGAAATAATTAACATTTCAGAGTGACCTGCTCAAAGTCCAGATGTATCATCAATTAAAATTGCATTAAATTTAATAAAAAAAAAATAGAGTCCCCATAATTGACCAAACTGATGGACTTACACTTTAGAATTATTACTAAAACCTCTTAATTTTGTCCAGGAATATGCAGAATATATGTAGTAGGGTATCCAATCGATTAACCGTCATTCGGTTATCCGGTTAATTTTTGTCGATTAACTGTCCGAATAATTTAAAACTGTCCATTTTCGAATAACGAATAAACCGAATAATTTGTGTCGAATAACCGGTTAACCGAAATGTAATTTTCTCGAGTTATAAATTAGAAAATTTTTTATTTTTATGATAAATTTATGTATACTACATCTTTTTAAGAGGTCTATTGCATTCCAGTAAAAATAAATAAACATAATTTTTAGTGAAAACTTATTTCCTGGAGTCGATAAAAAAATTTGGATGTTCATTGCAATTTTGTACAAAATCGTGAATATGGCTGACATAATACAGGTATCAAAAAATTAAATTCATTGAAAATTTTACGAATTTGTACTATTTCTGGATCACAAATTCAGTATCTTTCTGACTTCTTTGGATGCTTTTTTGTTGGGATAGAATGTTTTATAAAAAGCGTCAAGAAAAGGTAATAATATTATATCTTAATAAATAATTAAACTTGTATCAATAGAAATTCTTAAACATTACTTTGAGTAAAGTAAATTCAAAGTTTTACAAGTCATAATACTTTTAATTATCATCTCCTAAATGCACCCAAAAAATATTAATATAGACTCGTTTAACAAAATATCATTCTTACACGGAAATTATACTTACATGAAAAATATATTAAATAATGCGAAATAAGTAGAATATTTTATAACATTAGCTAAAAAATGCAAATTTTTCGTACAAATAGGAAAAAATAATTACGAAATGATCTCCTTTTAAAAGAATTTGATCTTATATCATCTTTCTAAGTAACTATTTAAATATATTATTTTTTTTATTTATTTATTTATTTATTTATTTATTTATTTATTTATTTATTTATTTATTTATTTATTAAAAATTCAGTAGATTACAAGCCTAAAAGGCCCAATTAATCTAATAAAAAATATGACTATATATTACATTAGATATAATTCAATTTAAATAAATCATAAAACTTAAAACAAACATATTATAATTAATTTAATACAAAATAATATTTTTTAAATTTTAAATCCCCCCAAAATTGCACAATATGTTGAAGTTAAGTAGAAACAAAAACGATGATTTCTTAGTGAACTTTAGCTAGTAACAGCGGATATATCATCACAAGAAATTTCTTGAGGTTTTTTTAAATTCTTTAATCGATTTATTAAAATTACGCTCTCCATTAGGAAGGCAATTATTCCACAATATGGAAACTCTTACCACAAATGATCTGGTCATATAAAGAGATGATTGATTAGGGCAAATAAGATTATTTGTTCTAAAAGACCTCCCAAAGTTAAATTTTTCTAGCAAATATGTTGGCCTACCTATCATAACGATTTTATAAAATTGATGTAGTAACCGTAAGTTTATAAAATTTTGAAAGTCTGAACCTAGTACACTAATTACAGAACCAGAAATATGTTCCCTATACTATTAAAAGTTATAATTTGTGTAATTTATATGTTTTACATGTATAACAAAGGTTATTCGCTTAATCGAATAATTTGTCAATAATCGGTTATTAACCGACCAACTTTTAACCTCGAATAATTATTTGTCGAATAAACCGATTAATGTAAACACCCGAATAATTGGATACCCTAATATGTAGTCACTATACCAACACGCTTCGCACTAATGTATCAAATTATAGTCGGTCTCCGGGGCTATTAAAAACCTTGTTTACTTATTTATGGAACATTGATTTTTTTCACTTTTTTAAAAAGAGCTAATTCACTAAGAAGTAATGTTTTGCTACTTATTTTACTAACAAGACATTATATATTTATAATTATATGTTACTTTTGATATCTTCGATCTACAACTTGAAAAAGAAACAATTGAATTCAAGATACTACTTTGTTTACTTATTTGTTACACCCGCTGTACATACATATTCATTATAATTTGTTGATGCTAACATAATCCCATAGCCCACCGAACGTGGGCCTTATATGAGAGCTATGGTAAATTATAGACCATTTCTCATAAAAATTGGCACTGTATTTTATTATATTATTAACTCGATACTAAAATTTTAATGGGATTTATGCTCGTTAAAGTTATTTTCTGAAAAGGGGTCAATTGTGGACCTGTAACAAATTTTATTAAAATATTGTAATATTTAAGGCTTTTATAGTCGTTAAACCCCTATTCCGGGAGGATATTTGTATGGGGGCTAGGTGAAATAATCGACCGATCATAACCAGTTTCAATAGGGTTCGTCTTTGACCTAATCGAAAATAGTGTGCTAAATTTCATTGACTTATCTTTAAAATTAAGACCTATAGTTTGATTAAATTAAATAAATTAAATAAATTTACAAGGACAGACGGACGGACATCGTTAAATCGACTCAGGAAGTGATTCTGAGTCGAGTGGTATACTTTATCTGATGGTTTTTTTCTATGCGTTACAAAGATCAGTTTACACCTATGGTGTAAGGTATAAATACTAATTTCTCTAAGAGTCCTTTAATGTGCTTATTTAAACATCTTTGATTTTCACGGATATTCAGGAATATATTTACATTTAGATGATTATTTCGCCATGTTACAAACGGAAGGTGGGGTGGGTATTATGCGTTTATGGTGATGTTTGTATATAATATTGGTCTAAGACCCATCTTAATTTATACCAATCGGCTTAGAATCACTTTCTGAGTCGATTTAACGATGTCCGTCCGTCCTTCTGTCCGTCTGACCATCTATCCGACCATGTAAACCTTGTAATCAAATTACAGGTCGTAATTTTAAATGAAAATTAATGAAATTTGGCTCACAGGTTTCTTTTGATCTAGGCACGAAGCCTACTGAAGTTGGTTATGATCGGTCTATTTCACCTAGCTCCCATACAAATGTCCTCCCGGAAAAGGATTTAACAATCATAAATCCCTTAAATAAAGCAATATTTTAATGATCTTAAGAAGATCGGTCCATATTGGATAATAGCTCCCATATAAACCCCGTTTCAGAAAATTACTTTAACGGACATAAATCCCATTAAAATGTTAGTATCAAGTTAATATTCGACACAAATAATAAGTTTTATATAAATATAAATGATAGTGCCAAATTTTACGAAGATAGGTACATAATTTACCATAGCTCCCATATAAGGCCCTCTTTCGGGAATCACACAAAAGTGAATAAATTCATATAAATGTTAATATCGACGTAATATTCTGTATTCGCTTGTTTTATTTCACATTTAATATAAGTATCGGCCCACAATTGGCCCCAAGTCTAATTAAAAACACCTCCCCGAATTTGTATGTTCACAATGGTGTAGGGTATCATATGGTCGGGCTTGACCGACTATACCTTTTTTTCTAGTTTTATTTTTTGATTTAGGGTATAAAAAAAATCGTTAAGTGGAAAAAACTGAACAAAATTAGTTGCTTTCTACTTTGTTTAGTAAAATTTTTGTTTGCGTTCACATTAGGCAATGAAAGATTTATTATTTTTTGTCAAATATTTGTGTAATCTGAATTCATCTGTGAAAATATCAACTTAGCTAAAGTGAGAATTATTTTTAGAGTAAATAAGAAGACTACAGAATAATAGTAAAATCTGTAAATATATTTATGATTTGATTAATTGTTATTGCATTTTTTTTTTAACTATTATTATCTATAATATTAAAATATTTACAAGGCCATATATTATTGCCTAATACATATACTGATATGAATATAGAGCAAGCAAAATTTGCAATCTAATGATGATGTAGTTAATCTCTTATCCTTTACTTATACCTAAACATATTAATTTTGTTAAAATGGATAATGTGAGTCAATTCGATATATATTATAATATTCAAGGATATTTACTACTATGCAAATATTTTAATAAAGTATGTAAGTAGGTATAGGAATTTAGCTATTAGTTATATAATTAATATACTTAAAAAAATCATATAAATACATATGACAAATTCAATATATTTGTAAACAATTTCTTAAAATTTTGACGTACATAAATTGTACATACAAATTTATTATATGAGAAAAATCTTATTTTAACAACAATTTCAAGTAACGTCTTTCTTAAATTAAGAAAACTTTAATTTTACATTTAAGAGAAATTTCCGATTTTGTTAAAATTGTTCATCTTTTTTTTTCAATCTTGAGCAAGATTAAATGATTATCATGACAAACTGGAAATTCATTTAAAAAAGAACTAAATATTGAATTATTTGACAACCTTAAATTAAGTGGATGATGATATTTTGTAAAACACATACAAGACATTTATTTACGAATGAAATGTAAGTTACATATCCATGTCAAGGGTATTTTAAAGTAATGTACATTTTCTATTATTAAGTTATGAGATAGAAAACTTTTTTTATACCCACCATACAATAATTTGTATATTTGTGGTCTTACACCTATAAATATGTTTATTTCCATCAACATTTCATTTTAATTCATTATTAAAAAAAATAGTTTATTAACGTTCAAACTAATTGGACTTTTCTTCTGAATAAATGTTATTTGTATGTATGTTTCGCAATATTCCACATAAAATAGTAATGATTACAGTGCTGTGCTTTTGGAGTCTCTTGTTCAAAAAATTCGTTAAATGTGACCATCAATATTGTCTGGGTAACATACATATGTACCTATAAATATATGAGAAAATCATTCGTTCTGTATTCTTAGAAGTCAATTTAGTAATGAAAGTCTTTCATAGTAGTAATTAATGCTATGCAACAATGAAATGGAGATAAGTCCGTTATCTTTTCGTTGCCATCATAGTTGCCACATAAATTTGGTGAAAAATCGTCAAATTTGGAGAAAAAATTCATCAAAATTGTCAAATCAACTATTTGTAAAAAATAATATGTATATTTTTGGATTTTTAAGACATTTTTTTAAGAATTCTAATGTCTGTCCTTCCGTCCGTCTGTTTATTATTTTTTCCAAACTTCCCAATTCAAAATAGTTTATTTTTTGACTCAATAAATATATCGACTTATAATTTTCTTTTTTTCGATTGATAATTTTGTTCTCTAATAAATTAAAAATAATGTGGTACAATCGGTCGAAAATTTTGAGGTATATATGGAAAAGATTTGACCAAAATCTTGCAAAGTTGAGGTTGTTGAAATTTGAAATGAATATATTTCGAAGAATATATAAGAGAAATCGTACATGCAAGCATATTTTCGAAAGGATTTTTCAAGGGCTTTAAGGTGATATAAAAACCTTGGAAATCTGGTAAGGAACAAAAATTCGATAGTGGTTAAACATTTTATATGACATTAGTACACCATTTTGAACCCCCATAACTCCGTTTCTGAAGCTTCTAAACTCAAAATGTCAATCTTTTGCTACGCCTATGTGAAATTTCATGTAAGCCCAAATAGTCAATTAGAAGTTACAGATTTATTTCCATTCTGCAACACTTTTTATTGTTTGATAAAGCAAAAAATTTTCTGCACTTAAGCTGTTTTTTATATGAAATCTACTAGTTTTTTCTGTGTGAATTTGTGGCATGGACTTTTGACAAAACAGCTCAGGTTTTTAATTTTTTTTATTAAAAAAGTCAACAATTTCTATGGAAATTTTTAATTTTTAATGTCAACAATATCTTCAAAAATAGTAAAATTTAATGATTAAATAATTTGAATATTATCTTATATCGCAATAACACAGAAATATAATAAGATACGTTAATTATTTAAATCAGAATGTTTTAAATTACAATATAATTCTATATATTATTTAAAATAAAAATTTATAATTGGGGGATTCACAAAGTGTGCTATCATGTCTTTTGTCATAATGTCATAAAATTTTACAAAGGAAAAACAATAACAATATTTTTTATACATTGAAATATTTTAGGACATTGACAATACGACATGATAGCACACCTTGTGAATCCCCCAAATATGTATTTCTGAAAAATATAAAATAATATTACAAATTATATTTGTTATAAAATGAAAATATTTAAATATTACGAAAGAAACCACTACGAAAGATTTCGTGATTTTCGTAAAATGATAAAACGAATGAATTGGCTACGAAATATTTTTTTTGTAAAATGTGTCATAGACTTTTTTCGGTGTACATTCTCTTCACGGACACTTTCAGGATTTTTTTATTTTCTTTAATAACAGAAAAGCAAAATGAGTAAAATAATATTTTGCAGGTTCGTCAAGAAAATATGCATTTTTTGAGATACGCGGCCGCGAAATTTAGGTAATTTTATTACCTTTGAATATACACCTCAATGGACGAGGTTTTTTTTATAGATATTTGTATTTTTACGAGTATAAAAACAATTTATCTTATTTAAGAAGCATTGTAACTCGAGAACCATCTTGCGAAAATCTTGCTAAAATTTTGTATTTATGTCACTAGTGTTAATGTTAATATTCTTGCCAAATTTCATTCAAATTGGATGATTTGTGGAAGCAGTTGGCAATTTTTCTGTTTGATTATAAACGAAGCAATTTTGTACGTCATAAATTCGCGAATTTTTCTAAATTAAAAAAAGCAAAAACGGAGATATTTAAATGGGTCCATAGGGTGTATGCGTACCAAATATGAAAAAGAAATCGGAAGACCCCTCATCCGGAAATAATTATATTTTCAACATTAACCACACTTAGAAAAGAAATTACCACATATGTGTCGAAAAGGAAACTATTCAGTGTCAATAGTACATCTAACACATATGTGTTCAACTCCAGTGTGAAATGTTGATGGGTTTAAACGTTTACCTACAGACCATTTACGAAAATTATATATACTCGTATTTTTTTTTTAATTGTCGCCATTTTTTTTAGATTAAAACAAAATGCCAACTTTGATAGGATCAATCATAGATTTTAACCGATTTTAAAAATTTAGATTCTTAATCGGTTACTTATTCTCTATTTGATTCATTCATTCACTTTTATAAAATGCTTCTGTCATTTTTATTTTGCCACGCTTTTTAGTTAAAGGCGCAAATTTGCGTTGTTGTGGTTACGTTATGAATTTCGCTTAATAATGCTTTTTCGTTTACCATTACAACTGTCATAATAACTTTTTTTGTACATAATACTTACATACTTATTTCTATAAATTAGTACAACAAAACAAACATGAAAACATTCATACGATTTTATTTGTACTTAAGTACTTATATTCAAAACTCCTATACCCTGCAGTTTTTCTGGTGATATGATGGTCATTTTTTACTAGTTACTTGGAACTTTTCAAGTAATAAAAAGTGCGGTAAACATCATCTTTGAAGGTTTTAATCACAATTGAGTTGTTGATATGCAACTTAATACAATTTTAATTGGTTTGAAATTTTTTTTGCAAACAATTTTTAGCAATTTTTTTTCGCATGCAATTTGTTTACAAATTTAAATTTTGAATACATTTCCGTTTTTGGGTACATACCTGGTATTTGACAGTTCTTACGTTTAAAGATGGCTCTGCCAACCACAAAATTTTGCTTTTTTTATCTCCTGATTGGTATGATATCATAAACAAAAATTTTCTCCTGAGCGACAAGAGTTTGACTTCAGTAAATGGGATAATGAGGAGTTAGGGACCTAATTAGTACTTTCTTGTTGTAGCACTATTTCTCCTCTACAAAATTTATCGTCTGTAATTGACAAATTAGCTCTTACTCTTACTGAAACAGTTATATAACCTTAAAACTTTTTTTTTTCTATTACTTCACGGAATTTTTTCCTTTTATGCAATTTTTTTATAGAATACGAGCTGTAAACCTGCTACTTCGTTAGCGGAAATTGTTTATAAAAACCATAATTAATAATAAATTTAAACTGAGATTCTTAACTCCCTTGGGAACATTTTTAATAATGGTGTTATGTCATCCATAAATAACAATATCTCTTTAATTTCAGGTTTATAATCTTAGAATAATGAAAAATAAATATCAGAATTACGAAAAATTATATTAGAATAAAGAAAAAGGACCACAAAATCCATTTTAAGGTTTCTGATTAACTTAGGACCTTACATCTTCAATTTTATGTTTCTAAGGATGAAAATTGCAGAACATTCAAGAAGTACTATTAGAAGAACGAAAAAATATACCATAAAATCCCTTCTTATGGATTCTTATTAATTTAGGACCACATATCTTTAATTTCATGTTTCTAGATAGAAAATTAAAAAAGTACCATAGGAAGAACAAAAAAGTACCACAAAGTCCCTTCTTATGGATTCCCATTCATTTAGGACCACATATCCTTATTTCATGTTTCTAGGTTAAATATTACCTAAAATTAAAAAAGTACCTTTGGAAGAACAAAAAAGTACCACAAAGACCCCTCTTGTGAATTCTTTCTCACATAGGATCATGCATATTTAATTTAATTTTTCTACTTTAAATATTATAGAAAATTCAAAAAGTACCATAAGAAGAACAAAGAAGTACCACAAAGTCCCCTCTAATGAATTCTCATTCATTTAGTACCACATATCCTTAATTTCATGTTTCTAGGTTCATAATTATAGAAAATTCAAAAAGTACCATTAGAAGAACAAAAAAGTACCACAAAGTCCCCTCTTATGGATTCTTATTAATTTAAGACCACATATCTTTAATTTCATGTTTCTGGGTTAAATATTATAGAAAATTCAAAAAGTACCATTAGAAGAACAAAAAAGTACCACAAAGTCCCCTCTAATGAATTCTCATTCACTTAGGACCAAATATCTTTAATTTTATGTTTCTATGTTAAATATTATATAAAATTCAAAAAGTACCATTAGAAGAACAAAAAAGTACCACAAAGTTCTCTCTTATGGATTCTCATTAACTAAGGACCACGTATCCCTAATTTCATGTTTCTAGGTTCATAATTATAGAAAATTCAAAAAGTACCATTAGAAGAACGAAAAAGTACCACAAAGTTCCCCCTTGTGAATTCTTTCCAACATCGGACCATGCGTATTTAATTTCATGTTTCTAGGTTAAATATTACAGAAAATGCAAAAAAAGTACCAATAGAAGAAGAAAAAAGTACCACAAAGTCATTCCTCTTGAATTTTTACCCACAGGACCATGTATCTTTAAGTACCAGAAATTCCACTCTTGTGAATTCCTATCTACATTTTCTTAATTTCTTGTTTCTAAGTTTAATTCAATTTAGAATTCATTATTAAGTTTGAATAAAATGTAATTTCCCGCCTTTACCCCTTTTTTGGTACTTTTTTTTCACTCATAGAAGTATCAAAAATTGTATTCCAATAAATTTCTAAATTGTAGTGGTATCCCATATTAAAAAAGTACCTAAAATAGGTAAGATTTTTACCCCTTAAACGTTTGAATTTCTAAAAAGTACCAAATTCGTTTATCTCATTTTTTGATAAGTTATGAATACGATAAAAATTTTATCTGTATGTTGATTGGTTTCAAAGATACATATGGTGCCAAAAAAGTACCAAAATACAGTTTTTACCCGTTTTCTCCCTAAAATGGCCGATTTTCAAAAAAGTACCAGACACCTGTCCAATTATTTTTTAAATGAATAACGATAACTATTCAACTTTTTTTGTGTCTTCATTAGTTTAGGAGATATAAAGTTACCGATTTTACCCGTTTTTACCCTTTTTTACCCCCTAAACATTCGAATTTCCAAAAATCCCGTCTTAGTGGATTTATATGGTGGGAGACCTACCTATGTTCCAAATTTCGTCTCTCTAGCTTCAGCCGTTTGGGCTGTGGGATGATGAATCAGTCAGTCACGTTACTCTTTTATATATATAAATAATTAGTTTTTTTTATTTTTTAAAATCGTTTAATTAATTAAACGATTTTTGTCTGTATAAAAACTGTGGTAAATAAAAATTTTGTCCAAATTTTTAACTTTACTGTACTGCAAAAATAATTTGTATTTAAAAAGTCGAGTTTAATATTCCGAAATGCTTTGTTGCCATAAAATAAGGAATTGTAAGAATCGTATGAAGTTCTCTAACGAAAAATATTCGTATTTCAAAAAACTTCAAGTGAATATTTATTAAATATAAGACACAAAAATGAAATATAATATTTATTTTTTTTTTTGCGAATTTCAAGTAAAATTTTTTTAAAAATTTAACTTTTTTAAGATTTTTTTCTTCTTAATATTAACGGTATTTACCGGTATTTTAGTTTCGGTACCGGTATACCGATACCGATATAATTTAAAATACCGTTGCCGATCCTGTTAACGAAATAAAATAAATTGAATACCGATTCCGTTATTCGTTTCGGTTTCCAACCTTGCTTAAAGTCAATGAAGTGCTTTCTATGCTAAAATAAGTAAACAAATGGTAATAAAGAAAAAATTCCAAAACTGCTGGGTAGATAGACACACACCTAAACACTTGTACTATATTAATATTTTAACAAACAATTGTGTATTAGAAACTAGCATTTACTATATCACACTTATACATACATTAATTTTTGTTAATTAATTTCAAGGTCACAGACACTCACTCTACTGATACACACACACATTCATACAATATATTTCTACAAATTACCATAATTAACAATAAGTTACATAAAATTAATTATGAGTTTAATAATTTTATAAAATTTAACTTCATTTAAATATGTATGAAGATCTGTAGCTGCTATAATTAAGCTCACATCTTTAACGAAATTAAACATTTGAATGGAAAATTGATTATAATTTCAGTTGAATATGCGACATCTAAGGACAATCCATGGTTCTATTGCTGGATTATAGCCGCCATTGTATCTTCGTGCTATGCATACACATGGGACATCAAGTTTGATTGGGGTTTATTCGATGCCAAGGCGGGTGATAATACATTTTTAAGAGAAGAAACTGTCTACTCATCCACGGTAAGTAAGTACGTTCGTTATACGATACTATTGACGATGTCGACAACAAAAATTGTGTTAGTATTGTATATTTAATGACATTTATTTTAACACATTTAATACGTAAGAGATAACACAAAGAAGATTTTAGTGGGAAATTTATTTTTTGTTACAACGCGATTACATTTTATGCAACCAATTACGCTTATTTCTTTTATTTTTTTTATCAGAGTAAAAAAGTTACTGAAATAAAATAAGATTTTATTGTGAAAAGAGGAATTTATGATGTACAATGTGTGTCGGTAAATTGATTTAAAATTGATGTTTCTTTAGTATGAAATAAAATCTTTTGCTTTGAAATGTGAAGATAAGCTAGATTTAAAACAAATTATGAGCTTATCTTTTAACTAGGTACATTTAAAAGCTGTATAAATCATTCTTTCAATTTGAAAATTTTTCATCTATCATAATGGGTAGTACTCCCTGTCCTTTAATTAAGAACAATTACACTCAGAGAAAATCGACCATATACGTATTAAAAACGATACCATTCGGTGCCAGTATTGAACCTGCTCTGTATGTGTTCAAATTTAACACCGCGAGATCAAATCTTAATAAAATCGATATCTTATTGGAATCAAGTTGACACCATTTCAGTATCAGATTATTAAATTGCATTATGTTTTCTGGTTAATTTGTTAACGAACGGTATCAAAAAGCCAATACCGTAAATTACCAATATGACCACAATCGTGGTAGATTTTTAATCAAATTTTCCCCCAGCGCACGTTGGAGTAAAATGTGCCAAACGTGGCCCTTAATTGAATTATAAAATTTAAAATTTTGTACTAAAGTTGGGTACCGAATAAAAATAGACAAAATTATGTATCAATATCAATTAAAATCTTTAAGCTAGGTTATGTTGTTTTCTTACAAGGAGCTGCCAAAGTTAAGAATTTTTTTACATTTTTGAAAAATAGTAAAAAATTAAATTTTCATCAGATTTCAGTGTATTTATTTTAAATAAAAAGTCTTTAAAAGTAAAAATTTGATAGAGAAACATCAACTCCTGGTATTTAAGTGTACTTTTCTTCAAGTATTTGCAAATTACATTTTGTCCTAATATTTTTGTTATTTTTTTGAAATTTGTCCTAAAATACACTAATTTTCAAATTTCATGGAATGCAACTTAAAATGTTACAGGATGTTTGTTCTGAAAATTTTCTGAAAAATAGTATATATTGTCCACTTTAATATTATGAAAAAAAATCGTGCGCATATTTAGCCCGATTTGAGAAAAAAATATTTTTTCAAAAAAAATCCAGCAGATTTCATAGAAAAAACAGCTTAAATGCAGACATTTTCTTTGCTTTATCAAGCATGAAACAGTGGGGAAGAATCGAAATAAATCTGTAACTTCTAATCGGCTGGATGGATTTGCATGAAATTTCACATAGACGTAGCAAAGGTATCATTTTTAGTTTAGAAGCAGGAGTTAATACACGCTTCAGGAGCGGAACTATGGGGGTTCAAAAAAGGGTACTAGTGTTATTGAAAAGGTTTAATCACTAGCGAATTTTTATTCCTCACCCGATTTCCAAATTTCTTATATATCCTTAAAGCCCTTGATAAGTCCTTTAGATAACATGCTTGCATGTACTACTTATCTTATATATTCAACCGATTTTACTATATTTTATATAGTTGGTTTAAAAGCAAAATTATCTATCGAACAGATAGAATTTTGAGTCCTTATCATTATTGAGTCAAAAGTTAAACGATTTTGAATTGGAAAGTTTTTAAAAATTAACAGATGGACATTAGAATTCTGTAAAAAAAACTCTTGAAATTGGAAAAATATTTTTTTCCACTTCTCGATTAATATGGAAACCAAATGAAGGTACTAAAATTTTGATATCACCTTTCCCTGATTTAAGTGGAATTTTCGACCCATTTAACCTAAATGTATAGACGTACGGACGGACATTGCCATGCAGCCAAAAAATATTTTAGAATTCTAAAAATGCATTTTTTTACTAACTAATAAATAGAAAAAATAGAACGTGATCATACAAATTTGGATATCACCTTTTCCTGAATTAAGCGTAATTTTCGTCCCATTTAACCCAAATGTATAGACGGCCAGACGGACATTATAATTCAGCCAAAAAATATTTCATAATTTTAAAAATTCAATTTTTTACTTACTAATAAATAGAAAAATTAAATGTGATTATTAAAGTGTTGATATCACCTTTTCCTGAATTATGCATAATTTTCGACCCATTTAACTCTAATATATAGACGGACGGACAGACATTACCGTTCTACAAAAAAAAAAAAAAAATCGTAAAATTATAAAATTGAATTTTTTTTACCTAATAATCAATAAAAAAATAAATCGTGGTCATTAAAATATTGATATAAACATTCCCTGAATTAAGCGCCATTTTCGACCCCTTTTACCCTAATGTGCAGCGTATAGACTGCTGCAAAAAAGCCGACTTCCGACCGTAACTTTCCCTAGGATTACTCTTTTTTTTTTTTTTTTTTTTTGAGATCGAGATCGGATGTCTTGATGACCTTGAAGCTTGTAAGGTGCATTTGTATGGGGAAATTTAGACTTTTCGCAGTTTTTTAAAAAATGTTTATTAAACAAGATGAAAAAGAAAAAATAAAATCGGTTAGAAAATACTAAAGTTATTCGAATTTTCTCAGATCATCAATGTGTTTTTGTGTAACACTTGTGTAGGCAACGTATGATAAAATTTTATTTTGTTTTTTAATGTATGAGTAAAAATTTAATTATATTTAATGAAAAATAAGCTTCGACTCCTGCGGGATAATATAATTCCCTTCTAATGCTATTAACAGACGTTGATTTTGATTATGGCTGTTTCAAAATTCCAATTTTCATTTTTAAAAAATTTTGTTAAACAAATTTTAAAAAAAGTTAAAATAAGACTATCCTGTTTTACAGAATGTTAAAGAAGAAAGAATGAAGTTACTTAATATTTCTTACAAATTCGACGTACCTTAGAGTCAAATTTTTCGGATTTCGTAAAAGTATTATATATATACATACATACATACATACATATAGGTGTACTTATAACTTAAAATAGACCTTTCAAAAGTAATTAATAAGAAACTCCTTGTAAAAAATTTTGAAACAAAAATATCTTTAATTTCCAAGATGGTAACCTTACTCTAATTAAAAAAATAACGCACATTGTTCATGTGGCTGAGTTCATAATGAACATTGATTTCATTATCTTTACCTTTTGTCTAACGTTAATTGTACAACACGAAAAAACTACCTTTCGTGTTGTATAATACATAATTTTTTTTATTATATTAAAGCTCTTCAATGTCTGTCTGCTAAAAAAATTAATGATTAACATTAATTGTCTACTTTCCTTTGTTAAGTGACATGAACAATTAAGCAAGAAAAAAAGTAAATTTTATTAAATACTGTGTAAAATGGAATTGTTATACTGCTTATTTGAAATTATTTGAAATATTTTATTCTATTAAAATGACACAGCTGTCATAATGGAATATAATTTATAAAATATAAAAAAAGGAATTGAAATTTAAAGAAAGAAATATACTATATCTTTCTTAGTAGGTATATTTTTAAGTCCTTATTTATAATAAACATTTATAAACTTAATTATAATTGCGTTTATAAGCGCTTCTTACTTACAATTAATATATTGCGAAATGAAAATTTTAGCGTATAAACAGTGTGTTAATATTTTATTTGCGAGTTGGTAACTCACAAAAACTAATCGTGATTAGTTAAACTAATTTCAAATAAAGTGTACGGCGTTGCCATTACTGTTCATAGAATTTTCGATAGTAATAGTTGGATTTTTTTCACCTAGCACAACAAATAAGAAAATATATTTCTTTATGCAATATAAACGACGAGTAATTCATTGCAAGTTATTTTTTTATTCCAAATAAGGTACGTAGCACGTATACAGATTTTTTATGGGCGTGGCCAATATGACAGTATGGGCTTTTTTATACCGTTCGTTAAAAAATTTAATAAAGAACATAATGGTATTAATAATTTGATACCGAAATGGTTTCAACTTGATGTCAATTTGGTATCAGTGAAAGAACAAAGTCTCTAGCTTACATAGGTTCTTCAAAAAGTTGGAAAAACAATATCGTCACCTAAAATGCAGAACAACGTAACATCAAAATTTTCAAATTTGTGTTTTTGATTAAATATAGTTTATTTTTCCAAAATATGTGTGTTCACAAATTTTCAGACTTGTAGATCAAAAAATAAATATTATATTTACGGAGGCAATGATTTTCTTAAGTCAAAATAAAGTTAAAAATTAAACAAAAAAAAAAAAAAAAAAAAAAAAAAAAAAAAATAGTTTATTCTTCTTTTTTAGGAATTCAGAATGCAAATTATTTAAAATATAATAGCTATTAAGATTTTGGAGTGAACGTTATCAGAAATATTTTTAATTATAATTTTTCTAAAATTTGTATTTTTGGCTTCTGAAAATTTAAATCTTGAAAAACATAAACCACATAACTTAACAAATATTTAATAAAAATTAAAATATTCATCATCTACATATTAGGCGATATTTAAGGATGTAATAAACCGAAAATCTCGTATGTAGAACAATTTGTTTTGATTTTATAAAGTTTTTTGTAACTTCTGTAAAGTTATGAAAAATGATGTTACGTTGTTTTGCATTTTCGGCGACGATATATGTCTTAGTTTATTGTTGTTGTTTTTCAGTACCCTTGAAAACAACAACTATAAGTGCGTATTAAATAAATAAAAAAAGATTTGCCAATAACTCGGTTATATGTCCGTAGCTTATATAGGATTGGAGATCGACCAAAAATACGTTTTGGCCAAAATCTTGGTTACTAATGCACCGATTGAGTTCATTTCTTCACAATAAAAATTCAGAAAAAATGTGCAATTTTGTTTTCAAAGTTCTTAACTTCTATAGGGTTTTCAGAAAAGCACCACTTTTTAACCGGTTTTTTAGAAAAGTTCTATAAAAAATGGCTGATCTTTTTATATATATATCGTGTATCTATGTTTTCAGAAAGCATCATAAATCTTAATATTTTTTTAGCCATATCTCCTCTATTTATGAACCTCTTGCTGAATGTCAATAGAAAAATTATCAAAGGGATTCATAAACGCCATTTCAACCGACGGACGGACAGATGGACATCGTCTTATCGACATCATTTCTTATAAGGATCAAGAAACTATAAAAAGAAACTATAATTGTGGAAATTACAAACATATATATACCCTTTCAACATATATATATACTAGGGTGATCGACGCGGTTTTCCAACCGGTTTTAAAACCGGGTTTTTCAGTCAATGTGCTGTCGGTTTTTTCAAAATGTTCATTTTTCGAATGTCGAATAGACCGGTTTTTTTTTAACACAAAAAACCGGTTTTAAAAATAGCATTTTATTTCAGAAAACATGTACTAAATAGTAATATTTGAATCGAAATTTAGGAATAATTTTTTAAATATTCATAAAGACTGATTTCTTATGTTTTTAAAATATGGTTTGAGTCTAAATTGGAATTTATTCTGTAATATTAAACAAATAAATAATTAATAATTATCCTGTATGACCCAATTTAATTTTTTTGATCCAATATTTCTAAATAGAATAAAGGTGTTGTGTTAAAAAAGTTTCACCTGCAGAATCGTTTCAATTGAGACAGGCTTCCATATTAAGCCATGGATTCTGTTTATGCTAACTAAAATTTATGATTTTGAAACATAATTATCTTCTAGTCATCTAGATATATAATTTGCTTAGCATTTTTTCTTTTTCCAGAGCTTTCTGAAGCTCCCAAACGACGTAGAAAATTTGGCTTAATTATAAAACTTTTTGTCCAACAAATCCTAATGGAGCCATATTTTGAAATTTTTATCAGGGAGCGGATATAAGAGGATTTATATGTCTTTTTCTAAGAATTTTTTTTCTTTCCAGAGCTTTCTAAAGCTTCCAGAAGACATAGAAAATTAATTATAACCATATTCGTCCTACAAATCCTAACGGAGCCAGATTTTGAAATCTCTATCAGGGAGCGAAAATACATGGATCTATATATATGGATTTAAATATATCTTTCCTAAGCAATGTTTCCTTTCCAGAGCTTTCTGAAGCTCCCAGACGACGTAAGAAACTAAAAATCGGCATACTTATAAAACTATTCGTTCAACAAATTCTAATAGTGCCAGATGTTTCTATCAGGGACCAAAAAGTCTGTTTTGGTATTAAGAACTTTTGAGTGCTATATTTATTGTTTGCTCTCCAAATCCTATAAGAAAACTGATCTGTATTTCGGCCATTTACGACGATTTTTTTATTTTGAAAGGTTTACGAATTTAAAACTTTAATCAATATTATTCCAATAAATTTGAACGGCTTCAAATAATTGACTTCGATTAGGGAGAGGAAGGTGTCTAAATGTTGTTCACATTTTTTTTTTTAATTTTCGGATTTGTTTGTGCATATTTTCATTATTATATTATTTTTCCTAACATTGTCAGGCTTTTACGCTTGTATTTAATAAATTTTAACTTAATTATAAGAATTGATTTTTTTAAAGAAATGTAGTCTTCTGGTATAAATATTAACTTCTGCAAAAAACCGGTTAACCGGTTTTTTCTGAATTTCAAAAAGTGCAACCGGTTTTTTTAAAATACCAATTATTCGAACTATTCGAAAACCGGTTTCTCAAAAATGTCGAATAATCGATCACCCTAATATATACCCTGGTTAGTTAATTTCTTAGCTATCCATTTATTTACTAGTGATGCCCTAAAATGTAAATTATAATGGAAAATGTTCGAAATATTTGGACTTCAATAAAATAGTATTTAAAAATAAATCATGCAAAATTTTCTAAAAAACTTTGTTTGCCATGTAATGAGTTAAGAAGCTATTATAATGGCTCTTCACTACTTCCCAGCAAAAAACGATAAAGTTCTTACAAAAAAATAACATTTTCACAACTTCAAAAGTGGAACAAAGTGCATATATTAAATTTTTTTGGAAGTTCTTAATAATTACTTCCAAAAAAGTGAAAATAAATAAATTTTTAGCTGGAAAAAATGGTAATAATTTCTAACAAAAATTTAATTTTACAAATTTTAAATCATTTTTATTATTATTTAATAGAGCAAAAACAGAATTTTTATTAAAAAATTTTATAAACATAGTTTTAAGAGAAGTAATTCCAAAGCAGTGAACTAGAAGTATAAAAAATAACATCCTACCAATGACAACCATGGGTTAAACGAGAGAGAAACTATGGTCGGTCAAGACCGACCATATGATGCCCTACACCTAGCTAAAAGTTAGACCTGTGGCTAATTGTAGACCAACACTTATTAATTGTAAAATAAATTATACAAATACTGAACAATGCATTGATACTAACATCTATATGATTTTATGCCTTTTAGGTCGATTCCCGGAAGTGGGTTTATATGGGAGATATGGTAAATTATGTACCGATTCTCATAAATTTTGCCAATGTTGTTTCTACTTATATAAAACTTATTTGTGTCGAATATTAACTTGATACTATCATTCATATGGGATTTATGCACGTTAAAGTGATTTTCGGAAGAGGGGATTTATATGGGAGCTATGGTCAATTATGGAGCGATCTTGATGATTGACACTTATACAAAACTCCTTTGTACAGAGTTTTATTGAAATATTGCTATATTTAAGGCATTTATGATCGTAAAACCCCTATTCCGAGAGGACATTTGTATGGGGGCTAGGTGAAATAATGGACCGATGACAACCAATTTCAATAGGCTTCGTCCTTCTGTCAAAATAATTATTTCATCAGCACAAACGCATTATACCCCAACCACCTATGGTGGTGTAGGGTATAATTAACGTGACCAGAGGGTTTTTGTCAAAAAGCGGGACCCGAACGAATAAAAAGCGGGATTCTGAACAAAATTTTATGGAAAAAGCGGAATTTTGAAAAATTTATTAAAAAAAGAGGGATTTTTGGGATTTTTGGAACAACAAATTATTTAATTATATCCCTATAAACTCAAAAATTATAACTTTAACGTGTTTCTCGAAATGTTTTCCAAAAAAATTCTAGTTAAATTTCTATTTTGAATTCAAATTCGGATTGATAGAAAAACATGATACATTTTATTTTGCAAGCAAGAGTTTTCTTAAATAATTCTTAGGCCCGTTTAACACTAACATTCAGTTAAAACAAAAAGTTAAAATAAAATCATTAATTCATGATTTCCGTTAGCACTAATTTTAAGTAAATTTGATGGAAAAAATGTTTACTGTTATTTTTTAACTTTCAGTTTATACAATAGTGCTGTGCAAGTATCGAGTATTTCCCGTTTTTGGGTACTCAACATTGTAAAGTAGTTACCCAATACTTTCAAAGTTAAATTTTTAATGATATCGTGTTAAAAATATAATGGCTAATATACAACTTTGTATAAAGATACTAGTAAATTTTTAAATATATGAAAATAATTTTATTGATTTTATTAAAGTTGAATTTAAAGTTTTTATTTATTTTGTGTTTTATATAAACAAATTTACAAAATTTAATGCCGATCGGAAGAATATATATTTTTTTATTTCAAATAAAAGAACATTTATTAAAAATTATATTTCAAATTAAAGAATCCGTTAAGTAACCTGCGGGAAATCTTTAGCAATTCGTGCAATATTTCCGGTCCCTCAGTACTAGTTGAGTACCAACTGACACCTAACAGCCACTAAAGTTCCAGTTGAGAACCAGTGAGAGCAAAACATCTTTTATAAATGACACATTTTGGTAACAAAAAATTGGTAAAAATGATTTAAATAGCTCACATACAAATGTTCTCCCGGAAAGAGTTTTTAAATCTAATAGCTCTCTGCTTTTAGATTTTTTCCTCCAAAAATGTATATTCTATTCTAACATTCTTAAAATAATAAATGTTTTTTTGTTTGAAAAATTATGTTTCTTTCTTAAATTTCCAAAAGGTTATTCGAAAATGAAACAAAATTAAATTTTAGTAAATATATCTTGTAGGTCTTCCTGCATCGAAGCCATCAAAAAATATACACAAAGTACATTTAAGATCAGTCAGTAGAGAAGTAGATCATAGTAACTTTTAACTGTCAAAAACAATTATCAAATTTTCAGTGGAACAAATATTTTTTATTATTAAAAATATTGGTAAAAATGTTATAGAAAATATAAATAAAGAAATAGAATAAGTAACTCTTAAAGCTAAAAAAGCGGGATTTCTTTATAAAAAGCGGGAAAAATATTTCAGGCGGGATCGAAGTTTAAAAAGCGGGATAATCCCGCCAAAAGCGGGATGTCTGGTCACGTTAGGTATAATAAATGAATAAAAATAAACTATTTTAGATTACAAATTTGTCCCTTCATTTATGCATATTTTCTTTAAATATATGAATTGGTAACTGCGTTATAAAAATCAATAGAAATAATTTTTTTCAAAAATCTGATCATAAATAATTACACTGGTCGACAAAAAAATCTTCCCCCAAAGACGAATAGTTGAACTTGATGCATTTTGATGTTCTAAACATGAATCTGCTATCAGTTTTTTTCCCATCAACTCTGGATTTGTTTTTATGGGCGTGTGTAATATTTCGCCCATAGCAAGGCCATTACTCTAGTATATTTCCTCATAACTCAAGAACGGTGTGTACAATTGACATAAGTGATACATCAAAAGATGCGGATTAAAAATATCATTTAAACTTAATTTCTTTATGTGCGCAATAGTTGCGGAGTTATTTTGAGATAAATGTCCGAAAAAAACCTTTTTATGCAAAATTTTAGATTTTTTTGTTATTAAAATTTCTTTTTAAAAGTGAAAACATCAGAAATACTTCAGTTTATCATATTTATCTTAATATTGGAAATGCTGCTAATAAAATAAGGCATGTATCTTCAAAATTGATGAACAAATCTTGATTTTATTCACAGTTAAGTAAAAATACCCATGTTACATATAATTGAGTGGAAATACAATGATGGGCAAAATAGAAAAAAAAATGTTTTTTCTTAAAACAAAATTAGGTGGACTATATGAATTTTGACGAGCTAAATAAGAATCTGCTTTTACTTTTTTTGTATCACGTACTGATTTTTTTTATCGGCATCACTAATATCATCACCTTATTTAGCGGTCACACTATAAAACTTGAGAATGGTTTGTACAATTTTGACTATAACTCAAGAAACGTTAATGATACATCAAAATATGCACACGAAAATTGTCTTTAAGGTATGTTAACAGTATTTTTTGTGTGCTCAAAAGTTTCAGAGTTATAGATCAAAATTTTCACCATTTTCTAAAAAGAAAAAAAAAAAAAAATAATAATTTTTTCGCTAATAATTACCAAATAACTACGAAAATAATAACTTAAAACAAATTATGTAAATTCAGCTCAAAGACAATTTATATACTGAAGTTTAATTTATCTTAATAGGACAAGGACTAGAGTTATGGGGTCATAGTAGTCATGCCCGTAAGAAACGAGAAAAAAAGGTATAGTCGGTCAAGACCGACCTTATGATACCCTACACCATTATGTATGAGCATAAAAATTTGAGAAGGGGACTTATATTAGACCTTAATAAAATTTGGCAATGTTGTTTCTGCTTATATAAAATTTATTTGTAACGAATATTCACTTGATACTAACATTCGTATGGGATTTATGCACATTAAAGAGATTTTCGGAAGAGGGTTTATATGGGAGCTATGGTCAATTGTGGTACAAAGATTGATACTTGTACAAAACTTCTTTCCGCCGAATTTAATTAAAATATTTTGATTTTTAAGGCATTTTTGAGTGTTGAAACTCTATTCCGGGGGGACATTTGTATGGGGGCTAGATGAAATAATGGACTGATCACAACCAATAGGCTTCACCATAATACCCCAACCACCAAAGCTGACTGTTATTTAGCACTTTAAATTCCATCTAATTCGCCTATTGTTTTTTTTTTTTGCCCACTAGTGTCTCTACACTTAACTGTAGGTATGCATGGGTATCCTAACTTAACTGTGAATGCAATCAAGATTTGTGCATCAAATTTTATGATATGTGACTTTATTTACTCGTAGTTTTACCAGCTTTAAGATAAAGATGATAAACTGAAACATTTTAGAAGTTTTCACTTTTAAAAAGAAATTTTAGTAAAAAAAAAAGAAATCTTGAATTTAGCATGAAGAATTTTTTTTCGGACACTTATTTCGAAATATCTCCTAAACTATTGAGCGGATAAAAATTTGGTAGCAGAGCGACTTAAAGCCAATTTTATTCCAAATATTTTGGTGTATCATTTATATAAATCGTGCATACCATTCTCGAGTGAAAATATACTCGAGTAATCGGCTTATTTAGGGCGCAATATTAGACACGCCCATAAAAAAACCTGATGGAAAAAAAAACTGAAAGCAAATTCGAGTTTAGCATGCAGAATTCCATCTAGTCCAGATATATATTTTTTTTTTTTTTGAAGGAGCACAAAAAAAATTTCTTTGTCCACCAGTGTTATTTATAACCTGGTATATAATTACTTTTATATGATCAGATTTTTTTAAAAACTACATTTTATTGATTTGCGTAATGGGTTATTCAGCTGGGAATTGAAGTATTTAATTTACACTAACAACTAAACAAATATTGAACATTTAATGTTTTTTATATATTTTTCCTTAAAGCTTTTGAAATCTTGAATTTTGATATGTTTTATTAAAATTTAGTTTTGAGTTAATAAATATTTTTATTTTATTTCATAGATAATTAAATACAAAGTTTGAATTCTAAAAGCAAAAAAAAAAAAAAAAAAAAAATATAAAAATAGTATAAAAAAATTTTATTGCTGAAAATTATTTTTTAGTAGTAAATCGTTTGACCAAATCTATAAATACGAAAAAAAAATATCATTTAAGTATATATCCCTTAAAATAATACATTTTAATGACATTTTCTTGTATTTCAGTTCATAAAACTTGATTTGATATAACTTGTTTATATTATTTAATACATATATTAACTTTATTATATCTTTATTATATTACCGTATGAATTACAATCTCTACAATGTTTTATCTACAATAAAAAAATCAAATAAAATGTGGGTGTCTCTACTTATGTGTAAGTAAATATATATGTAGCTATGTATGTCCTTATTGTATTCATAAAATTCTGCCTTTTTTATACATAAACGTTAAATGATGGGAAAAATTTATAAAACTATTTAAATCCTCAATAAACTTGGTCAAACAATCGAACTTACTTAATAAAAGGGTGTGGTGCTGTTGCCAATAAAGTTCACATGTTTTTTATTTATTAAATAAAGTTTTTTCTTTTAAGTTTTTTTGTTTTTTAATAAAACCCTAGATTTTACTTTATAGTTAGTTACTGGTTAATTACACATTCATATAAAGTTTATTTAGGTAACAAATTACGGTTATGGATTTATTTTTTTTTTTTTAACCAAAAGTTTAATATTTAAATTAGTTTTATAAGAAAATATTTTAATTAACCTCTAAAGCTTGTCAGTTTTCATCGCAACACTTTCTATTAAATTTTTAAAATTTTAACTTTCAAGTTCATTTGTGTGTGTGTGTGTTTTTTTAAATATTTGTTTGTTTCTTTTTTTTTCGTTATCCTTGACAGTGGTTTTACTATTTTGGCATAATAGAGGATTTAATATTGCGTTTTGGTTGGACAGTGTCGATGAGTTTAATAGAGGCTGGCTACATGGAAGGTGATGTCATGGTAACTATACTCAGTCCTTTGGAAGTATTTCGTCGTTTCATTTGGAATTATTTTCGACTTGAAAATGAGCATATTAACAATTGTGGTAAATTTCGTGCTGTTCGTGATATTTCTGTGGCGCCAATGGACTGTTCGGATCAGGTAAGTTTATAAATATAAATTTGTGAATATGTATTTGTTTTATTTTTGTGTGGTTATAATTGAATTAAATAAAATTTTTATTGGAATATTTGATACAACATGTAATAGTATTATATATTTGAATGATTGTTTAATACTTAGTTTACAAGGATTTTCTATAAAAATTATTTGTTAAATGTGATATATTTTAACGACTAAATTATTTTCCAAGTAAATCTTTAAATAAGTAATTACACGGTGCATATTGAGGTAAAATGAGTCGAAAATGCCGCTTAATTCAGGGAAAGTTAATATTAACATTTTAATGATCACATTTTGTTTGCTTATTTATTATTAGGTAAAAAAAATAATAATTTTTAGTATTAGGTATTTCTGGCATAATGGTAATGTCCGTCCGTCTATACATTGGAGTTAAATGGATCGAAAATGATGCTTTATTTAGGGGAATGTGATATCAATATTTTAATGAATAAGTTGTATTTTTCTTTTTATTAGTAAGTAAAAAAATGCATTTTTAATTTGTTTTTTTTTTTTGGCAGAATGGTAATGTCTGTTCGTACGTCTATACATAGGAGTTAAATACTTAGTTCGAAAATGGCGGTTACCTCAGAAAAAGGTGATATCAGTATTTTAATGTTCACATTTTATTTTTTCTATATATTAGTAATTAAAAATATAAATTTTTAGAATTCCATTTTTTGTTTTTTTTTTTTGCTAAATGGTAAATTCCGTCCGTCTAAACATTTAGGTTAAATAGTTCGAAAATGGTGCTTAATGCAAAGAAATGTTACATTAATATTCTAATATTTACATTTGGTTTTTATATCGATCGAAAAGTAAAACAAATATATTTTTGGAATTTTATGATTTCTTTTTTGAGAGAATTCTAATATCCGTCCCTCTGCTTGTTAATTTTTGCTAATTTTTTACATCAAAATCCGTCTATACGTCTAAGGTGACATCAATATCTTAATATTTTTTTTAAGATTCAAATAATTCGAAAAATATATAAGATAAATAGTACATGCAAGATTTTCAATTGTACCTTTTTTGAGCCCCCATAGCTCCGCTCCTAAATAATATGTGTGGCCCTTCTTTCATATTTAAAATTGCACACTCTTCTGCTAAGCCTATGTGAAATTTTATATAAATCCAACCAGCCGATTAGAAGTTACAAATTTATTTCCAAAAATTTTCGACTCTGCTCTACTTTTGACATACTCTACCCCAACGCAAAGTCGTCCCAAAAAGTTTTTTTGGAAATATTTCTGTAACTCTAAAATTGCTGGATGAATTTGAATGAAAATTTCAATGAAATTTCACATAGTTATTACTGAGGTATTTTCCAAATGTTTTGGAGTAGCACAAGTTTCTAGCTGGTCTGGCGAGGACCTCCGAAAGTGGTTAACTCTTTTCATTATTTATTATATAATATCCGAAGTAACCCATTTCGGAGGTCCTCCCCCCTACCCCGTGATCAGCCAGAAACTTTCACTAATCCAAAACAGTTGGAAACTATATCAGTAATAACTATATAAAATTTCATTGAAATATATTTAACGATTCAATAGTTACACAAAATTATTTAAAAAAACACATTGAAACTGCTGTGCACTTATGTATGTATGTATATAGTAAAGGGCTGCGCAAACACATTCATTTTCTTGCCGGCGTAAAACATTCACTTCAATGAACTCTGTTATAGTGAAAAATTATATGTATAGATAAGTATACCATTCATTCATTATAAGAAAGTGTGAGTAGATAAAACGAAAATAAAAAAACAATTCTGTGTATATTTTGGCAATGATCGTAGGCTAACAGTTACTTCGTTGTGAGTTTTTTTTCGCTGTTCGTATCAACTTCACTCAGTGTACGACCATTTTCATGAATAATTCGAATTATCAGTAGATACTATGAATGTTTATGCTTTATGTGATGGATATTATGTTTTACTTGTTTGGTGGTTGCTTTATAACGTAGTAAAAAAAAAAACAGAAGTTTATGGTAACATTCTAAAGATTTTACATATTGATATAGTTACAAAATGAAATATTGGGATATTTTAATTGTATTTTTATTTATAATACATCAATTAAATTTGTTATAATTTTTTATTTTATTAAAAAAAAATTAAAGAAGAACATATTTAATTTAATCAAAATTAAAACAAATATTTTTTTCTTAAGAAGATATTCATACGTTTTTATATGATTATTGTAATCTTAAATAATATTCATATATATTTAAATGAAAAAAATTCAACAAATTTTTGTGATTTTGATTGCAAAACAATATATTTAAATAGAAAAAAAAAATATTTTCATAATTTTATTAAGCAAAAACTCCAAAGAAATAAAAATATTCCGCCACAGAAGGTTTGAAAAAAAGTTACATAGTTTTTTTCAAATATTTAAGTATAAAAATGAAAATATTACTTATTTTTATTATTCCAGTCAAATTTAAAAATATTACAAAATATTAATGATGATCAAAAATATTCAAATATTTTTTAAGAATAGAAAAATTTAAATGTTTTGAAAAAGATTTTTTAAAATTGAATATAAAATATAGATTAATTGTATTCAACCTAAGGAAATAATATATGTATATTTTCAATTTAGTTGAAGACTTTGGAATTTGATTTAAAATTTTTATTTTATATGACAAATAGAAAAATATTTAAAAAAATTTATTTCAAATTATTTTCAAGCAATTGAAGAATATTTTAAATTTTTTTATTTTACATCTAAAATATAAATAAACTACATAAAATAATTTATTTTTAACAAATATTTTAGATGAAAATATTCACAAACATTCAAAACTTATTATATTATATATAAAAGCCTGAAATAATAATTATTAGTTTAACAGAAATAAAACTTATTTTCATCAGAGAAATACAAAACAAAATAATGGAAAATTTTACTTTCAATAAAAATCAAATAATAATTTCTTAAACAACTATCAAATTTTCATATAACATTTAAATTAAGTTGATAAAGTTTAAGATATAAATTGACTATTTTAAAAGTAGATATGTCACTGAAAAAGGTATAATCAATTCGGTGCGGATCAATGTATTTCAACTTGTAAAACAACAAAACACGTATGCTATTCCCTACAGTAACAAAAAGGTCACAACTCGTCCATTGGTAAACAAACAACCAAAACTTCATATTAAAGAATACACATGTACAAACTAATGTATTGCTCTGTATTTTTTGTATTTCTTTATGGGTAGTACACACATGTACGAACTCATATATGGCTTTTGATCCTTTTTTTTTGTGCTTCTTTGGTGGTGGATTTTGTTTTTGCTTTTGCCACGCACTTTTTATATACAAATAAAAACAAAAGCGAAAAAGAAAATACAATGAATTATCTATTTCATTGCACAATGAAATCGTATACAACATATCCACACAACTCACATAGGTTCTGTACTATATGGTTTTGTATTCTCTACTCATATGTTTTGAGTTTTCGTGGTCAGTTATTGTGGATAATACTCATTCATTCATTTCACAATGAAAAAGCACACAACATGAACTAACTGTTTTTACGATGAATGTATTCAGCATTCATTTTTCGGCATTCATGCAGCCCTTTAGTATATAGAATGCTGCAGCACACATTTACCATAGAAATGAAGGAAAATGTGCAAATTTTGCTGAAGGGGGTCAAGTTTCAGTTAGTTTCTGATGATTGTGTAAAGTATTTATGCAAGTATTTGGTGTCATTGAAAGGTTATTGCTTAAAAAATAATAATATATAAATAGTAAAGTATTAGAAATAAATTTTTTCATTAAATTTATCAGAAAACCAAAAATTTTTGTTTTAGTGTTATTTTGTAAAAAAAAAAAAAAAAAATAAAATAATATTTGAACTTAAATAAAATCTATATTAATTAAGCTATCATCATGAAATTTTAGTATAATATAAAAAAAGTTGTCCTTAAAAGAAGAGTGTAAATAGATTCCCACTTTCTTTTTAAGAAATACTTAAAATTCCAGTTTGGGGAAAGCTTGCTTCAAAAATTGACTTTTTTCAGTAAAATGGTCACCCTGCCGTTATAATAATATAATATTTTTTGTGTGTTTAGCGAATATATGTAGGTATGATAGGTATTTTTTAATTTTACCTTTGACATTTTCGAGCTTCACAAAAAACTATAAAATATAAAAATTAAAATTAACGAAAGTCTCCCTGATGACTTTACCCCAACTGCCTTCGGATTTGCTTTACATGCACTTATGTTAAGCATTCTTTTAGAAACATGAAAAAAAATTATGGTCCCGAGGAAAATAATGGATTTTAAAGTGAAAAAATGTTACCACCTTTTTGGAGAAAATCACAATTTTTTCAAAATAACATAATTTTTTATCTAAACCACATAAGTATATGATTCTTGCACGAAAATTATTTAGAATTTTATACAGAATCCAAAGAATATTTTAGAAAAAATTTAGGACTCAAATTGAGCATGCCAAGTTAAAAAAACTAAAGAAAAAATATGTCCAAAAATGGGTCAAAATTTGAATTCTGTCCAAATATTTCTTAAAGTAAAAAATATATTCCACACCTGTCAGCGTATTTTTTGTAGAGAATTATAAGGACCATCTATGTACAAAATTTTATTCAATCAAAATTTTATTCAATTTTTGGAATTTTATGATTTTTTTGAGAGAATTCTAATGTCCGTCTATCTGTTTCTTAATTTTTGCAAATTTTGTATATTAAAATCCGTCTATACTTTGAAATTAAATTGATCGCGCTTAATTTAGGAAAAGATGACTTTAATATTTCAATATTAACATTTGGTTTTTATATGGATTGAAAAAAAAAAAAAAAATATATTTTTGGAATTTTATGATTTTTTTGATGTCCGTCCTTCCGTCCATCTGTTTGTTAATTTTTGTACATTCAAAATCGTTTTTTTGACTCAATAAATATATTGGCTTCAAAATTCCTTTATTCGATAGCTAATTTTTTTTAACTTATTACAAAAAATACAATAAACTCGGGTTTGGGCTATGGAAAAAACTTGACCAAGATCTTGCAAAATTGAGATTGTTGAATTTTAAGATCCATATAACTCGAAAAATATATAAGATAAATAGTACATAAAAGATTTTCAATTGTTTCTTTTTTGAAAACCCATAGCTCCGCTCCTGAATAATATGTGCGGTCCCTCTTCCATATTTAGAATTGCACACTCTTCTACTAAGTTTATGTGAAATTTTATATAAATCCAACCAGCCGATTAGAAGTTACAAATTTATTTCCAAAAATGTTCGATTCTGCCCCACTTTTGACATACTCTACCCCTAAAAATGAAATGGAAATAATTATGGAACTTCGGAACGGCTGTTCCGATTTCCACGAAATTTCACATGGTGATAGTAGAGGTGTAGGCGAGTTTAAGTTTTGAACTTGGACCATATAGATATACAGGCAGCGTGTCCACAGGGACCCAAATTTGGACACGTCGGGTATAAAATTTTTTAAAAACGATCTTGATTCCTTATATCTGAACCGATTTGAAAGATTTTTATATATATCTCTTTTAGTTTAAGAGATATTAAGCTTCAAAGATTAAAATTTTTACTTTTTAGCCTGTCTTGGTGAAGTTTTTTCGCTAAAGCGGGTCCAACTTTCTCCCGATTTTTTTAATTTTTTTTGTATTTCATTAACAACTTATACGAAAATTAGTTGAAGACTTTTTGCAAAAAACACTGAAAAAGGATGGATTTGTGATTTTTTTTCACATTTTTAATTATGAAATAAAATTCTTGTTAGTTAATAGTTTTTAATGATATTTTACACTAGTAGAGTAGATTTGTTGATGCTTAATTCAAAGCGCTATTCACTTTTTTAGATTTGTCTATGAAATCCCGTAATTCTCAAAAAACTCTAAAAAATTTCCAAAAATGGGATTTTTTACATTTTTTGATATATCCTTCCAACCGATATCGGGGAGCAAAAAAGCTTCTTTTCCTTTAAAGTATTTTGTATTTAGTTATCTTTCAGAAAGATATAAATGTTATATATGTTACTTAATAACATTATTATAAAACAGAAAAAGAATATGACCACTTTTTTGGCAAAAAAAAAAAAAAAAAAAGAAACGGGAAAAAATCTACTTTTTTCAAAGTTCAACTTTAAATACCTGTAACTTTTGACTCCGTAAATATTTTTTCAAGAATCTTTGCACAATTTTCCTATTTTTTTAAATCGGGAGAAAGTTGACCCGCAGTAGCGAAAAAAACTTCACCAAGACAGGCTAAAAAGTAAAAATTTTAATCTTTGAAGCTTAATATCTCTTAAACTAAAAAAGATAATATATGTGTACGACAACATTTTTTGTAGCTCTCGACTAGAATCCTCCTACATAAAAAGCTTTCAAATCGGTTCAGATATAAGGAATCAGGATCGTTTTAAAAAAAATTATACCCAGATGTCAAACTTTGGGACCCTGTGGACTCGCTTCCTGTATGTCAATATGGTCCAAGTTCAAAACTTAAACGCCTACACCTCTACTATCACCATGTGAAATTTCATGGAAATCGGAATAGCTGTTCCGAAGTTCCATAATTATTTCCATTTCATTTTTTGAATCGCACACTGTGCAACGTGTGGTGCTACCAAATGAAAAAGGTTAAATATACTCGGAATGTAACATATTGTAGTTTATAGAATTTTCGATATACCCTCAAAATTGAGAGTTATAAAAAAAAAAGATTTTTCCGACTTTCGTCTTTTAACATTTTTTGTTTCGAATACTTGTTAATCAATTTAAGTTTTTTAAACTGCATTATAAAGAAAAGACTTTTTTTAAGTAAGTATATATCAAAACTGTGTAAGATATTTAGGACACAAAGTCAATTTTAAATTTTGTATATGTACTTTTTATACCCACCATAAAAAAGATGGGGGGTATATTGATTTTGTCATTCCGTGTGTAACATGTCGAAGGAATCATCTAAGACCCCACAAAGTATATATTTTCTGTGTCCTGGTTTGATTCTGAGTCGATCTAGCTATGTCCGCCCGTCTGTCCGTCTGTTGAAAGCAGGGCTTAAACGGGACAACGTAGGGGGACGAAATTTGGCACAAATATTTATCTTATATAAGGTTTGTTTGGGATTGAAAATGGGCTAAAAACTAGAAACTCAGGGTGTCCGTTTTATACTTTTCTGCTAATATTTCTTCAACAAAAGCATGTACGACAACGAAATTTTGTACGTATAGTTCGGGGATCGATATAAATTCGGAAACCGAAAATGGGCGTGGTCCGCCCACTTTACTGCCCACCTCCTATATAAGGTGAAAATCAACGAAATTGTGTTCAAATAGTTCAAGGACCAATGTAAACTCGGAAAAAAATGGGCGTGGTCCACCCACTTTACCGCCCCCTCCCATATAACGTAACTTTTGAAAAAGTTGATGGTGTATGAATATTCGCGCTTGTTGAAATTTGCAGTAATTTTCGACCATCATTTTATTAGAAAACATATTTTATTCGGAATAAAATGAGCTATCGTTTGATAAAATCAGAGGAGAATTGTAGAAGATATGATTTTTTTCAGAGTTGTAAAACTCATAAAATTCTGGTGTTTTACATGTATTTTGTTGTTGCTATTATTTATGAAAATACGAAATTTCCAAAAAAATATACAATTTTTCCAAAATACCGTGGATACTTTTTATATGACCAATAGTGTGATTTAATTGCATAAATTAAATGATTTAAAGTTTTAAACCATGTTGAAACACTGAAAATGACTTAAACACTTTAATTTTAAGTGGGTGTAATGAAAATTCACTTAAATGAACATTTAAGACTTCATGCTGATATTTGAACAAGTCATTAAAGAAAATGTTAAACTATGTGCTATTTTCATAAAAAAAAAACTTAAAGCAAAAAGCTTTTAAAATCTTAACCAAAATGCATTTTTCTTAGTATGAACACGAACGATTTTTGTATTTTAGATATTAAGTTACATACATACTCATACATATATTAAAACAACAATGATTTAATTGAAATTTAATTGCATTTTCCGCTTTTTTTTTCATCCTCTTCTTTCGTTTGTTCTTTTTTTTTTTTTTTAGACCACCATACTACGCATGATGGATGAGGAGGATGGTGTGGCAAATAGACGTGGCAAGACTAAAATACCCAAGAAAAAAAGTGAACATCGTATACTTTTACAAGCTGAGTCTGTAGAGGATTTATGTTCTTAGAAATCCCTAAAAAAAATCTAAGAAAAAGGAATCAAATAATAACAGCCAAAAATAACTTATAATCTCTATTATAGCTACAGCCAATTAAACTAAGGAAAAAAACAATATTGTATGTAATTCTATTTAAAACAATGTAGCAAAAATATCTAGTATCTTGTGACATCATCAAATTTTAATTATTTGCCCAGCTTTTTAAATTCAAGTGGAAATGGACATCTAAAGTAACCAACCAACCAAACAACAATATAAAATTACACACACACACAAAGAAACCAACAATTAAAAATTAAACATAAACATATCGTCCTTTTAGCTCAAAAGGATCTTAAAATTGTTTCAAGTTTAAATTTCAAATTCGTTTAAATATGAATGTATGTATGTAGTACAAATTAAGAAAAAGTTTGTAATTTTAAGAGCCAAAGATTAGAATGAATGAATTGTACAAGCATTTGTATGTGTAACTTAAATATAAAAAATTGTGTCCGTATGTACTATGTATAGAAGTATAAACATACATATGTATGTACATAAGTACTTATATATGTATGTATGTATGTGTGTTATTATTTATATAAAAGATTTTAAGAGTGCCGTTATAACTCAAACTAAAATTGTTTATTTTTTAAAATAAAGTTATAATTTTGAGAAATTCTAACCAAAATTAGTTTCATTTAAGTTTGTTTGAAATAAAATAGGTTTATGACAACTTTAATACAATAGACTTTTAGCTTAACAACAGTTAGATATTTGTGTTACTGTAATTGTGCTTTTAGTTACAAAGTTAAAATTAGGACATATTGTATGTACAATGTATACAAGTTCCGTTGAAAAAAAATTGATTGAAGAATAGAATACAGGAAAAATATTTAAACATTGTTTAATATTAATTTAGGTATTGAAATTCACTTTTAATTTGGTGGTCTTCCTACATTAGAATTTCAGAAAGGCAGTTTCACAAAACACTCTAATATACACATAACCTTGGAACATTTAAAAACATTTACTATTTACTTTTTTTAAATATATTTCTGTTTAAAATGTAAAATTTTTGAACAGATATATTTCGCTAAAAAAAAAATTACATATTTGTTATTTGTTTTCTATTTTTTTTTCTTCTTTTTTCTTATTTATAAAAAAAAAACATGAAAAAACGAGAGAGAAACTATAGTCGGTCAAGACCGACCATATGATACCCTACACCATTGTGTGTGAGCTAAAAATGAGACCTGTGGCCAATCGTAGGCTAACACTTTTACTAAATGTAAAATAAGTTATACAAATACAGAACAATGCATTGATACTAACATCTATATGATTTTATGCCCTTTAGGGCGATTCCCGGAAGTGGGTTTATATGGGAGCTATGGTAAATTATGGACCGATTCCCATAAATTTTGGCAATGTTGTTTCTACTTATATAAAACTTATTTGTGTCGAATATTAACTTGATGCTACCATTCGTATGGGATTTATGCATATGGGAGCTATGATCAATTATGAACCGATCTTAATGAAATTGATTGACACTTATACAAAACTCCTTTGTACCGAGTTTCATTGAAATAATGCTATATTTAAGGCATTTATGATCGTTAAACCACTATTCCGGGAGGACATTTGTACGGGGGCTAGGTGAAATAATGAACCGATCATAACCAATCTCAATAGGCTACGTCCTTGTGTCAAAATAATTATTTGTGCCAATTTTCATCAACATATCTTTAAAATTGCGACCTGTACTTTACTCACAAGGTTTACATGGACCAGACGGACAGAAGGACGGACGGACATTGTTAAATCGACTCAGAAAGTGATTCTGAGTCGAACGGTATACTTTAAGGTGGGAGTCTGATTATTTTTTCTATGCGTTACAAACATCAGCACAAACGCATAGTACCCCAACCACCTATGGTGGTGTAGGGTATAAAGATATAGTCGCTCAAGCCCGACTATATGATACCCCATACCATTGCCTATGTGCATCAAAGTTCGGGAAGGGTTTTTTTTAGACCTATGAACAATATTGAATCGATACTTAGGTATAAAAAACATACGAATACAGAATATAACGTCGATACCAACATTCACATGAATTTATGATTCTCGAAATTTGGTCTTATATGGGAACTATGGTAAATTATGGTCCAATCTTCATAAAATTTGACACTGTCATTTATACTTATAAAAAATTTATTTATGTCAAATACTAAGTTAAAACTACCATTTTTATAGCATTATGCATGTTAAAGTGATTTTCAGAAGAATGGTACATATGGGAGCTATGGTCAATTATGGACAGATCTTCAAGAAATTTGTTCTTTATACTTATATAAAACTTATTTTTAAATTTTGTAAATTTCATTAAAATGTTCTTATTTGTAAGGTATTTTTTAGTGTTAAAACTGTATTCCGGGAGGACTAGGTTAAATAATAGAAGGGGGCTAGTTAAAATAATGGGCCGACCAAATTTAATAGGCTTCGTCCTCGTGAAAAAAAAAATTATAAGTACTAAATTTTATAAAATTGTCTTCAAAACTGCGACCTGTACTTTGCACACAAGCTTTACGTAGACAGCCAGCCGACCAGATGGATGGACATCCATAAATCGAGTCAGAAAGTGATTCTGAGTCGAAAGGTATATTTCAAGGTGAGGGTCCAAAAAGTTTTTCTCTGCGTTACAATTTCTGCACACCCCAACCACCAATTGTGGTGTAGGCTATAATGAATTTTATGAAAAAATTTTTTTTAACATTCAAAATTCAATATTTTTCCAAATCGATTTTTGGGTTTTTCATATAAAAAATAGATTTTTAGCAAATATGGGGGGATCATAGATTCCTGTCCTTTCTGCGCTATCCTGTTTGTTCTATTTTATTATATAAGTATGAAATATGAAAGTATGCTACTAAGCCAAAGTATACAAAAACATGCTACATCGATAACATAATTTTTAATTTTTTCTAAAATAGATAAATAACTAACAGTTTACTTCATTTGAAGCCCAGGAAAATAATGATTTTGTATATTTTTTATTGTAATCATTTCATTATTTTTATTCTATATATTCTTAGCACTAAAAACGACTTTTTAGTATATGTTAGGTTTTTCATAAAAATAAGATTTTTTAAGTGATCACATATTTTTGTTTTGTTATTAAATTGATATTTACGCAACTTTAAGAAAAATTATAAAATATTTACCAAAATTATATCAACTCAACATGAAAGTCAAATAAAAGCTAAGAATCTTTGCAATATGACAACATTTTTTATTTAAATGTTGCAGAACAAAATGTTAATAGAATGATTTTTGCAGGCTGATATATACTTCAATATAAATAGTAAAAGGTATCATTTCAAAAGGTTATTTTTTAAATTTTTTTGTTGCAATATTTAAATAAAAAATATTAAAGGTATTCACCTCAGAAATTGCAACTTTGAAAGTGTGTTTACAGAAATCGATGCAAATTTTCTACTTTGCAAATTTCTGAGGGGTTCTTAGCTTTCAGTTGACACTCATATTGGGTTAATATTTAAATAATATTTAATAATTTATTTTATACACATCTGCTCAAAATAAGAGATACATCTTATGGGATGATATTAAAGTTATGATGACTTTTGAAAATTCTTCAGAAATACTCCGAACTTTTTTTTTTCGTAATCAATTTGATCTGGCAATACCACTTTAATGAAAAATATGGCAAGTATAAGTATGCAAATTGATTCAATTTAAATGCCAAAAATTGTTGCTCAAAATAATAGATACAGTAATTTAATTTCTATTTAGAAAGAATTTTCTCTATAATGTGTCGTGCGATCAACTGGCCAATCGACAACAAATGGATGTGCTCTCCAAGATAAACGTGTATTGCGTATAAATAAACGCGTGTTGGGGACAAGATCTCTAATTTCATCAGAACACATTCCATTGTAATATCGATAGAACAGTGAAATACAGTCCACATTGCGACGATGCTCTGTGAATCAATAGAGTTGGATACCCTACTGTCATCTATAAGTACCTTCCATCTTAAGTCGGATATACATGGTATAAATAGTAAGAAGGTCAGATGGAGTGAAGTATCTTTTACACCGTTTCAAAAAACCAAGGCACTTGAATGCTTCTTTCAACACTTGAAAAATATGCTCAGTCCAACGGACATCACACTGTATTCTCATGCCAATAACAGCAAGAGCATTTGATTCATTTATATTTATACCTCTCATTAATACAGATGAAGCAACATGATCCGCTACACGTTTGTGTGTTAACATACAACATTGGGTTTTACGAGTATTAAAGTCGGCTCTATTGGCTCGATCCCATTCAGAGGTTATTACGAGATCAAGGTTAAGCGTGTATCATTCATGTTCTGCCTCATTGTCCCGATCTCTAACGGGCTTGGGCTATAATTGAGGCAGATGTTGCTGTCATCTGCAAAAGAGTAGATAGGATAGAAGGTTTGATAAAGAAGATCGTTGAGAAAGATTAGAAATAAAGTAGGAGAAAGAACGGAGCCTTGCGGTACATCTGAATTGATCTTGAACTAATTTGATTAAACCCCATCTATTACACCTCGTAGTTCGATCTCTGAGAAAGCTCGATATAAACCGAGAGAAGTGATTTCCGACACCGAAAGCTATAGTTTAGATAAGAGTGCACCATGACACACTCTGTCAAACGCCTTAGATATATCAAGAGCCACTACTTTACTTTCGCCAAAACGGTGAATGGAACGACACCATCCTTCCGATAAAAAGGATAGCATGTCTCCCATAGAGCGACCTCTACGAAACCCATACTGCCGGTCACTTAGTAAATTGTTAGACTCTAAATATCTAACAAGATGGTAATTGACCATGCTGAAAAAAAGACTGTAAAAAAAAATGTGTCAAAAATTGAGATGAATTATAGGGTAAAACATAACATAACATAGATTATAACATAGATATGAAGTTCCGTTGTCAAAAAACCTAAGTCTAGGAATGTGTTAGTAAAAAATTTCATTGAAAACAGAAACAATTGTAGCACGTGTGTCTTTTTGAGTAATTTTTTTTCAATTGAGTTTTTTTAAAGCTTCATATCTATGTCAATTATATATAGTATAGGACTTCATTGGAAACATGTCAGATATTGATGTCTAGTATGTTCAGATGAACGCAGATAGTTAGCCAAAATAAGGATAGATTTACGGAATATTAGTCCTTCCTTATCACTATCTAACAATTTTTGATAAAAACTTAACTAGTTTTTAATTTATATATTTAGCAATATGCCAAAAACGGCTTTTTGCGAAAAAGAACTTTTTTATTATTGAAAATGGTTCTTTAGGGCTTCAGCAGCAACTTTTGTTCTGCGACTTTTTCGTTATTCCATTCCGTTATTTACAAAATTACCGTTATTTTAAGGTTATTGAAGAAAATCACAATTTTGACCTTTAAATTTCCAGGATTCGACCAAATGATGTTTGGCAACTTTGTACAAAATCCTTTGGCGAATATTTTTGCTGAACATATGAACTCATAATATTTGCAAATACAGGGTGTTTTGATGCATTTTTAATAAAAAATGAATTTTGCGTCATCTAGTGGCAATAATTTGTACTAACTATGTTCAGCAATTAGAAAGGTAATTTGAATACCTTTCCAAACAAAAACTTTTTTTGAAAATCGGTTGAAAAATAACCGGAAATCAGTAAAAAATGTTCTAAACAAAAACAGCGATACAAAGAAAAACAATAAAAAACAATAACATTACAAATGTAAACAAGCGCGAATGTTGTATAAGAGGTGGGCGGTAAAGTGGGCGAACCACGCCTATTTTTGTTTCCATGTTTACATTTGTCCATGAAGTATTTGTACAAAATTTCTTTGACCTTTCACCTTATATGGGAGGTGGGCGGTAAAGTGGGCGGACCACGCCCATTTTTTGTTTCCAAGTTTATATCGACCCATGAAAATGTTGTTATAGTACATGTTTTTATTTAAGAGAGATATAGCATAAAAGTATGAATTTAAGCTACAACGGACACCCTGTGTTTCTAGTATTTTGCTCATAACTTTTTTGTTTATTTACAGATTCTCATCTCATTTTCAATATCAAACAAACCTTATATAAGATAAATATTTGTGACAAATTTCGTCCCCCTTCGTTGTGCCGTTCGAGCTCTATCCTGCTTTCAACGGACGGAAATAGCTAGATCGACTCAGAATCTAATCAGGACCCAGAAAACATATACTTTATGGGGTTTTAAATTAAAAATAGTGTGTATGATCTTAATTACTACTGTATAAATCATTTCAGTAACATAAACTCTCGTTTTTTTAAATATGCACTATATTTTTTAAATGAATGAGTAATATTTTCCGAAAATAGGCTTTATTGTTTTTTGTACGGCACAAATTGGACTGAATGTTATGCCTTGAAAGTCAACATAGTTGTTGATGACAATAATATCTAAAATTCTGAGGTGGTGCTTGAAGATTACATTTCTACTTCAAAAGTTATATATGAATGAAGGTGAAAAAAACGCATTTTTTTCGATTTTTGTTTTTAACATTTTCCAAATTTTCTCGTAAACGAAAATTGCGATCGTCAAGCATCATCAACAATTATGTTGACTTTCAAGGCACAACATTCAGTCCAATTTGTGCCGCGTTAAATGTTTCTTACTTCAATGTTTTGTTGTTGCCATTTTGTTTTTCTCAGTGTATTATTGCAACAATAACCGAAAAAGGAAGAATACTACCCAGACTTAATATCCAACTAATAAAAACATTGAATTTATAGCTGTTAACATAAATTCATAAAAATCCAAGTTTTAAAGGTCACCCTGTATTTCCGTTTTAGGACAAGTGAGGTACACCCTAATTAGATATTAAGGTAGCTGACTCTACCCTTGAAAATGAAAAAGTACTTTTTTTTTTTGGCATATTGCTATATATATTTTTCTTTTATGTGTATCTGTTAGTATGAGCACCAAAATTGCTCTTATAATCTCACATAATCATCTAAATTATACATGAACTGATTTTTAATTCTTTAATAAACGAAAACGTGGGTTTTTTTATTCCTTACATAAAGCGTACATATGTGTATCTTTCGAAAAATTTAAGTCCTTTTTGGAGGAAATTCGAACTCCTTAAGAAAAACTGAGTACGTAATTTTACTACGTATTGTCTTCAGTTTCATGCGTATATCGATTTTTTTTGTGTGAAGGCGAATGTCACATGGTGAGATATTAGTTTCACCGTTGGTTAGGTAGAAAACAAATTCAAAATTTATTTTACTGCTATTTTCAAGACAATTTTTAAATAACTTGATAAATAATAAATTATTTTATATTATACTTCTACGAACTGTGGGTACTTATTAAATATATTTGTTTCTTATTTTAGGATTAAAATGAAACAAGTTTATTGTTTTTAGTTGACACTTTTATGTTGTCAAATCAAATAGAAGAGTTGCTTCATTGTGTACAGTAAATTTAAATCTTCAAATACATGCTTCGTTTGAATTATTGACAACCAAACAATTAGTTAGATTGACGGGTAAGCAGGAGATATTTAATTGACTTTATACATTTTAGACTTCATATGTTTAAATGTATTAATTCAAAAAATGATCGTTTGAAAAATGGAAATACACAAATTATTTTAATTTAGAAAATTTTAAATTTATGTTTAGTTTGATTTGACATTTCATTATAATACATATATAATATTTCGATTTTCATTAAATTCGACAATCTGTTTATCAAAGAAATTGATGTGAGCGAGTAATTTTGCTTTTGAGATCTTATTATATATCAAGCGATTTAACACTATTGGATTTTAGAATTTTTTAGTCCATTGTAGTCACATTAATCTGAAAGATAATTAAAGAGTTCGTAATGAAAAAATTAGTGAACACAAATCTGATGATGCAAATCTAAATGAATAAATCTTTTTAAAATTATGCTTTTATTTAACATTGTACAGTAGGGCAGAATCGAAAATTTTTGGAAATAAATCTGTAACTTCTAATCGGCTAGTTGGATTTTCATTTTGGATAGGCGTAGCAGAGGAGTGTACAATGTTAAGTTTGAAAGGGGGACCCAACAGGAACAGACCTAAGAGGGCTTAAAGTAGGGTACACTTTTTCATTCTATACAATAAAGACTACAATTTCGTTAAGATATCTTTACTAACTAAGATTTTATTACAGATAAAACATTTATAGTTTATCAAAAAATCAATTACCCAGGTAAAACGTTCATATATATTTATATATGGTCGATGTATGAAAATATATGGATATATATGTTCCAATATATGAATAAGTATGTAGTAATATATGGTTATATTTACAATATATGGGTTCATATATTAATCATATATAAAAAATATGACCATGTATGGAACTATATATACGAATTTTTATTGATATATGGTTTCATATATGAAATAATTGTACATATATGACGTAGACTAATAATTCATTCATTTTTTATTTATTATTTTGTCTTATTTAACATGTTAATTTAAAATTGTAACTTCTTACTAGAAACACTTCTATATCATTAACTAATTTAACTATTTCAACAATATTTAGCTCGTATAACACATAGGTTTGAATACCATATAAATTTGTGTTTGAAATTTTAATAAAAAAACAATTTGACATTAAAAAAAATAAATCAAAAAATATAATTTTCCTAACATTATAAATAGAAAAAATCAAAACAGAATTCAATAAAATTATTTCTTAATTGTAAATTTTATGATAAGGACGTTGTAAATTAAGTTAAGGATAAATTAAAATGCAATAATGGCTCTACGTTTTTTAGGATGTAAATTAGTTATTCATTGGAGTCCAGAGAAGGTAAGTACGTAAACATTTTGATGAGTATAGCTTAATTTCTATTTCTATATTGAACGTAGGTGTGATATTGTAAATCAAGTCACGAAGAGCAATTAAGCCACGGGAAGCAATCATGTCCTAAAGAGCAATACTTTTTTGTATAAGTGAACAATACTTATTGTATACACATGTATGTTGTTTTTATTTTTCAATAAAATTTTAAATGAAAGATTTATTCTAATAATCATTCACAATAAGGATTTTTAATATATAGCAATAAATATATGGACATTTGAGTATATGGAAATATATGACCATATACTATATACATATATGGTCATATATTTTCATATACCCTCAATTTTCGGATCCAAGCATATCTGAAACATAATATATGTTGTATATATGATCCATACATATTTTTTTTAGCTGGGTATTTACAAAAATTTTACTTTAATTGCAAAAATCAGAAAAAAGTGTAAACTCGATTTTTCCATATAAATTATATTGCTTAATTCTTCAAAATTCTTTAAAGTTTAAAAAGAAATATTTGAACTCGGACGAAAAAAAATAAAAATTTGGCAAGATTAAAACTTTTATATGTCAAAGTTGCCCGACTTTAATGCCTCTTAGCTTCGCCCGTGAGGGGTTTGTTGGGTCCCCTTTCCAAATTTAACATTGCACACTCCACTGCTACGCCTATACCTAATTTCACGTAAATCCAACCTGCTGCACATTGCACTATGGTTTCGCCGACCACTTTTCTTGGCCAAAACTAATTTGGGTAACATTTTCTTTTTGTATTTTAATTATTGAAGTTTTATAGCAAACACTTTAAAACGCCAGAAAATCAAGTTTTTTCTTACTTTTACTAATTTGTCGTCATAATACAATAGATCAAAGTTTAAAATATATGTAAAAAAGGCGCCTTTTTTCAATGGTTTTCAATAATTTACAATTATTGATTGCAACAATTTTTTAAATAAGTTTATTATGGAAAATAGATCTTAGTATAAGTACTTTTATAATTAAATACGAAATCAATTAGAACTTATTGGCATCATAGAAAAATACTGTGTGTTTTACGTAACCCAAAATGAAATTAGATTTATAAAAAAAATTTTCATTTCATTAGACCTGCAAGTTTTTGGTAAAAATTGGTAAATAAAAACTCAACGGAAATAAATAAACATATATCTGGGCTATACTTTCCATATTGTCTCGTTTTGCGATTTTCGAGAAAATCCATTTTTTCCAAATAAATTAGCATTGGAAATTCTTATCATTTACAAAGGTCTAACCAAAGAGCAAAAATGCCATGATAAAAAATAATTTAGCAGATATTTCTGAAATATAGTTGTGTATCTAAATTAATGCTGCTAAAGCAAAACACAAACTTCCTTTGAAATGACATTACTTCTGACGCATAAAAAGTGTAAAAATGAATTAAATTTTTGAAATACAAAATAAATACATTTAATCGCTTTGATTTTCATTCAAATCATATTTCAAACAAGACAATCAGTTTTTTTTTTCATTTTTGTAATTTAGGCCAAGAAAAGTGGTCAGCGAAACCATAGTGCATTGGGATAAAAGGGGTCGAAAATGGCGCTTAATTCATGAAAAGGTGATATCAACACTTTAATAATCACATTTAATTTTCTGTTTATTAGTAAGTAAAAAATGAATCTTTAGAATTATAAGATGGTTTTTGGCTGAATGATAATATCCGTCCGTCTATACATTTGGGTTAAATGGATCGAAAATTCAACTTAATTCAGGGAAAGGTGATATCAACATTTTAGTACCTTCATTTGGTTTCCATATTAATCAACAAGTGGAAAAAAATTATTTTTCCAATTTTAAGATTTTTTTTTTAAAGAATTCTAATAATAATTTTACTTTTTAACTAACTACATAAAATATTATAAAATCGGTTAAAAATATTTGGCTATATATGAAAAAATCTTAACCAAGATCTTGTAAAATTGAGATTTTAGAAATTTCAAATGTATATAACTCGAAAAATATATGAGATAAGTAGTACATACAAGCATGCTTTCTAAAGGACTTATCAATGATTTTAAGGATATATAAAAATCTTGGAAATCGGGTAAGGAACAAAAATTCTCTAGTGGTTAAACATTTTCCATGACACTAGTACCCTATTTTGAACCCAAATAGTTTCGCTCCTGATGGATCGTGCTTCTAAACTCGAAATGCTACTGTTCTCTGGTAGGCTAGTGTGAAATTTCATGCAAATCCAAATAGAAGCTACAGATTTATTTCGATTCTTCCCCATTGTTTAATGTTTGATGAAGCAAAAAGTAATGTCTGCAATAAAGCTGTTTTTTGTATGAAATCTACTGGAGATTTTTCGAAAAAAAAATTATTTTCTGAAATCAGGGCTACATATGCGCACGATTTTTTTTCCATAATATTAAAGTGGACAATATATACTATTTTTCAGAAAATTTTCGTAACAAACATCCTGTAGCATTTTAAGTTGCATTCCATGAAAAATTAAAATTAGTGTATTTTAGGAAAATTTAAAAAAAAAAAAAAAAATAACAAAAATATTGGGACAAAATATATTTTACAAATACTTGAAGAAAAGTACACTTGAATATCTGAAGTTGATGGTTCCATTTTACATTTTTACCTTAGAAGACTTTTTATTTAAAATAAATACACTGAAATCTGATGAAAATTTAATTGTTTACTATTTTTCAAAAATGTAAAAAAATTTTTAACTTTGACAGCTCCTTATAAAAAAAACAACATAACCTAGCTTAAAGATTTTAATTGATATTGATACATAATTTTGTCTATTTTTATTCGGTACCCAATTTTATTAAAAAATTTTAAATATTAAAATTCAATTAAGCGCCATTTTTGACAAATTTTACTCTAACGTTCGATTTCGCCCCACTGTGAACTGTTATAATTAAGTTTTATATTAGAAAAAATATAAATCTTTTTATGTTGTTTTTTAATAAAATTTTTTATATTTTCTATAATACCTTTTCATTGTGTTTTCAATTACTTTTTTGTTGGAATGTGGCTACTTCTTTTTAAAATCTAATTTATTTATTTTAATAAAAAAAAAAAAAAAAATAAAAAAATAGCCGAGAATTAATTTATAATCTGACGGAAAATAAAGTTTTTTTCATTTATTTTGAGAGTTATTTAGGTTTTTTTAACTTTAAGAGGTCCTATTTTATTTTTTTTTTAATGTTCATCAGATTCCCTACAATATTTAAAATAATAATGCTGCAAGAATCATATAAGTATATAGATTCGATAAAAAGTGATATTAATCTTTTCCACATTTTTTTATTTGTTTGTAAAATTTTCCAATTCCAAAGAAAAATTATGTTAATTAAATACGCAAAAAAGTATTTTCTGATGGACTCCTCTTATTACGACAGGGTGATATGTATGAAAAGTCAATTTTTAAAACTCGTTTTTTTTCGAATTGGGATTTTGGGTATTTTGGTAGAAAAAGTAGTTGTTTTTTAATTCCCAAATTTTAAGGCAAGCCTATATATATTATGTCAAAATTTCATTTGAATACCTCTTAAGGGATTTTAACTTGCGACCAACTTACTTTGAAAATTTTATTTAAAACATTTCAGCTTTTTCGCAGTCGAGGTGCAAAACATAGATTAATAGGATGGGAGAGTGGCTTCCTTCTGTACAATTTTTTTTTTTTTTTAATTATCAAAAAGTGATAGTTTCTATCAAGAAAAATGGTTTTCACTAAAAACAAAACCTCTAAGTTTTAGTGGAAGGCCAATGTTCGCGGCGTCGAGCGGCAACCAGTTGATCATGTTTTCTCACGAGCTCGCGCGGCCCATATAGAAAAGGTTGAAACAAATTCAACTTTGATGCGTTAGTTTTTTGTAAACAAATGATTGATTTTTAAGCTGGTAATAACGCTACCGCTCGTTGTCGCGTGGCGCATATATTGGCTTTCCACTATTTGTATACAATAAATATTTTTTTTTAATTCTTCCTATCGTATTTATCTTTGGGAAAAACTTTTGCAGATTCAGAATCTTTATTTTATTTGGAATTTTTTATTCATATCAATTAAAATTCACAAGTTACTTTATAAAGAAATAATATGTACATTATAGTGCCTTGATTTGTATGGGGACAAAAAAGTTTTAAATGTACCCCCCTAAAATTAAAGATTGATATTTTTTAAACTCATTCCCAAAATATTTCGGTTCAATTATTTAATTTACGTGAGCTGGACCATTTTTAAAATACCTCCAAAAATATGGTTTTCGATCGACAGTATACATAGTTTTTAACTTTTTGTCAAAAAAATTACAACATATGATAGAAAAACTATTTCTACTACATATTGAACAAAAAATAATTTAAAATTTATTTTCATTCCGCAAAATTAAAATTTTAGTAAAATTTTCAATGATTTTATTTTAAATAATATTTTATTAAAGTTTCAATATTTTGGACATTTTTCATCGTAAATTATATTTTAGCATATCGTAGGAAAGCTCTCATTAAATACTATTGATATGTGCATTCATTTAACCCTTTAGTTGCACAAATAATATTTTGGTATTTCTGGTCCATAATTGGTTAAGTTGATTTTGACCGCAAATAAATGATAAATTAAGGATATAAATGTCCCCAAAATCATAAATATTTCAAAAAATCATTAAATTCGCGTAAAATAGAGGCTTAATTTCAAAAAATAATTTTCATTCGATTATTTTCGAGGTTTTAAATGAACTTATTGCAAATGAACTTTGCAAAAATTGCTAATTTAACCTTTTGGAAACTAAATGCATAAAATTTACCCTCTAGCTCTTAATGGGTTAATTACGTGTTATATTCAATAGCAGTAGGATAGACCATTCCTATGATAGCAGTAGGATAGACCATTCCTATGATACATCAAATATATTGTAAAAAATGTCCAAAATATATAAAATTACTAGTTTGAACAAAAAAAAATATCATAAGAAATGTAAGTAAAATCTTAATATTTCGCGACTGAAAATAGACATAATAATAATTTAAATGAATATTCATGGTCATAGTATGCCTCATTTATAATTTGAAGTAAATTTTCTTATAACTAAAATTTTGATAATGATATGAAAAAAAATACGTAATTTTAGAGGTGTTTTGAAAATGGTCCAGATCACGTATATTTAAAGATTGAGACGTAATATTTTGGGAATCATATAAGAGCATACTAATCTTCATTTCTAGAGGGGTACATTTGCAACTTTTTTTCGTAAGGCACTTTAATGTACATAATTCATTTATCATTGTACTTAATATGCTTAAGTAATAACACTGACTTTATGCAGCTTTTAAATGTTTTCTTTACAAATATTTTAAGTATTATAAAATCAGAAAAAAGTAATATTATAAGTACAAGATTATATACTAAAAAACGAACGGATGACATGAAATAAATATGCGTATATAATTAGAAAAGAACATTAATTAAAAACATCGTGCTTTCTTTTTTTTCTTTTAACATACACACATAAAATTAGAAGTAAAAAAATTGCCCTTGGTCTAATACAATTCAAACCATGCTACTCTAGTTATATACATATGTATAGCTAAAATACAATTTAAAATATTTATTATGATTTTCTTTTTCATATTTTTACATAAATTACTAAAAAATATGCATATTCTACAAAACAATTTTAAAATGTCTTAGCCAATATGATTTATTAACTCTTTCACACCATGCAATCATTTCGATATTGCATGATTTTATTTTGATAAGTGGAACCCTTATGTTTTTTTCTTTTTTTATTATTTGCTACCCTTATCAAACACTTAATCATAGCGCCTTGACAACATTGTCCTCGCCGTTCTAGTTATATTGAATATTACTTACAAGTATACTACTATAGTAGCGAGTAAATATAGAAAAAATACTTTATTTTAAAGACAACAAGCCTTTTAAATCGTATTTATTTTAGTATTTTTTTGTTTTTCTTGTGTTTTCTTGTATTTTCTTGGAAAAATAAAAGAAAAGTCATTTGTTTGTCTGGTTGGTTTAAGTAAGATGACATATTGTCGAGAATTAATATTAAAGGCAAAACTTAAGTCCTTAAAATTGTTTATTCAGTTACGTTTTTTTTTTTTATTTTATTATTTTTTATGAGGAACATGAACAAACACACATACTTACTAAAGAAAACATTGTTGGCATGTTGCTACGATTTATGGCTTCTTACAGTGTTGTAGAAAATTCTAGCGAATAAGGAATTTTCCTGGAAGTTTAAACTAGATAATTAGTTTAAAATAAATTAATAAAAAGTTTCTTCTTATAAGTATATTCTTCTTTTTAATTTAAAATTTTGCTACTTTTATTTATTAAATTTTTAATAAAAAATTTCACTTCACTGTATACTTATATATCTACATAAATTATATACAGACGCTCTTTTATAAATGTTTATACATATACTTACTATACATAAACAAATAAATAAATAAATAAATTTACATAAATAATATACGTTTGTAAGTATGTACGAGGAGAACAAATAAAAGTTTATAAATTAATTTCAAATCAAGATTTCTCTGTTTTTTATTATTTCAATTATATCAAAACTCTTCTTCACCCTTTTATGTAATAAATTATTAAAAGTTAAAGGTGATGATGTGGTTCAAAATCAATGAAAATTGTAAACCATTTAATAGCTCATTTAACTTTTAAACATGTGGTCAATTATTGATTATTTTGATAGCATAAGATGGCATAACACAGGACAGTGGGTAATTTAAAAAAAAAAATAAATAAAAAATAAATAAATGTAAAAATGATTACAAGGATGAAACCATTTAAATAAAACCTTAACCATAGGTTGTTGGGGTATTATGTGTGTTTGTGCACAAGTTGTAAAGCTCAGATAAAATCTTCTTACCACTACCTTAAAGTATAGCGATTTAACGATTTCCGTTAATCTGGTAGGCTGGCTGGATGAACTGGCTCACAGCGCACAGTGGGGTCAAACGCAAATTTTTTGGTAATAAATCTGTATCTCCAAAATTACCGCTCGGATTAAATTGAAATGTATGGAAGGGTTACAGAGGAGGACTTAAGCTTTCAGAAAAATCATCTTGTAGTCAACCTGTGATAACACAATATAAGCTACAGGGTGTCAAAATTGACTACCTCGAGTATGCAAAAGTTTAAAAAAAATCGTAACTTCAACAAATGAAGTCTGGTTTTAAAGATATTTATATTTCTGTAAAGTGCTTGGCAAGATAAAGAAAAAAATGATTACTCACCTAAGTTATCTCTTACAGTTAAAAAGAAATTTACACTTGAATTTGAATTTTTTAATTTTTGCCTCGACTTTCCTTCGTTTTTCGGATATAAGTCCTGAGGTATATGAGGTAAAAATTTTTTAAAAATTTTTGTAATTTGTTATATATTTCAAAATAATATGCTAAAAGAATTTTTAGATTATCTCAATGCGTCTAGACGTGGAAAATATTCAAATCAGCTTTTCGAAATTGCTATGAAAAATGTCTATTTTTACAAAAATATCGTACAATTCCCTAGAGTAAAGAGAACCGGTTCAAAACTAGTCACGTGACAGGTTCTCAGGGCTAGTGACCGGTCCCAGTTCCGGAACTTTATATGAGAAGAACCTGTCACTTTTACATGGGGTTGTCATTGGAGGTGGCGAATTAGCCCCTTGGGACAGGTCACAGGATAGGTCCTAGGACTGGTCCAAGAGGACAGGTTCAGTAACGATTAATGTAATAAAAATTTCATAAAAATTCGGTAATTGTTTACTTTTTAAACTTTATATTTATTATTATCTTTATTAAATTATGTTTATTTTAATTTTATAATTTTTCGTTAATATCGATGGCGTCACCCCGGCTCGAACCCATGTTCATCTGACGTATGTTATGTTTCATAATCTTCAACGCTTACCACTTAGCCACTGATTGTTATTGCGCGGGTGTTGCTATTTGCGCATTTAACGAGCATGTTCATAGTGACTGTGTTTGTGTCAACTGGTTCTCAATTGGAACTTTGGTGACGAGTTAGGTGTCAATTGGTACTCAACTGGTACAGAGAAACCGGTCCACTACTGCAATTACCACAAACTTCACGCAGGGTTCTTTCACTTTTTTCTCAAAGTTTCGTTAAAGAAAAAAAATATTTTCTTTGTATACTTCAAAAGATAATTCGTCATAAATGATTAATAAAGAAATTTTGAATTGATTTATGTTTGCACCCTACATCAGGCATTGGTCGAAAATGGTGAATTTTGGAAAAAGGTTAAATTTTTATCGATTAATAAAAAAATATAAGGCGAGCTTTTTTAAATTTATTGACAATATTTTATCGAAAAATAGATTTAGAATGATTTGACACTTAACTGCTTCCCGACCGGCCAAAAACGAATGCGGGAGAGCAGATTTCATGAAAAAGTAAATTTTTTAAAAGACTTTTTTTAATTGCATAAAAAAGCATATTAGCACAATATTTTCGCCATTATTTCTTTATATAACATATATATCGATTTTTCATTTCTGCAAAAATCATTAAAAAAGCTTTATAAACGTTGATAGGTATGTGGTAAAAAAAATAACATTCACATATGAATTTCTAAATAATTTGATGTATTCTTTCTGTCTAAACAAATTTTTTTTGTGTTCCCGTACTTTTGTACATTTTTGAGAGAAACAACAGCCCTTTCTCATTTTACCCAAAAAGTACGGAAAAAACTAAATTATTGCATGAAAGAAATAAGGATTTAAAAAGTATAAATATTTCCGTTCAATTTGCAGATTTGATTTAACAAAAATTGAATGATTTCTTTATAAAATGATTTAGTAGAACTATGCTTTTTAGAATATCGTTATGGAATAAAAAAGCTAGTATTTCCAATATTAAATTAAAAACTGTATACTTCAGATTTTTAACTTAAATAGTTTTTCATGCAAAAAATTTAAAAAAAGGTAAAACCTAATCTGTGGCATAAATTTCATTATAAATAGTTTTTCTTATCGTTTTAATTCGTTCTAAAACATAAATCTATAAACTTTTAAAGTGTTCGGAAATTTGATAAAAATTAGTTTTCATTTAACATTTGAAAAATATTTGGGGGATTCACAAAGTATGCTATCATGTCGTATTGTCATATGTCGTAAAGTATTTCAATGTGTAAAAAATATTGTTATTGCTTTTCCTTTGTAAAATTTTATGACATTATGACAATACGACATGATAGCGCACTTTGTGCATCCCCCAATTGTTAATTATTTCAAGACGAATATTTTTGAAAAATAAAATATCTTCGTAGTTTAATATATTTACAGGTTTCAAACTTTTTGAAAAGTAGAATTGTAATACATTTTGAAAATGTAGCGGTATTTATTTCTGATGTTAAAAAAAAGTTCTTATTCATTTTTCATTTAAAAATTTTTACATATTTAATTCTTATACATATTTCAAAATTATTTACACAGCTTCAAAAATTTATTATTTATTTTTATTATTGCCAAATATAGTCCAAAATCGTGCCTTTAAGACTGGACTTTAATAAGTTGAAAAAATCTAAAGATATTGGCAAAAAAATATGAAAAAACTTTTCAGAGCCAAGATGAGATTTAAATGAAGTGTTAAAATGGTACATCATCATTAAAATGTTTAAAAGATTATAGCAATATGTAGTAGAGCCCTGCAAACTGTGTCTTATAAGGCTGTACAAGCCACTTGATATTTTTCAAGTGTTGTTATCAGTGTGTGTGCGGAGTAATAAATACTGTTCTGCAGGCACTTAAAACCATACAAATACTGCGTGTGTGCTTCAACTTTATGAACAAATCATGAGTGTGCTATGATAGCGACCAAACAAGCCTCTCAAAGGCTTGTATAAAAAAATACAAGCCTTTTGACCACTTGTTTGCTTCAATAAGGAAAAAAATTGTGTTTTCTTTTTTATTAAAATTATATGTGTGTGTGTGCGTTCATGACTGTATAAAGTAATTTCGTAAGTAAAACAGTCGTTTAAAAGTATTGTTTATAAACTTATTGTTATTTACGATCAAATAAATTATTAATGTTACTAGTTATAACAATTTAAAGAAACATGCATTAAGTTTTATTAGTAAACAGATTTTATTAAATATTTAAAGTTTTTTACAAGGTTTTTTTATATTATTACTTAAAACAAATATATACTTAATTACTTATATACTAAAACAGGTATATTTCTTAGTGTAAAAAATTTATTTAAAACAGCAAGAATTTGGCAATAAAATCTGTAGAAGCACCTAAATAGATCAATAAGAAACAGGTACATATGTTCTGCACTGTAAAAAATGTAAATTTATTTTTTATAAAACCACGAATTGAGTTCGTTTACAATCAGGTAAAACAGCATCCTTTACTTGATTATATATTGAACATGTACATATGACGGGACACACAATTTAGGTAAACGTCTTAAAATATTTCATTTATAATTTTATTACAGTGCAGATGTTCCATCGTATTCTTAACATTTGGAAAAATTTATTAGTCAAGGAGTAAACGTATATGGAAACGAATTTGAAAAATGAAAAGACATTGTTCTATATTATTTCCTTTTAGTTTTAAAATAGAATGATTACTTAGTAAATATAAATTAAATGCAATAAAATCTATCATAATATAAATAAGTACAATTTTAAAATTTTTTATAAACATACAATTAATTATAAGACTAACTTTATTTAAAATATAAATAAATACTAAAGATAAAAATTTTCTAACTTACATTTGTAACTGACAGTTTCAAATGTCTACTTTAATTTTTTTACTTTTTTAACTCTTAATAAAGAGTATTTTTTAATAACTTTATGAATTCACCCTTTTACATTTATTTAGAAAAGAAGAACCAACAATAAAATATAGACATACTGTATATATGTGTGTGTATGCAAGAATATTTATAAACAACCACTTTTTACACATTATGAAGATTTTTGCCACACACAGCAACTACGTATTACAAAAAACAAACAAATCATTAAGCCCACTTGAAATCTTTAAATCATTTCTCAACGTCTTGTATGATTTGCTTTTTTTTGCCACACCACTTGCACCACTTGTTTACGATAAATGATTTGAACGCACGGATTTGCAGTCGCTCATACACAGTACACACTTGCTTTGCTTCGGGCAGCGAACAGTACGAACAGTATTTATTGTTGTTTTTGCACATGTTGGCTATGAAACACACACTTGAAATTCAAGTGTGTTTGCTTTTCAAATCATCTTGCGCAGGAGACTAATATGTAGTTAAAAATTCTTGTACTTGAAATATGAATTGACAAAATAAAACGTTTTTTTCCTAATGAAATATAGTCAAATAGGAATTTTCATTAGCGCACCGATGAAATGATTTTGAATAATAAAAAATATCATCTAAAAATGCCTTTAGTAAGTAGTGTGTTTACATTAATGTAAAATTTTCATTGAGGCCATACTAACAGTGACACTTTTTGCTATAGAATTATAAAACTACGTGCATATTAAATTTCCCGTTTTCCTCGGAAATTTAAAAAAAAAATCCCGGGAATTCCTGATAAAAAATTTCCGGGAATTCCCGGAACCCAAACCCTAGTTGTCAATTAATTTTAAAAAAATTGTAAACCAATTAGAAAATTAATTACATTAATAAATAATATAATTAAATTCCAATATAAAGTTAATTATAAATTTTATTAAAAAATAATTTGAAATATTATTTTTTTCTGTGCAGATTAAAAAATAATTAGTGCTACAACTTAATTAAAGTTAAATAGAAAAAGTGTCTGATTTCCTTTTTTTACTTCAATTTCAAAGAGTTCTCAATGTTACCGCAATTTATTTTGCTAAATTAAAACAAAAAAATTATAAAAATTATTTCGTGATTTAAAAACAACGAAGGAACAAAAATATAATTTTTGGAACCATTATAGTAAGCTAAAAACCTCAAGATGGCGCTAATTATAGAGCATTTTAAAATGTTTATACAAAAATTACATGAGTTACACAATTTTTTTGCTTGATTTTGAAATATAGTATTGTTTTTTAATATAAAAAAGAAGAAGTATTTACTATATTTTGCCACAACTAAAAAAAAATAATAATAATTTGAAAAATTTCTAACACATAGCACTTTGGTATAAAAAGGGTCGAAAATAGCGATTAATTCAGGGAAAGGTAATATAAATATTTTAATGATTACGTTTTATTTTTTTTATTGATTATTAGGTAAAAAAATTAAGTTTTGAATTTTTTTTTTAACAGAATGGTAATATCCGTCCGCCCGTCTATACATTAAAGTTAAATGGGTAGAAAATTAAGCAAAATTCAGAAAAAGGTGATATCAATACTATAATGGACGAACATTACCATTCAGCCAAAAAACATCTTATAATTCTAAAAATGCAATTTTTTACTTAATTTTCGTTTAATTTTCTTATTTATTAGTAAGTAAAAAATTGCATTCTTAGAATTATAAGATGTTTTTTGGCTGAATGGTAATGTTCGTCTATCCGTCTATACATTTGAGTTAAATGGGTCGAAAATAGCACTTAATTAAGTGAAAGGTGATATTAAAATTTTAATACTTACATTTAATTTTCATATTGATCGAAAAGTAAAAAAAAATGTTTTTAGAATTTTATGATTTTTTTTGAGAGAACTCTAATGTCCGTCCATCTGTCCATCTGTTTGTTAATTTTTGCAAACAAAATAAAATTAACAAATACTTGAAAAAAGTGCATTTTAATTTCTGTAATTGATGATTCCATTTTAAATTTTTACTTTAAATGACTTTTTGTTTAAAATAAATGCACTGAAAGTTGATGCAAATTTTATTTTTTAACTTTGACAGCTCCTTTCAGAATTCAATTAATCGCCACTTTTGACACATTTTACCCCAACGTGCAAGGTGCAATGTTATATAGTATATTTGAATGATATTTACTTGTTTTATGATCACTTGTCTATATTTTCAAAAAATAAATGCATGCAAATCCGTTCCCTAACATTAGTTTAATCTTTACCTCTATGTTTTCAAAAATATTTACTCTTTATTAAATTTAAAATCGTATTGCAAACAGACAATTTAAATTTTTGTTATTAAATTCCAAAATTTTGTATTGATTTCTTCCATTAGACAGTTCATTGTGCGACGCAACAATTCATAATGATTTTAAACTTTTCAATTGGTGAAAACATAATTTATTCCAAATGCCATTATGGAAAGCCCCATTCTTATAATACAGACCGGGAAAGGTCTCAAATAGTATCGTCAAGTGCCCAAAAGTATAAAAATTGCATTTTATCTTCTAAAAAAAGAAGTATTTATTTTATAAATGAATATAAAAGGTAAATTAGGTAGCAGAACTTTCACACGGGTCCAAAAAATACATATTTGGAAACATTTAATGTCTCCTGTACAATTAAGCATACCGATGTTCATAATATAACGGTGTGGGTTACTAAAGAGTGCACACGTTTTGCCTCATAACTTTTTTCGGAATCAAAGTTAAAATTTTTTTGATCTAGTTATCAAGGAAAAATTCTTCAGTTATTATTTTAATTAACAACCATGTTGTTTTGTCATGATTTTCATCAAAATGAGTGACGAAAAAGATGTACGTGCTACAAATTATTACAAAATTTCAAAAAAAATCCAAATAGGTACAACAAATAATTGGCCATAGAATTAAATTTCTGCCGTCAAACTGTTTCCAATGTTATTAAACAATATCAGGAGAATTTGGCCATTGATAGGAAACCTGGTTCGGAGAGAAAAAAAGTTCCACATGATATTGGGAAGGCCAGAAATTTGAAGGCATATTGAAAGGAACTCCAAACACATCTGGTAGAAAAGCAGCCCAGTTAGATCAGTGCTTTGACTATTTGGTGCGAAAATTTAAAGCTAATACAGAGTTGATAACATATAAAGTCCAAAAAGTTCCAAACACGAATGCTGCAAAAAATTTAGAAGCCAAGAAAAGGACACGGAAATTAAAACCAAATTTCATACAAAAATACTCGAGATGTATAATTGACGTAGAAACGTATGTGCTGGCAGAACTTTCGCAACTTCTGTGTCAAAACTTTTATATTGTTAATGCTCGAGGAAGTGTTAAAGATAAGTTTAGGACCCAAAAGCGGAAAAAATTTCTTACGAAATTCCTGGTATAACAAGCTTTTTGCAGTTGCGGCAAAACAGGAAAGTCATTTGATACATTCAGATCTATAAATACCATAATATACATCAAGGAATATTTGCAAAAAAGACTTCTTTTTTTCATGTCCACACATTTTTGGCCCGATTTGGTATCATGTCACTACGATAAGAAAGCTCTGGAGTGGTGCCAAACCAATAACATAGTTTTTGCACCAAGAGAGGTCAATTTTCCAAATTGTCCATAGCTTAGACCAGTGAAGAGATATTGAGCTCTTGTGAAAAATGAATTGAAGAGCACAAAAAAGGTGTCCCAAAACTCCAAAGATTTTAAAAGAAGATGTACACGCTGTTCCAAAAAAGCGACTGAAGCAACTATCAAATCTCTAACGGAAGGGTTATCAAAAATGATCCAGAAGTTCATAAGTAGTTGTTATAACTATAAAAGATATACTTTTCTGTGATCTGTAATAAATTATCAATTAAATAAAAAAACTCTACGATCAACCATTTCCAAGTTATTAAATATTATATATGTTAAGATTTTTTCGAACGCACTCCTTAATATTTCAAATTGTCAATTCGATATCTAAGCATCAGGGAACTGTTGAATGTTCTTTCCAAGAAATAATTTATTTTCCAAGAAGATTTTGAATCCACTTAATAGAATTAAAACTTCCAGACTTGGTAAAATTTTTTTTGGTGATTTTCTGTTTCCGAAGAACATTTTTTGTATTAAATCTTTTAAATTCTGCCTTTTAATTGAAAACAAAATTATTTAACGATTTCGGTATATATATTTTGTTGAGACCTTAGATTTTACACATATTTTTAAAATGTCAAATCTATAGATCCTTTTTGATACAAATAGTTCTCGGAATTGGAGATTATCGATGATTCTTATATTTTTTTCAGTTTTTTATTTTTAATATCGTTATCGAGATTTAAAAAAAGTAGAGTTTAAAAAAAAAAGTTACAATAAGTTTTAAAAAATTTTGACAAAATTGCTGCTGACCCTATATATTTTTTTTCTACACTGAAAAAGGACTATTTGCGATTAAGACAATGTACCGTTTTAAAGGATTTTTGTATAGGTTTATAATTTAATAAATTTTGTACTAAAAGTTTTATTGTTTTGCATAAAATTTTGTTGAAAACTCAAAAAATTTCAAATAAATTTACTTGACCCTATTTTTTTTCGTCCGTAACTGTTTATGTTCAGTGGCTCACAGCTTATTTTATGTAGAACATATTTTCATGTTTAATGTTCCATAGCTAAGTAGCAGATAGGAACTTACAAAAAAAAAAAAAAAAAAAAAAAAAAAAATATATAGTATCATTTGAAAGAAAAAACTCTAGTTTTACAAAACTATTTCATTTAATGCAAAAATTTGCACTTAAATAACTTAAAAGTATAAAATAAAAATATAATAAATTTTGTTGCTCACAGCTTATTTTATGCAGCCACTTCTTTTTGGAAAAGTACTTCCATGCAGCGTTGTCCAGTGGACTTTATTTTTTGTATCTACTTCTTTCTAGAAATACCCTACGTACTATTTTTGAATTGATTTTGTTAGTTAATGCATCAATTACAATGTTAATGTGAAATTGGTCCACGCACAGTGTTATATAAAGAAGTATTGGTTATAAACCATTTTAAAACGGTCACTCGCAGCGAAAAATAACTCAAAAGGTTAAAAGATATGCTTCTATGGTACAAGAAATCATGGACAATTAAAGGCAGTGAAGTACCGAATAAACATTTTTACAATCGTGACTGCGAGATATTTTAAGGAAAACAAAGGCCAACCTACGGATCTTAGCACCAAAACTAGTGTTTATAAACCGGTTAACCGGTTAACCGAAAAACCGGTTTTTTCTTCAAATTTCGGTTATTTGCGAACCGGTTAATTTGAAATATTCAATTTCGGTTAACCGGTTTACACGGTTTTTTTGGGTCGGTTAACCGGTTTCAAAAATTTGCTAAAAATATCACTAAATTTCGTCCTTTAGTTGCTTTTTTCTGAATTTAAAATAAAGGAAATATGTTAAAACTACTAAAAATGTGGCTGTTTGAGTTAACAAGTAGTCAGGTGATAGAGCTATTTACTTATGGGAAGTTAAATATATTTTAAAACTGTATGTATAATAAATCAGATAGAAAATTAAGTATTTCGTTTACACAAACTTTAATTTCATGTGAATGAAATTTTACAAAAGAAGAAAGTATGTAACATTACGCCTATTAATGTATGGCTTAAGAAAAAAAAAAATAACATTTTATATGGGATAATAGGAATAAAGATTTCAAAAGTAGAACTAAATAAGTGCTTTAAAATTATTAATAATCTTCTCAAAATAAAAACAAATCTCTTTTCAGCAGAAAAAAATTTATTTATTTTTCCAATTTTATGCAGATATTTTTATTAAATTTGTTTATAAAAATTATATAAACTTTTTCTTGAGAGAAAAACTTTAAAAGCGGTGAATATAAATCATAATATAAAGTACATTATCCTAGATCTAAAGCTTCCTTTTTGTAAAATTTCGATAATTTAATTTTACTTTTTAACCTAGAAAAATGAAAAATAAAAAAAATAAACAAAAAAACTGAAAAAATACTTTCTAGAATAATTTTAGATCATTATAAAGCTTCAGAAAAGGTGCTAAAAGATTCTAAAAGAAGTTGTTTTTATAAATTATATTAAAACTATTCTATAGACTCAAAAAATTATTATAAATTTTCGATGTAAATTAAAAGAACACTGTGCACTTTTTATTATTTGGTTAAACCAATAAGTTGAAAAACACTTTTTTTAACAAAAAATATTTTTATTAAGCTTCAAATTAGAGCATTTATTAAAATATCGGTTAACCGGTTTAACCGATTTTTTAGTAGACGGTTAACCGATAAACCGGTTTTTTAATTTCACCCAATTTTCGGTTAACCGTCAAACCGGTTTTTCTAAAAGTCGGTTTTTTATAAACACTAACCAAAACCGACATCCGGAGTTCAAATTGACTTGGGAAAACAATGTTGCGTCAAAACTTTTTGCCATGCATTGCATCAGCACTATTTTGAAGGTCGAGATTCACGCAGGGAGACTTTTAAATGTTTAAATTGGTGCATTAGGAGCTTTAAAAATAAAACTGTATACTGCATAATTTAAGCTGTGAGCCACTGTATGTCAACATGAATAATATTATATATTTCCTAAAATATCTGTTTCTTCGGAAACTTAATTCAAATACACAGATGGACAGACTAACATCTATATTATTTGATTATCCTACACATAAGGTTTCGGAAAATACATACATAAATATGTATAAAGTTTATAGGTTCACAAACTTTATACATTTCTCATATTTGATGAAGCGAATAACAATAATGACAATTTTAAATATACTAAACGTTCTTGGAAACGCCTCTAATATATAATTCCTATTAAAAATCGTTGTCCTAGAAAATATACATACTATAGCAAAAAAATGCAAAGAATTTTTTTCCCACAAATAATATTATTTTTCCCACAATCATTAGATTTTTTTTTTAATTCTTAAAAATAATACTCATTCAAAAATATATTTTATTTTGTACCACCTACGTATGTAAGTTGATATGAAATTTTCCATAAATATTTTTTCCATTGAAACCCACCTGTTTGTGTAATGTTTTCGCTACAATGTCACTGTGAACATTTATTAAATGTATACATGTGTATGTGTGTAAGCGAACATTAAAAAGGAACACAAAATTAAAGTATGCGCAGTAAAAAGCAAAACACATCCGTTTCCTGTAACCTTAAATACTTTATCTACATACCAACATACATTCACGCATTTTCAATGGCAAGGAATTGTGGATATAAATTATATTGAATTTTGGCACATTTTAATGGAGGGAAACAGTATAAAATGTGTCAGGTAAGAAATTTGCCATTTAATGGTTGACTGTGTATATGTTTGTGAGTTATATAAATCATTTAAATGTACTGACAGTAAAAAGAGCAATTTCTATTGTATTTCTGCTGAAACTCATAATATAACATATATTTGAATTTAACAGATCAACAGGTTATTAGTTGTATAAAATCGATTATGGAAACTATAGAGAAGGGAAATATTTATGAAAAATTTAACATACATATGTTTATAACTGAACTATAGTTTTTAGATTGTAATGAAGAAATATTGTAGCAAAATCTTTTATACGTATCTCTTTAATAATATTAATGATTCAACAAACAACAAATCTTAACCCATTTATGTGTGAGAAATTGATGGCGTATAAGTAATATTGTAATTTAAATTAATATTACGTATACGTCAAATATATCATATAACACAAGGCAACAAAATCAAAAAAAAGTTTGGAGGCTTTAAAAACCACTATACAATTTTGATGTATTGTGGTTCCAGTAGTCCAAATATGGTCCAAATTTTAAATTCTATCGAGAGGTTTTTTTTTTAATTTTTTTTTCTAAAATTATAAATTTTTTTAGACGTTTTTCCACTTAATTAATGATAACTTAAAAAGTGTTAGTCCAATGTTATTGAAATAAACTTAGAAAAATTTATATTTTTATAACATTTAATCCCTTCATATATTGCGTTTCAATCGGTTCATTAGTTTCGGAGTTATAATAAAAAAATTAAACAACAAATACATTTTTTACGTGAAAATAGCAAGTTTTTTTTTTTTTTAAATCATTAAGAATCGAAAACGACAAAACCTGTTCTGACTTATTGCTTTATCGTAAAGCCACATGTAATAGCAACAAAATGAGATATCGGTCATAAAAATCGATTGATTCGTTTCGAATTTAATAGCAATTAAATGAATTCGCTCATTTTCACAAAATTTTAGTTTTTTAAAAATTTCCCCAGTTATGTTGTCATAACTCAAAAACAACTTGTACGATTGTGTTAAACCTAGTTTAAAAAAAATTTTGGCTAATAATATCTTTAAATGATGTATACAATTGTTTTTGATGCGATCAATAGCAGCGTTTGAAAAACTCCAACTGCTATCTAGTTTTTTGGATTGGCTAAAACTACAGCTACTGAAAATTGTCAGTAGTGGTAGACAAAATTATGTATCAATATCAATTAAAATCTTTAAGCTAGGTCATGTTGTTTTTTTATAAGGAGCTGTCAAAGTTAAGAATTTTTTTACATTTTTGAAATATAGTAAAAAATTCAATTTTCATCAGCTTTCAGTGTATTTATTTTAAATAAAAAGTCTTTTAAGGTTAAAATTTAAAATGAAACCATCAACTTCAGATATTTAACTGTACTTTTTTTTAAGTATTTGTAAATTATATTTTGTCCTAATATTTTTGTTATTTTTTTTTTTGAAAATTGTCCTAAAATACACTAATTTTCAAATTTCATGGAATGCAACTTAAAATGTTACAGGATGTTTGTTCTGAAAATTTTCTGAAAAATTGTATATATTGACCACTTTAATATTATGAAAAAAACAAAAAAAAAATCGTGCGCATATATAGCCCGTTTTGAGAAAATAAGTTAAAAAAAAAAACAGTAGATTTCATACAAAAATGAGAGAAGAAGATATAGTCGGTCAAGACCGACTATATGATACCCTACACCATTGCGTATGAGCACACAAATTCGGGAAGTGGATTTATATTAGAGCTGCAGACCAACACTTTAATTAAATCTAAAATAAAATAAAGTACAGAATAATGGGTTAATAATAATATATTGATGATTTTATGCATTATAGGGCGATTTCCGAAAGTGGGTTTATATGGGAGATATGGTAAATTATGGACCGATTCTCATAAATTTTAACAATGTAGTTTCTACTTATATAAAACTTATTTGAGTCGAATATTAACTTAATACTATCTTTCGTATGTGATTTATGCACGTTAAAGTGATTTTCGGAAGGGGGGTTTATATGGGAGCTATGGTCAATCGTGGACCGATTTTCATAAAATTTGGTACAAAGATTGGTACTTACACAAAACTTCTTTTGACCGAATTTCATTAAAATATTCCTAATATTAAGACATTTTTAAGTGTGAAAACTCTATTCCGGGGGTACACTTGTATGGGGGGTAGGTGAAATAATGGACCGATCATAACCAATTTCGTCCTTGTATCATAAAAGTACCACCTGCCAAATTTCATTCAATGCACAAGGTTTACATGGACAGCCAGCCGTCCAGCCAGCCAACCAACCAGCCGTCCAGCCAGATGGACGGACGGACATCGTTAGATCGATTTAAAATATGATTCTGAGTCGATTGGTATACTTTAAGGTGTTGGATAACTCATTCTATGCGTTACAAACATCATCACAAACACATAATACCCCAACCACCTATGGTGGTGTAGGGTATAAACAGCTTAAGTGTAGACACTTTCTTTGCTTTATCAAACTTTAAACAGTGGGGAAGAATCGAAATAAATCTGTAATTTCTAATAGGCTGGTTGGATTTGCATGAAATTTCACAAAGGTATAGCAGAGGTCAGTAGCATTTTGAGTTTAGAAGCAGGATCCAATGTAAGCATCAGGATCGGAACTATGGAGGTTCAAAATAGGGTACTAGTGTCATAGAAAATATTAAACCACTAGCGAATTTTCGTTTCTTACCCGATTTCCAAGATTTTTAGATTGTCTTAAAGTCCTTGATAAATCCTTTAGAAAACATGCTTGCATATACTACTTATCATATAAATTTTTTGAGTTATATACAATTGAAATTTTAACAATCTCAATTTTACTAGATCATGGTCAAGATTTTTCTATATATAGCCAAAAATTTTCAACCGATTTTAGTATATTTTATGTAATTGGTTAAAAAGCAAAATTATCTATCGAACAAAGAGTCGAGTGAATTGGAAAGTTTGCAAAAATTAACAAGCAGACGGACAGATGAACGGACATTAGAATTCTTAAAAAAAAAAATCTTAAAATTCGAAAGATATTTTTTTCTGCTTCTCGATTAATATGAAAACCAAATGAAGGTATTAAAATTTTGATATCACATTTTCCTGAATTAAGTGGCATTATCGACCTATTTAACGGACGGACATTACCATGCTGCCAAAAAATATTTTAGAATTTTAAAAATGCCCTTTTTTACTAACTAATAAATATAAAAAATAGAATGTGATCATCAAAATTTGGATATCACCTTTTCCTGATTTAAGCGTAATTTTCGTTCCATTTAACCTAAATGTATAGACGGACGGACATTACCATTCAGCCAAAAAGCATCTTGTAATTTTAAAAATGCATTTTTTTTCTTACTAATAAATAGGAAAATTAAGCGTGATCATAAAAGTGTTGATACCGCCCTTCTCTGAATTATGCATAATTTTCGACCCATTTAAATCTAATGTATAGACCAACGGTTCTCAAATGGGGGTCCGCGACCCACAAGGGGTCCGTAAGGACATTCGTGGGGGGTCGCGAAGACTTCTTGAAACATATTCTTAAACATACAATTTTTTAATATAATTATTATTTACAAATTAAAATGAAAATTCCAATAAAAACATGAAACTATTTAAAAATGGAAATACATCTTTTTACAAAATATATCCAAATTAAAGACAAGCGTAAAGTTTTTTCTAAAATGAATTCTTTTTAGAAACTAGTAATGAAGAAACCTTTAATTGAAAATATTATGCTTCAAAAAGACTACTATAATCAAACCAATAGAGTGTCGATATAGGAACACCCCCCGAATGATGCGTAAAAATTTGCTTGGGTTATGGGTCCTATACATTTTAGTTAAAAAAATTTTTTAATCGAAATAGGTATGAAAAAATTCGTAATTTTGTGCTGGTAATGCGAAAAAAATATTTTAAAATTTTTTTCTGTGGGATTTTGTTTCGCTAGAAAACGTTTTAAGACATTTGATGAAAAATTTTTTGCACAAATTTAGAAAATCATATATTATCAATAGTACTTATTACTACAATGCTAATTTTTAATATTTTAGCCATAAAGGGAAGAAAATTATAAAATTCTTATCAATTAAAAAAACATCGAATTTTATTACGATTTAGAAACCAACATTTTTGCGAAAATTTGTTAAAATATTTTTTTTTTTTTATAATTATAACTCTATAATATTTTTTTAGACGAAATTTTCTAGACCTGTGACTTTCAATCGATGGTAGGGAACTAAAGATCAATTTTAAAATTTTTTTAATAATTTTCCCATATTAAGTAAATTTTTACGCATCGTTTGAGAAATCTTCCTACAAAATGTTTGTCTATGGGACACTTCTGTCCAATGACGCAGTATAAAGAAAACTTTACGATGTGGCTGGAAAAACAATTAATTAAAAAGATAAATATGTAGTTCACTTAAATTTGATGAAACTATAGTTTTTTCGCATGAAATTATACTTTTATTTTATCTTTTTTTACAATTTTTTTTAGTACACAAAAATTTTATTCATCGATAAGTTTCCCGGCTATATGAAGAAAAATTGCTTAAGCAACTTTATAATTTAAAACAGAAAGTACTATCAATGTTAGTATTAAGAAAGCACCAGGTTCATTTTAAAAAAGAGTTGAAGTTCGTTGAATTTAATTTTGAATCAACAGATTTAAAAGCATCTTAAATAGTTGAAATATAGCAAAGTATATCCGCTTGTTCGCTCCGAAGCCCTAAAAATATTAAACAAATTTTCTTCAACATAAATTTTTATGTAAAAATATCTTTTTTACTCTTTTGTCCCTCAAAACTGAGATTCGATCTTTTGTGGACGCAGAGAATATTAGAAATATTATACGAAAAAGTCTCTTAATATTAAAGGAAAACAATGTAAAAATTATTAATAATATTTTTAAAATTACTTTATTACTTTAGTTGTAGTGGGTCGCGCTTCCATTACAATGTCAAAAGGGGGTCGCGAAGCGAGGTCTTGTGAGAACCCCTGGTATAGACGGACGGACAGACATTACCGTTCTGCTAAAAAGAGTTTTTAAAATTCTAAAATTTATTTTTTTTAACTAATAATCCATAAAAAATAAAACGTGATTATTAAAATATTGATATCACCTTTCCCTGCATTAATCGCCATTTTCGACCACTTTTACCCCAAAGACGGACGGACGCACATCGTTAGATCGACTTAAAAAGTGATTTTAAGTCAATTGGTATACTTTAAGGTGGGTGTTGGGTAATTTATTTACGTTACAAATACACTGGTCGAAAAAAAATTCTTTTTTCGAGCTCCTCCAAAAAAAAAAAAAAAAAATATGTAGACTAGATGGAAATCCGCATGCTAAACTCGAATCAGCTTCCAGTTTTTTTTCCATCAGGTCAGGATTTTTTTGTATGGGCGTGTCTAATATTGTGCCCTAAATATGCCGATTACTCGAGTATATTTCACTATTACTTGAGAACAGTATGCACGATTTATATAAATGATATACCACGATATGCGGAATAAAATTAGCTTTAAATCGCTTTATTGTCAAATTTTTATCCGCTCAGTAGTTTAGGAGATATTTCAAAAAAAGTGTCGGAAAAAATCTTTTCATGCAAAATTCAAGATTTATTTTTTTTACTAAAACTTTTTTTTTTTTTAAGTGAAAACATCAAAAATATTTAAGTTTATCACTTTTATCTCAAATATTTAATTTAAGAAATAACAAGCTTAAGTTCAATATTATTACTGCATTAAAAATATACCTACTATTATTGCAATATCCTTTGCATATTAAGTTAGACGAAATTCATCATTTAAATTAACCCTGAAAGGTTATACTTACTTATTTTTATGAAGAAATTTTAAGAGAAAAACTATAGACAATTTATTTTTGAAAAATTCTTAAATTAACACACATGAAATAAAATAAGAAAATATCTATTATTCTGATATCAAAATACTGTTTTAGTAAAAAAAAAAAAAAAAACAAAACTGGCAACGTTAAAAAAATGCCTCATCGATTGAATGAGGTGTAACCTTGTAGAGTTAATTGAACCTAGTCGGTATAACAAATATTCTATATACAAACAATGTACTTATAAACATATGTATGTATGAATACAGTTCCACTTGATTTGCATAAATATTTTTTTCTGAGAAATATAAATTTTGAGTATTAAGACAAGATAGTAGTAACTCTTCCAAAAATTATTAAATTGTAAATATAGATATAATACAATGACGTATAATATTACAAGAGGAATTTTAAAAGAATTATAGTAGTACATATGTATGGGCTATTATCAAAAATTTTTGATTTTAGCCCTTCAAAAAAATATTAATTTTTTTTGATGGCACATTAAAACCCTTTTACATATAAAGTGACTCAAATGCATGTAGAATCAATTCGCGTTAATTATTTCCTTTGAGGGGCGCGAAAGTTATGGCAGTTGAACAAATAAAAATTTGTACAAACTAGAAGTTTATGTACAATTCTGGTAAAATTACACATAATATCAAAACCTATTGAGTTATTCAAATAAAATTTATGATATTTTCAATGTTTGATGGTATTAATGCAGCATATTTTAGGGTTTCCTAGTAAAATTTAAAAAATTTTCTTTTCAATAAAAATTTGTTAAAAATTTTTTGAAAAATTTGGATCGATTCTAAGTTATTTCTCCATACATTGAATGAAAATATATTTTGTTAGAGTTTATTACATAGAAATGATTTTTAATATTGTGATTATTTTTTAACACAAGTAAATATTTTTTGGTCCATAAAATGTTTATCTATCGAAATTTTTTGATGCGCCTCCGCATTATTATTACACAGAAAAAAGTAAAAATGGACTTCAATTACGAAATTTGTAATATTAATTAATTTTTAATTGATTTTGCTCCAATCATCAAAATGATAATATTAATAACTAGAATAATTGATATTATTATTACTTCTTTTCCTTAAATAGATGCAATGAACTAAACATTTTTGAAAATTTACTTAAATTTATTTTATTTCTGTACTTGTATAGACAAATATTTAATTTTTCTTTATATTTTATTAACAGCTGTCAATTTATTAAAAAACAAAACTGTAAATCAATTAGAAAATTAATTATATTAATAAATCATTTAATTCAGGGGTTCTCACAAGACCTCGCTTCGCGACCCCCTTTTGACATTGTAATGGAAGCGCGACCCACTACAACTAAAGTAATAAAGTAATTTTAAAAATATTATTAATAATTTTTACATTGTTTTCCTTTAATATTAAGAGACTTTTTCGTATAATATTTCTAATATTCTCTGCGTCCACAAAAGATCGAATCTCAGTTTTGAGGGACAAAAGAGTAAAAAAGATATTTTTACATAAAAATTTATGTTGAAGAAAATTTGTTTAATATTTTTAGGGCTTCGGAGCGAACAAGCGGATATACTTTGCTATATTTCAACTATTTAAGATGCTTTTAAATCTGTTGATTCAAAATTAAATTCAACGAACTTCAACTCTTTTTTAAAATGAACCTGGTGCTTTCTTAATACTAACATTGATAGTACTTTCTGTTTTAAATTATAAAGTTGCTTAAGCAATTTTTCTTCATATAGCCGGGAAACTTATCGATGAATAAAATTTTTGTGTACTAAAAAAAATTGTAAAAATAGATAAAATAAAAGTATAATTTCATGCGAAAAAACTATAGTTTCATCAAATTTAAGTGAACTACATATTTATCTTTTTAATTAATTGTTTTTCCAGCCACATCGTAAAGTTTTCTTTATACTGCGTCATTGGACAGAAGTGTCCCATAGACAAACATTTTGTAGGAAGATTTCTCAAACGATGCGTAAAAATTTACTTAATATGGGAAAATTATTAAAAAAATTTTAAAATTGATCTTTAGTTCCCTACCATCGATTGAAAGTCACAGGTCTAGAAAATTTCGTCTAAAAAAATATTATAGAGTTATAATTATAAAAAAAAAAAATATTTTAACAAATTTTCGCAAAAATGTTGGTTTCTAAATCGTAATAAAATTCGATGTTTTTTTAATTGATAAGAATTTTATAATTTTCTTCCCTTTATGGCTAAAATATTAAAAATTAGCATTGTAGTAATAAGTACTATTGATAATATATGATTTTCTAAATTTGTCCAAAAAATTTTTCATCAAATGTCTTAAAACGTTTTCTAGCGAAACAAAATCCCACAGAAAAAAATTTTAAAATATTTTTTTCGCATTACCAGCACAAAATTACGAATTTTTTCATACCTATTTCGATTAAAAAATTTTTTTAACTAAAATGTATAGGACCCATAACCCAAGCAAATTTTTACGCATCATTCGGGGGGTGTTCCTATATCGACACTCTATTGGTTTGATTATAGTAGTCTTTTTGAAGCATAATATTTTCAATTAAAGGTTTCTTCATTACTAGTTTCTAAAAAGAATTCATTTTAGAAAAAACTTTACGCTTGTCTTTAATTTGGATATATTTTGTAAAAAGATGTATTTCCATTTTTAAATAGTTTCATGTTTTTATTGGAATTTTCATTTTAATTTGTAAATAATAATTATATTAAAAAATTGTATGTTTAAGAATATGTTTCAAGAAGTCTTCGCGACCCCCCACGAATGTCCTTACGGACCCCTTGTGGGTCGCGGACCCCCATTTGAGAACCGTTGATTTAATTAAATTCCAATATAAAGTTAATTAATAATTTTATTAAAATATTATTTGAAATATTTTTTTCTGTGTAAGCATAATAAACGCCTACTAATTATGTCAATTGTAGGTAATTTCATGCTATCCACATGATGTGCCTTAGCAAAATGTGTTTTGACAAAAGTGTCCCGTTTTCAACTATCAGCGTCATTTGACTTATTTATTTATGTGCAATTTTGCATAATTTTCAAAAAGTCCATAAAATACTTGTATGAAATCTATTTTTAATGCTCCTCTGATTTTGTTATGTAAAGTAACAAAAAACTAAGTTCACGCAGTAATTCAAACAATTCCATATGAAAATGTGAATGTGCCTCGCGAAAAACTGATTTTTTGAACAATTTTCGCACTTGTTTACCAAAATTTGAGACTATATACTACGTTGACAAATATGCACAATTACAGCAAGTATCAATCCCTATCCCAAATTTTGTATTCGGTTGAGGGGTGCACAAACTCCGCCCAAAAAACTGAAAAATTTAAAAAACTAAAAATTTTTTTCATCATAACTTGACTACCCTGTATTTAATTGTTAAAAGTCTGCACAACAACAAAGATGGTGCAGAATTTATCTGTAAAATCCGATTAGTTTACTTATGATAGAATGAGATCAAAAAGTATAAACGCGCGAACAAAAATTTTAGATGAATCTGAAAAACTTAAGCTATTTTTCTATGTTCTTGAACTTTGAACAACAATCATGATTATAAAAATAAATCTATTGTGCCAAAATTGTGCACTTTACTAGTTTCAAGTCTTGTGAGTTCAGATCAGTAACCAATTTGTTTAAAATAGCATTACCACAAAACTTATTAAGGATTTAAGTCAGTTTCAGCCAGGTTAAAAATTTTTGATAATGGCCCATATGTATATTTAATAGAAATGCAAATACAATGTCAGACAAAACATTTTTAATCAATTCTTTCTTATAATATTAATGTTTAATATTTTTGATTAAAAAATGAGTTAAACGTTTTGCTTTTTTATTTTTTGAATATAAATAGGTTCACATTTATAAATACAAAAAATGTGTTTATAATTTTGCTTGAACAATTTAAAACAGCACTGTAAGTATCATACATAGTGCATCACGTAAAAATTTTTCCAAAAATTGCAATACAGTAGACGCTCACAAATTAGAGCTTTCAGTAATTCGAACGTTCAGAAATTAGAATCAGTGTATGCAATACATTAAACGCTCTGAAATTCGAATTTAAAATTCTAATTTCCGAGCGTTTTTTTTTTTTTTTTTTGTTATTTGAACACAAGAAATCTCCAATTTATTTTTATTCTGTTTGAACATAGTAAAACTAAAAAGGGGAATCACCAAATAATATATGTTTACTCCCTATTTGTTGTTTTTTTTTTTTGTCGCATTTATGTATATTTGTGGCTAGTTTATTTGCGAAATTTGATACGCGTGTACATATTTTGGCAGTCTCTATTAAAAAGTGAAAGAGTATCATTAGAAATGTCAAATAAACGAAAATAAAAACACTTTATCATTGTAAACTAAAGTCAAAATATTAGAAAAGGTTGACAAAGGAGTTCAGGGGAAGTGGTTAGCCCTAGATTTTAATATGACAACATCTTCAATCAGCTACATCAAATCACATAGAACAGCATTATTAAATGCTGTTTCCAACACATATCAGGAGGCAAGCAATAAATCTTTGCACAGCGCTGAATATCTTAAAATGGAAAGTCGTCTGTATGAGTGGTTTTTAAATCAACGAGAAAAAAAGTGTACACTGATTGGGCACATACTTAAACAGAAAGCTAAACAAATATTTAAAGAGGAATATCCCGATAAAGATGAAAATGCATTCCGTGCAAGTGATGGATGGTTTACCAAATTTAAGAAACGACACGGTATCCGTTTTTTTTTTTAAATTTGTGGCGAGATTCTTTCCAGTGATGTTGCTTCAGTCACTCCTTTTATTCATCGATATCGTGCAAAGGTCGCTGAGATGGGGTTAATGGAATCACAAATATATAATGTCGATGAAACCGGATTATTTTTTCGTTGCCTACCAGACAGAACATATGTCTCTGCTTTTGAATAAAACGCCCCTGGACATAAAATTCAAAAAGACAGAATTTCAGTCCTACTTGGTGCAAACTCTGATGGATCACATAAATTAGTTCCATTGGTAATTGGAAAAGCAAAAAACCCCAGGTGTTTTAAAAGTTTCAATAATCCTCTGCATTACAACTTTTCACAAAATGCTTGGATGACTTCTCGGATTTTTTACGAATGTTTTCACCGAATATTTATTAAAGAGGTAAGAACAAATATTAATTTCAGGTTCAGTAATTTTAAAACATTTAAAATTTACAGGTGATCCGCTTTTCTCAGGAAAATAATTAGCCACCGAAAGTCATTTTGCTTATAGATAATTGCTCCGCTCATGCACCCATTGAGAAACTTAAAAGTGACGATGGAAACATAGCTGCATTATTCTTTCCACCAAATGTAACAGCAGCTTTACAACCAATGGATCAAAACCCTATTAAGTTAACAAAGCTCAATTGCAGAAGTATGTTTCTTTCTCAATTAATTGCTGAAGGTGGTGAACTGAAGAATCATTTGAAATCCCATTCAATCCGCAATGCAATATTATTACTGAAACAAGCTTGGGTTGAGGTACCACAAAGTATTATGAAGAAATCTTGGTCAAAGTTTTCCAATTGGGACTCTAACCAATACGACAGCGACGATGACGTGCTAATAGCGTAATTATTGCAAATAGATCAATACTGCAACGAAGCTATTCAGAGAACTCAAGCTCTTTTAGAAGAAATAGCTCCAAGCGATTACATTGGTATAGAAGACATCGACAGATGGAATGAAGATGTGTTTGATGACGGATTTGTATATGTTTTCAGTAGCGATGGTGAGATATAAATGTATTACTGTATAGCAGCAAAGACGATGTTGTTGAAGTCTCACCAGTTGTCTCTAATACTACAGCCACTTAAAGCGTAAATAATTTAATAAAATGGTGCAATAAAAGTGAATTGTTTTCCACTAAGCACATAAGCAATATTTTGGCTCTCCGTATTGATATTTCGGATTCGATGAAACCAAACAAATATAACTGATTATATGTCAAACAAAGATTAGTTGTAAATTTGGCCATTGTGCAGTCTATCACTCCAATAACTTTTAGCTTTATTATTTAATTTTTTTTTTTTTTTTAAATACATATGTAAAATATTTTAGTTTTTTTGACTGAATTGTTATGTTTTTTAATTTAATTTATAACGAGAGAAAAAGATATAGTCGGTCAAGCCCGACCATATGATACCCTACACCATTGTGTACAGTATAATTCGGGGAGGAGTCCTTTATTAGACTTGGAGTCAAATGTGGACATACTAATACAGAATATAACGTTAATGCTGACATTTATATGAATTTATTCACCTTTGGGTGATTCCCGAAAGGGGGCCTTATATGGGAGCTATGGTAAATTAGGGACCTATCTTTGTAAAATTTGGCACTATAATTTATATTTATATAAAACTTATTTCTGTCGAATATTAACTTGATACTAACATTTTAATAGGATTTATGGTCGTTAAAGTGATTTTAGGAAGAGGGGTTTATATGGGAGCTATGGGTAATTATAGACCGATCTTTTTAAAATCGGCACACTTATTTAAACTTATATGAAACTTATATGTGCCAAATTTCATTAAAATATTGCTATATTTAAGGGATATATGATCGTAAAACCCTTTTCCGAGAGGACATTTGTATGGGGGCTAGGTGAAATAATGGACCGATCATAACGAATTTCAATAGGCTTCGTCCGTGAAACCTGTGTACCAAACTGCATAAATTTTGGTTCAAAATTGCGACCTGTAGTTTGATTACAAGGTTTACATGGACGGACAGACGGTCAGACGGACGGACGGACGGACATCGTTAAATAAACTCAGAAAGTGATTCTAAGCCGATTGGTATAAATTAAGGTGGGTCTTAGACCAATATTTTTGGGTGTTACAAACATCAGCACAAACGCATAATACCCTCCCCACCTATGGTGGTGTAGGGTATAAAAATACATTTAATGTATTGGACTGAATTGTTACGTTTTGTTTTCTTTTTTTTTTATCAAATAAAATTGAATTAAAGAAATTAAAAAGTGTTTTATTTTAGTTTTTGGAAGTAAATTTACAAAATTTTTTATTTTTTATTCGAAAAAAATAAACGTCCAGAAATTAGAATAATTCAGAAATTAGAATTGCCTCAAAAACAAATCGGTTCTAATTTGTGAGCGTCTACTGTATGACAAACTTTCATTGTAACTTATTCATACAATATGCAAACTTGTACAAAAATAAACAGAATGGAAATATAAAGTATTTTGATTATTTTTTTTTTTCAAACTTAAAATTGTTATTGTTTTTATTTTAGAAAATTGCATATAAACGTATTACTGTATTTGTTTGTATATTATATGAATATATACGGTATACTTCTATGCACTTTAATATTCTTCAACAAATATTGTAGAAAGTGTCATCCGTTTTCACTTTCTATAATACTCTGAGGTGAGAGAGTCCAAACAACGTCATTCTTCGATATGCTGAAATCAGTTTTCTCAGATAACAGAGATATGTTTTGTACATTAGAGAGATCAAAAATTATTTTCTATTGTACTTGAAATTATGTTAATTTTTAACAAATGGCCAAAAAAAAATTAGTAGTTGAAGTTATTTAAATGGTTTTTTGAAAGATGAATTAAATAAAGTCGTTTAAAAAATGTACTTTTTTCATAAAAACTACAATCCAACATTTTTTTTTTTAGCTGGGCAGAAAACATTTTAGTGTCAAATTAATTTCAATATATTTCCTGAATAAATACCGTCAATAAATTAAAAAAAACCTTGCGTGACATTTTTTTTATTAATCGATTAAAATAAAACTTTATTCTTAAATACACCATTTTCGAAAAATACAAACCTAAATCAATTAAAATATTTTTTATTAAACATTACTTTTTTGAAATATATAAAGAAAACATTTTAATTAATAATAATTTCAGAATGATTTGAACATTTTTCACGTCTAGATGAATTGAGACTCTTATTTCGGAATACATTATAAATTACAAAATATTTAAGAAAACAATTTTCCCTCATATACCTCAGGACTTATTCCCGAAAAAGAAAATTAAGTATATGTAAAGAATCAATATTCAAGCGTATCTTTTTAACTATAAGAGATAACTTAGGTGATTAAGATTAATTTTCTTTATCTTTATACTTTACAGAAATATAAAAATCTTTGAAATCGGACTTGATTTCATACTCGAGATATTTAACTTTGACACTCTCTAGCTTATCTTGTGTTATCACAGAGTGATTACAAGATGAATTTTCTGAAAGCTTAGGTCCTCCTCTATAACTCTTCCATACATTTTATTTCGATCCAACCAGTAGTAGAATAATTAGCAAAAATTTTGCGTTTGGTCCCACTATGCAGTGTTGAATTTATTTATACATTAATTTTCATATTAAATTCTCTTTTCTCAGTTAGAAATCGGAACCTCAGTGTAATATATGTTTATATGTGTATACGCTTGCCAATGCCAGGATATATAATATTATAATAATAAAAATATGCAAAAAAAAAAAAAAAAAAAAAAAAATCTTTATAAAAATATATGATTAACATTTTGACGCTTTTCCTTTCCCTAATTGAAATTAAAGATTTGAAGCTGTTAGAATCTGGTGGGTTAATAGTAATTAAAGTATCTAATTAGTAAAATTAAAAAAAAAATGAAATTGAAAAATGATTCGGCTGTGCGGAATCTTTGATACCCTTCACCATCTTACCGACAAATAATTAAATTTTCGCCTTAACGTATGCTTTCATTATTTCACATTTATAAATCTACATTTTTTTTTCAAACTACGAAAATTTGAATACGAAAAAAAAAACAATCATAACAAGCTTTGCTTTTGAAAAATAAACAACAACAATTCCATATTTATTTATTTTTGTACAAACTGCATATACAAAGAACAACAACACTGTCATTATATTAATGCTGTTGCTAACTAAACTACTTGCCTATACAATAGAGTGCCCCGAGAATAGCGTTCTTCGAGATTTCGATTTAAAAACACCCCTCAAACGATGCGTAAAAATTAGCTGATTATGGGAAAAATATTAAAAAAATTTTCAAAATTAGTCTTCAGTTCCCTACCAGCGATTTTAAAATAATGGGTCCCATACATTTTGGTAAAAAAAAAGTTTCGATTTTTTAATCGAAATGGGTATCAAAAAATTCGTAATTTTATGCTGGTTATGGAAAAAATATTTTAAAAATTTTTCCAATGGGATTTTCGTTCGCTAGAAGACTTTTTAAGGTATTTTGATGAACAATTTTTTTAAAAAATCTGGAAAATTACATATTATCAACAGTTTTTACTACAATGCAATTTTTTAAAATTGTAGCCTTAAAAGGAACAAAATTATGAAATTCTTATCTATTTTTTAAGAAAAATCTTTGTTTGCATGATGTAGTAAAATGACGGCTTATGGACCAAAATTTTTGCGAACAAATTTTAAATATTTTTTCTATAATTGGCTTAAAATTACGAATTTTTTGTTACCAATTTGAAGACTAAACTCAATACTATTTTTTGGACGAAATGCTCCAGACCCGTGACATTCAATCGCTGATAGGGAACTGAAGATCAATTTAAAAAATGTTTGTAATATTTTTCCCATACTCAGCTAATTTTTAGGCATAGTTTGAGGGGTGTTCCTACAAAATTTTTGTCTACGGGACACTCTACTATACAATGCTTAATATACAAGTTTGTGTGTGTATTTATATTCTTAAGAGATTTGTTTTTGACCCATAACTCTGTTGATTATGAACGAATTTGGTTTATTAAAAAAACCGAAATTTTATAAAAATCGTTATGACTAGGGCTTCAAAAATAAAAAATGCGTTTTACCCGATATCTCAGTTATTACTGAACCGATTTCTTTCATTTTTTCAGAGCAAAAATGCAGATAATAATTTCCGAGCCCATTTTCAAAAAACGAAGTCACCGGTATAAGCAGAGGCTTCAGAAACTGGAAAACCGCTTCTAAAAACCGGTTTTTTAAGCATATCTCCGCAATGTATGAACCGATCTTGCTGAATTTCAATAGCAAAATTTTCGAAAGGATTTCCGATCGTTTGATATATATATATTATATATGCCAGTTATCGGTGGGCTTCATAAACGCCATTTCAACCGACACACGGACGGACATGGTTCTATTGTCATCACTTCTTACAAGGATCCCGAAAATATAAACTTTTTTTCTCTCCGACGAAAATTGTGGAAATTACAAACGGAATGACAAACTTATATATACCCTTTACACCTGTGGTGAAGGGTATAAAAATTATCACTATCACTAATTAATTTTAGTGGATTTTTTTTTTTATTTCACTACCACCATGCTTAGTGATGCTGATATTTTTCAACTCACCACTAAAAAAAAAGATTGTAGTTAAAAATGTTGGACTTTTTTAAACTGAAAATTTAGTGGACTACCCCCAACTCTGGTACGAAAAAAAACACTGTATATCTACTTAATTTAAGGTAAACATGGGTATTATCACTTAATTGTTAATAAAATCAAGATTTTGGCATCAATTTTGATGATACATTTTCAGATTAAGGTGATAAATTGAAATATTTTTGATGCTTTCATTTCAGTTAAAGTGGCTTGAAGATACTTTTACTCCGCGTCTTTTGGTGTATCACTTATGTCAATCCTGCACACCGTTCTTGAGTTATGGTAAAATATGCTTGAGTAATAGCCTTATTATGGACGAAATATTAGACATGCAATCCAGACCTGAAAGCAGATTCGTGTTTAACGTATCAAAATCCACCAAGTCCAACTATTCGTCTCTGGGGAGGACTTTTTTTGCCGACCAGTGTAATCGTAAACATTCCAAAATTATGACGTTTTAATGATATCCCCTTGACATAAGTTCTTTGAAAATTATTTATATTTTTCAATTTATTTTTCAAAAGAAATAAATTAATACAAGTAGCACTTAGTAAAACAATTTGTATAAAGAATTCCAAAAATATTAAAAGGATACATAAAGAAAACTATGAAAAACAATTCGTAGAAAAATAATTTCATTATTTAATTCATTTTAACAGACAATTGTTTATTCGCTTTATGAAATGTAAATTAAATTTAATGAATATTCATATACCCATTGTCCAAATACCTTCTGTTTATTTATAATAATTGTACACAAATATAAAATTTCTCTTTTTCATCACATTTCAATATTTATTTTATGAAATTCCCAGCAAAAACTTGGTACTGGCATGTAGTTACGGATGTAGTTACTTTTCAATGATAACAACATATTGTCTGCATTACATGAAAGTAGATTAGTAACTACTTACTTTTAACCTGATATGTAATCAATTACTTGATGTCAGATTTTTGGAAATGTTACTTTTTGTTATTTTTTATCAAACTTTTCATTTAAATTATAAAAATTATATATTTTAAAAGTGGCTAAAATATATTACATGTTGAAAAAAAATTTCATTTCGACAATTCAGTTTTAAATTATAGTCTGTAATTTGAATATATTAAATTATTTGTTTTAAATAAATTTAAAAAAAATATATATATCAGCTTTTTATTTTTCCATACTTCAGTACTTATTTGTAAACGATACTGTAACTAGTTACTATTCGTTCTGCTAATAATGACTTCTGTAATACCTTGAAATTAATGAGTTATTGCATAGCTTCAAAGTAATTAGTTCTTGTAATGACATCTTAGTAACGACATTCTGAAATGCCTACCTATAATAATATAAGTAGTTGCCTCTAATGAAATCACCGTGTTAAAATAATGAGTTATTCATCTAATTTGTAAGTAGTAAAAAGCCATTGTATTAGCTTCTTAACTGATTACATGGCAAGCAAAGTTTTTGCTGGGTTGTTATAATGTGGAAAACAACTTGAATTTATTTATTGCCAGCAAAGTATAAAAGTGATGAATTTTATATCAATGAAATATAAATTGTGTGGTCAGCTATCTTTTTGCCGAAGTAATATTTTTAAAATATTGCTGCAACATTAACCCATTTTGATTAATATAAATCTATTATTTTACAAATGCTTACGATTTTTATGCATGTGTGTATTGCTATACAAAAAAAAAAAAAAAAAACATTTTAAAGATGAATAACAGAAAAGAATCGAGATAATGAATCGATATGTGTAAATGTTTGTATGTTTGACAGTTATGATTTATTTTTTATTTTTGTATGTTATTTAAAAAAATTCCGTACTTTTCTTCAAAACTTATTTTAAATATATAATGAATAAGCTTAATAATATTTTAAGAAACATTTGTCAATATAAAAAACGTGATAATTTGCGTGTGAATTTTCACATGCCTGGAATGATTCTTACAGTTGTGATGAGAATTAGAGCATGTGAATAATTTAAAAAGAATTATTTAAAATTGGGTGTCCATAAAGCGAAAGGACTGCGCATGAAAAAATCCGTGCGTGCTCTTGGGCTTATAACTTTTGATGTGATAAAAAATTAATAATTCTGTTAATTGGTTTGTATTTGCCATTATGCTCACTTGCCATGTGCTAAGTTTCATGATAATAGCAAAATTGGTTTTTCTTAAAATGAAAGTTTAATAAAAAACACATAAACACACAATTAAAATTTTTCATGAAATCTTACATTTGTCATATAAAATAATTGCAAGGAAGGCTGTTGTGCCGTAAAATACAGTTTCTTGAGTCATAACATTATACAAAGACGTCATGATCACTGAATGGTAACCTGGTAATGGAAGACAAATAGTATCTTCAGGCTGTAGGACTCAGGCAAAATAGAAAGGATTTTGGGAGAAATTCACCTCATCTCTGGGAGAAAAGTGTCACAAAAAGGTAATTGCTTTGAATCTTTATCAGAAAATTTGAAAGGAAGTCTAGCCTGAAGACTTATAGTATAAGAAAAAAATCCTAATAGAAACGCAAGCAAGAATTTGGAGGTAAAAAAATAACATGAATGTTCTTCGGACGAATTTTTTGCAAAAATTTTGTTTCTGTATAGTAGACGATGAAACGATCGTGCAAGGTGACTTTTTTCAACTTCCTAGCCAGGAATCCTATATCGCAGATGCTAGAGGGATTATGGCAGAAAAATTTCGTGTATCAAAGAAATCAAAATTCCCAACAAAGTTTTTGATTTGGGAATTCATATGCATACGCAAGAATGAAGCACTTCATTCTTAAAAAATGGTTGCATTAAGACAGATATATACGTGAATGAGTGCCTTTGGAAATGACTTCTCCCTTTCCTAATAAAATTCAGTATATTCCCTGTTTTCTGGCCTGTTCCCGCTTTTTCTCATTGCAACAACAAAACAGTGGAGTTTTAACAAAGAAATTATAAGAGTTTGTACCGATAGAGGCTAATTCATCAAATTGTCCGAAACTCCATGCAATTGAAACATATTGGACTCTAGTAAAAAATAATTTAAAAGACATTAAAAGCTCAGCATAAAATGAAATATAGTTTAAAAATATGTGGACTTATTCGAGCTAAAAAGTCATCGAAACACAATAAAACTTTTAATTGGAAGAATTCTGGAAAATATCAAATATTTCCTTAAAAACCAACAGAAAAATATTTATTCTTTTATGTTTAGAATTTAAACATAACAGTCATTAATAAAAATATCACTTTAAAAAAATTCGCCCACTGGTTTAGTTTCTATAGGCAGATTTGCATGCACGGATTTTTTCGTGCGCAGTCCTTAAGAAGTGTTTGTAACCGTGAATAAATTTTTAAGTATAGCCCCTTAACTGAAAAAAAGCTCTCAAACGTCATTCATCTTATGCTCTAAAAAAACGAATGTAACAATTTTGTGATAATGATTGTCAAAATTAATAAATCAAGAAATATAAACAAAATTTGGTATTTATTTTGGGAAACGCGAACGAAAAATATGGGTTGTTGATTTTATGAAGACTTTTACAGTTTTTATTTTATTTTTAGAAAAATTGTAAAAGAAAAAAATGTGCACATAATCCTCTTACTTATTAGGAAATTACACCAGTACACATACAAAAATTGCTTTTGGCATTTAATATTTCGCTAGAGCAGGGGTTCTCACAAGACTTTGCTTCGCGACTCCCTTGCAATGGAAACGCGACCCACTACAACTTTTACTAATTTAAAAATCAGAAAAAATGTAAAGATAAAGTAATTTTAAAAAATAATATTAATAATTTCGACATTATTTTGCTTGAATATTAAGAGACTTTTTCGTATAATATATCTAATATTCTCTGCGTCCACAAAAAATCGAATCTCTTTTTTGAGGGACAAAAGAGTGAAAAAAGATATTTTTACATAAAAATGTATGTTGAAAATTTTTTTTTTAAATATTTTTAGGGCTTCGGAGCCAATAAGTGAATAAACTTTGAAAGGACTTTCTGTTTTTAAATTATAAAGTTGTTTAAGCAAATTTTCTTTATATAGCCGTAAACTTATCGATGAAATAAATGTTTTGTGTACTGAAAACGAATTTATAAAAAGTTCTTGGCATAATATATTTTTATTTATATTTTTATAAAATAAAAGTAGAATTTCATGTGAAAAAACTATAGTTTCATAAAATTTAAGTGAACTACATATTTATCTTTTTAATTAATTGTTTTCCCTGCCATATCGTAAAGTTTTCTTTATACTATGTCATTGGACAGTAGGGTGCCGTAGATAAAAATTTTGTAGATAGACCCCTCAAACGATGCGTAAAAATTAGCTTAATATGGGAAAAATATTCAACAAATTTTTAAAATTTATCTTCAGTTTTCTACCATCGATTGAAAGTCACGGGTCTAGAACATTTCGTCCAAATAATAGTATTGAGTTGTGTCTTGAAATAGGTATCAAACATTTCGTAATTTTTAGCCAATTATAAAAAAATATTTTAAAAAATTTTCGCAAAAATGTTGGTCCATAAACGGTATCTTAAAAAATGGATAAGAATTTTATAACTTTGTTTCCTTTATGCCTAATATATGATTTTCTAAATTTTTCCAAAAAATTTGTCATCAAATGTCTTAAAAAGTCTTCTAGCGAAACAAAATCCCACGGAACAAATTTTGAAAATATTTTTTCCATAACCAGTATAAAATTACGAATTTTTTGATACCTATTTCGATAAAAAATCTAAACATTTTTTTTTACTAAAATGTATGGGACCCATGACACAAGCAAATTTTTACGCATCGTTTGAGAGGTCTTCCTATATCGAAATCTCGAAAAAGGCTTTCCTCGGGACACTCTATTGGACAGCATTACTTTCTTCGTTTAATCATTGTTGTCTTTATCAAGCATAATATTTTCAATTAAAGGTTCCTTCAGAAGTTTCTAAAAAGAACTCATTTTAGAAAAAAACTTTACGTTTGTCTTTAATTTGGATATAAAAAGATGTATTTTCATTTCTAAAAGCATTTGTTTCATGCTTTTATTGGAATTTTCATTTGAACTTCTAAATAATATTTATATTAAAAAATTGTGTGTTTAAGAATATGTTTCAGGAACTCTTCGCAACCCCCCACGAATGTCCTTACGGACCCCTTGAGGGTAGCGGACCCCCACTTGAGAACCGTTGCGCTAGAGAATAATAAATAAAGCTAACTTCTTTAAATTTAAATTAAACTTTATTTACACGATATATTATAATTCATAATAATTCAGGAATACGTGTTAAAAACAAAAAACAAAAAAAAAAAAAAAAATATTAAAATAATGACTAAAAGTGTTGGCTCATCATATTACGACATATAGCTTAAAATTCAATAAAAGCTTAAATTTGTAAACTTTTTCAATAAAAACTTTAAAAATTTTTATTTTTAAAGTTATTTTAGCAATGTGTACAATGCGGTTTGGAATTGAGTCATAAACGCTTTTTATGTTATCCAAAGAAATCGTACTCCACGCTTTGTTAATGGCTTCAATTAGGTCGGATTTTGTTTCATCCGGGGAGTATGGTGGCCAATCAAGTAATGTCACATTTTGTTTTATAATCCAGTTTTTAACCACATTTGCAGTATGAATAAGTGCATTATCATGTTGATATGTCCATGATATACAGCTAAAAATATTGGAAAAATGGGGAAATGCTTTTTCCAGAACAGTAATATACGAATTCATGTTCATTTTTGAGGTAAAATATTGTAAATTGCTTGTTCCATAGTAGGAAACTAAACCCCAAATAAATTTCTTCTTTTCGCAAATCGTAGAAATAATAACTGTAGCCATCTGGTCCTTCTAAATTGAATTTTTTTCATCGAAAAATACTCTGTGCCATTGTTTTTCCCATGTAGTATTTTTTCTTTTCAAGATGGGTTAAGGGTTGGCTTCTTTTTAATTTTTAATCGTTTAAGATTAGTAGCATTCTGTATTACACGCTTTACTGTTGCTAAGCTTGCTTTAACGCCAGTTTTTCTTTGATTTTAGCAGCAGAGTCTTTAGAGTTTGAAGCACTTCTGATAATTGTTCTTCTATCTGCAGCCGAAAGAACAGTATAGGTACCTCTTTTCATATTTTTTCCATAATTACTGACCACACAACGAGTTCGACCAATTTTATTTGCTATTTGGCTAATATTTAGTCCACATTCCTTATAGGCTTTGATTTTGCCAATTTCCTCGTTTGATAACGCTTTTTTCTTCCTATTTTGTAGAAATTCAAAACAATGTACAGTCGAACACGGTTATAACGAACTCGAAGGGACCGACATATTTAGTTCGTTATATCCGTAAAATAAAAAAAAGAAATAATAATAATTTGTTAAAAATACACGTATTTCATTACCATACTAATATTTGGAATTAAAGCGCGTTTAATTCCTTTAAAAATGGGCAATATTTATGATTTTTAAATATTAATGATTAATATATCAGGTATAATATTTTTTGCATGCAACATTCATTTCACAAATGTCAAATTGAGATTAATTATATTTTTTAATATTAATATTATTTTCTAACATTTAGTGTTTAATCCTCAAATAATTTCAGTTTTATTATTAGCTATTTTCGATAAATGTATGTTATGTTAAAAAGGTCAGTAACTATAAATGTTAAATTCATCTTTTATTTGCCGATAATTTAAATTAAAATTAATGAAAATTATTTCCAATTGTTCAATAATTTAAATGAAAATAAATAAAAGTTATTTCTGTTAGTTTTTAAATTTTTGAAATGTGTAATTTTATTTATCTAATTTTATTTATATACGAAAAATTCTTCTTGAAACCATTAAAATGTGTTCGTTATAAACGTAGTTATTTGTATGGAAAATATTGGTAAAATCAATGGGACCAAAGAAAAGTGTTCACTATAGCCATAGTTCGTTATAATTTTTATTAAAATCAATAAAAAAAAATACTTTTCAGAAGTTACTTTGTTACAAAATAAAATAGATAGAAAAATGTCGTATTCTGATGAGCTAAAAAAAAAATCACTATTTTTTTTAAAGAAGTTATATTAACTTTAATCAATTTATAAAAGCAATCTTTAAAAATGCTTTGTTTAATCTAAATGAAGGACATTAATGTTAACATCAAACTGAAACTGTAAAAACTTTAAATACTCTTATGAGGGAAACCGGAAAATCTGAATAACATTTATGTCGTATTCAGATGAGCGGCAGTATATAAATGGAGAACGGTACCAGAAAAAAATGAGGCTTACTTGAAAGCAATAACAACTGACGAAAGCAAAAGATGGACTGAGTGCGAAAGATATTTTTCATTACCATGATGCCACGGAGAATCACTTAAATCCATTTCAATTTGAAATGACAACAACATTTTGTCTGCATTGCATCGAAGTAGCATCTACTTATTTATAACCCAGTATGTAATTACTTATTCATGATCAGATTTGTGTAATTGAATTTACCAATTCACATAGTTAAGGAATGGGTAAATATATATATTCAGAACTGCAACTTAAAAATATTAATTGAAACGAAAAAAAAAGTTTTTGAAATCTGTAATTAAAATTAATAAAACAGAATAATTTTATATTTTGACCACGGACTGTAACGATTATGGGTCTTAGAATAAAAATAATGATTAAATGATTATTTTTTACTTTTATTTTTTGCTCAAACCAAAGCAAATGAAACGAAAGCAAATCAGTACGCCAATCTTCTGCCTAAAGTACTTCAAAGATAAAAAATTTTCAACTTTGAAGTACCGAAGGACGTAAATTAATTTTGACAGTACTCCACCATAGGTGGATAGGGTAATATGCGTTTGTGCTGATGAGAAAAATCATCGGACCACCATCACGCAAATTTTTTGGTAATAAATCTTTACCTCCTAAACTACTGGTCGGATTGAAATGTATGGAAGAGTTGTAGCGGAGGGTCTAAGCTTTCAGAAAAATCATCTTGTAGTCACTCTGTGAAAAAACAAGATAAGCTACAGGGTGTAAGATTTGACTACCTCGAGTATGTAAAAGTTTCAAAAAATCGTAAATTCTACAAATGAAATAGAAAGTAAATTTTTTAAACGACCTTTTTTTAATAACACAGAAAAGCATGTTAGCATAATATTTTAACTATTATTTCTAATGTAATGTATAAAATAAATATCAGTCTTTTATTTCTGCAAAAATCATTAAAAAAAATCTTTACAAACCGATTTTTGGCAATTTTTCCAAAATAAAAAAATATATAAAAACCAAAAAAATAATATTTTATAAAGCAAAACTTACTTTACAAAAACTTATAAAATATTACAAGAATATAAAAATAGATTTATTTACCAAGATCTCAAAGCTAACGACTTAAGTCAGCTCTCACCAAATTCACTGTTTTACAATATTTCCATATGTGCGTATACGTAACACAAAATTGAATTGACTCGTTTTGGTTGTTTAACGAGATAATATTCGTAATAATCGCTTATATTTATTAAATACTAGCTAATACCCGGTGTGCTTCGCCACCCCCCGATAGATAGATGTTTCCCGTGCAAAATTTGAAAATTCAAGCTCTAATAGTTTCCCATAATCCGCTAATTTATTAGACAAATGTTTTCATGGATGTCAAAATTCTTTGTGCAAAATTTGAGCATTCCAACTCCAATAGTTTCCCAGATATACGAATTTTTGCATTTAATTCATATGGGAGGTACCATGCCCCCTACTTATAGTCCGCCCATATTTTTCTTAAATATTAATATTGATACCAAAGTGGCTCCGACAAAATTTTAGAACTCTAACTGTTATATTTTCTCAGATATGATAGTGTACCAGTGTTGAGCTCTCTAACTTTTATAGTTTCCCAGATATAAAAATTTTAGTATTAACTTTATATGAGAGATGACACGCCCACTATTTCTTTTCCACCCATTTTTGCACAAAATGTTCACATTGACACTTAAGTTTATCGTAGTTTCCTAAATTTACGGCATTTGGTATTGGCAAGCAATGCTAGGCGTGGGATGTGCCACACCCCCTATTGCTAGTTCGCCTATTTTCCAGAATGTTCATATAGGTTTCAAAGTTGTTCGTGCAAAATTTGAGAACTCTAGTATTACCAATTTCCGAGATATACTACTTTTAATATAGTAAGTGGGCGTGGCACCTCGCCCACATGGAATTTCAAAATAAAAAGTAGCCTATTTTTCCTTCGAGGCATATAGGAACACACTGTGAAAAATTCAAGAAAATCGGTTTTGCCGTTTAGGCGGCTATAGACTTCAAACAAACATACATACATACATACATACATACATACATACATACATACATACATACATACATACATACATACATACATACATACATACATACATACATACATACATACATACATACATACATACATACATACATACATACATACAAACAAACACACATTAATTTTTATATATATAGAAGATTATTTATTTTTGAAAAATTGCCAAAAATTGATTTGTAAAGCTTTTTAAATGATTTTTGCAGGAGTGTATATTTTATACATTACATAAGAAATAATAGCGAAAATATTATGCTAATATGCTTTTTTGTACAATTAAAAAAAGTCGTTTAAAAAATTCACTTCTTTCATAAAATCTGCAATCCTACATTCGTTTTTAGCCGGGCGGGAAGCAATTTAGTGTCACATTGATCTCAATATATTCCCCGACAAAACGCCGCCATTAAATTAAAAAAACTCGCGTGACATTTTTTTTATTAATCGATAAAAATTAAACTTTTTTCTAAAATTTACCATTTTCGACCAACGCTGGATGTAGGGTGCAAACTTAAATCAATTCAAAATTTCTATATTAAACATTTATTAAGTCTTATCCTTTGAAATATATAAAGATAAATTTTTTTGTTAACAGAACTTTGAGAAAAAAGTTAAAGAATTGAACTATAATTTTGTTAAAAAATTTTCATTTTTCATACTTATTTCAGAGTGCTGACTTTGAATATTTATCACGTATAAACGAATTGAGATAAACCAAAATTCTTTCAGCATATTATTTTGAAATATATAAAAAATTACAGATTATTTTTAAAAATTGTTTACCTCATATATCTCAGGACTTATTCCCGAAAAAGGAAAGAAAGTCGAGGCAAAAAATCAAGATTCGTAAATATTTTTTTAACTGTAAGAGATAAAGGGTAAGCGTATTTTTCTTTATCTTGCCAAGCACAGAAAATATAAAAATCTTTAAATCGGACTCATTTGTAGAAGTTACGATTGGCACTTTTGCATACTCGTGGTATACAATTTTGACACCCTGTAGCTTATCTCGTGATATCACAGAGTGACTACGAGATGATTTTTTCTGAAGGCCCAGGTCCTGTACATGTAAACCTTGTAATCAAACTACAGGTCGCTATTTTAAAGATAAGTCTACGAAATTTAGCACACGATCTTCTATTAGGTCAAAAAGATTATTTCCCCTAGCCCGTCTAACGTCTATAAATGCCTTTAATATTGCGGTATTTTAATAAAATTGCTCCCATATAAACCCCTCTTCCGAAAATCACTTTAACGTGCGTATATTCAATATATATGTTGGTTAATAATTGACATAAATAAGTTTTATATTAGTTGAAACTACAGTGCCAATTTTTATGAGAATTGATCTATAATTTTCCAAAGCTCTCATATAAAGGCCACTTCCGGGAATCACTTTAAAGTGATTTAACATTATATAATGCATTTGTACACGCAAATAAAAAATATATTTCTAGTGACTATAAACTAAGAGAAACATACTATGATTGTAATATATGATTACAATTAAAAATTTGTATATTTGTACGTAATTATTATTATGATTCCATTTGATAATTTTTTCCTCATTTAATGATTCGATTTAATAATTTTTATATCTTTTTCTTATAATATTGCTTGTGATTTCATTATGTTTTTATCATTTAATAATCCCATTTTATCATATATATAAACCAATTTTATCATATATTTAATCCCATTTTACCATATTATAATATTGTATAGAATTCCATTTTATCATATATATAGTTTATAATCCTATTTTATCATATATATAATACGAATTTATCATATATATAATCCCATTTTATCATATGTATATTCCCATGTTTTCATATTTATATTTAATTGTACCACCATACGTGGTACATTCATCACACTAAATATAAACATACCTTGTCAATAGTTTTGCAGAAAAAAATATATGATTAAAGGTAAAAATTCAATAGTTGTGTGAAATCAAATCATAGTCTAAAACAAATATTCTATATTTAAGGAAAACATAAACCCTTTAAAAACAAACTTTCAACAGTTTTACAAAAAAAAAAAAAAAAAAAAAAAAAAATATGGCTTCAAAGCAAATAAAACTTTTGATTTAATGGTTGTATAATTAACCAAATTTGTAAAATTAACTGAATGGTTGTAGAATTAACTAAGTGTTTGGATTGTTCATAAAATATGGTTTCATACAAAAATATTTAAATTTATATTATAATTGCAGTCAACCATATAAAAAAAATTGATTGTGTGTAATCATTAAGTTATAAAACAGAAATAAAAACGTTGCTATCATGAACACGGTATTATTAAAATCAATGAAAAATAACTATAAAAACATTGAATAGTTGCAGTGATCATGCTGTTACCATGTTTTTTCTCTGCGTGTATATTTTATAAAAATATGCTTTACATTTACTGCATGTATCGGTTCACAATCGGCCACAGGTCTCATAAAATACCTTTCCCAAATTTTGATGAACATACACAAAGGATACAATATGGTCGGGCTTGACCGACTATGCATTTTTTTCTCGTTTTTTTTATATTTTTTTGTTGAGTCGGAAATTTTTAATTTACAATTCTTTATTTTATTAGGGTTAGTATTATTTATGCGTAGCTTATTTCCAAAAAATTTCGATTTTACTTTATTTTTGTACAATGGACATCCTTGCGACAGTCTGTAAATTTGAATGAGTAAGCTATAAAAGGAAGCGAGAAATTTACATTGGGCTCATATTTTTTTTTTACCGAATTACAACCTGCATCCTCTCTCGCTTACAAGGATGCGGGATTGTAAGCGAATGACTTTCTTCTCCCCATTTTTATTTGTAATTTAATACAAAAAGTTCTGCTAAGTTGGATGATGCAATATTTTCAATTGAGTTGATTAGTTGTGATCGAACGTTCAAAGTGTTAAGAGGTAAGTTTGTTCGTGAAAGTCGGAAAAAATAATGTACAAAAATTATATTAAAATTGTAAGTAACATTTTATTTATTTTAAATAGCTATTATATTAACAAAATAATATTATTTATTAAACTAATAAAGCTCTAAATATGTATTTTGTTTTTAGTTTTCTTTATAATATACAAGAAATGACATGTTTTGTAACGTATTTTGTGTTTTATTACTTTTTTTTTAATTTTCAGTTTGACTTGTTTTGAAGAAATTTTATGTTTTTGTTTTTATACGATTAGAAAAAAAGTACGATTAGAGAAAAAACAATGGGTTATTTATTTTTTTAATATACGGTACGTATAACATAATCTTATGTTTTTGTGTTAATTTTTTTCTATTAAGTAATATAACTTTTTATTATTATAATTTTTTTGCAGATTAAATAATTAAGGATTCCCCCAATAAAAAGGCCAGTTGATGATCTGATTTAAAAAATTGTCGATTTTTCTTTTTAAATTTTTATAAAACAAATCCAATAAAAAATAATATTAAATAAAAATAATATTTTTTATAAATGCATTATTTTAATTCAAGACATGATTTCACAGCTTCTGGGATCTCTAAAAGATGCACATAAAAGAGGCATGAAATCATCTCATCTATGATGCCTTAAAATGCGCATAATAAAGGCATGTATGAACCTAATACGTAGCGCAGCAAAGAGCCCTACCAAGTGGGACATCACGAACAAAAATCATGCCTTCTTGAAGCAGGTTGGTAAGGGAGAGTTATTTTATCTCTCCCTTACAAACCTGCTTCTGGGTATGCAGCAATTTTTGCTGGGTCTTCAATACTTCTTCTTTCCGCCAAGAAGTAAGACGATAGTTTTACGAACGTTTACAAAAATGTTTGCCTAATTTCAAATCTACTTATGTATTGCTTTTAAAACTAGTGAAAAAAAAAAAAACATTTTTAAAAACTTACTGATTAGTTTTAAAACGTAAAATTAAAAATTTTATTGCAATCAAATTGTTTCGTTTTAATAAAAATAATTGTTTAACATTTAAATAAATATTCGCAATTTTTTTTTTTTTTTTTTGCATTATTTAAAATTAACAATATTTCACAAGTTCATTTATTTATAAATAGAAATTTACATATAAATAAACAAATTTTCATTTAGCCAATATACATATATGTAGTTTAATTGGGGCAATTTTTCACCAAAGCCTTAAAATTACAAACTAATCCTTCAATATCGAAATATTGACCTCGAGGACAATACAAAGCAACAGCATAACCGTTTAAGCAAACATAGTATTTGTTACAATTACTATCATCTCTCAAGAAAGTGCCACTTTTAAGGAATTTGCAATCATTCGATTTAGATTTAAGTGTTGAAGATGTTTGAGTTGTAGCCTTTTTATCTGATAATTGTTTTTCTACCACTTTCGAGGGGTTTTCTACTTTAGTGGGTGTAGTAGGTTTTTTATTTTCCATTCGACAATCGACTAAGCTGGCATAATTACACATTTGTAATTTCTCATCGAAATAGAAGTTGCCAGGACATGTTAAAAGATAAGCCTGTTTTCTATAGCAACTGTAATATTTATTACAATATTTAGGATGTTTGATGAAGTAGCCATCCTTATGATTGGAGCATATGGAATTTATATTATCATCTTTATTTTTTTTGTTTCCCGATATTAGTAAAACATTTGCTTTTGTGCTGGTACAAGTTGAAGTTGTTGTTGTTGAAGTGGTGGTAGGAGCACAGGTTGTTGTTGTTGTTGTGGTTGGGGCACAGGTTGTTGTTGTGGTTGATTGAGAAGATGTTGTTGTTGTGCTTGGAGCACATGTTGTTGCTGTAGTAGTTGTTGGAATTGCAGTTTCAGCTGTTGACTCTGCAGTTGATTCAGCAGTACTGGCTGTAGGAGGAGGAGTTGTTGGTTTAGTAGTGCCTTCAGTCGTTGTTGCTTCTGTAGTATTTCCTGTCGTTGGTGCAATAGTGCTTAGTGTAGTCGGTGAAGTGCCAATTTCTGTCGTTGTTCCAGGAGTACTTTCAATAGTTGTTGGTTCTGCCGTTGGTGCGTTAGTAGATTCAGTTGTATCTTGTGTAGTTGTTGGTTTTGTTGTTGATGTGTTAGTGGATGCTGTGGTTTCAGTAGTTAGTTCAGTTGCAGTTTGTGTAGTTGTTGGTTCTGTTGTCGGTCCATTAGTGGATTCTGTAGCTATCGTAGTTAGTTCAGTTGTTGTTTGTGTAGTTGCTGGTTCTGTAGTTGGTGCATTAGTTAGTTCAGTCGTAGCTTGTGTAGTTGTTGGTTCTGTCGTTTGTGTTGTAGATTGTGTGGGTAAATCTGTTGTAGATTTTATCTGTTCTTTTGTAGTTGAATCGGCGTCTGTGCTGGTCGATTTTTCTGTAGTGATTTCCGTTGTTGATTCTGTTGTCGACTTAATTGTAGTTCCTTCTGTAGGTGAAATTGTCGTTTGTGTAGTCGATTCACCTACAATAGGTGTTTGTGTCGTAGATTCTGTGGGTAAATCTGTTGTAGATTCAATCGGTTTTTCTGTAGTTGAATCGGTGTTGGCCGACGTTATTGTAGTGCTTTCCGTTGCTGATTTCGTTGTTTGTGTGGTCGACTCAATTGTTGTTCCTTCGGTAGGTGAAATTGTCGTTTGGGTAGTCGATTCACCTACAATAGGTGTTTGTGTCGTAGATTCTGTGGGTAAATCTGTTGTAGATTCAATCGGTTTTTCTGTAGTTGAATCGGTGTTGGCCGACGTTATTGTAGTGCTTTCCGTTGCTGATTTCGTTGTTTGTGTGGTCGACTCAATTGTAGTTCCTTCTGTAGGTGAAATTGTCGTTTGTGTAGTCGAGTCATTTACAATAGGAGTTTGTGTGGTAGATTCTGTGGGTAAATCTGTTGTAGATTCAATCGGTTTTTCTGTAGTTGAATCGGTGTTGGCCGACGTTATTGTAGTGCTTTCCGTTTCTGATTTCGTTGTTTGTGTGGTCGACTCAATTGTAGTTCCTTCCGTAGTTGAAATTGTCGTTTGTGTAGTCGAGTCACTTACAATAGAGGTTTGTGTCGAAGATTCAATTGGTAATTCTGTAGTTGTATTGGTTGTCATTTCTGTAGTAGTTTCAGTTTCTATTGCTTGTGTAGTCGTTTCAGTTGTGCTACTTTCAGCTTCTGTCGTTTGTGTAGTCGTTTCTGTTGTAATTTGGGTTTGTGTCGTATATTCCGATGTTAACTGAGTAGTTGTTTCAGTTGGTAATTCCGAAGCTAATGTAGATGATATTGTCACTTCCGTGGTACTTTCCGTCGCTGATTCTGTGCTTGTAATATCTGACAACTCAGTAGTTGTTTCTATAGGTGATTCTGTCGTCTGTGTTGTACTTTCTTTTGGTAAATCAGTAGTCGATTCGTCCGATTGTGTAGTCGTTTCGGTTAGAGTTTGGGTTTGTGTCATATATTCCGTAGTAGTAGTTTCAGATATTGGTGTAGTACTAGTAATGGTTTCAATAGTCGATGAATCTGTTGTTTGTGTAGTCGATTCAGTTGTAGTTTGTGTCGTTTCGTTTGGTATATCTGTTGTTTGTGTAGTCGGTGCAGTTGTAGTTTCTGTCGTTTCATTTGGTAGATATGTTGTTTGTGTTGGCGGTTCAGTTGTAGTTTGTGTCGTTTCATTTGGTAGATCTGTTGTTTGTGTTGTCGGTTCAGTTGTAGTTTGTGTCGTATATTCTTCGTTAGAATCCAAATCAGTTGTAGATTCACTTATTGACTCTGTTGTGGATTCTGTAATTGTTGTAGTCTCTGTACGTAAAGAAATTATTTTTAACTCTGGTAATTCAGTTAATGTATCTAAAGTTGTGTTGGCAATCATTTCACTGGTATCCAACATCCCCGTCAACAGCACCGATAAATTTTTATCATCAAAATTAGTGACTCTGCCAGTTAATACTTGTTTTTCTTTTCCACTTGTAGTGGAGACATTTAAATCCGTATTAATTGCTTTGCTCAAAGTTTGATTTTGTGTCAAATTATCAATTTGAAAATCGTAAGAATTTAATGAATTATTTAATGCTGTTGCAGAAACTAAACTATCATTATTAAATTCCAAAAAAATTCTTTTTAATTTAGCTTCAGTTAAAAAAGTTATAACTGGTTTTGTATTATTTCGATTAGAAGGTAGTAAAATCACAGGTATCGTTGGTGTTTTGTAATCCATTAGACAAGGACAAGGTGGACATTTGCCTCTTATACATTTCTGTTGAGTTTCATCGAAACGATAACCATAACCACAATCTAAGCTGTATTGTCCTAAAACTCCCAGGCACACATAGAAACTGTGACAATCTTCGGGATCTTGTATTTTATAGCCGAAATTTCGAATTCTGCATAATTGTGGCACTGTTAAAGCTTCAGCAAGAGCCAGCATTAAAATTAATACAACACTAATTCGTACTACGGTTAAAAAAAATTATTATAAATTACTTTTCAGTTTTTTTGCATCTCCAATTTTAAATTCACTTACTTAACGGCATTCTTCATGTGAAGGAAATTTTTTTCTATATAAATACCGCTAAATTTTCAAATTCTATGTGCTGTTGGCACTTTAAATGCAGGGCCACTTATTGCAGATCTATTTATAGGTAATTATGAATAAATTAAAATTAATTTATTTAGATAATATTGGCAATAGAGGTTGTTAACATTGTTTATAACTTCAAGTGGTTTTACATGTTGTATTGTAGCTAGCAATAATGCTAATGAGTTTTGTTTTCTTTGCTTTTGTTTTTTTGTATATTGTAGTAAGATATTTGTCCAAATATTTTCACAGTAAGTACACAAAAACAAAATATTGTTCTCCAAAGAAATTCGCTTAATAATAAACAAAAAAATATGTCACTATCTAAGAAATTTCAAATTTCCAATATAAGGGCAATAATAAAACCTAATTGTTTTATGGTATAAATACCCTTTACCACATATGTAAAGCATACATCGGGCTGAATCGATTTTTTTGTGGATATATATGTCTGTAAATTTTAATCGGCCGGTTAGATTGGCATAAAATTTTACATAGGCGTAGCAGAGGAGTGCACAATTTTAAGTTGTGCACTCTTTAGGAGCTCTTAGACTCAAATATTTTTACATCTTCTTAAAACTCTGGATAAGACCTATGTACATGCGTGCATATGCTATTCATCTTCTATAGTTTTTAAGTTAATTACATTTGAAATTTCAAATATTTAAATTTTGCCAAATCTTAGTCTAGTTTTTTAAATATATAGGCCAATATTTTAACATATACAGTGCTGTGCAGAACATAAGCAACAAAATTAAAGTTATCATAAATGTTGAATTATTTTTTAAAGTATTAAATTTAAAGCGAAACTAATTTCATAACATTGTTAACACATTTAAGTACTAACAAACATTTGTACCTAAGAAGATGTGATTTTCTTTCTTTTCGCAAAAACGAGCAAAATATTGTATGTTCTCTATATGGAAGTGTGCATATCAAAAGCAACAAAATTTCCGATTGTAAAAATTGACACAAAATTTTAAAATTTATTGCTATTTTTTTTAAGTAAATGGCAGTTTTATAGTAAAAATATTTGAATACAGCATTATTTACACATATTTTTGTTATTTTTTCTTTTACTTATATTTTTTTTTTTTTATAAGAATTATGATTTGTGACAATATAGGCCGATGTAGTAAATTTTTAGTTTATTTGGAATAAGAAAAGTGGAAGTAACTTTGTTTTATAATACTGCTTAACTAAGCTCTATAAATTTGTTTTGGAAGCACAATTTAAACAAGCGCGAATGTTATATTCGGCCCGGCCGAATCTATATACCCACCATTAACTTTTTAAAATTTTACGTTATATGGGAGGGGGAGGTATAGTGGGCGGACCACGCCCATTTTTTGTTTCCGAGTTTAAATTGGTCATTGAGCTATTTGAACACAATTTCACCTTATATGGGAGGTGGGCGGTAAAGTGGGCGGACCACGCCCATTTTTGGTTTCCGAGTTTATATCGACCTCCGAACTATACGTACACAATTTCGTTATCGTACATGCTTTTATTGAATAAATATCAGCAAAAAAGTATGAAACGGACACCCTGTGTTTTTAGCTTTTAGTCCATAACTTTTTTGTTTATTAACCGATTTTGCCCATTTTCAACACCAAACAAACCTTATATAAAATAAATATTTGTGTCAAATTTTGTCCCCATACGTTGCCCCGTTCGAGCCCTATCCTGCTTTCAACAGACAGACGGACGGACATAGCTAGATCGACTCAGAATCTAACCAGGACCCCAAAAATATATACTTTGTGGGGTCTTAGATGATTCCTTCTACATGTTACATACGGAATGACAAAATCAATATACCCCCCATCTTTTTGATGGTGGGTATAAAAATTAAGACTTTTCAGTGTATGAAGAAGGACATCCGCCAAAAACTTTGTTCAAATATTATTAAAAATAACAAGCGCAAATATTCGGCCCGGCCGAATCTAAATACCCACCATCGACTTTTTCAAATTTTGCGTTATAATGAAGAGGGTGGTAAAGTGGGAAGTAAAGTGGGCGGACCACGCCCATTTTTTGTTTTCGAGTTTACATTGGTCTTTGAACTATTTGAAAACAATTTTGTTGATTTTCACCTTATATGGGAGGTGGGCGGTAAAGTGGGCGGACCACGCCCATTTTTGATTTTCGAATTTACATCGATCCCCAAACTATATATACAAAATTTCGCTGTCGTACATGCTTTTGTTGCAGAAATATCGGCAGAAAAGTGTAAAATGGACACCCTGTGTTTCTAGTTTTAAGCTCATAACTTTTTTGTTTATTAACCGATTTTGCCCATTTTCAATCCCAAACAAACCTTATATAAGACAAACATTTGACGGACAGACGGACGGACATAGCTAGATCGACTCAGAATCTAACCAGGACCCAGAATATATATACTTTGTGGGGTCTTAGATGATTCCTTCGACATGTTACACACGGAATGACAAAATCAATATACCCCCCATCTTTTTGATGGTGGGTATAAAAAGGTAAAAATAAAAGGTACGAAAATGGATTTGTTCACTTAGATAGATTACATAGTCTCTAAGATTTAATATATACTCTGCTCAAAGTCAATTAAAAATATTTAAGGAAGTTACAGGCTAGCAAAATTACACTTCTCACTGAAAAACTTACTCAGTAAAGGCACATTTTATTATTTCCGTTTCAATTAAAAAGTACAGAAATTTCGTCATACATAGAGAAATATCTTGTTTAATTCTATGTTTTTGCATGGAAAAGATGCGAAATATATTTTAAAACTTTTAAAGGGTTGGATTAAACGTCATTGCTTAAAATTTTTGATTAACATTTTTTAACCATGTGGTCTAATACTCAGACGCAAAATCTTTGGAAGATTTTTATGCAGCTTCAAGATTAGTGCAGCCCAAAATGTTGTTTAGTCAACAAATTCAAATGGAAATCATTCCAGAGAAATCAATTAACAATTTAATCGCATTAAAACTACTAAATTTTACGGAAAATGTAAAATATAGAACAAAATGAAGCAAAAAATTAATATATTGCTATTATTGTGCACACTCCTATATGAAGATTGTAGTGTTTTATTATAGTTTTTGTTAATAGACAAAGTTAAAGTTCTTTAAATGTTTGTGTTTTTCTTAATCCTTATATATGTATATAATTTCGTAAAATTATTTTTGTTCTAAACCAAATATTCTAAAAAATGAAACTATTCTTAGGTTTACCCCAATTTTGTTGCTTTTGTTCTGCACAGCACTGTATTTTCTAAAATGTATACCCACTTAGCTAAAAAACAAAATTGTCTATTGAATAAAGGAAACTAGAGGTCGGTATCTCTTTTGAGTAAAAAAATAAACGATTTTGAAATCGTAAATTAGCAAAAATTATGATTTTGCGTTTTTCTTTTTTGCCGAAAATATGTCTCCATTCTTTTTTGTCTAAAATAAAATTTTAATACTTTTCAGAAAAGTTTCCTTACAGAAAGGATTTTAGTATTAAAAACCCAACAAGATTTAGCCTATACATTCTAAAATCCTAAAGCAGGGGTTCTCACAAGACCTAGCTTCGCGACCCCCTTTTGACATTGCAAAGGAAACGCGACCCACTACAACTTTTACTAATTTAAAAATCAGAAAAAATGTAAAGATAAAGTAATTTTAAAAAATAATATTAATAATTTCGACATTGTTTTGCTTGAATAGTAAGAGACTTTTTCGTATAATAAATCTAATATTTTCTGCTTCCAGAAAAGATCGAATCTCTTTTTTGAGGGACAAAAGAGTGAAAAAAGATATTTTTACATAAAAATGTATGTTGAAGAAAATTTTTTAAATATTTTTAGGGCTTCGGAGCCAAAAAGTGGATAAACTTTGCTATATTTCAACTATTTAAAATGCTTTTAAATCTGTTGATTCAAAATTAAATTCAACGAATTTCAACTCTTTTTGAAATGAACCTAGTACTTTCCTAATACTAATATTGAAAGGACTTTCTGCTTTTAAATTATAAAGTTCCATATCGTAAAGTTTTCTTTATACTGTGTCATTGGACAGCAGGGTCCCGTAGATAAAAAATTTTGTAGGTAGACCCCTCAAACGATGCGTAAAAATTAGCTTAATATGGGAAAAATATTCAACAAATTTTTAAAATTGATCTTCAGTTTTCAACCAGCGATTGAAAGTCACAGATCTAGAACATTTCGTCCAAATAATAGTATTGAGTTGTGTCTTGAAATGGGTATCAAACATTTCGTAATTTTTAGCCAATTATAAAAAAAATATTTAAAAAAAATTTTCGCAAAAATTTTCATCAAATGCCTTAAAATGTCTTCTAGCTAAACAAAATCCCACGGAAAAAATTTTTAAAATATTTTTTACATAACCAGCATAAAAAAATCTAAACTTTTTTTACCAATATGTATGGGACCCATGACACAAGCAAATTTTTACGCATCTATTGGACAACTCTATTGGACAACATTACTTTCTTCGTTTGATCATTGTTGTCTTTATCAAGCATAATATTTTCAATTAAAGGTTCCTTCATCAGAAGTTTCTAAAAGTTTTCCTTTTAGAAAAAAACTTTACGTTTGTCTTTAATTTGGATATAAAAAGATGTATTTTCATTTCTAAAAGCATTTGTTTCATGCTTTCATTGGAATTTTCATTTGAACTTCTAAATAATATTTATATTAAAAAATTGTGTTTTTAAGAATATATTTCAGGAACTCTTCGCGACCCCCCACGAATGTCCTTACGGACCCCTTGTGGGTCGCGGACCCCCATTTGAGAACCGTTGTCCTAAAGGCTAGTTCTGCAAAACGAATGCAGTTTAGAAAACTCGAAGAGTTTGCTAATGGCTTTTTCTAAATCTTGTATAAATGTAGGCTTTATGGACAAAATCCAAAAGGAATCCATTTTTCGTCGGCTTTTTATGAATTGTACGATTTGTTTTACAAAAATCTTAAATTTTTCCACACTTTACCATTCCGAAAGATAATCTTAACAATCGTTTCGTTAAGATATCTTAACAAACCAAGGTTTTATTAGATATCAAATATATTTCATAGTTTCTCCCATAACAATTTTTTTACAAAAGTTACCATTTAATTTAAAAAATCAGAAAACTGAGGATTTTTTTTAATAAATTTATAATCTAGTTGATATAATTTCTAATTATATGGGCCGTTATCAAACATTTTTTAACTTGGCTGAAACGGACTTAAATCCTTAATAAGTTTTGTGGTAATTACATTTTAAACAAATTGTTTACAGATCTGAACAAGAATTGTAACTAATAGAGTGCAAAATTTTAGAACAATAAGTTTCTTTTTATAATCATTGTTGTTCAAAGTTCAAGAACATAGAAAAACGGCTAAAAATTACATAAGTTTTTCCCATTCTTTTACAATTTTTGTTCGCGCGTTTAAACTTTTTGATCTTATTCTATCATAAATAAACTAATTGTACTTTACGAATAAATTCTGCACCATTTTTGTTGTTCTGCAGACTTTTAAAAGTTAAATACAGGGTAGTAGAGTAGAGTTTTGATGACAACATATTTTAGGTTTTTTAAATTTTTAAGTTTTTAGGGTGGAGTCTGTGCGCCCCTCAACTGAATACAAAATTTGGGATGGGTGTTGATACTTGTTGTAATTGTGCGTATTATGCGCTATATCCCGTTGATGTGCCCGAGATAGTCAACGTAGTAGATAGTCTCAAAGTTTGGAAAACAAGAGCGAACATTTTTCAAAAATTCAGTTTATCGCGAGGCACATTCACAGTGTCATATGCAATGGCATGGATTACTGCGTGAACTTAGTTTTTTGTTATTTTACAAAACCAAGTCGGTAGAGCATTACTTTGAGTCTACATTAGACAAATTTTTATCAAGACAAACGTCAAAATATTATCAAGATAAAGATTTGTCTAATGTATACTGAATTTGTCAGTATTATTGCAGCGTTAAAAGAAAATTGTCAGCGCTCGAGCTCTGACAACGTTGTCTTGATAATGCTTGGTAAAAGACGCCATCTTGATTGTTGTTGGTAGTTTTTGCATGGTTTATTATGACATGCGTTTTCCCATATAATTGATAGAGATAAAAAATTATCTGCAACTCAAACAAAAATTTGACGTTTGTCTTGATACAAATTTCTCTAATGTAGACTCAAAGTTACAAAAAAATTTAATACAAGAATTTTATGGACTTTTTTAAAATTATGCAGAAATTGCGCTTTTTGTTTTTGTATTTTTATATAGAAAATTGCAATTTAAACAAATATTGGATATATAGATAAGAACGGTGATAAATATAATTGATCGGGACAATAAATTTAAGTCACATGTCGTTGATATTTAAAAACGGGATACTTTTGTCAAAATATATTTTGCTAAGGCGCATCGTATGGATAGCATGAATTAACTATAATTGTTATGCTTAATAAAAATGCGGAGGCGTAACAAAAAATTTCGAAAGATGACCATTTTATGGACCGTAAAATATTTACTTGTGTTAAAAAACGATCACAATATGAAATAGCATTTCTTTGTAATAAACTCTAACAAAATATATTTTCAATCAATGTATGGAGAAATAACTTAGATTCGATCCCCATTTATCGCAAAGTTTTTAAAAATCGCGATTTTTATTGCAAAGAAAATTTTTTAATTTTACAAGGAAACCCTAAAATATGTTGCACTAATACCATCAAACATTGAAAATACCATAAATTTTTCATATTACGTGTAATTTTGACTAGAATTTTTTATGAACTTCTAGTTTGTAAAAAATTGTATATGTTTAACTTAAAACCGTCATTACTTTCGCGCCACTCACATGAATTGATTAACGCGAACTGATTCTACGTAAGTCACTTTTATGTATACTAAAGGATTTAAATGTGCCATCAAAAAAAGAAATTTTTTTTTTTTTTTTTTGAAGGGATAAGTCAAAAATTGTTGATAAGGTCAAATTCGGGATGGTCGGTAAATAGTCTTGTTTTTCGTTTGTTGCTGTTTTTAATTTTAAAACCAACTCTGCGAAAATACCTCTCAGTAAAGTATACAAATAACTTAAATAAAATTTTATTTTAAACAAAAAAGTACACTTTTTCGGCAAAAAAAATAAAAAATTGCATTTCCAATTCATTTATTTTTGCCCTCAGAAAAGATCTAGATATATAATTATGTTTTTAGCTAACTGAGTAAAAATTTCAGAAAATCGGTTAAAAATATTGGGTATATATTGAAAATACTGGACCAAGATTTGGCAAAATTGAGATAGCACATGCGAGCATGTTTTTCATAGGCCTTATCCAGCAGATATTAGACATGCTCAAAAAATTCACGATCTGGTAAAAAAAAAAGTTGAAGGCAGATTCGTGTTTAGGTCAAATTCCATATAGCCCACTTATTATTTAAAGGAGGGCGAAAAAAAGTTTTTGCTGACCAGTTTTTACTAAATAGATTTTTTATAGGAATATACATACCTTTAATAACACAGGTCAACAGTAAAAATGGGCTTGAAAAACCACTATACAATTTGATGTATTGTGGTTCCAGTAGTACAAATATGGTCCAAATTTTAAATTCTATGGAGAAGTTTTTTTTTTTTTTTTTAAATTTTTAAGTAAAATTATAAATTTTGTTAGATATTTCTCCACATAATCAATGATGACTCAAAAAGTGTTTGTCCGATATTAAAATAAACTTAGAAAAATTTAAATTTATACAACCTTTAATCCGTTTATATATTGCGTTTCAATCGGCTCAGTAGTTTTGGAGTTATAATAGAAAAATTAAGCAAAAAATATATTTTTTACGTAAAAATAGCACATTTATTTTGTTAAAAAAATCATGAAAAATCGAAAGGGCCAAAAATTGTTCAGATTTATTGATTTATCACAAAGCCATATGTAATAGCAACAAAATGAGATATCGATCATAAAAATCTATTGATTCTTATCGAATTTATTCACAATTACGTGAATTCGCTCATTTTCACAAAATATTAGTTTTTTGAGACGTTTCTCCACTTATGTTGTCATAACTCAAAAACAACTTGTACGATTTTGTTAAACTAAATTTACAAAAATTTTGGCTTACAATATCTTTAAATGATGTATACAATTGTTTTTGATGCGATCAATAATTTCAAAGCTATGAAACAAATTGTTTCCGAGTTTACATTAGTCCTTAAACTATTTGTACAAATATAAACGGATTAAAGGTTTTATAAATATAAATTTGTCTAAGTTTATTTTAATAATATCGGACTAACATTTTTTGAGTTATCATTAATTATGTTGAGAAATGTCTAAAAAAATTTATAGTTTTACTCAAAAAATTTAAAAAAAAAAAAAAAACTCCATAGAATTTAAAATTTGGACCACATTTGTACTACTGAAACCACAATACATCAAAATTGTAAAGAGGTTTTTCGAGCTTTTAAAAGTTTTTCGATTTTGTTGCCTTGTGTAATATAAGCAATATATAGGATTTAATTTTAAATACCTCGATTATCCTTGATTCGATTAACCGGCAACGTCGATTATACAGGAAAGAAAATTTGTAATTGTTTTCTTTTTTTTCATCAAATAACTTTTTTTACATCGATTAACCGTGATTACCTCTATTATCCGGGATTCTAAGCATATTTTTTCGATTGCTTTTGAACAATCAAACACAATGTGAATAAAACAATAAAGGGAATTCCCTCGTTTGAAAGATGAGTTAGAGCAAGGTAAAATCCAAGTTTACTGCATTCATGAAAAGCTAGTTAACAAAAATATGAATTTGAAAAAGAAAAAACAACCAACATTATATGATTTTTTAAGAAACTGCGTAAAATGAAACTCTTATGTATTGTTCACTGTATTTTTAAAAAATTATTATTTTTTCCTTATACATGTTATTTAAACATTTATATTAAATCCATGAATAATTAATTATATGAATAAAAAATGTTTTAAAAATACTATTCAAAATTTTTACTCAGTTAACCGGGAAAATTGATTATCCAGAATGATTTTGGACCCGACCATTACGGATAATCAAGGTCTTACTGTACCCATGTATAACTTTTTATTGTGTACAATTAATTTCAAATACATAAGATAATATATTAAAAAAACCATTTACAGGTCAAGGTTTTATGACAAAAACATTAAATGAAAATTATTTACTTAATTTATAATTGTTATATTTTTTAATAATTACTTTTGTAAATATTTGAACTTAAAAAAACTATTAAATTTATTGAACGTAAGCACCAATATTCTAGCTTATGCTAAAGCAATTTGTTTATTTTCTTTTATTTCAAACAATTAAAAAATAATAATTAAAAAGTTTATGATAAAATGTTAATTAATCCCAGTTGGAAATTTATTTAAGACGTCTTATAAGACAATTTCATGACGCGTCAGAATCACTGCTGACTTTGTCATTTGTGCCCATACAAAATACATCATGACAACTACTGACATATTCATATATTTTGTTAAATTTCTTCAAGACTTAATCAGCATGTAGTCAATAGTGCTGACAAACTAGTGACATATCTTAGCGATGTCGACATGATTATTGCATAAAATTTCAGTGTATTGTTAGTGATACTTTTTCCTCCTTTGGTCACTACTGCTGACATGTCTATAATTAAGAATATCAGCATTCAATAGTGTAAACGTGATGCGTATTACCCTTTTTATTGATTATGATACATTTACTAAAAGAAATACAATTTATGGAAATAATAGAAATTCACTTATTAAAGGTACTATGAAGAATTCTAACAAAAATTCAAAATTTAAATCTCTAATATCAATATTAAACCCATTTTGCATATTGAATCAACACATTAGCCTCTTCAACGATATTGGTAAAAACTGTGTTCTGGCTTATAGTGCCTTTTATGTCCGTATGCAATACTTTAATTTCATCTTTAACTTCATTGTTGTTGGTAGCAATGGCTGCATTCTGTCTCAAAGCAGTCTTAACGTCGAGTCTATATTAGAGAAATTTCTATCAAGACAAACGTCAAATTTTTGTTTGAGTTGCAGATAATTTTTTATCTCTGTCAATTTTAGGGGAAAACGTATATCATAATAAGCCATGCAAAAAGTACCAACAACAATCAAGATGGCGTCTTTTACTAAGCATTATCAAGACAAAGTTGTCAGAGCTCGAGCGCTGACAATTTTCTTTTAACGCTGCAATTACACTGACAAATTCAGTCTACATTAGACAAATCTTTATCTTGATAAAATTTTGACGTTTGTCTTGATAAAAATTTGTCTAATGTAGACTCAAAGTAACGTGTGTCTGCAAGCACTGAAATTGCCCTTTCAGATGAGATAACTCGATCGGAATTTCTAAAAGAGTAAAATTAATTAAATTGAAGTTTTATTTATTTTTTATATAACTATTTTTTCGACAAGACTTACGTGAAGTTTTATTTTGTTTGCTCAATTTTATTATTTTATATTTTTTAACAAACGTTTAATAGTTTATAGTTTTTTACTAATTTGTCATAGAGTTTTAGATTAATAAAATTTTACTCAAATATGTTTTATTTTTTAGTTGTTGAACACAGAAGATCAAAATATTTTTTTATTTTTTTTAGTATATTCCCTATTTAAACGGTTAACTATTTAATAAGTTTAACAAATGTATTAACTTTTTAAAAGTTAAAAAATATGAATCTAAATGAAATAAATTTTTTCTTAGAATTTATTGGAATATCTGACCATTAAATTTAGGTTTATGCATTTAGATCAGCCCTATTTTCTGCTTTATAAAAGAAAGAAATAAAATCATATTTATTTCGATATAGTTTTTAATATTTTTTCAATCTAATTGTAGGTTTTCTAGCTATCAAAGTCATTCAGACATACACCTATTTTCATATGATAGTAATCTGAAGAAAAAGTGTTGACACGTCATGTAGTCATCCCATATAAATGTCATCACCTAATGAATTTTACAATATAAGTCACTTATGAAACTGTCTTCAAGCCATAATTTCCAACTGGGATGTTAAACAAAATATTTACACGGAAAAAAGTTTGTAGTTCACTTTCATTGATTTCAGTTAATAATACATATTATTTAACAATAACACAGGTTAAAAATTAAAAAATACGGAATATTTAATAATTTTTTTTTTTTTTTTGCTCTTTTTGATTTTAGGGATTATTTTAGTGTTGACGATTTTTTTCTTTTTGTAATGTAGTGATTTTTTGACGAATTTTTATTTTTGTATTGTAGTGATTTTTTTCGATTTTTTATGATATCTTAGCGTTTTTGCGATTTTTGGCTAAATTTAGCGATTTTTTAGCATATATAGTACGAGTATCAGTGTTATATTGAGATGTATAGTATAAAACGTTTCTTTTCGTTTGTGCCATTTTTTGCTTTATGACTTTTTTCTTGCTTTGATATTTCTATTTGGTTTTGAAGATTAGGGATTAAAAATACGTTTTAGCTGATAGCTTGGTTATTAATGCAAATGTGAAGGATCGGTGCTGCAAACATTTTAAATGACCTCAAAAAAAAAAAAAAAAAAATAATAATAATAAAAAAAAGGCGATATTTTTGACATTTATGGGATGGAAAATTAAAATATTTTTCGGTATCAAAATAGAATAGTACTTTTTTCACCTTCAGATTACTAAAATTCAAACCTTTGACAGTTATTTATTTTTTATCTAGTGCAACACAAATAATGTAATTTGTATGTCTAAAACGAAGAATAAAATAAGTTTAGTGGTTTTATTCAGGTTGAATATTATAGAGAAATATGAAGATCCTAATAAATAAAACTCACGGAGAAAAAGTTGTAAAATATCCATTCCTTAAAATCGAGCACTTGAGCTTTAGTTTGTCTTTGAAAGCGGGAAGATTTCAACTTCAATTTGATTTACAGATCATAGAAACTCGTAGTTTTTAGTAAAGATGGTACATCAGGGTGGTCCAACATTGTACGAAGAATGCCAAAGTGTATGACACCTTTAGAATTACCTTAAATTATGGCCGTGTAGTATTCTGTTCCAATCATCGTAGGAAGTTGAAATTTGACAAGTATGTTCTAAATGGCATCACCTTTCATAATTTTGGGTATGTTTCAATGTAAGGAATTTTGATCAACCCTATTGAATATATATTTTAGATTTTACAAATGTTTTTATAATGTAGTTTGTTTGTCCTGTAAACATATTTGAGTTCCTAATTACGTCACTAATTTTTTGGGAACTCGAAGCTGTAGCATTTATTCAGAGATAATGTTTATTACAATTTCATTATTACTTCGGAACACCAATTGTAAATCTAAATGAAATGTGTTAAATAAAAAAGTTTCTATTGGAAAATTATATATCTCCAAAACTTATTTTTATTTAAAAAATGTATTTTTAATTCAAATTGTGGAATATCAAGCTAATTGTTTGACAGTATCAAATGACTCAAGGGAGTATTTTGCTACTTTTAAATGTTTAATATTATCAAAAAAGTATCAATAGTATCAACTTTTCCATCCCTGGTCCATATAGTATGTATCTATATGATTAAAAAAACTGATTTTAGCAGATAGACATCGTTATTCCGACTAGTATAATATAAAGAAAAAATCTATTTCATTTTATTTATTCGAAATTATTCAACTTATTTTACTTTTTTTATTATTTGTTTCATAAAAGCAAAGAATACACATAAAAATCTAAGAATATTTAAATATGCAATCTATATTAATAAGTTGGTTTGTTGACAATTTTCAAACAAAAAGTAGACTTATGGAGAAATAAAAAATAGTCTATTTACAGAATCCTAGTTTACATTTTTCAATGTACATACATATGTATGTAAGCGTTACAAAATAGTTATATACAAGAAGTATATGTAAATAAAGTCTTTCGAACAAAATTTGTAAACCCTATACCACCGTGAGTTATTATGCGTTTGTGGTGAAATTTTGTAGCACACAAACTTTGAATCTCTTTCTGAGTTCATGTAAACTTTTGTAAACTCCAGAAATAAAGAAATTTTTTACTACGAGTATCGATCTACAATTTGTCAGAGCTCCTACATATGACCCCTCATACACATACACAATGGTATGTATAAGGTATCATATAAACCGGCTTGACCGACAATATCTTTCTTTCTTACTTGTTTTATTTGTGGTTTTGTTTTCGTATTTAAGTTTTACATGTATAAAAAGATCAAACATATGTATAGTTCTTGCTAAAATAACTACAACTAAATAATGTATGTCAACGAAATAATTTGCTCCATATTTTGGGCGACAAAAATTTATTAAGCATGCCTATAAAAAATCACTATATGAAAGAAAAAATTTAAGGTCAAATTTCATCTAGTCTATTTTTGTTTAAGGGAGGAAAACATTTTTGTTTGCCGACCAGTCTATATTTTTCTCTTTCGATTTAATACTTTTTATACCCAACATTGTATGATACTAGAAATACAGAGTATCTGTTGTAATTTCAGTTCATAATATTTTGCTAATATCTCTTAAAAAATCATGTACACTAGAGTGTCCCGTAGATAAAAAAATTGTAGGTAGACTCCTCAAACGATGCTTAAATGATGCTTTTAAATTGAAAAAAAAAAAAAATAAGTTTGGTCTTGAAATGGGTATCAAAAAATTCGTAATTTTAAGCCAGTTATGGGAAAAATATTTTAAAAACTTTTTCCAAAGATTTAGGTCCACAAACCGTCATTTTAGTACATCATCCCAAAAAAAAAAAAAATAAAAAATAAAGTTCAATATTTTTTCATGCAAAATGGATAAAAAGTTTTTAATTCTGTTCCTTTTGTGGCCAAAATATTAAAAAATTGCATTGTAGTAAGTACTGTTGATAATAGATAATTTTCAAAAAAATAGTTTTTTAAAGTGCTCTTAAAAGTATTCTAGCGAAACAAAATTCCATGGGCCAAATTTTTAAAATGTTTTTTTCATAACCAGCTTAAAGTTACAAATTTTTTGACACTCATTTCTATTAAAAAATCTTAACTTTTTTACAAAAATGTATGGGACCCATGATTTTTCAGTCGCTGTTAGGGAACTGAAGACAAATTTTTAAATTTCTTTGAATATTTTTTTCCATATTCTGCTCATTTTTACTCATCGTTTGAGGAGTCTTCCTACATCGTAAACTGAAAAAAGCACTTTCTCGGGACACTCTAATGTACACTAGGGGTATAATTTTTTGCAATTTTTGCGAATATCAAAATTGACAGGGTATGGCGTTATAGGGTATGAAAAAATATTAAAAAACGCAATATTAAATTTTCGCGTTCGTTAAAAGAGTTTCCGCACCAAACACGTTGAAGTTTTGAATTTAAAATTGTTTTAAATTTCTTCATATAAGGAGTGCGATCGAAAAAATCTTAACACATATAAAATTCAATAACTTGGAAACGGTTGATCTTAGAGTTTTGATTGTTTTTTTTTATTTTATTTGTAATTTATCACAGATCACAGAAAAATATAACTTTTATACTTCTGTTCACTACTTACGAATTAGTGAACTTTTTTTGATAACCCTTCCATTAGAGATTTAATTGTTGTTTCAGTCACTTTTTTGGAACAGTCTGCCCATCTTCTTTTAAAACCTTTGATATTTTGGGACAACTTTTTTGTCCTCTACGATTCTCTTTTCAATATCTCTCCAGTGATCTTAGCTCCGCACAATATTGATTAATAACCTTGGAAGCAGTTTGACAGCAGACATTTAATTCTTTGACCAACTATTTGTGGGACCAATTTGAATTTTATTGAAATTTTTTAATAATTTATAGCACTTGCATCATTTTCGCCACTCATTTTGATCAAATTCACAACAAATCAACATGGTTGTCATTAAAAATAATAACTGACATATTTTTCGATGCTAACTGGATCAAAAAAAAAATTTTAAGATATTGCTTCCGGAAAAAGTTATCAGGCAAAACGTGTGTTAAGATTTTTTCGATTGCACTCCTTAATACATTTTCTTTTGACTAGAAACCATTTTATATTGTCTCACTACTGCCATTGCATCAATAAAATCATATTTTTCATAAAAAGCAATAACTTCGCATATTTAGTTCCAAAAATTCATAATACGAGGGCGGATCAATATTTCCGTGACTTTTCGAACTTCCCTCGTAGTTATATGAAATGCAACACTGTTCCCATCAAGTACCATTTGTTAATAGACTACTGTCAAATTTTGAGCAAGTGTCGTCATTTGCTTTGCGTTTAATAACTGTTCAAAACATACAACCTCGTGTATTTTTCTAAAAATGGAAAAAAAGTGCAAAAAAACGTCAATCAAACCAAGGAAAAGCTCGATAAATTCTATTACTGATAACTGACCGTTGTGGTCGCACAAGTACAAATGACGCTGAACGTTCTAGACAGCCAATTGAGGTCAGTACACCCGAAAAAATCCACGCTATGGTGTTGGTCGACCGAAGAGTAAAAGTGCGTGAGATTGTTGATGCCATAGGCATTTCATATGGCAGTATGGTTTCGATTTTAAATGATCAGCTGGGTTTAAGAAAGTTGCCTGCAAGATGGGTGCCCCGTTTGCTCTCAATTGATCATAAACGTAAACGTGTGACAACTTCAAAGGATTGTTTGGAGTTGATTAACCGCAATCCGAATGAGTTTTTGTGGCGTTTTGTAACTGTGGATGAAACATGAATCCATTACTCTACTAAACGATGGGTTTCTCCGGGTGAACTTGCTCCGAATAAGGTGATGGCAATAGTTTTTTTGGATGCACGCGGGATAATCCACATCGATTACCTTCAAAAGGGAAAAAATGGTGAATATTATGCCAACTTATTAGACCGATTTAATGAGGATTTAAAAAGAAAACGACCACATATGGCCAAGAAAAAAGTTCTATTTCATCAAGAAAATCAACGGGTGCACACATGTGCAATATCAATGGCAAAACTCTATGAATTGGGCTACGAATTGGTACCTCATCCGCCATATTCTCCGGATTTAGCCCCTAGTGACTACTTCCTATTTCCAAACCTAAACCCATGGCTCGGTGGAAAGAGATTCAGCTCCAACGATGAAATTATTTTAAGGACCACGAAAAATCCTATTTTTTGGAAGGGGTACAAAAACTGGAGAAACGTTGGACTAAGTGTATTGAGTTAAAAGGAGATTATGTTGAAAAATAAATTTTTGTTTTGCCCTCGTATTTGTTTTTATAATTTATCTTTTTATTATTCTTTAAATATGATTTTAAATGTATGTTTTTATCAACATAATTAAAATGCATTCTAAATTAATTATTCGTTATATTTGGTGGTTAAAAATACATACTATTTTTATATTTCTGTTGAATTAAATAAAAGCTGAAAAAATTGTAACCAGTACGACTTTACCTTTTTATTTTATAGTGGTTATTAAGGAAACAATTAATAACTTTTTAGCACAGAACAGAATATTTAGTATATTGCCAATTTTTATTACAAATATGAAAAATATTAAGTTTTTTAATATTAAAACGATAAAGAAAAGCATAGTCGGTTAAGCCCGACCATATGATATCCTACACCATTGTGTATGTAAATCAAATTTGCTACCCTAATACCATCAAACATTAAAAATATCATAAATTTTATTGCAATAACTCAGTAGGTTTTGATATTACGTGTAATTTTTACTATAATTATACATAAACCTCTAGTTTGTAAAAATTTTTATATGTTCAACTTAAAACCGCCATAAATTTCGCGCCCCTCACAGGAAATTAATAACGCGAACTGATTCTACATGCATTCGAGTCACTTTATATGTATACAAAAAGATTTTAATGTGCCATCGAAAAAAAATATTATTATTTTTATTTTTTTTTTAATTTCTTTTATGGTTAGGCTGATTATTTTTATAAATTCTTTATTGAAAATAAAGTGGTGGGCAAAAAAAAATTTATACATAATTTTTTTTATAATTTTTTTTTTCTTATATAAAAAAATAAGTGGATTAGATGAAATTTAACGTGCTAAATAAGAATCAGCTCTTACTTTTTTTCTATCACGTATCGATTTTTTATGGGCATGACTACTATGACCCCGCCTTTAGGCAGTCACACTTGTATAACTCGAGAACGGTTTGTTCAATTAAGATAAATTAAACTCCAATATATAGTGACCTAAATTGTCTTTGAGCTGAGTTTATGTACTTTAGGGCGATTCTCGGAAGTTGGTTTATATGGGAGCTGTGGTAAATTATGGACCGATTCTAATAAAATTTGGCAATGTTGTTTCTACTTATATAAAACTTATTTGTGTCGAATATTAACTTGATACTAACATTAGTATGGGATTTATGCACGTTAAAGTGATTTTCGGAACAGGGGTTTATATGGGAGCTATGGTTAATAGTGGACCGATCTTCAGAAAATTTGGTACAAAGATTGATACTTATACAAAACTTCTTTGTACCGAGTTTCATTAAAATATTCTTATTTCTAAGGCATTTTTCAGTGTTGAAACTTAATTCCGGGGGGACATTTGTATGGGGGGTAGGTGAAATAATGGACCGATCATAACCAATTTCAATAGGCTTCGTTCTTGTGTCATAAAAGTCCCACCTGCCAAATTTCATTCAATTATCTTCAAAATTGCGACCTGTACTTTGTGCACAAGGTTTACATGGACAGACAGCCGTCCAGCCAGACGGACGGACGGACGGACGGACGGACGCACATCGTTAGATCGATTTAAAAGGTGATTCTGAGTCGATTGGTATACTTTAAGGTGGGTGTTGGATAACGTTTTCTATGCGTAACAAACATCAGCACAAACGCATAATACCCCAACCACCTATGGTGGTGTAGGGTATAAATATTTTTTTGGCCACCATTGTATTTCTACGCAATTGTATGTAACATGGGTATTTTTACCCTACACCACCAAAGGTGGTTGGGGTATTATGTGTTTGTGCAGAAGTTGTAACGCAGAAAAAAAATTTTCGGACCCCCACCTTAAAGTATACCGTTCGACTCAGAATCACTTTCTGAGTCGATTTAACGATATCCGTCCGTCCGTCCGTCCGTCTGGTCGGCTGACTGGACGGCTGGCTGGCTGTCCATGTAACGCTTGTGCGCAAAGTACAGGTCGCAATTTTGAAGATAATTTGATGAAATTTGGTACATATGCTTTTTTCAACACAGGAACAAAGCCTATTGAATTTGGTTATGATCGGCCTATTATTTCACCTAGCCCCCATACAAATGTCCTCCTGGAATAGAGTTTTAAAACATAAAGATGCCTTAAAAATATTAATATTTTAATGAAATTTAGTACAAATAAGTTTTATATCAAGAAAAATCCGTTTGCTAAATTTCATGAAGATCGGTCCATAACTTATCATAGCTCCCATATAAATTCCTCTACCGAAAATCACTAACGTGCATAAATCCCATACAAATGTTAGTATTATGTTAATATTTAGCACAAGTAAGTTGTATATAAGTAAAAACAAAATTATGTGGTTCGTAATGGTGTATGGTATCATATAGTCGGGCTTGACCGACTATATCTTCTTCTCTCGATTTACTTAACGATTTGTGCATCAATTTTGAAGGTACATGCCTTATTTTGTTCGCAGCATTTCTAGCTTTGAGATAAAGATGATAAACTAAAACATTTTTGATGTTTTCATTTAATAAAAGAAATTTGAGTAACAAATAGATCTAAAATTTTGCATGAATTTTTTTTTTTTTTTTTTTTTTTTGGCACTTATTTCAAAATTACATCAAAACTATTGAGCACATAAAAAAATGAAGTTTCGGTGATTTGAAGATATTTTTAGTACGCTTCTTGGTGTATAACTTATGTCAATCGTACACACCGTTCTTGAGTTATGAGGAAATATACTAGAGTAATGACCTTACTAAGGGCGAAATATTAGGCACGCCCATAAAAAAAATCCAGACCTGATGGAAAAAACTGAAAGCAGATTATTAAGTTCAACTATTCGTCTTTGGGGGAGGATTTTTTTGTCGGCCAGTGCTATTAGTATTTTTTTAACTAAACCCTTAAATGGTAGTAAATCAATATTTTATATAGCTTGAATAACAACGAATATAACCGAACCTTGTCTATTTTTATTTATTCATATAAAAACTTAATGAGAATTACAATGAAGTTGGAAAACAAACATTAAAAACTAAATATATAAAGACAAATAATTTATGAATATTTCCACTAAGTTTGTGAAACATTTTATTTTTACGGGAAAAAACAGAATATGATTTAAGAACAAGGAAAAATACTAAAAACATTTAATGTTTGTAGAAGCAATGATATTTTTCATATTAATAAAATTGTATTTCTGGTAAAAATATAAAAAAGATATAATTTTTGTAGTCAACCATATTAAAATTTTTATTGAGTGTAAATATTAAATGATACAATTTTAACAAAAACATTGTTATCAGGAACACAAAGTTATTAAAATTAAACTTTAATAAAAGTTGCAGATGATGGATATATATGTATGTAGATTCCGCTAAGCCTAATATGACATTCTTACTTGTTAATAACTTAAACATTTCGTACACTTACTTTTTGTATATACAAGTACACACATTTAAGAATATTTTCGTATTCGTGCACCATTAAACATGAAGAGCATCTTGTATCTCGTGTTTTATCAAGTAAAAACAAAAAAAGAATCATGTCAATTTTCCACACAAGCTGTAACATGCTGTTGAACACAATCTACAGACAAGTAAATGTCATTAGTAAATTAAATACTTAAATTTTAACAAAATTTCAACATAAATTGATAAAAATTTAAAAAAAGAAACAATTGCAATCTTTAAAAAGAGCATCGTTATTAAATTAGTTCTATGACTCACTTTAATTAAAAATAATAAAAATATATATTTTTTTTTTTTATCAATTTAACAACTTTTATTATTTTTTTGTTTGTTTATAAAACTTATTTACTTAACCTTGATAAATGAAAACCACTGTAAAAATTTAAAATTTTTTTATTATATTTGTTTAATCTACATATTTTTACTTACTACTAAATGTTTAATAAAAAAAAACTATATTTTTATGAATTTTTTTTCTATAAAAAATCAGGGTTTTAAGGAATGTTTACTTAAAAGGGGTTTATTTATTTTTTTTTTTTGTGATTTTTTTTTTTTTTTTAGCATTTACAATAAGCATTTACAATTATTTCCTAATTTAAAGAATATGTAAAAAATAACTTTTTTTTAATTAAAAAAAAAAAAAAATGCATAATTCGAGTGACAAATAAATTCCTTAAAGGTCCTGATTTTTCGATGAAAGTATGCTTGAATGAATGAGTGAATTTAAAGGTAAACAAATGGTTGACTGAGTGACTAATGTGTATTTTGATAGCACTTGGCATGAGCCATATGAACGCACGTGCGTCTTTCAATATCCCAACCATAATAAAATGGACATTGTTGTAAGGTTTGATAGCCCTTGATGCAATAAAAGAAATAATTGCACTTTTGTGGATGGGGAAAAAAATCGGTAACATGTGGCAAACATTTATTTGTAGCCGAGGGAGGTTGATTTGAAATCTAAAATAAAAAAATAAAAAATATATAGAATTTAAGGCAAAATTTTTAAATTTTTATATTAAAACGTTAAATAAAATGTAAAAATTTTAAATAAAAGTTAAAATATATTAAAATATTTAAGTTCTTTAAAATTTTAGAAGTAAAATCATTATATATTAATAATTGAAGTATTTTCTTTTAATTTCTTTAAACTTTTTTGTTTAAACTTTAATTTATTCTCCTATAAAACAATTTAAATGTTATTTGAGACTTTTTGCTTTAAAACAAACAAAATATTCTTATACGAAAAAAAAAAAAATTATTTTATAAAATTTACCTTGCAATTTGAATTTTCGGGGAAATCACATTTTCCGGTCAGTGTATTAAAGTGCAAATGATCTGTGCAGTGCATTTCAATGGTATGACCATGATAGCAAACATAATAATCGGAACAGGAATTATTACTAGTTACATATACAATTTGATTGGGATCATCTGTGTCAGGACAGGTGTCTCTAACTACGGGAGGTATATCTAAAATTTCAGCTGGTGTAGATGCCGAAGTAACAAGTGGCGTTGTTGTGGTAGTTGTTGTAGTAGTAGCAGCTGTTGACACTTCTTCAGGATCTTCCGAGTCTCCGTCATCACCATCTCCATCATCATCGCCATCACCATCACCATCATCTTCATTATCATCTAATGGACAAACTACATTTTCTTTGGCATCACATGATTCACTTTCTCTATCGTAATATTCTCCTTCATCACACTCATACCACACCGAATCATCTCCATCACAAAATATATAAGCCGAACAACTTTCCGAACTGGCCACATATGTCTCTGGATCTACGTCTTCACATTCATCATACGATTCCGCATAATAACCGGTTATTAAATAAAATATACACACAACGAAAATCACGAATACTTTCTTATTCAAAAAACACATTTTTCTAAAATTCGTTTTTGAGCTTCTTTTTCTTAAAATTCACCCGTCTGTATCTTAGAAGAACTAGAATTTTTTAATAAATAATTGAATGATTTCTTTACTTTTAGATTTTATAGATTTTTTATTTCTGTTTTCCATTGTTGGGGAAATCATTTTATGTGCTTTATCAAAAACATCAATGTTATCTTATATTGGAAAACGGAAGGGACTTCCAATGAAGTTGCATAAAATATTTTTTGTTGAGATAAAAATTTACGTGTGTTTGATTTCAGTTAAAGTTACTATTATTTGGAATAAACAAGAATATTCTGAATCATCGTTATCGAACGTTCACTTTCAAAATTGTATACCTCAAGGTCTTATGTGTTCAGATGTATATATTTCAATAGTTGCAAACTATTTACAATTATATTTTTAAATAGTTTGTTATATGCGTAGAAATAATTAGTTTTTTTTTTTAATCATAAAGTTTATAAAAATAAATTTTAATTTATCAAAATATTTTTGCACGTTTAAATGTTACTACAACAAAATTTGTTTTTAATTATTGTATAATATTGTAACTTATGTAACTATAATAAAGTACCTCATGAAAAAATTTTGCAAATATACCAATTTGGAAATAAAAATTGTGCACAGAGCACAGTGGGGCCAAAAGCAAAATAAATGGTAATAAGTCTGGAACTGAACTGAAACCACTGAACCGATTTAGATGAAACTTGGAAGATCGATAGAGGAGGAGTTACGGAAATTTTGTCTTCTTTTCAAATAGGTATAAAAAATTTTACAATACGAAAAATTGTTGAAGACTTTTTGCAAAAAGCACTGAGAAAGGATGGATTTGTGATTTTTTGCATATTTTTCATTTTTAATTATGCAATAAAATTCTTGTTAGTGAATATTTTTGAATGAGATTTCACACATAAATAGGAATGAGATTTCACACATAAATAGGTCGATGCTAAATTCAAAGCACTATTCACTTTTTTTAGATTTGTCTACAAAAATCTCGTAATTCCCAAAAAACTTAAAAAAATGGGATTTTTTACTTTTTTTGCTATATTTTTCAAACCGATAACGGGGAGCAAAAATTTCTATTACAAAAAAAATCAACTTTTTTTGAAAGTTTAAATTTAAATGCTTGTAACTTTTGACTCCGTAAATATTTTTTCAAAATTCTTTCTCTATACAACTTTTCTATTTGTTTTGAATGAAATAAGAAGAATTTAAAAAAATGGGGTTAAAATTGGACCCGCTGTGCGAAAAAACTTCACCAAGACAGGCTAAGCTTAATATCTCTTAAACAAAAAGAGATAATATATGCATACGAAGATGTTTTTTGTAGATACCGACTAGCAGAATCATCCCATATAAAAATCTTTGAAATCGGTTCAGAATCAGGAATCAGGGTCTTTTTTAATAAATTTTATAACCGAGGTGTCCAATTTTGGGACCCTGTGGACTCACCCCCTGTAGGTCTATATAGTACAAGTTCAAAACTTAAACTCGCCTACACCTTTACTATCACCATGTGAAGTTCCATAATTATTTACATTTCATTTTTTGAATGGCACACCGTGCGCCGCCGCTAAATGTTTCAAGCCGTGGAGGCCGCCGGCAAGGTAAGCCGCCGATACAATCAAGATAAACAGGCTATATTATATTTGATTTTCTGTATTTTTGGACTTCAGAGCCATTTTCGGCATACATTTTATTTTTTTTTCTGTCAAAATGTATTCAAGAATACATATTTTTCGGTGTAATGTCCTTTTAGAACACACTTTACTTTTTTGTATTTGTACCTATACATATGTTTACCGTGCTAAAATTTTTTTTTATTTTTTTGCTCTCAAAATAGTTTTTGCTTTTCCAGTTGCCGACAACTTTGCTTCGACTTGGTTCTCTGTGCCCCATATCTTTTAAAATAAAATTTATATATTTTTATACCCTACACCACCAAAGGTGGTTGGGGTATTATGTGTTTGTGCAGAAGTTGTAACGCAGAGAAAAAATCATCGGACCCCCACCTTACAGTATACCGTTCGACTTAGAATCACTTTCTGAGTCGATTTAACGATGTCCGTCCATCCGTCCGTCCGTCTGGTCGGCTGGACGGCTGGCTTGCTGGCTGTCCATGTAAAGCTTGTGCGCAAAGTAAAGCAATTTTGAAGATAATTTGATGAAATTTGGTACATATGCTTTTTTCAACACAAAGACTAAGCCTATTGATTTTGGTTATGATCGGCCCATTATTTCACCTAGCCCCCATACAAATGTCCTCTCGGAATAGAGTTTTAACACTCATAAATGCCTTAAAAATAGGAATATTTTAATGAAATTTAGTACAAATAAGTTTTATATCAGCAAAAATCGGTCTACCAAATTTCATGAAGATCGGTCCATAACTGACCATAGCTCCCATATAAACACCTCTCCCGAAAATCACTAACGTGCATAAATCCCATCCAAATGTTAGTATTATGTTAATATTTAACACAAGTAAGTTGTATATAAGTAAAATAAGTATATAAAAAGGTATGCTGTCATAATTTTTTGCAAATCCTTTAAGAACATATTGAACTATATAAATTAATTCGCAGTAGTTCCGAAATCAACAATCATTTTTTTTACAGACTCGAAAATTTAAACTTCTCATCCAAAATTTACCATTTTTGGCCATTGCTGGATGTAGGGTGAACCTTCAGAACTTTTCAAAATTACACTTACAAGTTTTCTTGAGGTCCCGTCTATCAAAAAATTTTAAACTTTTTTAACTAAATTTTTTAAGAAAATTAAATATATATAAAGTTACTTTTTTGGCAAAAAAAAAAAAAAAAAAATAACAATTTTTGAGACCCGTTTTTAAATTTTTAAATTTTGATATTTTGATTTTTTTTTTTTTTTTTTTTGTTATCGAATTGAGATAACTAAAAAATTATTTTAATTTTTAAAAAAATTTTAAAAATTTGATTTTGAAAGATATGGAGCAAATTGCAAAAAAGTCAAAGCCAAAAATTAGAAATTTATTTTTTGAAGTTAAATATCTTTTGTAATAAGCCCCGATATGTTTTTCACCCTCGATGTGGTTAACTTTGGCCCACTGTAGCGGCGTCCAGATACACAGTCTAGCCAACAATATTCTCCTAACTTCTCCTATAATCATCTACCACTGTGCGGTGGTTCTAAAACGCTTAAAAACAATCAATTCTGTAACGTGTAAAATTTTACATGGCCAGATGTGAGGTGTTTTTGAGTTGATTTGGAGGAGTACAGATTCCTAGCGAGTCAGAGCGATAGCGGACGGCCCTCCAAATTTGGCCTATCGATAATGTAATTTTTTTTAAATCGAAAAAATTAATTTGTGTTAAGACAGAAAATAAATATTATACATATATGGATAGTCCTTGTAAATCTCTACAAAAAATACGCTTTTATATTTAGGTTATCTCTTTTATTTAAAGAGACATTCAGGTCGAAATACATTTTTTTCTCATTTTTAGCCTCGATTTTTTTAGTCTTTTTTTTTAACTTGGCGGGCTTAATATAAACACTAAAATTTTTTAAAATATTCGCCATATTTTTTACAAAATAATATTGCTGCAAGAATCATATAAATATATGAATTCGATAAAAAGTTTTATTAATCCGAAGTTGAAACTTTAAAAAAAGTTCATATTTTTGCGCTTTTTCCAAAAAGTTGCAATATTAATATTAATTCAATTAAATGTTTTCAAAAAAAATCTTAACCCAAATGAGTGTAAAGTAAAGACGGAGACCTGCTTTTATTGAGATATCTCTTACGGTTCACATGTTACAGAATTATTTCCAAAAAAAGGCGTTTTGATTCTCAAAATATTACATCTGAAAGTTTTCATTTCCGTAAGCTGGACCATTTTTAGAACACCCCTAAAAATATGGATTTTTTTCAATGGCATTACCAAAATTTTTATTATAAGAAAATTAACTTCCAAATACTATAATAGAGACACGATAATATCTGAAATATCCATTCAAATAATTCTTTTCATTCGTGAAATATTAAGATATTATAAAAATTTTTGTCATATTTACTTTATTAAAACACGTACAAAATTAACCCTTAAACAGCGAAGAGTTCAATTTTGGTTCCAAAAAGGTCAACCCAGAAAATTTTGCAAATAATTCAACTTATTACTTTAAAACCAATAAATTTATGAAAATTAAATTATAATAAATATAAAGTTTTTGTAATTTAGTTGCTATTTTACACGAACTCTAAGTTTTTATCAACTAACGATTTATTTGCCATAAAAATTAACAAACTATTATGGACCGGTAATTCCAAAATATTACTTTCGTTACTATAACACCTCCACAATGATGCCCTAAAATTTTAATTACGGTGGAAAATGTATTTAAGTTTTTTTATACAAATTTATAGAAAATTTTATTGAAATTTTAATTTCACAAGAATGAAAACTAATTAAAAAAAATTTAGTTGATATATGATGTAGTATTAGTCGTCGTGTGTTTATTATATATATCGTAATGATAACAAGTTAAAAATTGTGTTCATTGCACAGTGGGGCAAAATCGTAATTTTTTGGAACTAAATCTGTAACTTCTAACCGGATTGACTTTAATTCCCAAAGTCCAAATTTGTTGCAAGTCTGGAAAATACCGTTAACAAACTCTTAACAACATATCTGAGCTTCCAAAACTGCATTATGTTTGCACCCTGCGGTAAATTCGTGGCAATTGCAATATTGGACCGGTCCCTCAGTACCGGTTGAGTACCAATTGACACTTAACTCGTCACCAAAGTTCGAGTTGAGAACCAGTTGACACTACCACACTCACTAAATATTAGTTGAGAGTAAATTTTTAACAGGCATGTTAAGTACGCAATTAGCAACTCGAGCGAAATAACAATCTATGGCTGAATGGTTAGCGTTGAAGTCTATAAAACGTAAGATACATCAGAAGAACGTGGGTTCGATTAATGGTGCCGCCATCGATATTAACGAAAAATTTTAAAATAAAAAGAAATATAATTTAATAAAATATAAGTTTAAAAATTAATTAAAAAAAGTTTAAAAAGTAAAAATTTTTTTAAATTTTTATTATATCAATCGACTCTGAACATATCCTCTTGGACCAGTCCTGTAACTTATCCTATGACCAGTCACAACTGGAACCGGTCACTAACCCTGAGAACCTGTCACGTGACTAGTTTTGAAAGGGTTCTCTTTCCTCTAGGTTATATTCATGCTTTGGGATTTTAGAACATATCAACTAAAATCCAAATTTCGATACAAAATAGGAATACGGAGGGGTTTCTACTTTGCTCTATTATTTCAAAATTATCAAAGTGCCTTTCAGAAAAGTATATAATTATTATATGCCCTAAAGAAAATTTTTATTTTAGAGAAAGAATAGAGTATACACTTTTACGTCCAAGAAAAAAAAAACACAAAAAATCATAATTTTTGTAATTTTCAATTTAAAAAATTGTTTTTGGATTCGGTAAAGATATCGACTTCAAATTTTCTTTATTCTATCTATTGAATAAATATTTTGTTTTTAGTTAGTTAGTTAAATAGAAAACTTATAAGATCGATCGAAAATACTGGGATATACTACTTACATGTATATGAAAAAAGCTGGACCAATAAGTGCAGAATTGAGATTTAATGAGTAAAAATTTCAAATGCAAATAACGCAAAAACTATAAGCAGAAGCAAGCATGTTTTTTATAGGCCTATTGTAGGCTATATGAAGATTATTCATATCCATATTAGCTGCGCTCTCTATGGATATGTGGGGTCGCTCTTCTAAAATTAAAATTATATAGTCCTCTGCTACGTCTATGTGAAATTATATGTAAATCCAAATAGCCAATTAGAAGTTACAGATTTATTTTCAAAAATGTTCGATATACATACATTTCAAAAAAAGTCGGAAAATACACAGAAAAAATTATTACCGTCTTTTTTACAATTAACTCAGTTGTTTAATTTTGCATCAAAGTTTAATAAATATATTCAAGAAAAAATAAAATAAAAAATAAATTTTGGTATGATTTTTTTTCCTATACACATTTTTAATTCATTCAATCATCTACTTGATTGATTTAATTAATTTATTAATCGGGAATTTTTTTCTGTTTTGTATTTTTTATAGCTTTTAGTAATTGATATAATCATTTTGGTGAGAGGTGCAAATTTAAACAAGTTTATAATTGAATGAATTATTTTCATATATATTTGTTAATTGGTGACTTTTTTCTGTGTATTGAATTTCTTTAGCAAAATTAAAAAAATTGAATATATAAAGTTATTTCTTTTTGGTAAAACTAATTCAAAAAATTATACAAAATCTCGCCATATTTTTTAATAAATTTTAGAACTTTTATTTTAAAAGATAAAGGGTAGAAACAAAAAAATTTCCAGGCCAAAAATGGCAAATACAAATTTTGAAATGCTTATGCTTTTAAAATATAAGAAATAATTAAGTACAGTAAGAATACATTTTCTTTGTCTTGCTTAGTAGAATTCAGAAATTCAATTATTTAAATCGGCTCATATATCGATTAGCTTTCGGGTGATGCTACAACCCGTGCTCCAGCATTATTCTGAAAGCTTAACTCCTCCTCTATTGGTGCCCGTTTAGAGGTTTAAAAGATTTAGAGTTTAATGTTTGAACAAAATGCAAGTTCCCGATTTTACCCCCTTTTTGGTACATTTTCCCCTATGGATATAAAAAAATGTATTCCAATGAATTTCTAAATTATAGTGGGATCCCATATTAAAATACACATATGTTTATGTCAATATATATAAAAAAGTGCCTTGTATGAAAAAATTACTAAAAATAGGTACGATTTTTACACCTTAAACGTTCGAATTTCTAAAAAGTACCAAATTTGCATTTGCCATTTTTTGATAAGTTATGAATACGATGTAAATTTTATCTGTATGTTGATTGATTGCAAAGAAACATAAGGTGCCAAAAAAGTACCAAAATGCATTTTTACCCGTTTCTATATGGAATGAGACCTACCAACGTTCCAAATTTCGTCTCTCCAGTATCAGGCGTTTGGGCTGTGGGATGATTAATCAGTCAGTCAGTCTTTCAGTCAGTCACGTTACTCTTTTATATATGTGGGATTTTTAATTAAATCCCTGCGATTTAAGCTTGATGGCTTTAATCAATTAAAACACAATTTATTTTGATTAATAAATTATTGTGTACAAAGTTTATTTTAAATTATTAAACTTAAAAGTAAAATATTCACTTTAACAATTTATAAGAGTTTGGCTGCCGCTGGTTTTAACTCAACTTCAACTTTACAACTTTTCTTTAACTGCAACTTACTTCAACTTTAGAGCAACTCTTAAGCAACTAACTTCAACTTTAGCGCAACTATTCCGCAACCAACTTCAACTTTAACACAACTCTTCTGCAACTAACTTTACTGCAACTTATCAACTTTCACAACTTGACTTCAACTCAAATACTCTTTGCTCCCTATTTATATTCTCAACTGCTACTACTCGCTTTTTCCCAAAGCTCTAGAAAATTCCTAGCGAGTGAAACCTATGGTTGTCCCTTTCCTATACATTATAAGTCCATTTATCAAATTAAAAAACGTCACCAAGAATATTCGTTTTCCGTCATGATATGTCGCGCTCCGTTGCGTACGTGACTCTACTATCTCCGTCTAGAATATTCTGTCCGTTAACTAATTTAACCCTTTGGTCACCATGCCAGATCTGGTGACGCGACCAGGCTCCAATCCCACATATATATGGTAGGGTATCCATTTATTCGGGTTTTCATATTAGAGCCCAAACACAACCTAGCGGATTATTTTTTGTATATGAAGATTTGACAACTAAAACAACACAGCGGAATCCGCTGGAAATTAAAATCTATTTTAATTTCACAACGGATTCTCAAAAGCTCTCATTTTCTCACTCTCCCTCTCTGTCAGTGATGCCGTTGTTGCACAATGAATCACATAAGTTTACATTAAATTTATATAAGAAAGAAAGAGATAGATAGATAGATTTGCCTTTTATTTTTTATGTATTGAATTTAAGAGAGAAAGATAAATATTTTTTTATATATGTAGTTTTGTTGTTGCCAAACACAAAAAATATAAAGAAACAAAAACAAAATATATATGAAATCCGCTGCTGGATTCCGTCTTCATTTAATTTGCATTTCTCTCTTAGAGCGGAAAACAACGTTGAAATCCGTTTGGTTGTGTTTGGGCTCTTAATCGGTTTATTCGACAAATAATTATTCGAGGTTAAAAGTTGATCGGTTTATAACCGATTAATGGCAAATTATTCGATTAACAGAATAGTCTCAGTAATACTTATTAGACATATAAATAAGACTAATTATAATATTTAATTGATTGAAATAGTTATTTAGAATCTTAATGTTGAACATAAAGTTTATCTTATTAGTTCTTTTGGCCATTTATATGAAAAAATTGCACTTTTAGAATTAATACTACAAAATGTTTAATAAATCTGTATTTTTAATGTAACTCTTTTTATTTTCTGTGTGAGAATCATTTTCTGTCATAAAAGTAAAAATTAATATTAATATTTTTACTTACATTTGATGATGAACATTAAAATGTTTATGATTTTTATAACTCTGAATTTACTTTACTTTAAACTATATTTTCGGAATTTCTATTGTTACAAGATCAAGTATTTGTAAAATTTTAATCTTTTCATGTCGCATTTTATCAAATGAACTGTCTGTCTCAATAAAAAAGAATATCCAAAGAAGTAAATAAGATTCTAAACTTGTGATCCAGAAGTAATACAAAGTTGGATCATTTCGATGAATTTAACATAGATTTGTCATTAGATTTGTTCTCTTTTTTGATACCTATTCAGTGAGAAGGAAGTCATGTTCACGACTTCATGCAAAATTTCAATGAATGTCCAAATTATTTTTTATTGGCGAAAGGAATTTAATTAACCAACATATTTTTTAATAAAAAAAAATTATGCATAATACTATTTTTAATTTCCATAACAGATCTTTTTAGCAACAAGTATTTGAAAAAATAACAACTAAATCTCAACGTTTTATAGCAGAACAATTCATTTGAAAGAAATACTTCCCTAAAAATTTATTTTATTTATTTTTTCTGGAATAGAATAGATTTTAAAAAGATGTGGTTGACATAAATTTATCTTAAAAACGAGAGAAAAGGCTATAGTCGGTCAAGCCCGACCATATGATACCCTACACCATTGTGTACATTATAATTCGGGGTGGGGTCTTTTATTAGACTTGGAGTCAAATGTGGACCGATACTCATAAGTGTAAAATAAAACATAAGAATAAAGAATTTTACGTTGAGGCTGACATTTATATTAATTTATTCACTTTTGGGTGATTCCCGAAAGAGGGCCTTATATGGGAGCTATGGTAAATTATAGACCGATCTTTGTATAATTTGGCACTATCATTTATGTTCATATAAAACTTATTTGTGTCGAATAATAGCTTGATACTAACATTTTAATGGGATTTATGGCCGTTAAAGTGATTTTCGGAAAGGGGTTTATATGGGAGCTGTGATTAATTATGGACCGATCTTTTTAAAAATCGGCACACTTATTTAGACTTATATGAAACTTTTATGTTCCAAATTTCATTAAAATATTGCTATATTTAAGGGATTTATGATCGTTAAACCATTTTCCGGGAGGACATTTGTATGGGAGCTAGGTGAAATAATGGACCGATCATAACCAATTTCAACAGGCTTCGTCCCTGGACTATAAGGAGCCTGTGTACTAAATTTTATTAATTTTGGTTCAAAATTACGACCTATAGTTTGATTACAAGGTTTACATGGACGGACAGACGGACAGATGGACGGACGGACATCGTTAAATCGACTCAGAAAGTGATTATAAGCCGATTGGTATAAATTAAGGTGGGTATTAGACCAATATTTTTGGGTGTTACCCACCTATGGTGGTGTAGGGTATAATAAAAAATTTCTAAATTTGTAACTCAAAAAAAAAAAAACAAATTTCGGTTAATCGGTTATTCGACACAAATTATTCGGTTTAATCGTTATTCGAAAATAGACAATTTGAAATTATTCGAACAGTTAATCGACCAAAATTAATCGGATAACCGAATGACGGTTAATCGATTGGATACAATAATATATAGATAGTTTTGAAGATATTCAATTTTTTCATTTTAAAATTTCACTTATTATTTTTCGAAATTTTTCTACTGTAAAACGTAGACGTCTTATTTTATCCTCCTATAAGCCTGACCATCCTAATGTATACACATACATAAGTAAAAAAAAAAAAAGTATAAAACTGACCTTTTATATAAAAATATGTATGTATATATTTTTAATTTTAAATCTTATGATGAATGAACACGTGCCAGTAGTTTAATCTTTTCATAAATAAAGGACAAATTATTATTTTTTTTTTTTTTTTTTCTTATTCTCTTAATATTTCTTATTTTATTTTTAAGTAATATATTTTTGTTTGTTACGAGTATTTACAAGAATTTAAAACAATTCCAATAAAGATATTAAGTACTAAACTTAAAGTACAGCTATACATGTAACATTTACACCATCAGCCCATTAAAATAACGCAACAGGACTTCATTTAATTTTCCTTCATTTGCTAAAGATGAGTTTCCGTTACATCTTCTTCGGGTATAGGCGATATTGCTGAACAATGATGATGGGATGTTATAAGAAAATGTGTAGTAGAATGATGTAATTGACATGTTTTCAATAAAAGAGGTTTCTCTGTAGCTGGGACTTCAGTTGGCACAGTGAACTGTATGGAAATAGAATATGATAAATTTGATTTTTGGTTTTTGTTTTCACTCAAAATCCAATTTAATTTTAGTTTCATTTATTATTATTATTAATAACTAGACGTTTTATTACAATTACTAACATTCCTTTGTTGATTTGTACGATTTCTTATCTCTTTATATTCCTGATACTGTGATATGACACAGAGTAAACAATAAGTCTGGTGAAAGTTAAAAGAAAATACATGGGGAGAAAAAAAGATATAAAAATACATTTAGTAATAAATCAATTTTAATAAATATTTCTTATTGTTTTAGGTTTATTCTTTGTTTATACTTTATATTTATTTTTACTTACATTTAAGCAAACAATAAATAAATCAATTGTAAATATAAATCCAACAATGGGATCAAAATTAGCTCTTTTACTGAATATAAAATAAATGGCATAAAATAGTTCTACACAGACATCTCCCATCATTAGCAAAATCCATGGCAACAGAAATTCTCGTTTATCCTGAAAAATAAAATAAAAAGTATTTACTACCAAACAACAAGAATGAAATATTATATTAATTTAAAAATAAGCAGCAATAGAATGTTTTGTCATCTAACCCTCTGTCACTTAAACAAAAATTTTTCTTTTAATACAGGATCATAACATAAATTTTAAAGGTTTATGCTTCATAATTCTTATACAAATATTTATTAAATAAAATTTTCCTTCAGAAAAGCTATTAAACTTAGCAAAGATAAAATAAACCTACATGAATTTATTTAAGACTTTCATGAGACATAAAAAGGGTCAAATTGTAATAGTTTTATTAGACAATTTGATTTCTTGCAATTTTGTTCTTATTACAATTTGTTTTAGAAAATTGTCTTGGCAACTTTTTAAATATACTTTCTGTTTGTTTTAGAGATACATGTTGTTAATTTCTTTGTAATTATTTGCAAAGAAATATAAGAAGGAGTAGGAGTAGGAATTTTGCTCAATTATATGCAATATATTTTTTAACCAGATGAATTATGCTGATGTGGATTATCATTCAGCTTATATACACTGCCGGTCATCAGGTTCAAGATTTTCGTTACATTAAAACTCTTGTTATTTTTAAAATAATAATGAAATTAATTTATTTTTTTCATAATAACTTTTAAAGTATTCAATTCTAAGATATTTACAAGCAAAAAAAATTTAAGTAAGAACTAAATACGATTTTTAATGATTTCTTTTTTCAAAGAGTGTGTGCCAAACGGTAGCAAAGTAAGTAGAAAAGTAAAATTTTGAAGTATATGAGGTGAATAAAATTTCACTAGCTCATAGGGCTACATAAATGTTTGACAATAGAATAGAAAAATTTGAAAGTTTTAAAATAAATAATAAATTTAATAATTTGAAATTGTTTGAGATTTCTAATATTTATTTTATAAAATAGTAGTTTTTATCTTTAAAACAAATAGTTATTAAAAAATATATTAATTTTATTTTAAGTTTTGTCAAAATTTTTAAAATTTGTCAAAATTTATCAGGGGAAAAAGTTTTTATTTGGCAAAGCAAAACCATAAAATTTTTCACCATAGGAAAATTTAAAATTTCCACAGAACTTTGCTACCGTTTGGCACACGCTCAAACAAGCGAATTTTTAAGCAAATTTTTTTGGGTCATCAGAATAGGTTCAACATTATTTATTCAATAAAAAAAACAAGATGTTTGGATTAATTTGGTACTTTTTTGTTTTATTATATTATTAAGAAATTATTAGTAATAAAATTAGTCTTTTTTTTTATTAAATTTTACTTAAAAATATCTATTTGGAAGGGACTTATAAAAATGTTCAATTTGTAACAAAGAAGGTTATAGGCTAAAGTTACAACAGCAAATGAAAAAAATATCGGGCACATAATCCATAATTTTTTATTAAAATCGGACCATATTTTAAACCTAGCGCACACATAAATGGCATAACAAAACGTAGAATATTATGATTTTATTAAAAAAATTATACATCACATTTATATGCGGTCATGTTTAAACATGAACCGATTTTAATAAAAAATTGTAGGAACAGTCTTCTTACTTGCTAATTTATGTGCCTAAAATTTTTCAGTTTACGATTGTAATTTTAACTTTAAGCCCATATTACACATGGATTTGTATTTGTTGCTTCACAACTTTCATTGGGTCATTTTTGTAAATATTTATGGTTTATTTACTTCAATACAAAATGTTTTTTATCAATATTTGTTAGAAAATTGTTTATTCTAAGATGTACGTTAAAGTACCATAGTAATTTGAAGAATCTCTTTGTACATGGGTGTTATAAATATTTTATTTTCAATCAGATTATGTGATTGGTTTAACCAATAAGAAGATTATATGGATACAATGTTTAGTATTTTCAACACATAGATAGACATGACGTTAAATTTTTAATACCACATTTTTATGTGAATGTGCATTTACTCGTATAATATTGAATTTTATGAGTTTTGTTTTATCACTCTGTATAAAAACACAACATACAAAATATATAATATATAGTAAAGAAGGTCGACATTAGACTACACCAAAATTTACCAACTTTCGAATTTTGACCGTAACTCCCCCTAAGAATTGTTCTTTGGGTTGCAAAAACATGCTGTGTGAAATATAAGTAAAATCAGATATCGTTAACCCGTGCCGCATCGGACCTGAAGTTTGTAGGTTGCGCTTAAATATAGGGGAAAAAGTTGGTCCTTTTGTAGTTTGTAGAAAAAATGTAATCTATGCATCATTATCTATCAAATAAGATATAAAAATAAAAAATCGATTAAACCATTAATTTGTTTTAGAACACTTATGTAAGGAGTTTACAACGAAATTTTTAATTTTTAAAAAGCTATTTTCAGTTCAATTTGAATCATAATTACTGAAAAATATAATTTTGTTTCCGCAGGATAACCGAAACATTTTTTAAGATCGTTTCAAAATTCCATTTTCAAACTTTAAAAAGGTTTGTTTAACAAATTTCAAAAAAATTCAAAAAACTTTAGAGGTTTATATAAAACACTATAGAAAATAAAATTAAAAAAGAATTAGATCAATACCTTGTATGGCTAAGCCATACCTTCAATTTGGATTCTGCGGATTTGAACAAAAGGGATTTAGATAGATAGAAAGTCAACTTTTATTTGAACTGATGTTCAAGCTAAACAAAATTATCATGTAATAAGATAAAAGATATGTCGAGAAATATATTCTGAAGTTTTTAAAAAAATTGGACAAAGATAATTCATGCAAAACTAATAATTAAAAAGTTTATTAGTTTTGCATGAATTTCTATGAAATTTAATGAAAATATAACTGAAGGTGATATTACATTAAAAATTCAAATTTAACCCTCAACTGAGCTTGGGATCTGCTCTTTTTACACACCCTTATTCATAAATATATTAAAAGAAAATTTTATTAATATCTTGAACAAATAAAATGATAATTACCTCATTCTTTCAAGCAAACCCATGAACAACTTTCAAAATTAAACACAGAAATTATTGCATCAAAATCCATACAAAAATAAATTATTTTTCGTTATGTTTTCCCTGCAAATTTAATTTTTTTCTAATTTTGATCTCCATATTTTAAAGGTTATCCTTGTCCATTTTTTTAGAAACTTTAGAATGTATTTTATGATATATGTTTTACCTTACTACATAATAATTTTGTTTAGTTTAAATATTAGTTCAAAGAAAAAAATTGACTTTATATCTTAAAAACTTCCAAAAATGCCTTTTTGCCGAAATCCGCATAATTCAAATTGAAGGCACGGCTTAGTCATACAAGGTATTGATCTCATTCTTTTTTAATTTTATTTTTTATAATGTTTTATATAAACCTCTTAAGTTTTTTTTTTAAATTTTTTGAAATTTGATAAACAAACCTTTTTAAAATTTGAAAATGGAGTTTTGAAACGGTCTTAAAAATGTAAACAATTTTTAACCAAGCAAAGAAAAGTGTTTGGGTTATCCTGCGGAAACAAAAATGTATTTTTCAGTAATTATTGTTCAAATTGAATTGAAATAGCTTTTTATTTAATAATTTATATAAAAATTAAAAATTTCGTTGAACACTCCTTACATAAGTGTTCTAAAACACATTAATGGTCTGGGGAATTCGTAATAACTTCTTTATTTTATTTGATAGATAACTATGTGTAAATTAAAATTTTTTAACATTTAGGTGCAAAACAAAGTATTGAAATAGCAACAATTTTCTAAAAACTGCAAAAAGACCAACATTTTCCCATATAAACGCACCCTACAAGCTTCAGGTCCGATGCGGCTCGGGTTAACGATATCCGATTTTACTTATATATCATGATATGACATATTTTACTATAAGGATTTTTGTCTTTTGTAAGAATAATTTTTGTTAAGATATTTTGGATAACAATAATGGTAAAAAATAATTTTTAGCTTATATCTATTAACCGATTTTTCTGTCTGTAAAGAGAAATGTATCTGTAAATACAACTGCATTAAATATATCCGTTTATTACCTACAACGTTTGAGAGGTGATTTTAACCGACATACGAACCGCCACAAAAAATTTTTCAACCTACCATATACTATATTATAAAAATGAAATGTAAGTTTGTTTATTTTGTGCGTCAATCACGTTTAAACGGCTAAACCGATTTACACGAAATTTGACACACAGATAGTACCAGTGCCGGAGGTAGTTATAGGCTATGTAAGATCTTGATTGTTACGCCCATATTGTACGCCCACTTTTTTAAAACCGATTTTTACGAAATTTTACACACAAATAGTAGCAGTGACGGTGGTGGTTATAGGTTATGTAATAACTTGGTTGGGTGTTATGTCCATATTTTACGCCCACTTTTTTAAAACTTTTAAACGGCATGCAGATAGTACCAGTGCCGGTGGTAGCTATATGTTATGTAAGAACTCGGTTGGATGTCACGCCAACATTTTACGCTTTTTTAAAACTCTTAAACGGTAGAAAATATTTAATATCGCCTAATAAGGAGTAGCGAAGCGAACCGGGTTAAGCTCGTATTAAAATATAAATAAAACATAAAAATCTCTATTATACGTTAGGTTTTATTAAACTAATTTCCGCGTTTTAAATAAAAGTTATTTAAAGAACAATATAATGACATAAAATATTTAAAAAAATTTTACTCGATACCATAAAAACATTTTGAGCTAGGATTCTTTTGTCACAAATATACATCAAAGATGTACATATGTATTTATGTATGTATGTATGTATGTATGTATGTATTTATGTACTTTTATTTTTATTAGGCGACAACAATATACAATATTTATTTTTCATTTTAAAATCTAACATTTATTTCATTGTACAAGTATTTGTCACCTCATATATTTGCACAACATAAAGTTTACATATGAATTTTTGTTTTACATGAATGTGTACACAATACTTATATATGACATCCCTACAGTACAAATGAAGACAACGAACACACTCAAACTGTATACATATGTATATGTATATATATTTTTGAAGCAATAGGGATATTTTTGAAAATAAGAATTTACAATGCATATCCGTTGTACCATTGAAAATGTTAAGAAATGCGGTATTCGATTTTTGCTAGGTATATTGATATGAGTAGTAATGTTTAAACGACTATAGATTTCCAAACTAAAACTGATATTCACTTAATTTTTCCAGAAAACGATCCTAAAATATGTCTTTTATTACTCATAATTTTGTAAAATTATAAACCAATACTGTTTTTTGCTATTTACAAAAATGTGCAAAAGCTAAAATTAAATTTTAAAATTTCAGTGTATTTCGTATTAAAGACTATAAAAATGTTCACATATGCTAATAGAACTTCAGAATTTCTTTAAAATCGCGTTGTTTTGATTTTGATGAAGCCAAAGCTCTATTTTTAAGATGTTTTTGAAAATTTTAATTTCAAATCTTCACAACTTTTGCGCGCATTGATAAAAATTATTAACGCGAACAGATTTTATATGTATAAATAGTCGTTAATAAAACCATATATCAACGTTAGTGTCAGAAGAAAAAAAAATGTTACTTAAAATTCTCAAAATTTTTTAAATTCCTCAAATGTGTATTACAAATATGTACTAAGAATTGGTTGACTACTACGAACTGTCGACCCGAGTGGACCTTTTTCAGAACTACTGGGATAAAAAGGATAAAGGCGAAAAAATATATATATGCATATACATACATATTAATCTATTAATGTATATGTATGTATTTGTTTTATTTTCCGTACATCCTATAAAAATCTTTGTTTATGGGATGTGTTTTGTAATATTTTATAGCGTCTTTTTTTCTGCCCCTTAACTTGCTACAAACCGTTTCTAAGGAGTTATAAAAAAAGAAAACATGTTATTTAAAATTGTTTGTAGGTATAATAAAATAAAAATCTATTTAAAAAAAAAAATAAAATAAAAAAAAGAAAGTTATAGTCGGTCAAACCCGACCATGTAACGCCCTACCCTTAACAGGTGAACTGGATTCAACTGGATTTTCTATATTTTTTTATAATTGTCCAGTGTCCAGCTAAAATTTTATTTCTTCCATCTTAATATATTAATTTAAAAATCTATAAAGAATATTAAAAAATAATAGTAAGCAAAGTGTATAGAAAAATTCAATGCAATTTAAATAATCCATGACCCAAAAACAAATTTAAATTTTAAGTATATTTTTTAGAAATAATTGTAATGTGTGAAAGTAAATAAAATTTAACCCTGGAAGAGCTTCGATATATTTAACCTTCTGAGAGCTTCGTTAGTCGAAACGACAAACACTAACTTTAATTAAAAATATTTCAATGTAATGATGTATTACCCCCTGTTTTTATAAGACAAACGAAAAATTTGTTTTGTCAAAATGTATGGAAAACAACATTTTGACGAGTCAAATTTTTCGTTTGTCTTATAAAAATTGGGGATTAATTTAAACAAAATAACAGCAAAAGTATTAAGCAGAAACTGAAAAGACCATAATATTTGTACTTTTTCAGAGATGGGATTACATATTTATTGTATAAAAAATTGAACAGGCAAATAGTTCAGTTTTTTTTTTTTTTTTTTTTTTTTTTTTTTAATGGCAGAAGTGGCAAAACTTTTTTTCTACAATTTACATTATTGTTACAAATTACGATTCTTGGTTGATATATTGGGAGGGAATTACACAGTCCTTAAGACATATGTATGTCGCTGAACTAGGCCCTTATTTAGTTTTTGATGAAATTGGTTCTTTAATTACTTTAAACATATTTTTGGAATAAACTATTAATATAATTCATGTTTAATATGACGCAGAAATTGGAAGACAGCCCCATTAGTATGATATTATACTGCATATTTGGTCGAAAATACATATCAATCGCTTCTTTAGTTTTATTATGGAACTCATCAGATGAAGCCGATCTATAATCGCTAATACTTTATAATATGGTGTTATTCTGTCTTCAGCATTTATTTTCTATTTGATATAGCAAATGGAGGTTCCTCATCGTTCTTGTAACACATGACAAAAAAATATATTTATGTGTTGCTAAAATCACTTCTGGAAGTCACATTGTATTTATTTTTCCCCAAAAAATATATATCACACTATATAAACAAATATTAATTACATTGAATTACTATATTTGCTAAATTACTTTATCGCCAAAAGTTCAAAAAGACACACTAAACTTCTACTACTAACTTCCAGATTGCTCAGAGTCTGTACACTTCAAGATCTTATTTACGGCACACAGTAGTCCCAAAACGAAATTTTTTGGAAATAATTCTGTAACTTTAGAACTGCTGGATGTATTTGAATGAAATTTCACATGGGCAATCCTGAGGTGTGTGGCAATTGATTTGGAGGAGGACAGGATCGTAGCGAGTCTGGAGGACGAGGGGTGGATCTCCAAAGTTGGTCACCACGGGTATTTAAAAAATCGCCAAAATTTAATTTATGATTTGATTGAAAAAACACATTGACACAGATAGTCCTTATAATTCTCTACAAAAAATATGCTTACATGTGTGGGATATCTCTTAGAGATATTTGGACCAAAGTAAAATTTTGACAAATTTTTGGACATGTTTTTTTTTAGTTTTTTTTAACTTGGCGGGCGCAATTTGTGTTCTAAAATTTTTCTAAAATATTCTCTGGATTCTGTACAAAATTCTAAACAATTTTTGTGCAAGGATCATATACCTATGTGGTTTAGATAAAAATTTATATTATTTTGAATTAGAAAATTTGAAAAATTGTGATTTTTTAAAAAAATTTCATACCCGAGGATTACCCATGTGAAATTTCATTCAAATACATCCAGCGGTTCTAAAGTTACAGAATTATTTCCAAAAAATTCCGTTTTGGGACCACTGTGCGGCAGCTGTTATAACAAAACACACAAAAAATATACATATCACTCAAAATAGCTCTTAGTCGAAACGACTAACGAAACCTTCCAGGGTTAAACGAGTAGAGGTTTTCCTATAAAGTTTCAGAAACATATAGATAAAATTATCTTAAAATCGGAGAATTGAATTGGGTTAGAGTTTTTTGTACTAAAATACCCAAAATTCTAACACAATAGTAAACCCTTTTTTTAATTCGTTTGGAAATTTGCTTAAAAAAAATAACTATTTTTCAAAGTGAACGTATTAACTTTTTTAAATAGTGGTTTTTGTGATTATGAACTAGGGTAGCCAATCCCGAAAATCCCGGGGTTTTTCGGGATTACAAAATCCCGGGATTAAACGAAAAAATCCCGGAATTTCAATTTCAGGATTTATTGACATAAATTTAATCCAAAAAATTAACTTAAGGCAAGACAGAACATAAAAAATTTACAGAAATTTTTCAAAAAAAATTTTACGAATACGAATGAATTTCTTTAATTGAAATATGTATACAAAATTTATTTTCTCCTTATATTTACAATATGTTTTCACATGAAAAAATAAATCCCGAATAGCGAAAAGTTATGAAAAATCATGAAAAAATCCGGGATCCCGGGATTCAGGATTTTATAATTTCAAATCTTGGGAAAAACGGTGAATTTTTTAAAATTTGGCTAAAAGGTTACTCGAAAATGGAACAAAATTAAATATTTAGTCAATATATGTAAGTATTTTGAGGGAAATCGGAAAAAAGTGATATTAGTTATAAAATTAATTAAAATTAAAAAAAAAAAAAAAACATGTGTCCTCATTTTTATTTTTTGGTCACAAAAGGGTTAAGGCAAAAACTAAAATTTATATACACCTATTAAAAATTGTAAGAAATACAATTTTCAATGCGAAAAATATATGTATATAGTTTTGCCGAAAAAAGTGGTCTGTCGGACCTATGACTGAAGATATATTTTTATTTTTTTGTTATATTTTCAGCTCATCAATCTCACCATCGTTTGAGTAAATTTCATATAATTTTTTTTCAACGTGTCACTAATGGACAGTAGTCCCGTAGACAAAAAATTTTTAGGTAGACCCCTCAAACGATGCTTAAAAATAAACTTGATAAAGAAAAAATATTAACAAAATTTTTCAAATTGATCCTTAGTTCCCTACCAGCGATTGAAAGTCTCGGATCTACAACATTTCGTCCAAAAAAAAAAGTATTGAGTCTAGAAATGGGTAACAAAAAATCGTAATTTTGAGCAAGTTATGAAAAAATATTTTAACAATTTTTCTCAAAAATGTTGGTAATTTTAGCCAAAAAAAATTTCGAAACTTTTTCTTGCAAAATGGATAAAATATATAATTTTATGATTAAAATATTAAACATTTGAATTGTAGTAAATACTACTAATAGTAGATATTTTTCAAAAAAAAAAAAATAAATAAATCCTAAATCCCATGGGGAAATTTTTTAAAATATTTTTTCCATAACCAGCTCAAAATTACGATTTTTTGGCACTCTTTTCGATAAAAAAAAATCATAACTTCTTTTTTGGCCAAATAGAAGGGAGGTTCAAAAATTTTAGTGTGTACATTAGCAACGTCAGCTCAAGCTCATAATATCTTAACCACATATAGTAGTGTAGGGTATATATATTCTGATATTTTATTGATTTTTTAGTACATACAATATGTAAGTAAGGAGTGAGATCGAAAAATTCTTAACATACATAATATTCAATAACTTGGAAACGGTTGATCTTAGAGTTTTCATTATTTTTTTTAATCATTTGATAATTTAGCACAGATCACAGAAATATATAATTTTTATGGTTCTAACCACTAATTATAAAATTGTGGACCATTTTTGAAAACTCTTTCTTTGGAGATTTGATAGTTGATTCAGTTGAGTATTTTGTATGAAATTTGGTTTTAAATTCCGAGTCGTATTTTTGGCTTGAAATTTTTTTTTTGCAGAATTCCAGTTTGGAATTTTTTGAACTTTATATGTTATCAACTTTCCCATTAGCTTTAAATTTTTGCAACAAATAGTCGAAGCACTGAGAAAACTGAGCTGATTTTCTACTAGATGTGTTTGGAGTTCCTTTCAATATGCCTTCAATTTTCTGGCCTTTCCAATATCATGTGGTCCTTTTTTCTTACCGAACTAGGTTTCACATCAATAGTCAAATTCTCCTGATACTGTTAAATAACATTAGAAACGGTTTTACGAACGACATTTAATTCTGTGGCCAATTATTTGTCCAAATAGGTCTTGGACTTTTTAAAATCTTTTAATAACTTGTAGGACGTAAATCTTTTTCGTCACTTGATGAAAATAAGGACAAATTAACATGGTTGTTATTAAAAATAATAACTGAAGTATTTTTCCATGATAACTAGATAAAAAAAAAGAATTTAAATATTGATTCCGAAAAAAGTTATGAGGCAAAATGCGTGTTACGATTTTTTCGATCTCACTCCTCATATTTTATTGTAAAATTTATTAAAGTGGTTATATTGAAGTGTAAAGAAGTTAAGGATAAAAATTATCTTTATTTACATATTCTTAGAAACATTTTATATACATACATAAATACACATTTTAAATAACATACATAATATGTATGTACATTAGGGCCATAACCAAATGTTGGCCTTAGCAACACGCGATGGCGAATATTGTGTTATTTATATAAAATTGAAAAGAAATAATAAAATTTAGCTATTTTGTTTTATAAAGAAAATTTGGTAAATTTATTTGTGCAAATCTTATTTTTTGCTAACTTTCAACGTCAACATTTAATGATAGCAACAAAACACAGTTAATTTTTATAAACATACAAAACAAGTAATTTATTTTTTTTTTTTTTTTTTTTTTTTTGATTTTAAACATCCAGAGGTAAGTAACATTGATTTTTACGAAATCTATTAATAATAAGGAACCATTTTAACTTTGATAGCAAAATTTGCATCTATTGTTTTATTGAAAGAGGAATCCCATGGCTTTCAATTATAAGCTGCAGAACTCTGAATACACTGGTCGACAAAAAAAATTTTTTTCGTGCTCCTTCAAAAAAATATGTGGACTTCGAAATTTTTTATGGACATGTCTAATATTGCGTCCTAAATAAGCCGATTACTAGATTTTTATTATGCTACGCTAATTCTGTTCAATCCTTATGCAAAGATCCATATTTTAAAGTGTCTTTAAAATAATGTAATATTAAATTAAGATTAAATAAGTCTGGATATTTAGATACGCATTAAATGTGAAATGGAAATGGCAGATATGCTTTTATCCAAGGATTTAGTTGAAATTGATTTTAGGAAGCGATAACGCTAATAAGTATTTCAAAAAGTCAACATTTAGTACATATAATTTTTTGCAACAAGAAACCCCGATTACGGTTCACCAAGCGCCCATATAAGAAATTCTTCCAGAAACATCTTAATCGCGTATAATTCCCGTATTAACATTAATCATTGGCTTAATTAGCGATAAAAAAATATATATTCATTTTAATTTATTATTACTATTATTTGAGGAGTCGCAGAATAAAACGTACTTTTTTGCATTTTTTCAAAAATGGCTTTTTTGTTGTTTTTGAATTCTACCAGAAAAAATTTTATTAGGATAATTTTTTCAATTTTTTTTTTTTTTTTTTTTTTTGCAAAAATTTACTTTTTGCAGAAAAATTCGTACTTTTTTCGTACATTTTTATACCCTACACCATAGAGTAACATATAGAGACGAAATTCTCGATTGACAATTAAACAAAATTGTTGTTTTGTAAACAAAAATTTGTTTTTATTTTCTTTTGGCAAAAACAAAATTTATTTGATTACATGTATTTTGTTGTTGCATGAGTTAGGTTTTTGACAACCGACTTAGGTTTTTGACAATTAGTTTCGTCTTTTGTTACTCTTTGCCCTACACCAACATAGGTGGTTGGGGTATTATTAACGTAACCAGAGGGTTTTTGCCAAAAAGCGGGATTCTAAACAAAATTATATGGAGAAAGCGGGATTTTGAAAAGTTTTGTAAAAAAGAGGGATTTTCTTTTTATATCTCAATTAAAAATCTAGATTAGCTGTTCTCTCGCAAGCACTTGGTTCTCGACTCAATTGAGACGTTACAAATTGAGAACAACCCATCAAAATTTTGGAACATCGAAATAAGTAAATATATCCCAACAAACTGCAACATTAAAAATTATAATTTTAACGTATATCTCGAAATGTTTTCAAAATATTCCTAGTTAAATTTCAAGATTAAATTCAAATACGGATTGATAAAAAAAACTTGATACTTATTGAATTTGATAGCAATAGCTTTTCTTAAATAATTCTTAGACCCGTTAACAATAAAATCAAGGTTAGTTGTCGTTACAGATAAAAAAAAAAACCATTCAACTTAACTACCATAACCCTAAAATACAGTTACCGAAATAATTGAAAATACGGATACCGCTAAAATATATAACGCTAAAAAAAACGTTACCGAAATAACTCGAAAATAACGCTAATATACCGTTAACGTTATTGTTGGACTTAAGAAATATTATTATTTTTAATAAAGTTATGGCTACCCCAGCTCGTCATTATAATACTTGACTACAGATTATATTTTATGGTTCTGAACCGAAACTTTGATATTTCTGAAACAAAAGTTACCCTTAAAATTTCATTATCGAAATAACTCGAAATATAGATAAAGCTAAATACCGTTACCGAAATAACTAAAAATACCATTACCTTTAAAACACCGTTTTCAAAATAATCCAATACACTGTTTTCTTTTTACCTTTTTGAATCGGCTGCCAACAAGTTAAACACTAATATTCAGTTAAATCAAATGTTAAAATAAAATCATTAACACAAGGTTTTCGTAAGCACTAACTTTAAGTAAATTTAATCGAAAACATTGTTCCAGATATTTCTACAACTTTCAGTTTATACACAGATAAAAAAAGTATCCAAACTGAAACATAAATGGTTCCAGATACAATATGAAAATATCCATGTATAGCTTGAGATCAAAGTTCATGTCAAAACATCTTTTTGAAATTTGGTAAATAAAATTGGCAAAAATTATTAAAATAGCCCCCCACCCAATTGTTCTCACAAAATGAGTTTTTTAAATCTAAAAATCTCTTTGAAAGAACAAAATTTCTTCCTCAAAAAATTATTTATATTTGATTCTAACATTCTGGAAAAAAATTCTAAACTTTATCAGACTTGAGATTTTTCATTCACTGGTAGAGAACTAAAGATATGTTAAAAAATTTGTAAATATTTTAACAAGCTTAATAATGCGTATCATTTGGGAGGTCTTCCTACATCAAAGTCATCAAAAATTACATACAAAGTACATTTAAGATTAGTCAGTAGAGAAGATGATCAGCGTAACCATATATTTTAAACTTTTAATAATCAAAAACGATTTGTAAAAAAATATTTTTAGTTACACAAATATTGGTAAGAATTTTATAGAAAACGTAAATAACGAAATCGAATAAGAAATTTTTAGTTATAAAAGCGGGATTTTTTTATGAAAAGCGGGAAAAATATTTTAGGCGGGAACGAAATTTAAAAAGCGGGATGTCTGGTCACGTTAGGTATTATGCGTTTGTGCTGATGTTTGTAACGCATATAAAAAGTTATCCAAAACCCACCTCAAAGTATACCAATCGACTCAGAATCACATTTTAAATTGATCTAACGATGTCCGTCCGTCCGTTCGTTTGGCTGGGCGGCTGGCTGGTACAAGTCGCAATTTTGAAGGTAATTCAATGAAATTTGCACGTGGGACTTCTATGATACAGGGACGAAGTCTATTGAAATTGGTTGTGATCAGTCCATTATTTCACCTAGCCCCCATACAAATGTCCCCCCGGAATTGAGTTTCAACAATCAAAAATGCCTTAAAAATTAGAATATTTTAATGAAATACGGTGCAAAGTACAGTTTTGTACAAGTATCAATCTTTGTATCAAATTTTATGAAGATCGGTCCACTATTAACCATAGCTCCTATATAAACCACTGTTCCGAAAATCACTTTAACGTGCATAAATCCCATACTAATGTTAGTATAAAGTTAATATTCGACACAAATAGTTTTATATAAGTAGAAATAACATTGCCAAATTTTATTAGAATCGGTCTATAATTTACCATAGCTCCCATATAAAACCACTTCCGAGAATCGTCTTAAAGTGCATAAAATGAAGTAGTAAAAGTGTTGGTCTAATATAAGTACCCTTCCCGAAATTTTATGGTCATAATGGTGTAGGGTATCATGTGGTCGGTCTTGACCGACTATACCTTTTTTTCTCGTTTTACTTTAAGTAGTATATTTTTTTTTAAGAACAAAAATTTTTTGCGAACAGTATTTTTAGATTATTTAATACATTAATGAAAAAAATTCCCTTTAAAACACAAAGAAATTATGCATATTTCTAAAATTGTTTTAACAAAACCTACTTTTTTACATTTAAATGTCCTTTGATCTTACATATCCTTAGGGTTTGGTGTAGTTAATTGATGTCGTTCGATGCATTTTATGGAGAGGAGAACACTTCTTACCATTTCCAGATTCAAACTGCTTTGTAAGGGAACGAAAAAATTAATTCTCAATTTCCCAGCAAATTCAAATAATGAAAAAAGTACGTTTTGTTCTGCGACTCCTCATTTATCAATATTTTAATTGATTTTATAATAAATTTTGTGTGAATTTCTGTTTAAAACCACATTTTTTTTTTTTTTTCGTTTTATAAAAAAAAATTATTGAAGTTTTTGAGAATTTTCAAATGTTATATTTTATAAATAGCATAATATTTTAATAAAAAAAAACCTTATATTTTCAATTAAATATTTACGAACACAGAAAAAAGTATTACCATATATTTTTCATTTAACACAGTTGTTTAATTTTGCATCTAAATTTAATAAATATATTCAAGTAAATATATGGTGATTTTTCTGTGAATTTAAGTATTTGATTTTACTAAATCAGTGATAGGTTCTATTTCATTTAAACATTTAGTAATTGATTTTTTTCTGTGTAATAATATATAATAATAATTGAAAATCAATTTAAAAATAGAATTAATAAAACTAATAAATAAAAATAGAAGAAAATTCATCCTACTTTCTTATACGAGTATTACAATAAATTCATTGATGATGCACTATTTTTCCCTAATGACGTACAGAAAATTATATTTCCATTTAGCTTCCTTAGAAGTTAATATTAACTGTGTCCACAAATGCATCGATTCATATAAAAATCATTTCAAAAGCAATACAAAGGAAAGATTAAAAAGTCTTCTTATGACAACACTGTGTTAAAGTTTTTACTTGTATTCCTTTTTTTCCGTTTTTTTAAACAAAATAAAATACTTATTACTTTTGGCTGAGTATTTCTAAGAAATACTTTCTTGCCAATCAATTATTTCAACAAGAAAACTGACCTTCATTTGTTATTCTATTTTCTTATTCAAGCTGCCAAATGTCGTCGTTCAATGATAGGTACCCAACTCAAACTTGTGTAGGTGAACGCATCCTTGTTATTTGTTTACGAAAACAGTAAAATTTAATTTACTTTCAGTTATTTTATATAAAAATTGTTGGCAATATTATGCCAATTTATGCTATAGACCATGTGTTTACTTTATTTGTGAATATTTTCCATTAAATGTTTTTTCATATTAAACGTGAAGTAGGTACATAGTATGTACTGTGGTTATTAAGCACAAATTATTTCATAATATGCAGATAATTATATATAAAAAAATATTTTGTTTGTTTTTAACTGTTTTTTATCATAACAAACAGACTTTCGTATTTATGTGTTAATGTTAATTAAATTTGAAAAGTTAGACATTCATTTGAAGGGCAATTAACCCTTAAATGCAGTGTGCAAATAGTCATATTTTTCAATTATTTCATTTAAGTGAGCTGGACCATTTTAAAAATACCAACGTCTAATACATATTGAGCAAACAATATTTTAAAACTTGTTTTCTTCCTCCCGAAATTAAAATTTTTGTAAAATATTCAATGATTTTATTTTAAATAGCATTTTATTAAAGTTTGAATATTTCGGATCCGATCCATAATTGGTTAAGTTAATTTTAACGGCAAATAAATACACACAGAAAAAAGATTTGTTGGAAAATGGTTGTAATAACAGAAATGTATTTTAAATAACCGAAAGTGTGTAAATTTAATGGATTTTCCATATTTATAATATTTATAACTTAAATGGAATGGAATTAGAATTCACACAATAGTTAATTTAGTTATCTAACCCAATTGGAATTATTTTAAAATTTATTTAAAGATATAAAAATGACAACCGAATTGAAGCTATTACAAAAAGTTGTTGTAGTAGAAATTATTGGTTGCAGTTCTAAATTTGTTATAAAAATTCAGTAGTTACAAAAATTCAAACAAAAAAAAAGAAAAATTTGTGTGTTAAAATTATTTAAATGAAAAAATTGTACATTCAAACAAAGAAATGAAAAATATGTATATCTTGTTTGACGGTCCTGTGTATTATGCTTTAAATTTTGTCGTGTTTGCAGTAATGGTAAGTGTAACTTATTGTCAAATATTTCTGCAAAATCGCTGACTAATAATAAATTTCTTGCAGACAATCAATAGTGTAATGCTTCAAACAGTAAAAAAAATATCTGTCTGCCGCGCTGGTGTTAAACATTGTCAAGCTGTCGGTTTATACAATGACCTCGATTCCCTATCAACTGCTATGGTTAGGTGTGAAATTGCAGATAAGAATGTTTGGAAGAGCTTTTTGGATCAGGAAATTAAGTAGTGTAATTCAGTGCCTAAAAGTTGTTGAATCACTTATCGAAGATTGAAGTCTTTTAACTGTGATTTTTTAATATCAGCTTCGTCAAAGAATTTATCAGTTCAATGGTCAAAAGTTGGTAACTGGTACTTTTGAATATAAAATACACGTAACTAAGATATTTTCAATATTTAACCATCGATAAGTCCTGGAGTGCATCATATCTTAAATAGTGTATTATAATGTTATTGTATTTGTTTCACCCTTATTCATTTTTAATAAAACTATATTAAAAAAAAATAATAATTCACAATAACGTCATTAATAATTTCAATCCATATTTAAAATACTTTTGTGTGTACCGAATTTATTCAATAGTCACAATTAAATTATGAGATAGTTCATACAACCGACAGAATTCGATTGGCAAAAAATTCGGTTGCTACAATGAATCCGTTTTCTCTGTGTAGTTAAGGATATAAATGTCTCCAAAAGCTTAAATTGATCAAAAAAAGCTGTAAATTCATGTAAAATAGGGGCTAAGTTTCAAAAGCTCCTTTTTGTTCGATTATTATCAAATTTACCAACTTGCTATTAAAGGGTTAATTGTGTGTAATCTTCAATAGTGCCAGCAAATAACATACTTCAAAAAAATCGAAACTTAAAAAGAAATATAAAATATTTACCAAAATTATATCAACACAACATGGATGTCAAATAAAAGCTAAGAATCTCTGCAATACAAAAAAAGTTTTTATTTAAATGTTGCAGAACAAAATGTTAAGAAAAAATCGTTTATATAAAGTGGGTAATTAAATATTAAATATAATATTACGGAAGAGATATTTTCTAAAATGTTTGTACTGAAACATTAAATAAAAATTATTACTATATTTCAGGGATTCGTAGCTTTTATTTGACACCCATATTAGGTTGATATAATATTCGTAAATATTTTTAAAAATGTGTATCCTTCGAATCTTTGAAGTCCTTTTTAGATAAAATTTGACATCCTAGAGAAAAACTGAATGCGTAGTTTTAATACGTATGATATCTAGTTTATTGCGTATATCGTTTTTTTCATGTGTGAAAATGACTGTCACACGGTTTTATACCTGAAATTTGTATAGGGACTAGGTGAAATAATGGACCAATAATAATCGCACATACCAAATTTCAACAAATTATCTTCAAAATTCGACCTGTATTTTGCGCACAAGGTTTACAGACACAGCCAGCCGCCCACCCAGTCAGACGGACGGACATCGACTTAAAAAGTGATTCTGAGTCGATTGGTATACACTCTGTGCGTTACAAACATCAACACAAACGCATAATACCCCAACCACCTATGGTGCTGTAGAGTATAAAAAATATATTTTGTAAAATTTATTAGACCAACCAGTAAGTGATATTAATAACTCATACTGCATATTTACCTACAAGGAAAATTACTAATATTACTTCACAATTACAATTAAGCATTTGGAAAACAAGATTTAATAGTGAAAGAAATGATTAACATTTAATCCTTTATAATCCACGAACGCAGCTAAATCTGTCCAGCGGGGGAAAAAAATAATAAAGAGGCATTTATAAAATCCTTATTTTGCAGTCTTATTACAAAATCGAGCAAGGTTTGTACAAAATATTTTTGTAGAAAATAAAGTACAACTTAGTAAAGCTAAAAATATTTAAAAAGGCCTGATTAATAAAGAGCACTCATTTGTTCCCGCTAGGTATTTATGTAAGTACCCACATAAACATACTTAGTTTACTAACTTTTCATAATATTATTATTTTACTTATTTCATTAAATGCTGTTTTAAACTTAAACGCAGTAATTAAATTATTAACATTTTTGTTAATAAAAACAATAATCATATTAATGAAATGCGTAAGTATTCCAATTAAAATTATTAAATTATAATCCTTGTTGTTAAATACTTGTAATTACTTAATAATAATTACACAGAATTTACTTATTAATTAAGCACAAATTTATACTTAATAACTACTTAAGTTAAATTGGTAGAACTAGGAAACATATGGCCACATGAAAATAATAGTTTTTTTTAAGACAAAAGAAAAAATAGGGTGTTATGTTTGGCCATATTTTATTTTGTTAGGTCTATAATGAGATGTCGCATTATAGACCTAACAAAATAAATGTTTGAGTAATTTTTGTAAACATTTTTGGACTTATGTCGGTTTAGCCAATATTAGTAAATCTATTAACGTTCACTGTATAAATATGTATATCCAGAGCAAAATTAAAAATTTTATATTTTATTTTGTTCTTTTATTGTTTGTATTCAACACCAGAGACTGCAACAGTTAAAAATTTTATCATAAAAGTCATAGGACAACAGTCACTTTTTCACTTTAAAATTTGTTTGAGCAAAATGATTTTATAATCTTTTTAACAGATTTTAATTTTTTCTAAATAATATAAGTTATTTTCATAAATCCAAAAACGAAAAAAAATATGAAAAACAACACCAAAAAAGAAATAAAACGAAAAAAGGAAAGGGTAAATCAATTTTACTCTAACTTAAGGTTCGTTGATCCCGTAAGTCGACCCTGAACGTAACTGAACTACCTCAGCTGAACATAAAACCACATTACAATGCTTAAAATTCAGATTTTATGTTTTTCTGGTCATAGTCGGGAGAAGTTTCCCCATTACAGAATTATTTCCAATAACAATCGATTTGGGCCCACTATGTGCCGTTCGATAAAAGTCATTCATGCGAACTGATTTAATGTTTCATTAAAGCTAGTCAACATTACAATATTAATATTACAATTAGCCACTTTTTGTGATTAAAAGAGTATTAGTAACTATGTCAAACATACTTTTTCGAGCTCGTGTCTTAACTTTGAGTCTACATTAGACAATTTTTTATCAAGATTTGTCTAATGTAGACTGAATTTGTCAGTATTATGGCAGCGTTAAAAGAAAATTGTCAGCGCTCGAGCTCTGATAACTTTGTCTTGCTAATGCTTGGTAAAAGATGCCATCTTGATTGTTGTTGGTACTTTTTGCATGGTTTATTATGACATACGTTTTCCCTATATTTGACAGAGAAAAAAAAATTATCTGCAACCCAAACAAAAATTTGACGTTTGTCTTGATACAAATTTCTCTAATATAGACTCAACGTAATAATGATATAGCAATTATCAACAACAACAAGTCTCCTCAGTCAAATTGCATAAAAACACAGATCTTAAAGCGTCAGTGACAATAGGGAACCCAACTCTATTATTTGGGGCATCGTTAGAATCGTTGGGAAACATTCCGTAGCAAAACACTTGGCTTACGCGTTTATTTATTCTAATTGAATATTTTCTCATAAAATAAGAAGAAACATTAGGTCAAATAAATGTTCGAAAATTTATAGAAATTTCCCACAAAATATCAACAGGTACACAGAGAAAACACTTTCGTTGTCACAACCGAATTTTTCGCCAATCGAATTTGGTCGGTTGTGTGTACTATTCCTAAATTCGATTGCAATTACTGACTTTTTATAGTGTTTTCAAAAATAATTCAATGAAGTGTACTGTGTGTATAGGCGAACTGTGGCCCCAGGAAATATGACCCCAAAACACTAAACGACAAATGGCCCCAAAAATTGCATGGGATACAACAACCCGCAATTTTGGGTTAAAATTTCATCGTTTTTGAAATAAATGTTCGAAAGTTTATAGAAATTTTCCACAAAATATCAACAGGTACACAGAGAAAACACTTTCGTTGTCACAACCGAATTTTTCGCCAATCGAATTTGGTCGGTTGTGTGTACTATTCCTAAATTCGATTGCAATTACTGACTTTTTATAGTGTTTTCAAAAATAATTCAATGAAGTGTACTGTGTGTATATGCGAACTGTGGCCCCAGGAAATATGGCCCCAAAACACTAAACGACAAATGGCCCCAAAAATTACGTGGGATACAACAACCCGCAATTTTGGGTTAAAATTTCATCGTTTTTGGGGCATTTTGTGATCTGATTTTTAGGGTGAATTTGCACCAAATGGGAATGAAAAATTGCCCTAAAAAGATGGAATGAAAAAAGTCCCATATAAAAGTTTTATTTTTACTTTAGGGCGTTTTTTCATTCAACGAATTTTAAAAAAATTTAATTTCACAATATGTGTGAGAGAAAAAACTTTCCATACAGCTTGTTTTGTATTTTCTGTTTTTAAAAAAGATTATTTCATTTGTTAAGAAAAAGAATAATGAAATTTACTTAATTTTTCAAAAAATATAGGTTATTTTATTTTTGTAGGAATTTATTTAATTTTATAATTTTTTAATAGTTTGTAGAGTATTATTTAAAAATAATAATAATAAGGTTTAAAGTTCTACATTTTTGATAAACAATTATAATTTCTTCCAATTTAAATCCTACGTGTAATAATAAAGATATTTATAGAAATATATTGAATATTTAAAGGTCTATAATTCGTAAACTAACAAGTAAGGGACAACATTTTTTATATCACAAGTAATTATTATCCCAATAATTGGGCCAATTTTTCATTTCAAGTTTGGGGTAATATTGTACTTTTCTTTGGGTTATATTTCCAAAAACCATTTTTCGTTTAGTGTTTTGGGGACAAATTTCTTGGGGCCACAGTTCGCAGCGCCCAGTAAAAGAACAAAAACAAAACACCTTTAAACACAACTCAAATTGTTTACATTTTTTACTTTGTTTCTCATAATGCATTCGACTCGAATAATAAACAAAGCAATTCAAAGTATTAAATTTTTTTTAGTAGTAACTTTACCGCTTATAATTTCTCAAATACTGAACTGGATTTAAATTTATATTGTACACATCTATGAGAAAATATCTTTTTAATGTTGTATTTTTTATTAAAATCGCATGTTTAGTGTGAGCGTAAAAGGGATTACAGGAAATGTGTTTGCCTATTAATTATATCCTTGCAAGCATTTCGTGAAGTCTTTTTCGAAATATCTTACTACTTCGCCACTTCTAGAAGTGCAATAGAAAACTTCTCTCAATTTTATAACAACAAAATATATAGTATACGAATTGAATCTTCTAAACGTAACTTCTTTAATCACTATTAGAAGTTGTTTGGATAACAGTTACAGTTATCCAAAAACAAAAACACTATTTTTGCTAGCGTTTGGAAGATTGTTTTTTATCAATCCACATAATCTGTCTAATTCGGCACTTTAAGATGTTTAATAGTAGAACGTGCGAAACTTTACAAAAACAACACACATTAGGATCGAAATTTTATCATAACATCATGATTTTGGCGATAGTTTACTTTTCATAATGGGGAAATGAACAAGCAGAAACAATATAATTTTGCTTAGTAAAAATACAAATTTTGAAGTGATTATAATGAAAAAATTTTGACATTTATTAAAATTATTTATTTAAAGTGAAAGTGAAACAAAAAATTAATTAGTTTTTTACTAATAAAAATACATTTATTAAAATAAGGTAAGAATATATTATAATTAAAAAAAAAAGTTATCAACATTTCAAAGCTTTGGGCAGTCAAATGAAATTTTTTATTAAAAAATGTCACTCAAGTTTAAAAATTCTGTAACAATAAAACAATCTATTCTGTAACAATAAAATAATCTATTTGAAAAATGTGACTATTTCGGTATAGCGCTGAAATTTGTTATTATCGGTCCATTATTTTACCTTACATCCATGCAAATATTCCCTCAAAACAGTGTTTAAATACTCATAAATATTTTTATCATAAATATTTATGCCACGTTTTCAATATAATTTGGTACAAATAAATTTTATAAAAGAGTGAATCAGAATACCAAATTTTATCAGCCCATAATTAAGAAAAGCTCTCTTATAAGACCAGAAAATTACTCTAACTAGCATAATATTGTATATAAGTAGAAATTATAGTACCAAGGATTTATTAATATAGATCCACAATTGGCCATTGGTCACATATAAAGCCATTTCCGAAAAACTTGGAAATCATTTTGTACCTGAAACGCAAGGGTGTAGGATATTATATTGTTGGACTACCGACTATACTTTTTGACTTGTTTTCATTGGTAAATCCATTTTTCCTTTTTTTTGGTAAAAAACCGGATTTCAGTAAAAAAAATATAAAAATATGTTTAGTGAAAAATTTATAGCCTGTTTCTCTATGTCGAACGAAAGCTTTCTTTCGCCTTCTAAGCGAACGAAAACTGATTTGGATTTCTCTAACTCACTTCTATGCGAACAATGAGTCGAACAACAAGTCGAAAGAAAACGTAAGTGTTTTCATATAAAATTGGCTTTCTGTATTTCGAACGATAAGAATAAAAATGTCAAAATAGTCACTTGCTATTTTGCTTTCGACTGGTTGGATTTTTTAATAAAAAATATTAAAATTACTAATCAGGACACGGCAAATGTTCCTCAATCATGTTTATTATTCGTTTTATATATATATATATATTATGTATCGATAAATGACGATTTTGCATCTAAAAAACAAATCTAAACAAAATTTTTGTTTTTTCATTTTTTAAATTATTTTATTTTTGTTTGTTTATTTACTTGGTTGTTTATACGTTCAAACAATTTAGTAGTATTTTTAATATTTTTACGAAAAAAAATTGGTCTGAAAGAAAAATAAAACAGAAACAATAGAAAAAGACGTAACTCAATGATTCGAATTCGTTCGACTTGTTTTCGTTCGCTTTGATTTTCGTTCGACATAGAGAAACAGGCTATTAATTTTTCATTTAAAAATCTAGTTTTTAGTGGAAAATACAATATTTAGGGAAAATCAAGTATTTAGTGAAAAATCGGATCAATCACAATTTTATGTATATTTTTGTACCTTAAATTAAATAAAATTAAAAATATAGTTTAAAAATAATTGTCCTAAACAATTCTTTCAATACCATTCATTAAATTTTTTTCTAAAACATTTATACGTACCATAAATTCAGCAATATAATTGTATTTACAACCGAATTTGAGATAGTTCTCGGAAACCAACAACGAATCTGTTTTCTTTGTGTACTTTTAATTTGAATTCATTAACATTACTCCTTTAGTTTACCTGATTTTATTCCTAAAAAAATGCTGACTTTATATTATTTAATTTTGTTACTCATTACCAGGGAAACCACAATATGCAATTGCATGTTTTTTCCTGTTCCAATTCCAACAAAAGAGTTACCCAATTTGAACTATCTCATAGTGGATCAGTTCTTCCCGAACGGTGTTACTAAGTAGATAGGAATTCGATAGTAAAAGCGACGCATATTAACTTCCCGGTGTGTCGATATAGTTACACTTGTGATAGAAAATGCTTGCAGGGACAGATAGATTTTGTGTGTTAGTTTTAAATAATAAAATTAGACCCATCCAAGATAAAAAATATTAATGTTAGAAATTACTCATATAAAGTGTAAGATTAATGAAGATATGTATGCTGCATATATGTATGTATGTATGTATGTATGTATGTATAAGTATAAATTTTACAATTGGGCCAACTGTTTATTATAAAAAAACGTAGTACATTAAATCAAAATTAAATTCCTTTTAATAAAGCTTACCTTTTTTAAACCATACAACATTATTATCGATGAAACCACTAGACCCATAGAACATATTAATACTATTATATTAAATATCACTTGAGCTATAAAAAATAAATAAAAATTATATTCATTTATTAACACACCACACCAACCATAAAAAATCACAACATTATGTAAGTATTAATAATAAATATTAGCATTACCAAATAGAATAAAAAAGAAAAAAGTTATAGCTTAATAAATAAGTAAGAAAAAAAAGTATTTTCATAAAAACATACTTTCTGTTATATCGCCCTTTTCAATTATGGTCTCTCCTTTGGGTGTATGACGTCTACCCACCAAATAATCCCACTCATCTATTACATAAATAAGCAATATTAAGCTGGAGAAAGCAAAATAAATCTGAAATGAAAAATAAATAATTACGAAAATTTGTTAGAACTTTTTCTTTTTTTTATGATGAACAGAATGATAATAAAGACACAGATGATGAGGTATTAAGTGGAAATTTCTAAGATGATAGATTTACAGAGAATCATAAAAAATTATTTAAAAAAATATATGTATTTATTTATTTATATACGTTTTGGAATAAATGAAACGAATTATTAAATATAATGTACATACATATATGCATGCAAATTTTAAAGATAAATTTGATTATGGATTTAATTTATGCAAATTCAGGAAAATTATTTGTACACACATTGATGAAGTAATTAAAATTTAAATTCAATTAATGTTTCAATATGTAGATAAGAATAAATTCCAATTTGAAATTAATAAAAAAAAAATATATATATGTTTAAATACATATTTCGATTTTATTATGAAAAACATATGTACATATATCATACATTTCATGAAAGAACGCCTAAAACTTTTTCTGGGGTTTTCATATTTTATTGAATTCGGTGAACACACACATATGTATACTAGGGTTATAACTATTTTTGGACTTCAAAATACCATAGCACTACCTTATAGCCAATATTGTTTTGATAATAAAAACAAGCGCGAATATTATATTCGGCTCTGCCAAATCTATATACCCACCATCAACTTTCTCAATACGTAATATGAGAGATGGGCGGTAAAGTAGGCGGACCCCGCCCATTTTTTGTTTCCGAGTTAACATTAGTCCTTAAACTTAATATTTTTAATCCCAAAGCAATAATCCTTATATTATATTATAAAAATGAAGTGTAAGTCTGTTTGTTTGTGCGTCAATCACGTCTAAACAGCTAAACCAATTTTCACAAGATTTGACACACAGATACCACTTTTTTAAAACTCTTAAACGGCTGCACCGATTTTCACGATATATACTCTATGTAAGATCTCCATGGAATGTTACGCCCACATTTTACGCCTACTTCTTTAAAACTCTTTAACGGCTGCACAGTTAATACCAATGCCAGTGGTGATTATAGGTTATGTAAGAACTCGGTTGGATGTCACGCCCACTTTTTTAAAACTCTTAAACGGTAGTAAATATTTGCTATCGCAAATATTTACTACCGTAGCGAAGCGCACCCCTTATTCAATATAAAATTTTCACCACATTAGGTGCGTGAACTTTTTTAGTTATCGCGAAAAATTTATATCAAATTCTTTATCACTTTCAATGCCTTGCTATTATGGTATTTTGGATATTTTTGCAAAAATTGCAAGTTGGAGTTTAATATTATTTATTAATATAATTAACTTTCTAATTGGTTTACAATTTTGTTTTTAAATAAATTGACAGCTGTTAATAAAATATAAAGAAAAATGAAAGATTTATCTATAGAAATACAGAAATAAAAAAAATTTAAGTCAATTTCCAACAATTTTCAGTTCATTATTTCTATTTAAAATAAGAGCATTAATAATAGAATAAATTATTTTAGTAATTAATATTTTACTTTTTTGTTATAAGTTTTGAAAAAAGAAGTGTCGCAAAGATGACACTTTTCCATAAATCCTGGAATGGGCAATATTTATTTCATTATACATACAATATACACTCATTGCCATTGAGTTTTTTTTATTATTTTTAGAAAAAATATGTTAACTATTTTTTTTTTTTTTTTTTAATTAAGTGATAATTTCATTATCACCTAAAACTTATAATATTATATTTATTCGGCTGTGCCATATATTATTTACCCACAATTTTTTGTCTAAAAAATATTTACACATATTATGAAATTATTAATTCATACATTTAAGACAAAGTACATCTATATCTATAAAAGTAATAAAAATAGAACTGTGTTTGTTTGTTGGTTTGTTTGTTTGGGTTTTATAGAAAGCTAAACCACTGGACCGATTTTCTTGAAATTTTCATTATGTTATACCCGAAGATAAAACAGGCTACTTTATTTTTCGATAGGAGCAGAGGGAATGGTAGCCCCCTTAGAGAGTATTTATTATCACATATCTCCAGAACTATTACAGATAACGTCCTGAGATTTTATTTAAATAACTTTATTATCAATTTACATAATTGTGTTGATAATGAGACGGATAGGTCTAGGGGGAGTGATAGCCTCCATACAAAGAAAATACTAAATATCAAATAACTTGAATACTGTTACAGCAAAAGTTTTAAAATTTCACGGGAATATCTTTCTCACCACCAAACTCAAAATGAAAATGAGACGGATAGGACCAGCGGAAATGTCACCTCCATACAACGAAAATATTAAATATCACATATCTTAGGAACTATTACAGCAAAAGTTTTAACATTTGTCATAACAACTTTCTAAACAAACTTCATAAGTTTAGATTCAAATGAGATGGGTGGGACTAGGAGAAATGGTAGCCTGTGTACAAAGCAAATATTCTTAATTGTATATCTAAAGAACATATATAGTGAGAGCTCTCAAATTTTGTGGGAACGACATTTTTATTATATTCCATTGATAAAATTAAAATAGGACGGATAGTGCTAGCGGAGGTGGTAGCCCCCAAATAAAGAAAAAAATATATTTTCGCATATCTAAAAGTGTGACTTATTGAAAGTCTTATTTGCATTAATTACAGATAATGACAAATAAAAACAAATGTAATTAAAATTAATAATAGAATTTCTTTGAACATTATAAGATTTACAATAACAAAATTAAAACTCCTTGAGAAAAAAGTATTTTTAACAACTCGTTATACTCAATTTTTTATTAAACCTGTCTTGTTATCTTTTTTGTTTATTTAGAATAATTAAAACACAACCTAAAATAAAAATATTAACACATTATATTTTATAGAAATTTTAGAACTTTTAATTTTAACAGACCAAAGAAAACTACTGCCATAGAAAAATTTGTGTTTCCTTAAGGATGGTCAAAAGAAAAATTATAAAAAACTATTTAGTGAACCTAATTTTTGTAATTGATGAATATTTTCGAACTTTTTATGAATTAATCATTTTTGGATTTTTTATTCAGGCTCAAGTTCATTATTGAACCTCTAAACTATTTTTGAAGAATTTAAGAACCAATTACACCGGTCGGCAAAAAAATCCTCAATTAAGTGGGGATACACAGGTGGGCAAAAAAAAAGTTTTTCTTTTTTAAAAAAATAGTTTGGTCAGATGGAATTTAACGTACTAAACAATGATCTGTTCTAGTGTTTATAAACCGGTTAACCGAAAAACCGGTTTTTTCTTCAAATTTCGGTTATTTGCGAACCGGTTAATTTGAAATATTCAATTTCGGTTAACCGGTTTACCCGGTTTTTATGTGTCGGTTAACCGGTTTCAAAAATTCGCTAAAAATATCACTAAATTTCGTCCTTTAGTTGCTTTTTTCTGAATTTAAAATATAAGAAAATATTTTGAAACTACTAAAAATTATTGCTGTTTGAGTTAACAAGTAGTCAGGTGATAGATATATTTATTTGTTGGAAGCTAAATATATTTTAAAACTGTATGTATAATAAATATATAGATAATTAAGCATTCCATTTACAAAAACGTTAATTTCATGCGAATGACATTTTCCAATAGAAAAAAATAACCTACTAATGTATAGCTTTAGTGAAAGATAAGATTTTGTATAATATAATGGGAAAATAGATCTAAATAAGTGCAGAAAATTACTTTTAAATGATTAATAATCTTCTAAAAATTAAAAACAAATCCCTTTTTAGCAGAAAAAATATTAATTATTTTTCCAATTTTATGCAGATATTTTTATCACATTTTTTTATAAAAACTTTTCCTTAAGAGAAAAACTTTAAAAGCGGAGAATATAAATCATAATATAAAGTACATTATCCTAGGTTTAAAGCTTCCTTTTTGTAAAATTTTATTTTTAAGCTAGAAAAAAAAAAAAATCTTAAAAAATACTTTATAGGATAAAAGATGTCAAAAAAGTTGTTTTTAAAAATATTTTTATAAATTTGCGATGTAAATCAATCGCGATTTATAAATAACACTGCAGTGCACTGCTTATTATTTGGTACATGGTTAAACCAATAAGTTGAAAAACACTTTTTTTAACCAAAAATATTTTTATTATGCTTCAAATTAGAGCAATTATTAAAATGTCGGTTAACCGGTTTAAACGGTTTTTTAGTAGACGGTTAACCGAAAAACCGGTTTTTTAATTTTTCCCAATTTTCGGTTAACCGTTAAACCGGTTTTTTGAAAAGTCGGTTTTTTATAAACACTAATCTGTTCTCACCTTTTTTTTTTCTATCACTTACTGATTTTTGTTTATGGACTTGACTAATATCACCACCTTATTCAGCGGTCAAACTAGTAAAACTCGAGAACGGTTTATCCAATTTAGACTATAACTCAAAGACCGTTTGTACGATTTAGATAAATTTAGATAAACACCGAAAGATTCAGATGAACATTTTCTTCAAGTTTCACTCAATATTAAGAGTTAAGGAACAGAAAGTGTCCCAATTTTTTTTTTTTACTCTAATTTTCGAATAACTACGAAAATAATGATTAGATAAAAAAAATTATGTTAAGATAACTCAAAGAGAATTTTAGGTGAATAATTAGGGGAATAGGCATCTATTGGAGTTCAATTTATCTAAATTGTACAAATCGCTCTAGAGTTAAACAAGTGTGACTGCCTTAAAAGGGGGTCATAGTCATGTCCATAAAAAATAATCAATACGTAATAAAAAAAGTGATAGCAAATCCTTGTTTAGCACATTAAATTCCATTTAATAAAATCAAGATTTGTGCATCAATTTTGATGATATATTGCTTATTTTATTCATGTAAAATGTTATGTTAAACATAATTTTCGCCTGCATCTTTTAGTGTTCCTATTCGTGTTTATCAGGACAAATTCCATCTAGTCCACATATTTTGTTTGAAGGAGGACCAGTGTTTTCATACGCTGCTTTTCTTGCATAAACAATTAATTCTTAAAAGAAAGTCCTTTGCCGAATACTTCTCATATTGGAATAGGTGCTTTATTGTACTCTGTGCATTTAAAATCAAACAAAATACATGTTAATTAAATTTATTAAATATTATAAACTTTTAATAAAAATCCTTATCGGTAAAATTTCAAGCATTTAGAAATTCTACTGGAATTAAATGAAAATTTTTAGAATACTATAGCAACCTATTCATAGTTTAGCAATTTCACCCAAGATGTGTTTTTTGTTTTTTGAACAAGCTATATAGACATTATGTATATTAACGGATAAGTAAAGTAAAGTAAAGTTATCAAACATTTTTGATTTAAGCCCTTCAAAAAAATATTTTTTTTTTTTTTTTTTTTTTTTTTTGATGGCACATTAAAATCCTTTTGTATACATATAAAGTGACTTAAATGCATATAGAATCATTTCCTTTGAGGGGCGCGAAAGTTATGGCGGTTTTAAGTTGAACAAATAAAATTTTTTACAAACTACACATAATATAAAAACCTACTGAGTTATTCCAATAAAATTTATGATATTTTCAATGTTTGATGGTATTAGTGCAGCATATTTTAGGGTTTCCTAGTAAAATTAAAAGAAAATTTCTTTATAACGATTTTTAAAAGTTTTGCAATAAATTTGGATCGAATCTAAGTTATTTCTCCATACATTGAATGAAAATATATTTTGTTAGAATTTATTACAGAGAAATGAAATGTTTACCTTTCAGAATTTTTTGATGCGCCTCCGAATTTGTATTAAGCATAACAAACACCTACTAGTTGTGCCAATTATAGTTAATTTCAAGCCGTCCACACGATGTGCCTTAGCGAAATGTGTTTTGACAAAAGTGTTCCGTTTTCAATTTTCAGTGACATTTGACTTAAATTTATTTATGTATCCAATATTTGTTTAAGTTGCAATTTTCTATATAAAAATACAAAAACAAAAAGTGAAATTTTTTCATAATTTTCAAAAAGTCCAGAAAATTCTTGTATTAAATTTATTTATAATGCTCCTCTGATTTTGTTATGTAAAATAACAAAAAACTAAGTTCACGCAGTAATCCATGTCGTTTAACATGAAACTGTGAATGTGCCTCGCGAAAAACTGACTTTTTGAACAATTTTCGCACTTGTTTTCCAAACTTTGAGACTATCTACTACGTTGACTATTTCGGGCACATCAACGGTATATAGCGCAAAATACGCACAATTACAACAAGTATCAATCCCTATCTCAAATTATGTATTCGGTTGAGGGGAGCACAGACCCCGCCCAAAAAATTTTGTCATCAAAACTCGACTACCATGTATTTAACTGTTGAAAGTCTGCACAACAACAAAGATGATGCAGAATTTATCTGTAAAGTCCGATTAGTTTACTTATTTTTAGCCGTTTTTCTATGATCTTGAACTTTGAACAACAATCATAATTATAAAAAGAAATCTATTGTACTAAAAATGTGCACTCTACTAGTTTCAAGTCTTATGAGTTCAGATCTGTAACTAATTTGTTTAAAATATCATTACGACAAAACTTATTAAGGATTTAAATTAGTTTCAGCCAGGTTAGAAATTTTTGATAATGGCCCATATATATAAGAAAAAAATATTATGTCAACGGCAAAAATAAAAAATACAGAACTTCAGCATAAATATTCTTTTAAGTGTAAGAAATAAATAACAACTCGATCCGACTAGTAGTTTAGGATACACATTAAGGCGACTCATTCAAGAAAAGTGAATTTGTTTCCCTCTCAAAATTAACCTTCGTATGTTTTCTGATGTTCGCCAAAATATTTCCGTTCTACTGCTGACCATTCATGTGCTGGACAGTTTTTAAAAAGGGTATTTTTTTTTTTAGTTTTTTTTATACCCTACACCACCATAGGTGGTTGGAGTATTATTTAGCACAAATAAGTTTTATATAAGCACAAATCCGTTTGCCGAATTTCATGAAGATCAATCCATAACTGACCATAGCTCCCATATAAACTCCTCTCCCGAAAATCACTTTAACGTGCATAAATCCCATTCAAATGTTAGTATTACGTAATATTTAACACAAGTATGTTATATATAAGTAAAAACAAATTTATGTGGATCGAAATGGTGTAGGGTATCGTATGGTCGGGCTTGACCGACTATATCTTCTCTCGTTTTTTATTTTTTATTTTCTTCCATAGCAACATATAGAAAATGTATCATTTAAAGATATTTGGAAGGCGCTTCCAATGGTATATAAAACATATCCAAGAGTGACTTTAATATTTGTTCATTCCACGAAGCATCCTATTTTTTAAGGTTTTTTCAAAATATTGTTTATTTTTAATGAAAATTCAAATTTTTAAATTTTTACCTGCTTTTATATATGAGTCACTGATGTCTGTTTAATTTTTATTTGAAAATTCTTTCAATTTCGCGGCTTATCAGACTTAAAATTTAATATGGGTATCACAATTCTTCTTTGATATGACACCACATTTTCTACATGTTGCTATGGGAGAAAATACAAAAAAAAACTATCTATAGAAAATAAAAAAAATTTCTTTTTAACTAATGGTCAGCAGTAGAATCGAAATATTTTGGGAAACATCATAAAACATATCAAGATAAAATTTTGATGGGGGTATTGTCACTTTTTTTCTTTCCATAGGGAGTGAGTTGCCTTAATATACATTAAATAAATAAATAAATAAATAAATAAATAAATAAATAAATAAATAAATAAATAAATAAATAAATAAATAAATAAATAAATAAATAAATAAATAAATAAATAAATAAATAAATAAATAAATAAATAAATAAATAAATAAATAAATAAATAAATAAATAAATAAATAAATAAATAAATAAATAAATAAATAAATAAATAAATAAATAAATAAATAAATAAATAAATAAATAAATAAATAAATAAATAAATAAATAAATAAATAAATAAATAAATAAATAAATAAATAAATAAATAAATAAATAAATAAATAAATAAATAAATAAATAAATAAATAAATAAATAAATAAATAAATAAATAAATAAATAAATAAATAAATAAATAAATTCATTAATAAATAAATAATGTTAACTTAGATATTTGTTTACTTTTCTAATTAATTATTTCCTACGCATTCAACTGAATTTTATTGTCGATGATAAAAATATACAAAAATCTATCAGTTCGAATTCATTTGAAATTAAGCTTGAAATCCTTACATTACACGCATAGTTACATTAAAAAAAGCTATGCACGATGTAAAGTAAAATTATGACTACAAATTCAATGACACTAAAATACATTCTTTTCATTACTTTGGTAGTTTCTGCTATGTTAAATAAAATTTCAAAAAAAAAAAAGTAAATATGAGAAAAAAACACAAATTTTTGTTAAAAAAAAAGGAAAAATTCATAAATTTAATTTAAACCTACATTTTGTATTAAAAATTTATTATTACACTACATGATTATGTGCTATAAATATATTTCTACTATATGTATACATATGTAGATAAAATAACTAAGTATAAGTACTTTATAAAACGTTTCATTACTGCTACGTGTTTGATTTAATTGCAAACATAAAAATAATGTACTTTTATGAGAATTACAAATTCTATCAAATATTTTTTTTTTTTTTTTTGTACAAAATTACAAGAAAATAACTATATATATGTATAGGTATGGAAAAAAGTATGACTTAATAGCAAGGTACGGAAAAATTCGGATTACGAATTTAATTTTCAGATTTTTTTCGCTCTTTTTAATATAATTCGCAAATTTAAAAATAAAATTCACTTTTTGGATTTAATTTGTATTCCTTACTTTTTTTAATTTGGGTTACGAAAATAATCTAAAAAACTTTTTTTAAATTTGTATTTATGTGGAAGATCGTTATTTTACGATTACAAACGGTTCGGTCGCCACACATATGGTACAATGATGTGCGCAAAAAAGTGGTTGAAAAATAGTAAAAAAAGGTTCATTGTGTGCATGTACACTTATACATACATGTAGATGTGTATAAAAAAATATTTTTTTTAGCGGTATACTGTCGTTTAGAAAAAAACCTAACTATGAAACTGCAATGATATTTGTTGTTTTAAATTTGTAAGTTTACACATATGTATGTAGGTAAGTATATGAATTCATTTTTGTCTGTGATGCAAATATGTAATTATTTAAAAAGTACAGTTAGGGACAAAACTATTTGTACACCCATGCATTTCGTATATCTTCAATAATTTATAAAGAATAAAAAATTATTATATGTAGTTTTAATTCAGGTCCATTTTTATTGAATTATTTGATAAAAAATAAATTAATATATAACACGTTGTTAAAAAAAGTACAATTTAAGTAAAAATCTTTGGGACAAAAGTATTTGTACATCAGTACTTTGTACAATTATTTGTACGTTGGACTCTTGTATGATGATTTTTTTAAATACCGTTATATTTTCTTCGTTAATCGAGTTTTATTTTACAAAATAAGAAGTTGGTTTTAACGTTTTGAATAATAAGCACATCAAAAATGGGAAAGCGAAAAGAGTTGAGTTTGGATATTAAAAATTTAATTATTGATGAACATAAAAAAGGAAAATCTCTCCGGAATATAAGTAATTTAGTAAATTTGCAACATTCCACAGTACAATACATTGTAAGCATGTATAAAAACAGCGGATCTGTTGAAAATGTGAGTGAAGGTATACGAAATATATGAGGTGTACAAATAGTTTTGTCCCTAACTGTAGCTGTCGTAAAAAATAATAATGTTGTTAGTGCAATATCGATAAATTTTTATTTTTTGTTTTTGTGTAAACAAGAAATACAATAGCAAAAATAGAATTTGTTTATAAGGTTAATAAATTTGAGTACTTTAAATGATTGTAGAATGTAAGAAAGGGTTGATTACAAAGCAAAAAAATTAGAACAATCATAAACATGCATTGCATAGATTGATTGGAGAAAAATTTTATGGGATTATTAAATTTTGTAAATTAAATATTTACCGCAAAATATATATGCATACATATGTACGTTCAAAATAATTATTTTTAGTGCTGTCATATAAAAATTATGAAACATAAATTTAAATGTGCAAAAAAAATATACATATGTATATTATAATAATTCTAATTTTTCTATATTGCTAATTAAAAAACATATGTATGTATATTTACGTACATGAATATATATATATCTATATATATAAAAGAGTAACGTGACTGACTGACTGACTGACTGACTGATTCATCATCCCACAGCCCAAACGGCTGAAGCTAGAGAGACGAAATTTGGAACGTAGGTAGGTCTCCCACCATATAGATCCACTAAGACGGGATTTTTGAAAATTTGAATGTTTAGGGGGTAAAAAAGGGTAAAAACGGGTAAAATCGGTAACTTTATATCTCCCAAACTAATAAAGATACAAAAAAAGTTTAATAGTTATCGTTATTCATTTAAAAAATAATTGGACAGGTGTCTGGTACTTTTTTGAAAATCGGCCGTTTTAGGGAGAAAACGGGTAAAAACTGTATTTTGGTACTTTTTTGGCACCATATGTATCTTTGAAACTAATCAACATACAGATAAAATTTATATCGTATTCATAACTTATCAAAAAATGAGAAATACAAATTCGGTAGTTTTTAGAAATTCAAGCGTTTAAGGGGTAAAAATCGTACCTATTGTTGGTACTTTTTTCATAAAACATTTTTTTATATTTATTGAAATATTTATATGAGTATTTTAATATGGGATACCACTACAATTTAGAAATTTATTGGAATACAATTTTTGATATTTCGATGGGTGAAAAAAAGTACCAAAAAAAGAGGTAAAGGCGGGAAATTACATTTTATTCAAACTTAATAATGAATTTTCAATTACATTAAACATAGAAACTTGAAATTAAGAAAATGTAGATAGGAATTCACAAGACTGGAATTTGTGGTACTTAAAGATACATGGTCCTGTGGGTAAAAATTCAAGAGGATGGACTTTGTGGTACTTTTTTCTTCTTCTTCTATTGGTACTTTTTTTCATTTTCTGTAATATTTAACCTAGAAACATGAAAATAAATACGCATGGTCCGATGTTGTAAAGAATTCACAAGGGGGGACTTTGTGGTACTTTTTCGTTCTTCTAATGGTACTTTTTGAATTTTCTATAATTATGAACCTAGAAACATGAAATTAGGGATATGTGGTCCTTAGTTAATGAGAATCCATAAGAGGGGACGTTGTGGTACTTTTTTGCTATTTTAATGGTACTCTTTGAATTTTCTATTATATTTAACCTAGAAATATGAAATTAAGGACATGAAGTGCTAAGTGAATGAGAATCCATAAGAGAGAACTTTGTGGTACTTTTTCGTTCTTCTAATGGTACTTTTTGAATTTTTTATAATATTTAACACAGAAATATAAAATTAAAGATATTTGGTCCTAAATGAATGAGAATTCATTAGAGGGGACTTTGTGGTACTTTTTTGTTCTTCTAATGGTACTTTTTGAATTTTCTATAATATTTAACCCAGAAACATGAAATTAAAGATATGTGGTCTTAAATGAATAAGAATCCATAAGAGAGGTTTTTGTGGTACTTTTTTGTTCTTCTAATGGTACTTTTTGAATTGTCTATAATTATGAACCTAGAAACATGAAATTAAGGATATGTGGTCCTAAATGAATGAGAATTCATTAGATGGGACTTTGTGGTACTTTTTTGTTCTTCTAATGGTACTTTTTAATTTTCGGTAATATTTAACCTAGAAACATGAAATAAGGATATGTGGTCCTAAATGAATGGGAATCCATAAGAAGGGACTTTGTGGTACTTTTTTGTTCTTCCAACGGTACTTTTTTAATTTTCTATAATTCTGAATCTAGAAACATGTAATTAAAGATATGTGGTCCTAAATGAATGAGAATCCATAAGAAGGGACTTTGTGGTATCTTTTTTCGTTCTTCTAATAGTACTTCTTGAATGTTCTGCAATTTTCATCCTTATAAACATAAAATTGAAAATGTAAGGTCCTAAGTGAATCAGAAACCTTTAAATGGATTTTGCGGTCCTTTTTCTTTATTCTAATATACTTTTTCGTAATTCTGATATTTATTTTTCATTATTCTAAGATTATAAGCCTAAAATTAGAGAGATATTGTTATTTATGGATGACATAACACCATTATTAAAAATGTTCCCAAGAGAGTTAAGAATCTTAGTTTAAATTTATTATATAGTATAGTTTTTATAAAAAATTTCCGCTGACGAAGTAGCGGGTTTACAGCTCGTATATATATATATATATATATATATATATATATATATATATATATATATATATATATATATATATATATATATATATATATATATACATATGCAAATAAAAAACACAAACTCAATTAACTATTGCCATAAACATTGTGTTGTTGCTTCATTTTAACAAACAAAAGAAAAACACGCAGTTATAAACACACAAGCGCATGTACAAATGTCTTTAACATCCACACATCCTTCATTTAACATAAGTCAACACATTTTATATCGTTGTACACGACTTCAATTCGAATAATTCTTTTCGGGTTAATTCCCAAATAATATTTTTATTTTCAAAAATAAAATTTTTGATCTTCGAACAAATCTAAAAATTAAATTTGTAAATAAAAAAATAAAATTCGTTCTAAAAAAATTAGGATTAAATTCGCTGATAAAAATTGTGTTCCGAATCAATCAAAAAATGAGCGTTCTACCTACCCTGCTTAATAGAGTATGTATGTATGTTGTATTAGCGCTAAAATGTTATTTCTATAATTTTCAGCGTAGGCAAATTTCAGTATAAACTACAACTAAAATTTTTGAAAATGAATATTATTCAAAAACCTATTACCAAAGGGTTTCATAAATTGTACTTAAAGTTCATGGTTACTCACATTTGCTATTTTTCAAATTCATACTAAATTTCAAAATGATGTTTTAAAATATCATACATATTTGTTTACTTTTTAATGTATTGCAAAACAAGCAATTTGACTAAAGCAACAAATTGGCAAACCACATTTAAAATGCGGTTCATTGGACAAAAACATCAATGTTGCTATATATGTATATGAGAAAAAATTAATAATATAGTTTTTTTTAAAGAACTGTTTTACTGTTTTGGAAGTTATTAAAAATGAGATCCAAATAAATTAAAATAAATACATTTTGGCAGAAAAAAGCAGAGACATAACTGTTATAAGATTTATGTAAAAACGTTAAGTCATAACTGTTAAAAAATGAGAAAAAAAATTTACGTCTTTAAGAAACAGTTATTTTTAACAAATTAAAATTTTCGTCTTCCTTAATAGTTATAATTATTAAAAAAAAATTTACGTTGCTTTTAATTTTTATTTCTGATTTTTATTTTTTACGTTGCCGAATAATAGTTATTTTTAAAAAATATTTTTTCTGTTGCTCAATAACGTTTATTTTTAAAATTTATTTTTTTACGTTGCTTGATAACAGTTATTGTTGAAATAATTTTTTTTACGTTGCTTATAATTTTTGTTTTAAAAAAATTTCTTGCTTTACAACAGATAATAATGAGGTAAATTTATAATTTCGATATAATTTAAATATTTGATACATGGATGCGTAAAAGGACGTATAAATCTGATTTTTCAAAACTATGACAATTACAGAGTATGAAGAAAATGTTTTAAATTTATATAATATTTACTATTTGACTATGTTGTGAAGGACATATGTATATCCATGATTTAAATAATATATTAGTGATCTATTGATGGCCGGCGGGTATATCATAGGACCTATGGTCAATTGCAGACCAGTTCATATATTATTCTATGGTGTAATATATATTTCTGTAAAATCTATACATGTAATATTATCATTTATAGTTGGTCGTATATGGAGGGTAAGATTAATTTCTTACCGAAATTTATAAAACATTACAATATTTGTGAAATTATGTACAAATATTAGACATTATAATTTTCGATTTGTGTAAGAGTAATATAATAATGGTAAGTATATATACATATGTATATCCAAACACATCATTTTAAGATAGTGATATTATGGGCCAATATGTCTTTATATAGAAGGTGGGCTCTAGAGTTGACGTATTACGTGCACTTTTCCTTTTCAATTTTGTTTTTATTTTTAATATATTTACATAAAATATCGTTGTCGTCTATGCTTTAGTGCAGCAGTTACCATTTCAGAACACTGTGGGATAGATTCATAGTTTTTGGGAAATAAATCTGTAACTATTATCTACTAGTTAGGTAATAAACTCAAATTTTATCTCTAAATAATTTTGCAGTTATTCAGAAATTAACAAGTCTAACTGCAAATAAACATATATGAATAAAGTAACGAATTAATTTATGCAAATCAGTTATTGAAGCTGCAGAGAATCAATAAAAAATTGTGTTTCTAAACACACTTTTATCTGTACCCATACTAATTTAGAATATGGTTTATATTTTATACATACATACATATTTATTTGAAATTTTTACTAAGAAATGCAAAAAATTGGAATTCGGCGGAATTTTTACCTTTCGTAGAGCTGTGCTAAAATGATTTATAAAAAAATAAAAGTTTCAAGCAACGTAAAATAATATATTTCTACAATAAATGTTATCAAGCAACGTAAAAAATATATATTGAAAAATAAAAATTATTAGCAACGGAAAATTTTTATTTTCAAAAATAACTATTATAAGGCAACGTAAAAAAAATATTTCAAAAATAAAAGTTATGAACAATAGAAAAAATTATATTTGAATAATAACTGTTATCAAGCAACGTAAAAAAATATTTTTAAAAAATAAACGTTATAGAGCAATAGAAAAAAAATTTTTCTACAATAACTGTTATCAAATAACATAAAAAATATTTCTTATTTTGTACTCAACTTTTTTAATTTGAAATAAAATTTAATAGTTATTTTTGGTCTCTGGAAAAAAGGTTAAGAAAAATAAAATTTCAAAATTTTTAGTATTTTTATACCCTACACCACCATAGATGGTGTCCGTCTGGCTTTCCGTCCATGTAAACCTTGTGAACAAAATTCAGAACGAAGCATATTCACAGAAAAAATTATGATCCAAAATTTTTCAATTAACACTAATGTTTGTTTTATTATTTAAATTTAGTAGAAAAAATAATCATTTGCTTAATTGTTTATAAAATTGTTTTAAAAGAAATGACGTATGATCAAAAAATTAAAATTAAAAAAATGAAAATATTGAAAAAAATATAAATTTTATAACCAACAAAAAAATATAAATATAATGGCCTCGCCCGGTTAAAATGGAACATGGCTACATAAAGGTTTGTTATTGATGGTTAAACGATGCATACATAAATATGTAAATAATGCACAAAAAGTGCTTTTTTATATAGGGTCATTATTGTTGCTGTACCATATTTGTCGAATGGAAGGAAGGGGCGCCCGAACTTTATATAATATTAAGGTATTCGGTAAGTACATATATACAATTAAACCACGCTAATAAAACTGCATATTATTAATATCACCCTTTATATTAAAAGGAACAGCAAACGGCCAAAACAAGACGCCTTATTGCCTTCAAGCAACAGAAAGTTATTAGCTGCATTTTCCAATCAATTCCCTAATTCTTCGGAAGTTTCATTTACTGATGAGGGTGTGGATGAATTGAATCCACCAAAGTTGGGATCAATATGAACACTTTGGCAACTTAATATCAAATTACCACCAGCGAAAATGATTAAAGTTATAAAATTTTAATAAATTTCTAAAACAAAAATATTGAATTTTGTAAAAACAAAAAACAAAAAAAAAATGTCAATAAAGAAAATGAAAATAATTTAAATATTTATATTTTTTTTTTTTTTTCATTTAACATTTTGATTCATATAATTACCAGGTTGTTTAAAATTTTTAGTTTTTCATATTATTTATTTTATTAAAATTTTGAAATTACTTAATTGGAAAAAAATCAATATTTTGTCAATATTTACAATTGTTAGTAATTGATAGAATTATTTTGGTGAGAGGTGCAAATTTGATTAATTTTTAAATTGAATGAACCATTTTGGTAATTGAAATAATTTTTACTTTTTTCTGTGTTGCAATTGATTATCGTCGTTCAATTATTTCACCTAGTCCTCATACAAGTGTCCTTCCGCCGTAATTAAAATACTTGGTTTACGTAAAAAATAAATATCACATATAAGCTTTTTTGGGACGCTGATTACGAATCTGAAAGAATAAATAAAAAATTCAAAATGACGGATCCAATATAGCGGCCACTTTTTTTCCATTCTTAATTTACGAAATTTTTAATTATTACATTTGAGAGATTTGCGGTCCCTGAATACGAATATAGTTTCTGATTTTCAGAATTCGGAAAGGCGAAAGCAATATAGGGGATAAAAATGGGATCTCGATCCTGAATTTTTGACATAATTAGAATAATTGGTGTACATAGAAAATACATAACTAAAAAAGAGTTTTTGGGGGCGCTGATTACGATTCTGCAATGAAAAATTAAAAGTAAAAATGGTGGATGCAATATGGCGGTCAAAAAAAAAAAATTAATTTTATAACTTGACGAAATTTTAAATAATCGCATCTTACAGACTTGTGGTTACTGAATACGAATTTGTTTTCTGATTTTCCGAATTCGGAAAGGCGGAAGCAATGCGAGTTGTTAGTAACGACTTTAAAGTAAATTAAAAAATCAAAATAGTGCATTGAATATGGCGGCCAATAAGTGCAATTTAAAATCGTTTGAAAGTAAATTTTTTTTCCAAGCTTTTTCCAATTTAAATTTGTTTTTCTTTTTATTTGAATATTAAAAAGTACATACTTTTGGCTTAACGCCATATTGGATTCGCCATTTGTTATTTCTAACATTAAAATTGCGTTACCAATATTACGAAAACCAAATGTCTTTGTTTTTACTATCTTTTTAACATTTAGAGACATTTTTGACAAAGCACATCTTATTTACTTTATTTTCCACTTTGACACACGAACTTTTTTGTAGTTCTATTGATTTTTCTTGAAAATTATTGAATACAGTCACCGAAATAATGATATTAAAATCTATTTTCTTCGTTAAAAATTGGTATAAATAATTTTTTTCATCTTCAGCGTTATTCAGCAGAAAATTATAAAGTCTACTATAAAGTTTTTTTTTTTTTTTTTTGTTTTTCACGTTATTAAATGCAAAAAAATTTATTTTTCCTCTTTTTAATCATTTATGGGGCGAAATAATTATAGGTTCATTGTGATTGTAACGCAATTTTCACACAAAATTTAGGAAGTAAGTTAATAAAATCGTCATTTATATATTTAACAATATGTTAAAATTACTTTTGGTAACAATTTAGTTCATCAAAAATTTTTTATGTGGAAGCTGTGAGTACATTTTAAAAATTATTCGAGAAAATCTATTTTCTTAAAATAAAGTTAGGAAAAATTAACTAATTTGAATTGAATTGCTTTTATAAAGTTCTACGGTAAATAAAAAAGATAATTAAAAATTAATTTTTAAAGGAAACATTTTTAATAACGTCAAATGTAGCGCTAACATGAACTCTCGCCAACTTCTAAACCCGTTTCGAATTAAAAAAATCATGATTTTTCGAATTTTATCGGGACGAAATTTATTTTCATAGCAAATTTTGAATAAGCTATATTTATTTTCATAATAAAGACAGTTAAACCGGTTTTTACGAAAAAAGGACATTTATGAAATCCCTACCTGATGAAAACTAACAAAATTATTCAAAAAGGAAATTTTTATTTAAATTCATGTTTATTGATACTACGGACCAGAGCTTCGAAAGACTTAATTAAATGTTAGCTTAATTCCTTTAAATCTTAATTCTGAATTAAGAAATATGAATTTGTCATTCCATAATACCATTCTTAAAAATATAATTCAATAGCTTAATTCAAAGGCTTTTGTTTGAATGGAATTAATTCCTTATTGAATTAATTCATAAAGAATTCATTAAATTTTTGTTAATTCAAATCTTTTCCAAAATGAATGAAAATATTTTTCTTTCATTCAATTTGTAATATTTTGTTTTTTAATCTTTTACAAAATGAATTAGAAAATATTTTCTAAAGCTAATTTGTAATAGATTTGAATTGAAGAAAATTTGTATGATTCAATATATTTTTTAAACTTGAATTGTATAATTGTTGAATGAATTCTTTAAGGAATTAATTCATAGTTGAATTAAATCAACTTATATGAAGTACAAAAAATTTAATTCAATGAATTTAAAAATATAATAAATATAAAAAAAATATAATAATTTTAAAAATATCCTGTCATTTTCTATATATCTCAAAATTACATACTGAAAGAATTTTTGGATTATCTCAATGCAACTAGACGTGAAAAATATTCAAAGTCAGCACTCTGAAATTGATATAAAAAATGGCTATTTTTTACAAAAATATAGTACAATTCTTGCACATTTTACTCAAAGTTACGTTTAAGAAAAAACATTTTCTTTATATATTTCAAAAGACAAGGTTTTACAAATGGCTAATATAGAAATTTTGAACTGATTTAGGCTTGCACCCTACATCAGGCATTGGTCGAAAATGGTGAATTTGGAAAAAGTTACATTTTTTATCGATTAATAAAAAAAAATGTCACGCGAGCTTTTTTCAATTTTTTGACGATATTTTATAAAAAAGCCCGGCCAAAAATTTTTTTTAACTGCATAAAATACATACCGATCTTTTTTTCCTGCAAAAATCATTAAAAAAGCTTTACAAATAAATTTTTTTCAATTTTTCAAAAATAAAAACTATAAAAAGTATATAAAAACCAAAAAAAAAAAATGTTTTGTAAAGCAAAACTCCACCTACTTTCCAATAATAATAATAATAAAATAATAAAATATTACAAGAATATAAAAATAGACTTAATTACCAATTCATTGATGTATAATATGTATATATAGAATGTTTTGAAAGCACTATATCATGTTCTCAAAACTGACACCTTAGGTCAACTCTCACCAAATTCACAGTTTTACAGTATTTCCCATATGCGCGTATACGTAATAAACAATTGTATTGGCACGTTTTGGTTGTTGAACGAGATAATATTCGCAATAATCGTTTATATTTATTACATATTGTTTATTTTTGAAAAATTGCCAAAAATTTATTTGTAAAGGTTTTTTAATCATTTTTGCAGGAGTGAAATATCGAAATATATTTTATACACTACATAAGAAATGGCGAAAATATTATGCAAATTTGCTTTTTTATGCAATTAAAAAAAGTCGCTTAAAAAATTGACTTTTTTCATGAAATCTGCTCTCCTGCATTCGTGAGTCTGTGGTGAATTTTATTGAAATGACTTTCGTTCTTTTAATTGAAATGATTTTCATTAAATTAACACGAACAAGAATCATAAAAAAAGAACATCTGACCAATGAAAAACATCTTCTGAAAATGTTTTTTTTTTTTTTTTTTCTGAGAAAATAATATCAACATATTCAAAGTAATTTAAATCTAGTTCAAACTCTATATTCGAGAAATATATATTTGACCACTAAAAAATATTTGAATTCCATCTTTCTAATTCCATACCTAAAAGCGATATTGAAATTACGAAAGATGGTCGAGAGAGTAGTCCTTAAATTTCGTAACAACCAAAAATATAATTTCGATAAAATAACACGCTCTACATACAACTAGTTTTTGTTTTAAATTTGTCATATATGTAACAACTCCAATGTCTACTCACTAACGAGAAGAAGTTTAAATTTTCTTTTAATGCAATATGTGCAGTTTATAAATACCAAATACGGCAGGAAATGTTCACTGGGTAGTCAATATTCTATGTACGAAAAGATATAAATCGAATTTACTTATTCATATTTATTAAGATGGCCAAACAATTTTATATTATTCTCTTGGAAGAAATAAAAAAAAAATTCAAAAACATGATAAAATTACTTTAATATTCTTTAATGCAGCTTGCGAAAATATAAGGTCAAGAAGAAAATTTTGAGAAAAGGTATTATAAAATGAACTAAACTTTCATTTTAGTTGGAAATATCGAAACCTAACTTTTCCGCGCAAAAATGGGGACAACCCTAATGTACTTATATACATATACTAAGTAGTATATATATATATGTACTAGTTATTCAAATATATACAACAAACAACAGTTAATTTCAATTTACAACATAATTATAATTCCATTATTAAAAATAAGCTAAATACATTTTATAAATTTCTCATTTTTATGTAGATACATATATAATAAATACCTTTTGTTTCATATATATGGATATTATAATTAGATAAATTATTAAGAAAATTATTTTATACTGAAAATAAAAAAATAAAAAAAGACATAAATCAATTGGCATTACTATTTTTGAACAGTGAAATTACACAATAAATAAACATAAATCTTTGCACATATATTTAAAATTAGATATAAATTTTTTAGTAGAAACTCAAATCTTTTAACACTTAAGCCCAAATTACAATTGCGCGTAGTCAGTAGCAGTGTGTGCTGACATAATCAGCTGATAATTTAGAAAGCACTGTCTATTATGGTGTTGATTACATTTGGTCAGCAGCAGTTTGCAGTGCTGTTTCATTTAGCCCTGTTTCTAAATTCACTGCACTGCTTTCAGATTGAGAGCGAGACAAAGAGAGTGAGCAAATAAATGAGAGGCTAAAATACACAAGTAGAATAAAGTAAGATGGTGGTTGTAAATTGTGGCTGCCTACGCTGAATTGTAATTATAACGGCAGCAACATGTTGTACTGACAGTGAACAGCTGATAATTTTTGCTGATACTGTTGCTGACTACGCGCTGTTGTAATTTGGGCTTTAAGAGAAATAAAATTTTCGTTTTCTTTTAATAACGCACAGTGTCCCGTTTCAAAAATAAAATGGAAATAAATCTGGAATTTCCAAACGGCTGGTCCGATTTCAATGAAATTTCAGACAGTGCTAGTAGAAGCGTAGGCGAGTTTAAGTTTTGAGTTTGGACTTTATAAGCATAACGGGGGCGGGTCCAGGGGGTTCAAAAAATTTAAAACGATCCAGATTCGATATATATCAGCCGGATGGATTCTGCTAGTCGAGATCTACAAAAAACATTATCGTATGTGTAGGTTATCTTTTTTAGTTTAAGAGATATTTGGACAGTGCCCGGGGTGTCCAACTTTAGGACCCAATGGACCCGCCCCCGTTATGCTCATAACGTCCAAACTCAAAACTTAAACGCCTACGCCTCTATTAGCACTGTCTGAAATTTCATTGAAATCGGACCAGCCGTTTGGAAATTCCAGATTTATTTCCATTTTATTTTTGAAACGGGACACTGTGTAATGTGTAATTAAAGTATTTAAGTCTACCCTGAACAAAAGTAATTTCAATGAATGAAATTCGTTGACTTTTTCCAATTGAACGTACGAATTCGTGTTTCAAAGAAACCATTCATTAAAATCCAATGAAAAAAGCAATACTTTTATGAACAGTACATTGAAACCATTCATTAAATTTATTTCTTAATAAAATAAGTAAATCAGTTATTTGATTTAGTGACGCAACGTAAAAATCCGTTGATTCAATGTACTTATACACTGGAGAACTCGAGCAGCAGCAATGAACACACCGAATTAAAAGAATAACTCCAAAGCTGAAATTTGGACACTTGCTTTTTTAACATGTAAATTTAATAATGTTTATGGTTTTAAGCTGGTTTTAAAATATATTTAAAATATATGTAGATAAAACAATTAAGATGCAGAGGAATTTGTTATTAATGAAAAAAAATACGAGGTTTTCAAAAAATATCGTGAATAGAAAAACCAAGATGATTCTATTTGTAAGTAGTCATACATATGCATATCAAATATTTAAAATTTTTTTTCTTAATAAAAATATATAACAGATTGACCAAGATTTAGACGCTACATCCTGTAATCGTCAAGGTATTCTTTATAACTTTCCGGAACATTTTATGAAAAATAATGCGAAACGTAACCAATTTAAAAAATGTTAAGTTATTATTTATTTTATCCATTGAACGTGTTCATTAAATCAATGTATGAATAAATTGAATCAATGAACTTTAATGTTGAATTTTAATGTTAATGTATGCCAATACATTGTTTCAACATACCTTTACATTGGGTCAAAATTAGGGTACAAATCCAAAGATTTCAGAAATTATAATGTCGATCACTGACCGCTAAAATATCTATAATTTAGAATCATTTAAATCATTTGTCAAAATTTCATCGACGTATCAAGTGTCATTTCAGATTTATAGCGAAAGTAATTTTATCGTAAGTGATATTTTTCATACATATAACAATGTGTAAACAACAAAAATGTAAAGTTTTATTTTCTGCACTTACGACATTTTCGCGGTCAGGGCTAGATATGCTTTCATAAAAAAAAAAAATATTGTTTTTACAAAAAAAAATATTGTTGCTACAAGACAAGCTTCTCAACGATAAAACGGTATCCATTAAAGTTAATTATACCCTACACCACCATAGGTGGTTGGGGTATTATGCGTTTGTGCTGATATTTGTAACGCACAGAAAAAATTATCGGACCCCCACCTTAAAGTATACCCTTCGACACATAATCACTTTCTGAGTCTGTGAACAAAGTACAGGTCGCAATTTTAAAGATATCTTCATAAAATTTGGCACGAATAATTATTTTGACACAAGGACGAAGCCTATTGAAATTGGTTATGATCGGTCCATTATTTCACCTTGCCCCCATACAAATGTAGTCCCTGAATAAATGCCTTAAATATAGCAATATTTCAATGAAACTCGGTACAAAAGAGTTTTGTATAAGTATCAATATTTGTGCCAAATTTCATCATCGGTCCATAATTGACCTTAGCTCCCATATAAATCCCTTCTTCCGAAAATCACTTTAACGTGCATAAATCCTATACGAATGATAGTATCAAGTTAATATTCGACACAAATAAGTTTTATGTAAGTAAAAACAACATTACCAAAATTTATGATAATCGGTCCATAATTTACCATATCTCCCATATAAACCCACTTCCGGGAATCGCCCAATAGAGCATAAAATCATATAGATGTTAGTATCAATGCATAGTTTTGTATTTGTATAAATTGTCTAATTTTTAGCTCATACACAATGTAGAGTATCATATGGTCGGTCTTGACTGACTATAGTTTCTCTCTCGTTTTATAATTTTTTATTTTTTTTTTTTTTTTTTTTTTTTTGTGTAATTAAATTTAAAAAACGTTTCATGAGGTATATAAAAATTATACTTAAAATGTCAAAATATGCTCTAAAAGAGTTAAATATGACCTAAAAATAACAAGATATACTATAAATATGCACTAAAAATCGCCAAATGCAAAAATATGCCCTTAATAGTAAAATATGCAAAAATATGCACTAGCAAATCAATGCCAAAATAATTTATTTGTTCTGAAACGGATAAATATTTAATCGATGGCATCATTTAACGTCCAGGAAAAAACATGCAATTGCATATTTCTGGTTTCCCTGGTTATAAGTGTTGTGCAAATGATTTTCCATAAAATTTTTGACATCTCATTTACGAAGGTATAAACTTGCACACATTGCACAGTTTGCGAGGGTTTTGCGCGTTTTCATGAGGACCCTTAAGGGGTAAAAATCGTCATGGGTCATGAGTATACAATTCTGAATTATCTAGTTTAATTATATTCACAATTCGTATGAAAATTATTTGAGATATTTTTGAAACCGATATGTATATTGATTATAGAGAAATATAGCATAAAAGTAATGGTGTTGCTTTTCTCTTTATAAAATTTATATTTTGTTTGTATTATATTTCAAGACATTTTTCCCAAAATGAAATGTCTTGAAAAATAACATATCTCAAATAAGTCTATTAAATTCCATCATGAATTTTAATTTAGTAAATATGGAAAATATCATGTTAATTTATACAATTATTACATTTCGAAAAAAGTATAATTAAATGAATTATGTTGTTATTCAAATTACAATCTCGTAAAGTAATGGACAGATTTATGTAAAAAATTTACACAATATGTAATGAAATACAACAATTCTAAAAATCGAAAAATCGGAAAACAGCATAACTCAAGTTATGTAGTTTTTCCTTTTGGCCAACGATTTGTTTGCATATTTTAATTTTTAGATAGAAATATTTGAAGTAATTAGTTAATTTGTTCCATTCATAATTTAAAATAATTAAAATTTAATATGAATCTATCGAAACCTAATTGCAAGTCATTTTTGAAAATTTTCCTATTTTAATCTTTAAACATTTTATGATTTTAAAATGTTATTAAATAAAAATTTTCCAGTTTTGCTTGTCCTGGTAATAAGTAAATATTTACATTTCTTTAAAATATTTATGAACATTTTTTTTTAACACGAACAATTATGTATTAAGTAAGTAAAACACATTTTTTCATATTTTCTCACATACCATTGTATAAATAGCACAAGCAAAACTTCCATTCCAAACATTTTTGAAAAAACAACACGACTTCATAATGACCATTTTGATTTAAAAAAATTTTACATTTCACGTTAACATCATTAACATCACAGACACAAATACACCAGTCAACAGATTAAATCATTTGCTATGTATCTTAATTATTTCATTCATTAATATAATTTCTGTTAAAGAATTCCATTGGACGTTTTTTTTCACACTTTTTTTTCTGGGTTTTACGTTTTACTTAAATAATTTTATGCATAACAAAACAAAAATTTTTATTTGTTTACATTTGTATTCAATTATATACATATGTATGTGTATGCGTATCTATGTATTATGTATACATTTATTATTATTTTTCTAGACTTTGAGTTTAATTTATTTCAGCATTAAAATAATACCACCATTTCCGTTTGACAAAAGCATGTTTAAATTATGTTTTTGTTGAACTTCCGTTTTGAATTCTTCTTTTTTTAAAAGATGCTTAAGTTGTCACGGTTTCGAGAATACTAACTGGTTTTTAATGCATTAAAGTGGTATTAAAGTAAAGTGATTGCCAAAAGTTGCACTTAGTGGTTGCGAAAATTTATGAATGAAAAGCTTAGCGCATGCTAAATAGAAAAGCTTTTTTCGAATGTTTCGATATGCCGGCATTTTTGACCTAAATATTAATATTGTTTTGCAAAAATACAAATAAAAATAGTTTATATTTTCTAATGAATTTCGTTTTACTCTTTAAATGGGGTGACATGTATGGTTTGCAAATACCTTGTAGTTGTTTTTAAAGTGGTTATTTCAAATAGAAAAACTAGCTAAAATTATCTTAAAACTACATACATATCAGTATTAGGGTGGTCCCAAAATTACATTTTTTCATTTCATTTAATTTTTCATTTTCATTTTTAAATGAAGTAAATTTTCAATTGAGTTAGGGGCATCGATATACCTTATTTCGTCTTAATATAAGTGAGTTAACCCTGAAGCAAGTGTTCTCACAAAATTTTTCTTCGCGACCCCCTTTTGACATTGCAATGATAGCTACAAGTCCGACTACTTTAAAAATCAAATAAAATGCTTTGTGAGGATAAAATAATTTCAACATAGTAATCATGATTGCGACATTGTTTTTATATTAAGAAACCTTTTCTGATAATAAAATATCTAAAGTCATTCTTTGCGTCCACAAAAGATTAGTTTTTTTTATGAACAAAAGAGTAAAAAATATACTTCCACATAAAATTGTATGTTGATGAAAATTATTATTATTTTATTTTAGGGCCTTGGAGCACATAAACCTTATTATATTTCATCTAAAATGTTTTTAAATCTGTTGATTCAGAATTAAATTTAAAACATAAATTACATTTTAACTCCTTTTGTACTCTACAACAACAAAAGTAGTTGGGGTATTATGCGTTTATGCTGATGTTTGTAACGCATCACAAACAATACACAGTGGGGTCAAACGAAAATTTTTTGTAATAAATCTGTATCTCCTAAACTACTGTTTGGATTAAATTGAAATGTATGAAAGAGTTGCAGAGGAGGAACTAAGCTTTGAGAAAAATCATCTTGTAGTCACCCTGTGATTACACAAGAAAATCTACAAATGAAGCCCGATTTTTTTAATTTCTGTAAAGCGCTTGGCGATAAAGAAAAAATAAGCTTACTCACCCAAGTTATCTATTACAGTTAAAGAGATATTTACACTTGCATTTTTGATTTTTTGGCTCGACTTTCTTTCGTTTTTCCGGAATAATTCCTGAGGTATATGAGGTAAAAATTTTTTAAAAATATCTTGTAATTTGCTGTATATTTCAAAATAATATACTGAAAGAATTTTTGGATTATCTCAATGCGTCTAGACGTGAAAAATATTAAAGTCAGCACTCTGAAATTGGTACGAAAAATGGCTATTTTTACAAAAATATAGTACAATTCTTTCACTTTTTACTCAAAGTTCCGTTTAAGAAAAAAATTTTTTCTTTATATATTTCAAAAGACAAGTGGCTAATATAGAAATTTTGAACTGATTTAGGCTTGCACCCTACATCAGGCATTGGTCGAAAATGGTGAATTTTTGAAGAAGTTAAATTTTTTATCGATTAATAAAAAAAATGTCACACGAGCTTTTTTAAATTTTTTTTAAATTTCTTCCCGCCCGGCCAAAAAGGAATGCAGGAGAGCAGATTTTATGAAAAAAGTAAATTTTTTAAAGGAATTTTTTTTAATTGCATAAAAAAGCATATTTGCATGATATCTTCGTCATTATTTCTTCTGTAGTGTATAAAATATATATCGATCTTTCATTCCTGCAAAAATCATTAGAAAAAATTTACAAATAAAATTTTGCCAATTTTTAAAAAATAAACAATATTTAATAAATATGAGCGATTATTGCGAATATTATCTCGTTCAAAAACCAAAACGCGACAATAAAATTGTTTATTAAGTATACGCACATATGGAAATATTGTAAAACAATAAATTTGGTGAGAGTTGACCTAAGTTGTCAGTTTTGAAACCATGATATAATGCTTTTAAAACTATCTATATATACATATTATACACTGAGTTGGTAAATAAGTTTATTTTTATATTCTTGTAATATTTTATTAGTTTTTGGAAAATAGGAGGAGTTTTGCTTTACAAAACATTCTTTTTTTTTTGGTTTTTATATCTTTTTTATATTTTTTAATTTTGAAAAATTGCGAAAAATTTATTCGTAAAGCTTTTTTAATGATTTTTGCACGAGAGAAAGATCGATATATATATAAAGTCATTTAAAAAATTGACTTTTTCATGGAAACTGCTCTCCTGCATTCGTTTTTGGCCGGGCGGAAAGCAGTTTAGTGTCAAATTGTTCTAAATCTATTTTTTTTGTGAAATATCGTCACAAAATTTAAAAAAGCTAGCGTAAAATTTTTTTTATTAATCGATAAAAATTTCACTTTTTCCAAAGTTTTCACCATTTTTGACAAATGCCTGATGTAGGGTGCAAGCCTAAATCACTTCAAAATTTCTTTATTAACCATTTGTGAAGTCTTGTCTTTTGAAATATATAAAGAGCAATTTTTCTTCTTTAACGGAACTTTGAGAAAAAAGTGAATGAATTGTACTATATTTTTGTAAAAAATAACAATTTTTCATACCAATTTCAGAGTGCTGACTTTGAATATTTTTAACGTCTAGACGCATTGAGATAATCCAAAAATTCTTTCAGTATATTATTTTGAAATATATAGCAAATTACAAGATATTTTTAAAAAATTTTTATCTAATATATCTCAAGACTTATTCCCGAAAAACGAAAGAAAATGGAGCCAAAAAATCAAAAATTCAAGTGTAAATATCTCTTTAACTGTAAGAGATAGCTTGAATAAGTAAGCTAATTTTTTCATTATCTTGCCAAGCACTTTACAGAAATATAAAAATCTTTAAAATCGGACTTCATTTGTATAAGTTATGATTTTTTTTTTAAACTTTTACATACTCGAGGTAGTCAATTTTGACACCCTGTAAATTTTCTTGTGTAATCACAGGGTGACTATAAGATGATTTTTCTCAAAGCTTAGGTCTTCCTCTGCAACTCTGTCATACATTTCAATTTAATCCAACCAGTAGTTTAGGAGATACAGATTAATTACCAAAAAATTTGCGTTTGACTCCACTGTGCAACACCCACCTTAAAGTGTACCAATCGACTCAGAATTATTTTCAGTTTTAAGAATTATTTGATAACAAAGGGAAATACAGATTTTGCTAAACCTCCAATCCACTTTTTCTTAATTGAATCTAAATTCTCACGATATATCGCGATATGTAAAATTAAATATATTGAAGCATATTTCGAAACGATTTGACTAATTTTATTAAAAAATATCAACAAATTCTAATTAGAATTGTCTTCAAGTCATTCTTACATTACTTTTTAATACGGGCAATTTGAAATAAAAATTTGCTTCACAAAAGCGTTCGAAAAAATCTTAGCATAAGTATGTATATAAAATTCAATAATTTGAAAATGGTTGATCTTAGAGATTTCATTATTATTATTATTTTTTTTTTTTTTTTTTTTCATTTAATTGTTATTAATTTACAGATCACAGAAAGATATAACTTTTATAATTTTAACCACTTCTTATGAACTCGTGGACCTTTTTTTGTAACCCTTCCATTACAGATTTTATAGTTGTTTCAGTAAAATTTTTAGAACTTTTGGCAAATCTTCGATATTTTGAGACACTTTTTTTTTGTGATCTTTAATTCACCTTTTTCGAGCCCAATATCTCTCCACTGGTCTTAACTCCGGACAAATTGGAGAATTGTTTTGGTAACTCCAGAGCTTTCTTACCGTAGAAACATGATGCCGAATCGGGTAAAAAAATGTGTGGACACATTGTGCTCTCTTATGAAAGGAAGAAGTCTTTTTTGCAAACATTCTTTGATATATTTCGATATTTAAAGAGACGAATGTAACAAATGACTTTCTTGTTTTGACAAACTGCATAAAGCTTGTCATACCAGGAATTTTTTAGGAAATTTTGTCTGCTTTTGGGTCCTAAATTTATCTTCAACATTGCCTCGAGCATTAGCAATATAAAAATTTTGACACAGAAGATGCGAAAATTCTGCCAGCACATACATACGTTTCGTTGTCTATTATACAACATGAGTATTTTTGTGTGAAATTTGATTTTAATTTCCGTGCCCTATTTTTGGCTTTTAAATTTTTTGCAGCATTCCTGTCTGGAACTTTTTGGGCTTTATATATTTCCAAATCCGCATTAGCTTTAACTTTTTTCACCAAATAGTCAGATCACTAAAATAACTGGGCTGTTTTTTTTACCACATGTGTTTAGAGTTCTTTTCAATATGCTCTCAATTTTCTGGCATTCCTAATATCATATGGACCTTTTTTTCTGTCCGAACCAGATTTCCTATCAAAGATTAAATTCTCCTGATGCTGTTTAATAACATTGGAAATAGTTTGACAGCAGACATTTAATTCTTTGGCCAATTATTTGTAGGACCAATTTGGAATTTTTTGAAATATTTTTTTAATAATTTGTAGCACGTACATCTTGATTTTTTTGATTTTTATACTTTTTTATGTTTATTTTTGATCAAATTGAAATTAAAGTTCTAATAAAGTAATGGTTGTCCCAGTCCGACCTTATAATACTTGACTATAGTTTTACCCTACACCACAAAAAGGTTGTTGGTGTATTATGCGTTTGTACTAATGTTTGTAACGCACAGAAAAAATACCAAAATACCTACCTTAAAGTATACTAATCGACTCAGAATCACTTTCTGAGTTGATTTAACAATGTCCGTCCGTCTGGATGTCAGGCCGGCTGCTGGGCGGCTAGCTAGTTTTCTGTCTGTCCATGTAAACTTTGTGTACAAAGTACGGGTCGCAATTTTGGAAATAATTTGATGAAATTTGGCTGTTGAAATTGGTCATGATCGGTGCATTATTTCATCTCACCCCATAAAAAAATTCCCCGGTATAGGGTTCTAACGTTAAAAAATATGCCTTATTTATGTCATATATTACAATAATATATTAAAATAAAATTCGGTACGAATAAGTTCTATATAAAGATAAAACTGCATGCAAAATCAGGAAGATTGGTCCACAAGTAGGCATGGCTCCATATATGGCCCACTTTCTAATATCAATTTAACTCGCAAAAATCGCACATAAATGACAGTATCGTACACAATTGTAGGGCTTGACCGACTATATCTTTCTCGTTTATATTTTGTGATTCTGAACCGATACTTCAAAATTTCTGAAACAACCGTTACCCTTAAAATACTATTACTGAAACAGCTCAAAATAACCGCTAAAATACCGTTACCGATTACCCCAAAATACCATTACCGAAATAACTGAAAATACCGAAATAATAATACCGTTGCCTTTTTACCTTTTTGAATCGGTTGCCAACCTTGCTTTTTATTATATGTATATATGTATGAATGGACGGAGTGAAATTTAAGTGTTTACCAGTCGTATGATTAATATTTATTTATATTATTTTGCGTGTAACTCATACGCAATGACTTACATAAAAGTTCAGTTTGTTATACCCTACACCACCATAGCACTATGGTTTCAATGACCACTTTTCTTGGCCAAAATTATCAAAATGGAAAAAAAACAGGTTGTCTTGTTTGAAATATGATTTGGGTGAAACTTAAAACAATTGAATGTATTTATTTTGTATTTCAAAAATTTAATTAATTTTTACATTTTTTATGTGTCAGAAGTAAAGTCATTACAAAGGAAATTTTAGCATATTTCACTTATAACTCAACCCAAAGGCGTGCATTTTCTTTCGCAGCATTAATTTTGATACACAACTATATTTTAGTAATATCTGCTATTTTATTTTTTAATATTGGCATTTTTATTCATTGATTAGATCTTGTAAATGATAAGAATTTCCAACGCTAACTTATACGGAAAAGGTGCATTTTCTCGAAAATCGCAAAACAAGACAATATGGAAAATATAGCCCAGATATATGTTTATTTATTTGCGTTGAGTTTTTCTTTACCAATTTTCACCAAAAACTTTCAGGTCTAATGAAATGTAAAATTTCTTACGAATCCAATTTCATTTTGGGTTTTGTAAAACAAACTGTATTTTTTTAAGATGACAACAAGTTTTAACTGATTCCATATTCAATTATAAAAGTACTTATCCTAAGATCTATTTTCCATAATAAACTTATTTAAAAAATTGTTGTACTCAATAATTATAAAGTATTGAAAAACGTTGAAAAAGGGTACCTCTTTTATACATATTTTAAATTTGCTTAAGAAACTGGACTTTGACCTGTTGTATTATGAAGACAAAATAGTAAAAGTAGGAAAAGACTTAATTTGTTGGCGTTTTGGAGTATTTGCTACAAAACTACGATAATTAAAACACAAATAGAAAATGTTACCAAAATTAGTTTTGGCCAAGAAAAGTGGTCGGCGAAACCATAGTGCATAGGTGGGGAGGGTATTATGCATTTGTGCTGATGTTTGTAACACCTTAATTTATACCAATCGGCTTAGAATCACTTTCTGAGTCGATTTAACGATGTCCGTCCGTCTGACCGTCTGTCCGTCCATGTAAACATTGTAATCAAACTACAGGTCGCAATTTTGAACCAAAATTAATGAACACACAGATTTCTTACAGTCATAGGACGAAGTCTATTGAAACTGGTTATGATCGGTCCATTATTTCACCTAGCCCCCATACAAATGTCCTCCCGGAAATGGGTTTAACAGTCATAAATCCCTCAAATATAGCAATATTTTAATGAAATTTGGCACATATAAGTTTCATATAAGTCTAAATAAATGTGTCGATTTTTATAAAGATCGGTCCATAATTGACCATAGCTCCCATATAAATCCCTTTTCAGAAAATCAATTTAACGGGCATAAATCCCATTAAAATGTAAGTATCAAGTTAATATTCGACACAAATAAAATTTATATAAACATAAATGATAGTGACAAATTTTACAAAGATCGGTCCATAATTTACCATAGCTCTCATATAAGGCCCTCTTTCAGGAATCACACAAATGTGAATAAATTCATATAAATGTTAGCATCGACGAACTATTCTATATCCGTATTTTTTTTATTTTACACTTAATATGAGTATCAGTCTTCACTTGGCTCCAAGTCTAATAAAAGACCCCTCCCCGAATTACAATGGACACAATGGTGTAGGGTATCATATGGCGGGCTTGACCGACTATATCTTTTTCTCTCGTTTTTAGCTTGTGTTATTTTCTGCTTCTCATCTACATATATTCAATATACCAAAAAAAAAAAACACTATAGAAAAAACAAATATCAATACAAATTAAAACAACTTAACGTAATAAATTTATATATTCTCAATATATCATATCGATCACAATATTTCCCAATTAACTTTCCCATGGACACAATATATACTTCAGCTATCAGAAGAAAATTAATTAACTACTTTTGCCTTTCCATTATCCTTATATCGTGTGTATTTTTTCCCTAGACATGTAAATAAATCTTAAATACAAACAAATATTTCAAATACGATATTATATTTACTTACTCGTATTCACTTAACATTTTATGTACTTTATAAGAGTATAGATGCTAAATATGAACTCGCATGAAATCATATTTATAAAAGTATGTATACAAAAGGACAGAATGAAAAAATATATATATATATATATGAAGGAATGTTTATTGGTCGATTTGTTGTCACATACTTCAAATGGTTACAAAAGCAAATTGCAATGTTAATCGCATGATGATTAATGACTATTTTTAAACACAAAAATATCATTTAGTTTCGATACGTGCTTGTTGGCTAAAAATTATTTAAAAGAATCAAATCAATGATTAAAAAAGTATTTTTTTAAAACTACAAAGGAAAAAATTAAACACCAATTTAAAATAAACCTTAACCAAACAGACAATTTTTATTGTAAGATGAAAAATTGATAATTTTACAGAAAAGTACTCAATGTTGCAGAATCGAAATTTTTGAAAATAAATCTGTAACATAGGCATAGCAGAGAAGTGTACAATTTTAATTTGGAAGGGGCGCCACACAAACCGGAGCTATTAGGGCTCAAAATTGAGGTCCTCTGACTTAGAAAATTCTTCATCGCTTGTTATATTTTTGTTTCTTATCCGATTTCAAATATTTTGCATCTTCTTAAAGCTCTCGATAAGGCCTAGGAAAACCAAAGTTTTTCCTATGGTTTTCAAGTTATTTGCATTTTGTAATTTAAACTATTTCAATTTTACAAAGTCTTGGATCAGTTTTTTCAATATACAATGCCGGTGAAAAGAAAATGTTCAAGGTTTTCATTACATTTTTGTTACTTGCATTATTTTTAATATAATAAAGATATTTACGCTATTTTCATCTTGATTTCTAAAGACTTACAGCCGTATTAAAAAAAAAATTTCATTTGTGTTTAATACACATAATAGCTAATGCACAATTTGACTCTTAATGTATTTGAGGAGTCGCAGATCAAAACGTACTTTTTTCATTATTTGAATTTGCTGGGAAATTGGGAATTAATTTTTTCATTCCTTTACAAATCAGTTTGAATTTGGAAATGGTAAGAAGCGTTTTCCTTTCCATAAAATGCATCGAATGACATCAATTCACCACAAGGATGTGTGGGATCAAAGGACTTTTAAATGTAAAAAATTACGTTTTGTAAAAAAAAATTTGGAAAATTTTACAACTTCTTTGTATTTTAAAGGAAATATTTTTCAAGAATTTTTTAAATGATCTAAAAATACTGTTCGCAAAAATTGTGAACCAAAATAACTAACAAAAATTTTTGTTCTTAAGAAAAATATACCTCTTAAAATAAAAAATAATATGAAAAAAGTGCAATTTTTTCTGCAAAAAGTAATTTTTTTGAAGTGAAAAAACTATATTTTCTGATAGAGTTCAACCCATTGAATACAAAAATAATAAAAAAAAAAAACAATTTCTGAAAAAATTCAAAAAAGTACGTTTTGTTCTGCGACTCCTCATTTATTAAGAAAATCGTATTCAAAAAACTATTTACTATCTATATTAACTAATAAACATATGGCCCTGATGGAAATTTGTGTCAATTGCAGTAATGGACCGGTCCCTGAGTACCAGTTGAGTACCAATTGATACCTAACTCGTCACCAAAGTTGCAATTGAGAACCAGTTGACACAAACACTCTCACTGTTTCACAGTTGAGAATCAATTTATAACATGCTTGTTAAGTACGCAATTAGCAACTCACTAACAATCAGTGGCTGAGTGGTTACCGTTATAGACTATAAAACCACATACGTTAGATGAACATGGGTTCGATTCGGGGTGCCGCCATCGACATTAACAAAAAATTATAAAATAAAAGTAAACATAATTTAATAAAAATAATAATAAAAAAAAATGTTTAAAAAATAAGCAATTGCCGAATTTGTATAAAATTTTTATTATATTAATCGACACTGAACCTGGGCTAATTAGCCACTTCCAATGACAACCCCATGTAGATGTGACAGGTTCCTTTCATATAAAGTTCCGGAACTGAAACCGGTCACTAGCCCTGAGAACCTTTCACGTGACTAGTTTTGAACCGGTTCTCTTTACTCTAGGGGGCTTATAACTTTTACAAATATAAACCAATTTTAAATATTTTTACAGTTTTGAATTTTCCTAAGGAAGTCAAAGAAAAACCATGCTAAATTATCGCTTATGGTTTAAAAAATATTTAACTTCAAAAAATAAATTTCTCATTTTTGGCCTTGACTTTTTTGCGATTTTGCACCATAACTTTTAAAATAAAATTTAATTATTTTTTAATATGTTGAAATTCTCTATAATTTTCCAAATTATCATAATAAAATTTGTTTTAGTTATCTCAATTCGATAACATGAAAAAAATTTTAAATTGCTATTTTTCCCCAAAAAATTACTTTATGTATTTAATTTTGTTAAAAAAGTTTCTGAAAATTTTCTGAATCTTAAGAATACGTATAAGAGTAATTTTGAAAAGTTTTGAACGTTCAGCTTACATCCAGTAGTGGTCAAAAATGGTAAATTTTGAATGAAATGTTCAACTTTGTGAGCCTGTAAAAAAAAATTATGGTTGATTTCGGTACTTCTGCAAATAAAACTATATAGGTTGACATGTTCTTGTAGGTTTTGCAAAAAATTATGACAACCTATCGGTAAATTTAGATACACGAGGCAATTTTCCGAAAATATCCATATTTTCAATAATACAAATTTTGACCTTTAAAAATATATACTAAAATTGTATATCGACAATTCCATGAAAAAACGCACAAAAAAGGCATTTTTTTACTTGATGGCTTTCAATTTTTATAAAAAATTTTATACACAAAATGGAGAGAATTATCAATTTTAGTTTCGAGAAATTGTGAAAATTCGCGATTTTATTTAAATTTTTCACTTTCTCAAAAACCAAAAAAAAATTCAGAAGTATGAAACTTTGAATAGCAATATCTCTGGGAAGGCTTTATGCATTTTAATGATTTAAACGGTCTTTGAATTTCGCATATGTCGTCTTTAATAGAAACATTTTGAAAATAAGAAAGATTTTTTAAAAATGGATTTTAATGCAATTGCATTTTTTAAATGAATTTTTCGTTAAATATGCTTTTTATACCCTACACCACCATAGGTGGGTAATGTATTATGCGTTTGTACTGATGTTTGCAACACCCAAAAATATTGGTCTAACACCCACCCAATCGGCTTAGAATCACTTTCTGAGTATATTTAACGATGTCCGTCCGTCCGTCTGACTGTCTGTTCATCCTGTAAACCTTGTAATCAAACTACAGATCGCAATTTTGAACAAAAACTAATGAAATTTGGCACACAGTCTGGGGACGAAGCCTATTGAAATTGGTTACGATCGGTCCATTATTTCACCTAGCCCCCATACAAATGGGTTTAAAGGGTTTAACGATCATAAATTCATAAATATTTTATATGTAATTTGGTACATATAAGTTGTATATAAGTCTAAATAAGTGTACCGATTTTTAGAAAGATCGGTCCATAATTGACCATAGCTCCCATATAAACCCCTTTTCAGAAAATCACTATCGGGTATAAATCCCATTAAAACATTAGTATCAAGTTAATATTCGACACAAATAAGTTTTATATAAACATAAATTATAGTGCAAAATTTTACAAAGATTGGTCCATAATTTACCATAGCTCCCATATAAGGCCCTTTTCGAAAATCACCCAAAAGTGAATAAATTCATATAAATGTTAACATCGACATAATATTCTGTATTCGTATGTTTTATTTTACTCTTAATATGAGTATCGGTCCACATTTGGCTCCAAGTCTAATAAAAGACCCATCCCCGAATTATAATGTACACAATGGTGCAGGGTATCATATGGTCGGGCTTGACCGACTAAATCTTTTTCTCTCGTTAAAATTTTTAATTTTTTAACATAATTGAAAAGTTTGGAATCTTTACATAAAATAAAATTGTAAAATTTTTTGAACGCAAAAATGTGCTGTGCATAATAAAGTTGTTAAATAAAATATTTTCCCAATTTTTCATATAAAAATAAAATCTTTTCTTATTTTTTTTAACTTTATTTTTAAATTAGTATAAAAGCTAACAAAATATAAAAAGTATGCAACTTTAAATAATAATAATAGACAATTTTGGCAGATTTAATCATTTTGTTTACTATTTTACGTGCATTACTATATTCTGTATGTAGTTCAGAAATTTTAAACACTTTCCAACGCTTATAAGCAAGTTCTCTGCGAGCAATTGCTGACTTAATTTCCATGTTAAACCATGATTTATTCTGATTATTTTGCTTTACAATTTTTACAGGAACAGTTCTTTTAAAAACAGTAACCAAGTTATGACTTAAGAATTCAAGTTGACTTTCGACTAAAGGCATGTAATATATTGAATCCCAGTCGATATTGGTAAGTTCAAAAATCATATTATTTTGATTTACATATGTTTCTAAAATCGTAATAATTAATCTTTTTATTTGTATGTGATAAATTCAAGTCATATGTCATGAATATTAAATCATGTTTTGAGAAACACGGTACCGATAATTGATCATAGAGTAATACCTTATGTATATTGCTCACAAAAAATAAGTCGAGTAAGGTGTTAGATGAGAACGTCAAATGTGTAGGCATAGATGTGTTTGTTGGAACCATTCCAATGATTTTCATGCTATCAACTAAATGATTTTCCCTTAAAATGTTGGAATTAAATCATCACATCGTTATATTTTACTGTAAGCTCTTGCAAATAAGTCATAAAATAGGTTGTATCAATATTACGATTTGGCCTATATACTGATCCCACTAGTATTGTTCGTGTGCTAGAAAAAACTTCAACAAAAATGAACTCTATTTTGTTATCCGATAAGCCAGCAGATGTATTAAGGTGATCGTTTTCTTTTACACACATTTTACTTGTAATTGATTGTTTAACATAAATCGCAACGCCACCACAGCGAGTTTTCCGGTCACAGCGATAAACAGTGTAATTTTTAAGATTAATTACAGTATCAGCAATGGATTTATTGAACCATGTCTCAGACACGCATATAATATCAACATCGGAATTTTCAAAAATATATCGGAACTCATCAATCTTGTTTTTTAAACTTTGTTCATTTATGAGATATTTTCAGACCATATTTTTGTTTACAAAGTATATTAATCATTTCATAAGTTTTGTCTTTGGAACTAAGAACTACATTATCAGTTTCAGTAGACATTGAAAAACGAGATTTATAACAGAAACAGCTTTCATATAACAACTTATAGCATTCTTATTTATTAATATAAATTGTTCAGAGAAGAGAAAATATAATATTGAGTAAAATTAAATAAAAATTTGGTAAAATCTAAGACAAAAATACAAATATTTAAATAGGATATTATTAAATTTCAAAGTATTCATCAAAAGTTAATTATCGAAAATTTCAGTTTTCCACATGGTCTTCTTGACATAGTATGTCATGAAACAAATTGTCAAGGTCCTCCATACTATCAATGCGAAAATTCTCCTCCCCATTATTTTGTCTTATATAGACAAGCCCATGGATGGATTTTTTTTAATTTTAAAAAACATATAAAAGGCTTATTTTTGTGTAATTTAGTCAGCATTTCTAAAATATTCTTTTCGTTCCAAAATATTTTCAAAATATAAATGCAATTTGTAGATGCATTTTTAATAATTGTGAATTCATTAAATTTTAATTTTTCTAAAAGTGTATTTAAAAATGTTTTGTTTATTATAAATTGAAACAATAATTAGTCGAGTATATAAACGTTTACTTTTTTTAACGAATTTTTAAAAAGTAAAACAATAAAATTTTTTTAACAAAATATGTAAACCTACTAATATTTTAAAAATAATGCCAGAAAAATAATTTTAATATGAAAAAATTTAAATAGCTTCAAGAAAAGGCGAAATTTTGCATAGAATAAAGATGCCATGCTTACCAAATATGTTAAAAAATTTTAAATTGCATATATGAAGAATAATACATTTAAACAATGCAATTGCATTAAAATTCATTTTTAAAAAATCATTTTTATTTGTGAAATATTCGCGTTGAAGCTGATATAATTACAATTCAAACCCCGTTTAAAACACTGATTTCCACAGAGCCTTCCCAGCGTCCTTATTTGTAAACTTTTAAGATTTTTTATGTTTTTTTATAAAGTGAAAAGAAATAATATCCCGTATTTTCTGAATTTCGCGAATCTGAAAACGAAAAATTTTATGAAAATCGAAAGACACTTGATAAATTTTTGGGCGTTCTTTCATGGAATTATCGATTTATTTTTCTGATCTTTACATTTATCAATTCTTTATTAAATATTTTATAACATATGCAAAAATTATGTTGATACCTATAAGCATTTAGAAAAAATTCGATCTTAAATTTATGAAATATGTCCCTTTAAACATAATTTGCATTTGTTTGTTTTATTTTAAGAAGAGTGTGCTAAAAATTTTATAATAGCAAAATTTATTATACATTATTTTAAAGAAGACATAATTTCTTTAAAAATGATATATAATATGACTATTTTGTGTTTGCAACGTAAATAAATTTAACCCTAGGATTACTATCTTGGTCTGGTCAGACTAAATTTGACTTTGGAGTTCGATATCTTTTATTTTAAGTAGAAAATCAAAAAAAGATTAACATGATATCTATAACTGATATCTACTGAATCAAATGAAATCAATTTTGAGTAGACTGGAGTACGATAACTAGGAAAATTTTGCGTTTAAACAAAAAGGACGCTAAGTTGACCTATTTGTTCTGGATAGACCACAAATGTGTTTTCTCTATGTAAACATGTTTCTTTTTATTCATCTACATACAATCATTCTAAAAAGAATCATAATATGTCGTTGAAAGTATAAAATGTCTGAATAAAACGGAATTTACCCAAATTTGTGAGTAAATGTTCGTCATTCATGAACGAAAATTAAGTTACAGAAAAATTGGCTATTCCTTCAAGAAATTACTTCTTGATGCAAAAAAAATGTGGTTTGGATGTTATTAAGTGCTATAAAATGGACTTTCCAGATTTTAACGCCTTATAATAACTAAAAAGGAAGAGGATGAAGAGGGAATGATGTCCATACAGTGAAGATGAGGGTGACGAAACGTTATGCTCGGGAAATACTGGATATTCAGCAATTAAGTAAATCTGATATCCAAATGTACTTAATTGCAACCACTTAAAACTCTCATATTATTATAACAAAAAGTTACCAACCAGACAATTTCCACCGAGTACTATAAACATTTTTAAAAGAATATTTACTCCAGAAGTGCTTAATATTATTGCTCAAGATATTAAAAATTAATTGCAATAGGTACCTTGAATAATATGGGATAGGTTTAGTCGATCAAAATTTATATAACTTCGATATTGATAAGGCGAAAATGTCAATAAGATGCTTCACTACTCTGCTATTTTTTTCAATCTGAAAATTCAAACACTTACTCAAAGCATCAATAATTTAGAAAATTAGCTACCGTAGAGGATCTTTGAGTAATTCTCATTAAAACTTGGAGTCATCATATACCCCTGTCGTATATTTGTACATGAAGAAATAGCTCTATTCTTATCTTGTATGCACATGTTTCAAAATATATACATTCCGCCAGAGTTAGCTAAATATGACACAAAAATACTATCTATACAAAGACAAATTATCTCCTTAGACGACGAAATAATGAAAATTAGGTGTTATTAAATACTGAAAATTAATCACAAAATAATTCTTCGAAGTAAAAAATGAGACATTACTACCAATCTACGACATTGTAAATAAGCAAATTCATATGTTTTCTATGTTTGCCAAGCAGAATAGTATTAGATAAACATTATTTTTAGTAAAAATACAATATTTATCCACTTTCTATGCATTTAATTTATAAATAAACCTAAAATTGCGTTTTATTTAAAAAAGTGCAAATTTATGAGATTTTTCATTTAGTTTTGTTTTTATCGCAATAGTTGTTATTATAAGTCTAGCGAATTATTTCCACTTTATATTAACATATATTACTTATATTAGCTACTATTCACAAAATAAAGACAAAAGTGCAACTATAAAATGTTCCTAGGGCCAACATTTTACCTATAACCGTTCTGTGGTCTGGCCAGACCAAGAGGATAACTTAGCGCTCATAATGTCACCAGTCATTCTAGGGTTAAAATTAAAATATAAAAAATTTTACTATATATTTTTAAAGGTCAAAATTTTTATTATGGGTATTTTCGGAAAATTGCCTCGTGTGACTAAATTTACCGGTATGCTGTCATAATTTTTTGCAAAACCTTTAAAACATATTAAGCTTTTTAGTTTTATTTGCAGAAGTACCGAAATCAACAATCAATATTTTTTTTTTTTTTTTTTGCAGCCTCAAGAATTTGAACTTTTCTTCAAAAATTTACCATTTTGGACCACTGCTGGATGTAGGCTGAACGTTCAGAACTTTTCAAAATTCCACTTACACGTTTTCTTGATATTCAGTCTTTCAGAAAATGTCAAAAATATTAAACTTTTTTGGAAAAAATTGCAATTTTTGAGACCTGTTTTTAAAATTTGACTGAAAAATTGTTTCTTTTTATCGAATTGAGATAACTAAAAAAAATTTTTTATTATGATAATTTTGAAAATTATAGAGAATTTCAACATATTTTTTAAAAAAGTTTAGAAATTATATTTTAAAAGTTATGGGGCAAAATCGAAAAAAAAAAAAAATCAAGGCCAAAAATGAGAAATTTCTTTTTTGAAGTCAAATATATTTTAACCATAAGATAAAATTTGGCACAGTAAGCATGTTTTTTTTATGTCTTGCGTAGGAGAATTCAAATGTAAATATATGTAAAATCGGTTTATATTTGTAAAAGTTATAAGCCTCGATATGTTTTTCACACTCGAGGTAATCAACTTTGGCCCACTGTAGCAAAGCCAACAATATTCTGAGAGCCTACTTCTTTTCTATCGATGTTCCAAGTTTCATCTAAATCGGTTCAGTGGTTACAAAGATCCAGACTTATTATCATTTATTTTGCATTTGGCCCCACTGTGCAAGAGCCGTAAAACAATGAATTCGAAGTCAACATTTTACCATTTCGGATTGGCCACAATAATCTCTCGACCTTAATATAATAGGAAATGCATGGAAATTGCTATCACGTAATGTTTATGAGTCGGATAGACAATATGAGGAAAAAAATCATAATCTGAAGAGATTGGACAAAGTTGGAGCAAAGGTTAAATTGAATAATAATCATTATTAATAATTTTATAATAATATAATAAAACAAAAAAGTACCATATTTATCAATACATCTTTTTGTTTTATTCAATAAATATTATTGAACCTATTCAGATGACACAAAAAAATTAACTTTAAAATTCGCTTGTTGGAAAAAAAGTCATTAAAAATCCTACTTAGTTATTACTTAAATTTATTTAGCTTGTAAATATCTTAGAATTGAGGACTTTGAAGTTATTATGAACAAAATATTAATTTAATTATAATAAAACAAAAAAAAAAAAAAAACAAGAGTTTTAATTTAACGAAAATCTTGAACCTATTTTATTGGGGAATATATCCCAATATTTTTGTCCGACTTTGTAAAGTTTATACCTAATTCGGTAAAGAACAAAAAACTAAACTAAAACGATTTAAAATCGAACATATTATATATTTTTTTGGCCGAAAAAGTGTACACTCTTTTTTTCTAGAATAACATTTTCTTCAATAATTTTTATGATTTTTTTTTTTTTTAATTTTGTTTTGGTACTTTTGTATACAATTATTATTATTATTATTATTTCAAAAAATATGCTCAATATTTCAATAACTGTTGACCGTATTAAAAAGAAATGTAAGAAAGATTTAAATACAATTTTAATTATATTTTTTTTTAGTATTTTTTAGATAAAATCTGACAAGTCGTTTTCGAGTTATGCTTCAATATATGGTGCAACCTCTTTAATTTTAAAAATTTTATCCGAATTGACTGAGTGTCGTGCCGTAGATTTTTTTTTTTTTTTTCATTTTGTAAACCTGTGGTATTGATTTTTTTTAAATAAATTTTTTAATCAATTATACATGATTCTTAATGTAACAATTCTTAGGTAAGTATATACAAATTAATAGCATGAACAGTGACAAATTACCTTATTCTGACAAGTAAAGTCGTGCTAAACCATCAAAATTCCTCACAGAAATATCTGCATCCAACTTCAGATAAAAAAAATAATTTTTCCTAATGTTTTACTTAAAAATTTTAAATATTTCAAATGTTGACCTTAATATTTCTCATATTTTTAAAGCCATTAACATTTTTAAAAATCCAAAACAATGTTTTCGAAAATTTTGCGTTGTAATAAGGGTGATTATATTTAACACTCCCTTGTGGAGTTATTATTATTGGAAGATACACTTGAGTGATTCCATATCAAAACGGACATAAAACAGGCATTTTCAGATTTGATATCTCCGATTTTAAAGAAATTTTCTACATACATTACGTATTCCAAGTGCTGCTCAATTCACAAACATTCAATGTAAATACCTCTCTCGGTCCAAAAATATGACGTTTTAAAAATAAAAATGCTGTTGATTTTTTTTTTTTCCAAAAGTGATCGAATTTAGTTGCTCATTACATTTGAACTATACTATATTTTTATTTCATTTAATATTAAAAGACATTGACTTTAAAACGACATATAAAACATGTATCTATTTCGAAAGTTTAAATGTCAAAATCGATGATATAAAGATTAAAACTCAATATTTCAAAAAATTTTATCTTAAATTAAAAAAAAAAAAAAAATATATTGATATTTTAACTCTACTCTATATTCGTGCCGAATTTCAAATTGGAAACTCTTTGGATTAGGTGCTATATGTTAAAAATCTAATATAAAATTTAAAATATTTACAAAGGTTATTTTGAAATTATATTATTTTATGAGCTCATGCTTAAAGAAAATTAAATTTTGTATGCAAAATTTGATTTAAATTTATATTTTGTCACATGACTTCTAAAGTAAAGGAGTGTTCAACATGAAATTTTGGTTTATGGTCACCGGCCCACTTGTTTTTTAAGCAATTTTTATAATGATTTGATTTGTGATTAAAATTTTGGCTACACTATCTTAGTTTACGAATTATAAGACTAAACTTGCGATTTAAAAGTTAATACATGCGATTTAAAAGTAATTAAAAAAAAAGAAAAATACTTTAAAAAAAGCTTATTCAGCGAAGCCGGTGTTTGACATATATAGAGAAGAAAACTTTATTAATGTAAAAAAAAAAAAAATATTTTTATTTTAACTGGGCCGGAGGTCTTAATTTGTTTCGAAATTTTGGTATGAGTGTAGAGAAACATTATATAATAACATTGTATAATTTTTTAAGAATTTTGAAGATATAGTTTTCGGAGATATAATGGTTTAATTTTTATAAGTCTTATTTTGGAATTTGAAATGCTGAACTAAATTAAATAAGTAAATATTATTTTAAAGGTAATCAGCCGTATTCAAAAAAAAAAAATAATGTATGTTTGATAACGAGTTACTAACATTTTCTTATGGAAATTTACATACAAAAAGTTAGTAACTCGTTATCAAGCATACATTATTTTTTTTTTTGAATAAGGGTGAATATCTTTATTAAAATTAAAATAGTACGTACACATTTGTCAATTTTTTAAATTTTTTTTCGATTTTTAAACTGTCACATTTTTGAACCGGAAAGAGAAATCTTAACATTTGAAAAACACTTCCAATAATTAATACTTGTAGTGAATTTTATTGAAATCAGAGAAGTCAAATCCGATTGCTGTCCGTTTTGATAGGGAATCACTCTCTTCGAAACACTTTAGAAGTACAATAAATATAAAAATTTATGTTATAAATCTTTTAGGAAATACATATAATTTATGTTTAAACAAACGGTCTTCTTCTCCCCTTACATCTAAGGGGATGTGAACCCACATTTGGGAAATAAAAAGTTGTTATGTTACGCCGTTAAAATTGTTCGGCGCTGGTCTCTGCTTCCAGCTGTTTGTAACTTTCAACTTTCTAAACGAAAACCAAAATGTTAGTAATCCAACCAGAATTTAGTAGACCACATACAACAATATACTAATTATTCTTTTTGCCGCGTTTTGCCGATTAAATTATAAATTTAGCATATCAGTACAATAAAATTAATATTTCATCGATATTAATTAAGAAGATTAAAGGTCATTTTCGAAAAGTTAAAAATATCAAAACGGTCGCAAAATGATGAAAGAGGCTTTTGTGAACATTTGTAGCATACCAACGCACATCATAACATGGGGCGGCTGGATCGAGGAGTCGATGGATGAGGTTAAAGAAGTGGCAATATGTATAACGGGGAATCCAGGTTTGCCGGGATTCTATACAGAATTTTGTGGGGAATTATACAAAAGATTGGAGGAGAAAATGCCTGTATGGGTAATAGGCAAGTTAATATAAATTTCAATAAGTACCATTGGATACATTTTTGAAAACATTTTATATTATAGGACACTTGGGACATGATGATCCTCCAGAATCTAGTTTAAGAGAAGTACCCCAATTAAAGGGCAATGAAGAACTATTCGATTTGGATGGCCAAATACGTCACAAAATCGAATTCATTGAAAAATATGTCCCTGCCGGTGTAAAAATACATTTAATGGGTCATTCTATTGGTGCCTGGATGATTTTACAAATGCTACAAAATGAATCAGTACGTAAACGCATTAGGAAGTGTTATCTTCTATTTCCCACAGTCGAACGTATGATTGAATCTCCCAACGGTTGGGTATTTACTAAGATTGCCTTGCCTTTATACTCTGTTTTTGGTTTCATCATCACTCTTTTTAATCGTTTGCCCGAATTACTAAGAATATTCTTAATACAAATATATTTTTGGTTTGCTTCAATACCCAATTATTTCATTGGCACCGCTTTGAAATATTCCAAAGCGTCTGTTTGTGAAAAGGTCGTTTTCTTGGCTGAAGATGAAATGGCTCGTGTACGTGGTTTGCAAAAGGATATAATTAGAGCTTATATGGATTTGTTGAAATTCTATTATGGCACTACTGATGGTTGGGTGCCAGTTAAATACTATACCCAGATTAAAGAACAGTTTCCCGAAATTGATGCCGAATTGGATACCAAGAAAATCGCTCATGCTTTTGTACTTCGTCACTCTAAGCCTATGAGTGTCATTGTGGGCGATATGATTATGGAAAATTCGGAAATTTTAGGTTCCAAAAAAACTCTATAATCAGTAATTTGATCTCGTTTTATATATTCTTTTTTGTATGTAGAATTACAAAATCATACCTATTTATAAAAAGCATTTAAAATTTTAATATAAAAAATAAAGTGAAATGGAAAAAAGGTTAATTGAGCATAGAGAGTGATTAAGAGCTTAAGAAATATTATTATTAATATTATTAATATAATAATAAATTTCTTTGTTCCCGCTGTAGAGCGAATTTAAATGGAAAAATAAATCGTAGTGCAGAAGCATACATAGATTGAATCGGTTTTGGTAGGGCAATGACATTTGAACAAAAATTATAAACTATTTTTTAATGACGTCACAAGTTGAATTTTGTATGCAAAAATAAGTACTCAATAAAACCTGTTTGTGTTTATACAAAAGTCAGTTTAAACAAAAGAGCAACTAAATTGAAGAAAAAACCTAAGTCTACTGCCAAAAAAACAAATTACGGCTACAACAAAATATATACAAATATAATTAGCCGTTGTATCTTCCAACAACAAATGAGAATAAGAATTACTTTTTATTTTTTTACTTTTAAACAAATACATTTATTTAAAATTTATTAAGTTAGGAGATTTAAAAAAATAATGAAAACTGCATTTTTGAACATCTGAACGCATAAATCTAATTACTTTCAGGTGTAGCCGAACGGCTACGGTCCGATCCGGACTTCGAATTTGATCTTGATCTAGAACCAGATTTTGAACGTGATCTAGAGCCGGATTTTGATCGTGATCGTGAACGGCTAACTGATCGAGAACGTGAACGACTGCCAGATTTTGATCGGGAACGACTGCGTGAGCGACTGCCGGATTTTGAACGTGTTCCTGAACGAGAACGTGATCGAGATCTTGATACTGATCGGGATTTTGAGCCCGACTTTGAACCATCGGAATCACTGCCTGAAACAATACGTTTCCGAGCACGTTTAACACTGCCAGCACTGGCATCTGAAGCACTACCGCTACCACTGCCACTACCAGAACGACTCATGCTACGTTTACGTTTAGGTGGTCCACTGCCGCCATCGCTATCCGATTCACTAGTGGATATTGTGGCTTTGGATACAATCTTCATGCGTTGTTTAGCGGAAAGTTTTTCTTCCATCTTTTTGCTTAGTTTTGTTTTCTTCTTTTGCTTCTTCTCTTTGCGATCACCATCTTCACCACCGTCACTATCACTATCATAATTAGCAGCTTTGCGTTTACGTCCGCCACCTTCTTTTCTTTTGCGTTCACCTTTGACTTTCTTCTTCTTGGGTGGACGTTCGCCACCTTCCATTGGAGCATCACTACCATCTGAATCTGTAATAATATCATCCTTGCGGGGTCGTCCACCTCCTTTAAGATAAAAAATTATAATAATAATAAAAGGGAAATACAAGGAAAAATTGTTAAATGGTCGTAGGGAGATAAATCATATTTTAATGTTCTAATTCTAATAACATTTTACCTTTTTTGCGTTCTTTTTCCTGTGGCACTTCCAGAGTCATAATTAAATTCTTGGTCTTTTCCACATACTCTTGACGTTTGGCCAACATTTGTTCGCGTGAAGATTTAAGCATTTCCTCGCGACGTTTACGTTCTTCCTCTTGGCGCATTTTAAAGGCCAAACGTTCTTCTTCTTGTTTACGTTTAAGAGCTTTCTCTTCTTCGTCAATACGACGGGCTCTGGACACATGATATTGAGCTTGTGACAATAAATCTTGACATTGATTGGCCTCCAAACCGGCCACTTCAATATTAAAACGACTTTTATCACCATGTACCGAAAGATATTGGAAGTATCTGTAAGCAGACAAAATAAATTTTTTTTTTTTTTTCATAGAAACGAAAGAAAAATCACTTACTTTTGTGCCAATTCTAGTTCATGTACAGCTTGTAATACCACTTCCAAAGTAGATTTTTCATCTTTCAATATGGCCATGGCTAAACGTTGTAAAACTACAGCAATGTTGAATAATAAAACCTGAAAATGCAAGACAATTTAATAAAAAGTATCATTTTTTTTGTAAGCTAACATACCGTATCTTGTGGTGCTACCCTTCTAGCTTTTAGTAACACCATTTTGGCTTCTTTAAGACGATTTGCTCTGAGGTAAGCTCTGGCCAAATATTGCATTACCTCAACATTATGATGTTTGAAGAATTTTTTCATACAATTTTCGTACATTTGTATGGCACTTATATATTGTTTCTGCTCCACATATACATGAGCAATATTTAACCATACGTCACAAAAATCTGCAGTGGCCTCGCGTACTTGAGCAAATATATCACGTGCTTCGATTACACAACCCTTATGGGCCAAAACAGCACCTATACCGTTAGTGGCCCAAATGTTTCGTGGATCATTGCGTAGAACTTGTTTATAAATACCCAAAGCCTTTTCCTGATGTTTTCTTTCCTTCTCTTTATCCTTAATGGGTTGGTGTAGAGTTTGTAATGAAAAATTGCCCAAAGCAATTAGGGAATATGCATCCTGAGAAGTAGCAGGATTTTTCAATATAGTTTCGAAATTTTTCTGTCCCAAAGCGAACTGCATTTTGGCTAAATGCAAATTACCCAATAAAGATCTGAAGAAAAAGAAATGTTTTTCAAAGGAAATGTTAAGAATAAGAATATTTTTAATTCCTTACCTGGCATCTGGATTATCATTGTTAATATTTAGAGCATCCTTAAAGAAATCAGAAGCTACAAAAATCAAACCTTTATCACGAGCCATGCAACCCAAACGTAAATAACAATCAATATAATTGGGATGCTTCTTTAAAATATCTTTGTACAATTTGTCGGCCACATCAAAACTACTCATTGCTTCATTTAAACGTGCCAAATTATATGTCATGGTCACCGATATTGAATCATAATATTGTGTATCATTTGGTGCTTCCGATTTGGCTCTTTCCAATGCCTCCATTAGACGTTCTTTAGCAACTTTCAGATTACCCATACGATATTGTAGTGCAGCTACATTATTAAGAATTTCTGCTGGAATTTCCACTTTAACTTTATCTGTTAGAATATTTGAAGCTGTAGCGTAGGCGTTTAGTGAAGCTTGCAAGTCATTTTGCTCTAAAATTTGTGCCAATTCAATCCAGGCTTCAACATCATCGGGAAATTGTTCGGTAACTTTTTTCAAATGTGCCTTGGCCATGTCACGTTTGGTTTGGGAATTAGAGTTGGCATAGAGAGAGCCGAGAATTTTCATGGTTTCATAGTTGCCTGGTTGGATTTTTAGTACTTTTTCGAAACATTGGGCGGCCTAAATAAAAATAATAGTAGTGTATAAATATCCTTTTAGTGGAAAATGGTAATGGTCATTGCTCAGGGATTTTTGTACAGTTTCAAAATATTGGTAATAATTCAATTTTTGGAAAAAAAAAAAAACAAAATTTGTATGGATTTTCAGAGATTTTTAGTGAAGTTTCGAATATTGGGAAAATTTTCGGAATTTTTGGTACAAAATAGAATTTTTGGTTGCAAAATAAAAATTTTTATCAAAAATCTAATATTCGGAAAATTTAAAATTTTCAGATTTTCGAATTTTGGTAGATCAGATTTTAGTGAAATTTTGAATATCGGATACAATTTTACTTTTTTTTTACAAAATCGTCAAAATCTAATATTTGGTATAATTTCTGATTTTTAGATGTTTGTGCTGAAATTTCCGATATTAAATAAAAAAAACAAAAAAATCTGATTTTAATACAACTTTGAACGATTGGTAAAAAAAAAAACTAGTTTTTATATTTCGGATTTTCTAAAATTTTTGGTAAATTTAGAAATTTTCAAAATCGAGTTTTTGAAAAAAAAATATTTTTTTTTTTTTAATTTTTGGTAAATTTTAAAAACTAGTAAAAATACAAATTTTAAAAGAATTATCTAATTTTTGATGTTTAAAATTTTGGCGAAATTTCAAAAATCGAATTTTTGGAAAAATTTTAATATATTATTTTATTTTAATTTTTTTTTTTTTTTTTTTTTTTTTTTGTGAAATTTAAAAAAAAAAAATTTTTATTTTTTTGGTGAATTAAAGAATTAATAAGTACAATATCGGATTTTTGTTGGAAAATCAAAATTTTTGGTAAAAAATTCAATATTTGTTTAATTTCAGATTTTTTAGAAATATTTGATGAAATTTTGGATATTTGATAAAATTCCATGGAAGGAAATCGGAGCTTTTTTTTTGAAGTGAGATTTTTGGTAAAAATTTAGGTTTTAGTAAAATTTCAAAATATTGGAGAAAAATCAAAATTTTTGCGAAAAATTTAATGTTTTTTAACAAATCGAGTTTTTGGAAAAAAAAATATTTTATTTCTTAAAATTTGTGGTGAAATTTCAAAATTTTAGTAAAAAATTAAAATTTTACGGATTTATTGAATTTTGTATATTTTTTTAGTCAAATTTCAGATTTTCAAATAATTGGTAAAATTTCAAACATCGGATTTTTTTTTTAAATTTAATTTTTGTAAAAAAAAACAGTTTTCGTAAAAAAATTAAAAATTTATTTCTTTATCTTCGTAAATAAAGTAAAATTATTGGGGTAATTTTGAACTTTAAATTATAAAAAGAGTTTTTCTTAAATAAATAAACGATATCAAAGAACGATATCAAATTCACTAAGAACTGCTCCAAACTCCTAAAATAAAAAGTTCATTATTTCACAATATAATCTTTTTTTTTAATCCTGAAACTGTGCTAGCGTAGTTACTACCTTTTTAAAATATGTATCTACTTACATTCTCAGTATCTCCTCTATAGATGTACATTTGTCCCAAACCATAATGCGGTAGTACAAAATTAGCTGGAGCTATTTGTGTTGACTGGTAATAGTACTGGAAAGCCTGATCATAATCACACTGAGCATGAAAACTTCTAGCCAATTGATAACAACTCTCGGCACGCATTGCCTCATTTTCGGTATTGTGAAAAGCGTGCAAGGCTAAATGTTGTACTTTCTGGTAATCTTTTTTGAAAAAGAAATGATTTGCTAAATGATTCAAGACCATGGGACTGGTTGAATCAATAGTATAAGCTTTAGATAACATCTGTACACCCATTTTATTGGATTCGGGTTCGTGAAGATTTAACTTTAAAATGGCCAAACCTATTAGAGCGCCCACACAATTGGGATCCAGTTCCAAAGCACGTTGAAAAGCCAATTTTGCCTTTTCCTGATTGTTCATTTTCAAAAAACAATGGCCCATACCCATGCGTACGTTTGCCGGACAATTAGGATTAGTACGCAACGCCTTTTTGTAAAACGCCAAGGCACCACGATAGTCCTTTTTGTTGAAAGCAATACAGGCTTTGCCCAAAAGCGAAGGAATATTAGAGGGTGACTGATTCAAAACAAAGTTAAATTGGGCATCAGCTTGTTCCATTTTATCTCCTTCTAAAAGGCAAAAATAGGCTCTACCCAATAAATGGTTCTGGTCGTACATGATAATCTTGTCAGCTGTTGTATAGAGATTGGTGGCCTTCATAAATAATTCTCTTTTCTTGTCTTTGGATTTTTCACGATTTGCTTCCTGTACATAATGGGCGGCCAGCATGTCAAAACAACGCATTTGATCTTTTTCATAATCCCTGTAGTCTTTGTTGCCATCCACCTTGGCGGTCTCCAATAAACGTATGAAATCATCGGTTTTATTTTGTTTATAATAAGCCAACTGTAATTGGAGACACAACAGATTAATCTAGTATTCTTCTAGACTATTTGAAAATTAGTACTTACCGCAACATTAACCCATGTATTCAATTGGGAACGTTCTTGTCTTAAAATGCTCAAGACTTCTTGGCATTCCGGCAACTGATCGGGATGCACCTCTATAACCTAAACAATAAAATATTTAACAAATTGCTTTTGTTCTGTCTTATTTATATAACTTACCTCATCTGTATCACGAAGAGGTATTTCTATAGAAGCCGACATCCTGGAAAGTTGTTAATTTTTACAAAATTTTACACAAAAATTCTTTAAAACTCTTCAAGAAAAAAAACAACTTGGCTAAAAAAGAAAACACTGCTTTTGACAGCTTGCGTAGTTGCTACAAAAAGGTACTAAATATCAGTGTTGTCAACTTTTTTGAAGCAAAACGCGCCGGTCATCACTTAAAAACGCGATAAAAAGCGCTAAATTATAATTGAATAAAATTTGTTTTTATCTTTTACTTTGAGTCTACATTAGAGAAATTTGTATCAAGACAAACGTCAAATTTTTGTTTGAGTTGCAGATAATTTTTTATCTCTATCAATTATAGGGGAAAACGTATGCCATAACAAACCATGCAAAAAGTACCAACAACAATCAAGATGGCGTCTTTTACCAAGCATTATCAAGACAACGTTGTCAGAGCTCGAGCGCTGACAATTTTCTTTTAACACTGCAATAATACTGACAAATTCAGTCTACATTAGACAAATCTTTATCTTGATAAAATTTTGACGTTTGTCTTGATAAAAATTTCTCTAATGTAGACTCAAAGTTAGTTAAATATTATTTATTAAGAGCAAAACAACTTATTACATATATATTTGTTATTTTAAGTTCATGTGCAAATATTTGGTAGTAATATGCAATATTGAACATTAACGTTTTATAAAAATAATATAATAACTTTTAGTTAAAAATTATTATATAAAAGCTTTTAGTTAAAAGCTTTTAAAATTAAAAATATGTTAAATTAAAGTATGAAAGTCTTAGGCCTAGCATTATACTGCTCACTCAGTGGCCAAATCCTGTTTTAAAACTTTTTCTTTTTTTCATCTCTTTTACTAAGTATGAAAATAAAATAAATAGAAATACAGAATACATATCGATGGCTGTTCTTTTCGTAATTTTATGCTGGTTATGGAAAAAATATTTTAAGAATTTTTCCAATGGGATTTTCGTTCGATAGAAGACTTTTTAAGGTATTTTGATGAACAATTTTTTTAAAAAATCTGGAAAATTACATATTATCAATAGTTCTTACTACAATTCAATTTTTTAAAATTTTAGCCTTAAAAGGAACAAAATTATAAAATTCTTATCTATTTTTTTAAGAAAAATATCGAAATTTTTTTTGCATGATGTACTAAAATGACGGTTTATGGACCAAAATTTTTGCGAACATTTTTTAAAATATTTTTTCTATACTAAACTCAATGCTATTTTTTAAACGAAATGTTCTGGACCCGTGACATTCAATCGCTGGGAGGGAACTGAACATCAATTTAAAAAATTTGTTTAATATTTTTCCCATATTCACCTGATTTTTACGCATCGTTTGAGGGTTGTTCCTACAAAATTTTTGTCTACGGGACACTCTAATGTATATAATATTAATTATACACTTGAAGAAAAAATTAAAGATGCTTAAAATTTCTTGTATTGTTTATATTTTGCATAAAAAAAATAAAGTTTCTATATTTCAAATTCAGAAAAATTTAGAAAACATGATTAAAATCCGAAACTAAAACTAACCGAATACAAAACGCGCCAATTTAGCGCCTTTTCAAGAAAAAGCGCTGATGTAAAAAAATGCGTCTTTTGGGTTGCTGAAAAGCGCTGAATTGGCAACGCTGCTAAATATGCCACCATTCATACCTAAAAGTGATGCCAGATGTAAAAAAGCGTTAAGCAAAATTTGCACACATTAAGCCCACTGGTGCTGACTACGCGCTATTGTAATTTGGGCTTTACGTACCGTCTATACTAGCCTTTTTCTTGTTCGCACAAGAACAAAACGTCGGCAGAGCAACACACACATTTTTTTTATTTTGTTTTCAGTGGGCAGAACATTTGTCGAACAAATCATAATTTTTTGTTTGTCGTCAGAGTCGCTTCGATACTTTTACACAAGCACCCGAAAACGTTTTATTTTTATTTTTCAATCAAAATAAATATCTTTAATGTTCAAAATGTTTTTTCATTTGTTGAAAAAAATATGTGAGGGATTTTTATTTTTAAAATAAATATCCATCAATGATTAAAAAAATAAATATCTTTAACGATAAATATCTTTAACGATAAATATCAGTTCGAAAAAAATTTAAAATGATTGTTTTTTTTATTCATACTTTTGTTTTGTTTTCAAAATATTTTTTTATTCAAATGAAATTGTTGTTGTTTAGAATTTTTTCCATCCGATGAAAAAAGTTCAAAATAATTTTCAACTTTTGATATAAATATCACAAAAGATATTTATATTTTTATTTTCATCATGATGAAAAAAATTAAAATATTGATGAAAATAATAAAAATCATGATGGATTTTTATTATTTTTTGAACATTAAAGATTGTTTTTCGATTGAAATAAAAATAAAAAGATTGTTTTTTTTAGTATTAAAATCCGGTCTCTGCTTTTACATGAAGCGCCTCTTCTTCCGCATACAAAATGACGTTTGATGGCAGACATGGTTGCTGAACAATTGTGCGAACAACGGTGTGCGAACAAGAACAAAACATGAACAACTTGGGTACACACTATCCAAATGCATGTGCGCACAACATTTTGTTCAATGTGCGAGCATGAAAAAGGCTCGTGTGGACGCCAAATTATCAAAATCATAGTATAATCATAGCGTAATTAGAAAGTGCTCGCACATCTACAAAAACTACAATTGCTTGTATTTTGTTAGTGTAAAACATGGTACAACAATACCAGGTAACAGTATAAAAACAGCTGAAATATATATTTCTGTCAAAATTTGTTTACATTTACGCTTTGTTTATATTTATGGTTTGTTTACATTTAAAGTTTGTTTATATTAAATACAGTGAGGCCTGGATTATTCGTAATGGTCGGGACCGGAAGCATTTTGGATAATCAATTTTCCCGGTTATTGGAGTAACATTTTTTATTTATATTATTCAGTTATTCAAGGATTTAATATAAATTTTTAAATAATATAAGGAAAAAATAATAATTTTTTAAAAAACATTGAAAAAAATATAATGTTTTTGAAATTCATATTTTTCTTAACTAGCTTTTCATGAATGCAGTAAATTTGGATTTTACCTTTCTCTAACTTATCTTATCAAACGACGGAGCTCCTCTTTTTTGTTTTATTCATATTGTGTTTGATTGTTCAAAAGCAATCAAAAAAATTATGCTTAGAAACCCGGATAGAGGTAATCACGGTTAATCGATGCAAACAAAAAAATTAAAAATTTTCTTTCCCGGATAATCGACGTTGCCGGTTAATCGAGGCCCCAGTGTATGTTATGGTGTTGATTACATTTGGTCAGCAGCAGTTTGCAGTGCTGTTTCATTTAAGCCCAAATTACAATTGCGCGTAGTCAGCAGCAGTGTGTGCTGACATAATCAGCTGATAATTTAGAAAGCACTGTCTATTACGGTGTTGATTAAGCCCAAATTACAATAGCGCGTAGTCAGCGGCAGTGTGTGCTGCCATAATCAGCTGGTTATTTAGAATGCACTGTTTGTTATGCTGTTGATTACATTTGGTCAGCAGCAGTGGTTGTAAATTGTGGCTGCCTACGCTGAATTGTAATTATAACGGCAGCAACATGTTGTGCAACATGTTGAGAGTGATCAGCTGATAATTTTTGCTGATACTGTTGCTGACTACGCGCTATTGTAATTTGGGCTTTACGTACCTTCTATCGCACAAGAACAAAACGTCGGCAAAGCAACACACACAATTTTTTTCCTTCTGTTTTCACTGGGCAGAACATTTGTCAAACAAATCATAATTTTTTGTTTGCCGTCAGTGTCGCTTCGATACTTTACATGAAGCGCCTCTTCTTCCGCATACAAAATGACGTTTGATGGCAGACATGGTTGCTCGAACAATTGTGGGAACAACGGTGTGCGAACAAGAACAAAACATGAACAACTTGGGTCCACACTATCCAAATGCATGTGCGCACAACATTTTGTTCAATGTGCGAGCATGAAAAAGGCTTGTGTGGACCGCAAATTAAGGCTGCCATATTATTCATGTAAATTTCGGAATTTTGTGTATCCATAATTTATGTTTTAGTATGGTAGCACAGACGCCATTAGATTTTGTTTATCGTTTTTATGTTAATCGATACACAAAAGATTGTTTCTCAGGAAAATATTCTGTATTCCAACAACAAAAATTGTAAAAATAAATTCGGATTTATTTTGTTTTTGTAATAATTAAAGGCGCTTTTTTGTTTGTCCATAAAAACTAAAGATAATATGTGGTTTATTACTCATACTACAACTGGTAGGATGAAGAAAATTTTATCGTGTTGAACTAGTCTAATTTTTTTATTTTTACCTGATATAGGGGAATCAGCTTGTTTCTTACCGGAAAAGCTAAAATATTCTATAGGACGTTCTGGAGCAGACGTTGAATTACAAGATGACATTTGTGTTAGTCGTGCTCATGCCGCAATTCATTTGGTCAAGAATGAAGATCAATATAAACTGGAGTTGGAAGATTTAGGTTCCAAATATGGTACCTTTCTTAACAAAAATATAGAATCTAATACACCCGTAGATAAGGGTCGTAAAATACCGTTGAAAGTGAATGACTTAATACGTTTTGGTCGCTTACAAAACATATGGAGAGTTCAATTTATGAATATACAAACGGTCACGTCATCACTGAGTCAGGAGGACAGTCTTCAACTTAAGACTTGTATTAAAGCTTTAGGTGGTAAGATTCTCGATCAATGGTCTCCCAGTTGTACTCATTTAACCATGAAAGATCCTTCGGTTACAATGAAATTATTGCATGCTCTAATTGAACAAAAGCTGGTTGTTACCCCTGCCTATTGGAAGGATTTACTTAATATGGTTAACCGCGTAAAAGGTCATCTACCTAAACCAGAATTATATAAACCAGATATTGGAGATGAAGATGTTAATTTTGGTTGTAATAATAAGAGGCGTTCACTGTTTAAGGGAACTACTTTTGTTTTTTTAAATCGTAAACATTTTGATATGTATGGTCCGCTTATTAAGTCGGCTGGTGGTGCATGTAAAGATCTTAATTCTGGTGTACAGAAAACTTTTCTTATCAAGGATAAAGTGGTAGTTATCCAGTATACACCCTCCACACAAACACAAAGTTCGCAAACTATAAATACAATTGCGGGTAAGTTTTAGATTTTTTTTATTTAACTTAAAATCTTAAAACTGACCGAAATCGGGGTTTTCAAGCCGAAACTATAACAAAATTATTATTCACCTAAAATGTCAATGCTCGATCTAATCCGAAACTGTAATATATATGGTAGAAGAGGGAGCATTTGCAATAGGTCACATATGACTTTTTATTTTTTGTGATAACTTTCATAGTTTTTGGAGTTGACCAAAGATTTTTCCGTGTTATAAAATTGATAGTTATGAACAAGAATTGACAATAGATACTTTAATAAATTCCTTTAAAGTGTGAAAAAATTATCACTTGTACGCAAGACTACTCTTGTGGAGCATTCGTCAAACTGCTGGTAGGCTCTTACTAGCTGTAAATTTTACACTGTACATATAGACTCTAGTGTTAATAGAATTCAAACAAAAATCTTTCAGTGATTTTCCCATGAACTGTTTTTGGATCGGCATTCTTAATTAAATTATTATTTATTAACATATTAATATTTTTTTAATAGCTATATTAAAATAAAGTAAAAAACCCATCATATGTAGGAAAACGATTCCGTACTAATTACTTGGCGAATTTACCCCATGGGTTGGGGTAGTTTCGCCGGTTATGGTCTCTTCAGAAATTCATAAAAAAAAGTTTATGTAACAGGGAGATAGTCAGGATTCAAAGAGCTTAAATATAATTCAACATATCTAGATTTTTATTACTAATGGAACTTTACCGATGTTTTGAAAATACATCACATTAAATTAAAAAATTGGCGACCCTATCCTACGTGTATTTGAGTCCAACAGTTTAAATTTTTGTTTTTGGGGGGATATCGAAAATATCATTACAAAATATCTAAAGTATTGTTCTATAACTTTCAATGCCATCAAAATGAATAAAATTAGGTTCTTATAAGGTCTCCCTCTCAAGTATTACATCATTACATCACACGTATTATTTTAACTTCTGAGAACTTCTCTTTAAATATAATGATGGTTTAAGATTAATTTAAAGAAAAAATTATAAAATCATTAAAAATTATTATCTTGCACCTTGAAATTCCATTAAAAATGTTCAATCTTATTAAAAATTATTTCAAATTATTATAATAACATTTTGCAATTCTCAAAAAAATATACATACATATGTATATATACATATACATATGTATATATAAAATATATACATATGTATATGTATATATTTTTTTAAAACCTGCACTTATTTTTAAATTATTTTTGTTAAATTATCGTTTAAAGACTTTTTAGAGTCCAACTCGAAACGTATTATACCGGAATACGAAATTGGCTTGGCAATTTTACATTGTTCAATGGAAAAATATTGCAATCCTTGCTTTAAAATGACTCAAACAATGCCATTGACGGTTCCCCATGAAATGGCAGATGATTCGCAACAAATTGATTTAACTGATGAACAAAGTACAATGGATTTGGTAATTTCCGAAACCAATGAAAATTTCGTAACTTCAACTCCTTATGTTAATCCGGAAAATACTAATCCCAGTCCAAATAAAGAATCAATGCCAAATATACACATAACGGAAACACCAGTGGAAAATCCTAGGAAACGTAAAGTAATGAGTGTAGATTTAAATGAAAGTGATGAAGATCTCTTTCAATTCCAATCAAAAAAATCATGTGATGCTAAAGATCACGAAAAAGAAAAGGAGGAATCAAAATCTCCTAACAATAAAACACTTACTGAAAACCTTAATAAAACATCGAATAATAATGTATTTTTGCAAAAAACACAAAATAAAAACAAAACACAAGTATCTCTTAATCAAACTGAAGAGCAGCCCTCAACTAGTAAGGAGCCACGTAAGAGGCCTCTAATACAAGTTTTAAATGAAGATGATGAGGGTCACGATGATGATCTTTTCAGTTTTGGTGATACACAAAAAACTAAAAAATCACGCCAACAAACTGAGGGAGAAGAAGATGATTTGTTTAGTTTTAAAGAAAAGGAAGAGACAACAACTAAAAAGCCAATACGTACTATTGATGTGGATGAAGATAGCAATGATATGGAACCCACTCAACAATTTATTGTTGTCACTAAAAAACCCTCTATACAAATGCCTAAACCTAAAATTTTACCACGTAAAATATCAGCTATAGAGTGGATATCAAGTTCTTTGGGTAAAATTAATATTAAAAAGGAAAATTCGGGACTTATTAAAAATGAAAGTGGCAACGAAAATGAAACTGAAAACATTATTAAAACTGAAGCAGAAATAAAAACAGAACTTGATACTGATATTACCATAACTGAAAGTCATCGTAAATGGTTGGAGTCACTAAAAGATGCCATTGAGATACAACAAGTGTCGTTAAATAATACAATGAAAAATGCTGATAAATCTCATTACAAATTTAAAAATCGCTCAAATAATACAGCTGATAATTTGAATGAAACTCAGCCCAACTTTAAAAGATTTGTTAAGGTAATTTATTAATTACACACATATATTATTTTGTGATACGAATGGATTAATATATTTGATTTTCTATTATTTTGTTTTTTTTTCAGAGATATCATGTCCCTTCACAAAATAATTCAACCGGTATTAAATTACATTTACGTTAAGAAAATTACTTAATTTTTCCATTATAAACATATAAGCAAAATTTCCAAAATATTCACACAGAAATGAAAGCAGCTGTTGAACAGGTAATTTGTTTTAAGTGTGATATTTTTCTGCGTTTAGATTGTAATACACGCATCAAGTAAAATTTAAGGTTTAAATTTGAATAATTCAATTTGTGAATTATTTATTTTTTTATATACCCATCATATAATAAAAATAATATACACAAAAATCGATAGTTTGTTAGAATTTATTTATCTATATAAATAAAAATTAATGTGTGTTTGTATGTATGTATGTATGTATGTATGTATGTATGTATGTATGTATGTATGTATGTTTGTTTGAAGTCTATAGCCGCCTAAACGCCTAAACCGATTTTCTTGAATTTTTCACAGTGTATTCCTATATGCCTGGAAGGAAAAATAGGCTACTTTTTATTTTGAAATTCCAAGTGGGCGAGGTGCCACGCCCACTCACTAAATAACTATTAAAAGTAGTATATTTTGGTAATACTAGAGTCCTCAAATTTTGCACGAACAACTTTGACACCTATATGAACATTCTGGAAAAAAATAGGCGAACTAGCAATAGGGGGTGTGGCACATCCCACGCCTAATATTGCTTGCCAATACCAAATGCCGTAAATTTAGGAATCTATTACAGTTACATTTCCCAAATTTTGTACAATAAACTTAAGTGTCAATGTGAACACTTTGTGCAAAAATGGGCGGAAAAGAAATAGTGGGCGTGTCATCTCTCATATGAAGTTAATACCAAAATGTTTATATCTGGGAAACTATAATAGTTAGAGAGCTCAAATTTTGTTCGACTAGCATTAGCTGCAATATGAATATTTTGGGCAAAAATTGGTACACTAGCAATAGTGGGCGTGGCACCTCCCATGTAAAGAAATTATTAAATTATCATATCTGAGAAAATATAACAGTTAGAGTTCTAAAATTTTGTCGGAGCCACTTTGGTATCAATATTAATATTTAAGAAAAATATGGGCGGACTAGAAGTAGGGGGCATGGTACCTCCCATATGAATTAAATGCAAAAATTCGTATATCTGGGAAACTATTGGAGTTGGAATGCTCAAATTTTGCACAAAGAATTTTGACATTCATGAAAACATTTGTCTAATAAATTAGCGGATTATGGAGGTACGGTCCCTCCCATAAAAATTAAATACAAAAAATAGTATATTTTTTTAATCCTTTAATTACTATGTATTTCATTTGCGGCGGCGAAGCACAGTTAAAGTTAATTAAAAAGATTGAGATTTATATTCAAATTGTGTATACGGTCTATCTCAATTTAACTGAAGTATACTTTACGGCCTTTTTCATTGTCCATGGCATATAAATTTTTTTATAATATACAATATCCACTAGCCTATCAGTGCATCATGTTCAAACATAGTTTTTTGAAGATTTGTTGAAACAATCATGTTAAAAAACATTTTTAAACATGTTACGTCTTCAGTTATATGTAGACGACCTGTAAAATCTATTTGCCAATTAAAACTACTTTTTTAATTTAATTCCTCCTAAATTTATTTTAAAACAATTTATATTACACAATTTTTAAACTAAAAAATTTGCGAAATATATTTACAGCTTTCTTTACCTCACCACTTTGTACTTTGCGCTCAAATAATTTCGTAGCACCTGTCCATTCATGACTAAGGATTTTTGATGTTATAGCAGCATTTAAATTTGTACTTCTTGATTTTGTTTCACTTGCAATAAATCGTTTAATATTTTCCACCGAATTTAATTCTTCTATGTTGAAAGTTTTTTGTTCAACTTGAGATTTACGCTCAATCTTTTCACCCACATCAGTCTTTTTAAATTTTTGAGCTTTAACAACAGTTAATTTTTCCTCTTTCTGTAATAAATCTTTAAGGGACTGTTCTTTGATAACTGGACTTTGTTTGGATTCTAAAGGAGTTAATGTTATTGTTTCCAATTTGTCTGGAAATTCAAATTGTTTATCTTTTAAAAATTTAGATTTTGAATTCGGGGGTAATTTGAGGCGACAAGGCAAAGAATTGTTGTATAAATCTACAGCTAGATTTGTTAGTTTTATGCTTAAATTATAAATTTTTGCTAGTACAGCCAGCAGCAAAGTGTTGATTTCAAAGAAAAAGTACAAACGTATTTGACATGTGAAATAATAAGCTGCAGATGTGCAACAATCAGTTATACGTTGATGTAATTCGTATATAGCTATCAGACGTATAAGTAAAAAGTCAAAACAATCCCTGGTAGGTAATTCTACATAGGTCCCTTCCTCAAAGTCCACATCGGGTAATGCATTTCGAAAACTGTCCAAGTCACGTTTAAAATCTACACGCAATAAACGACATAAAGCTGCATTAAGTTTACAAACGTCTTTAAAGCCTTTCATTTTATTGAAGGAATTTTTACGTCTGGCAATTAGCCTAGACAGTAAAGCTGCAGCCTCATTAAATTCCTCTTCATATTGAGCTAGTTTGCTGAAATAATTGTCGATTGCTGCATGTAGTTTTAGTACTGCAATTCAAAAAAAATTAATTTTTCAGGTGTTATTTTCTTTAATAGGTCACTTACTAAGACGACTGTGTTTTGAGGTCAGTGTGACAAATGGTGGTTTTTTTAAATCAAAATCATTCCAAATTCTTTCCATGATCAAAAACAATGTGTTTTTCTATCCAAAAAGTAAATAAATAAAAACAACAATTCTTAGAGATGTGACACGTGCGCTTGACTTTTACGTAGTTTTATCGATAACAGGAACATAGATTTTTTAACATAAACTTTAACATCATGTAAACACAGTAAATGTATACTGCATATGTTAAAAATCGTTATTCAATAAACCCTTTCAGTACATGTTGTTAATGCCTGGGTCAAAATGTAAAATTTTTTGTTTTATTATAGTTCTTGGTCCTAAAAACTTGGTATAAAATTAACTTAGCAAAAGGGTAGAATGGCAGTTACAAAGTTTCTTAGGTAATGTAACAATAATTGTTGGCGAAGTCTATGTTTGAAATATTACCAAAATTTTTGGGTAAAATACTTTTAAAATTTGGGAAAATTACCTACAATAACAAAGTTGTTTCATACAATAATTTTTGGTAAATATTCTCTTCTTATAAATGGTTCTATAATTTACTAAATTAAAATTTTTCTTGTATATACTATAAATAGAAATTTTTTGATTTTTTAAATTTTTATTAATAAAGTACATATTAGTTATGCATTAGTTGCACTTTTAAATAATTATAAACATTGTGTAAATTCTAATAATAATAACAAATTGATTACAATCGTAATAGTTATTGTTAATTATAGGAGTTTGAAAGGAACAATTGGATATTATTTTAACAATATATAGTTGTGATATTTATATGACTTAGCTTATGCCAGGGATTTCAGTGACAGCAGATATAATGAAAAAACATTGAAGAATATATAACATGTTGGAGTTTCACATAGCGCTCACAATCATCTAAAAATAGAAGAGATTCTTTATTTATTCACTACATAGATCTCTAAACAAAAACCTTTTTAATTTCTATCCAGTTATCTTTTTCAAGCTATTGTTGGAAGCAAAATTATTGTGTATATAAAAAAATTTATATAATTTATATAAATTACATGAAATTTAAATATTTATACACATACATACCAATGTTTTTATTCTTTATATAAGTACTAGTAGATGCAATAGTTTAGTCTTAGTTCTTTTTATACCCACCATCAAAAAGATGGGGGTATATTGATTTTGTCATTCCGTGTGTAACATGTCGAAAAAATCATTTAAGACTCCATAAAGTATATATTTTCTGGATCGTGGTTAGATTTTGAGTCGATCTAGCTATGTCCGTCCGTCGGTTCGTCTGTTGAAAGCAGGATAGGGCTCGAACGGGACAATCAAGGTGGACAAAATTTGGTTCAAGTATTTATCTTTTTATACGAACCATCAAAAAGATGAGGGGGGGGGTGTTGATTTTGTCATTCTGTGTGTAACATGTCGAAAAAATCATTTAAGACCTCATAAAGTATATATTTTCTGGGTCCTGGTTAGATTTTGAGTCGATCTAGCTATGTCCTTCCGTCGGTCCATCTGTTGAAAGCAGGATAGGGCTCGAACGGGACAACCAAGGTGGTAATTTGGTTCAAATATTTATCTTATATAAGGTTTGTTTGGTATTGAAAATAAGCAAAATCGGTTAATAAACAAAAAATTTATGGCCAAAATACTAGAAATACAGGGAGCCCGTTGTAGCTTCATTTCATAGTTTTCTACTGATATCTCTCAAACAAATGCATGTACGATAACGAAATTTTGTACAGATAGTTCGAGGGTCGATATGAACTTGGAAACATAAAATGGGCGACGTCAACCCACCTCCTATATAACGTAAAATTTTAAAAAGTTAATGGTGGGTATATAGATTCGGACGAGCCGAATATAACATTAGCGCATTTTTAAAGTTTTACTAAAAATAAATCAAGCATTTTTGACCCAAAAATAAAAAAATAAATTTGCAGAGACAATTTTTCAAACGCAATATTTTTGTAGTTATAATTAAAGAAAACTTAATAAATCTTTTTGTTAGTTATTAAAAAGGATTCAAATAATAGCAATGTGTAAAATTCAATTTAAAAATCTGCTTAGATTTTGACAAATGGTCAAAAAATTTTATATTTCCATATGGCTTACATTAAGTTTGGCGGAACTCATTGAGATCGCTAACATAAAATGACAAATATTTTCTATACTATTTATCCGATTGCAAAGATTTAAGTATCAATTGAAAGCTTCTATATAGGCATTTATAAACATAAATCATTTTATATAAAAGTTCGTATAACCTTTTTCTGCCAGGCGGAAGGGTTTTTAGCTGTGAACATAATTTTTCTTGAGTTCCTTTTCAAAAGCCGTCATAAGTTTATTTTTTTTATTTATTTTTTTTTTTTCTTTTCAAATTAAATACCTACGACAACTCCTATTTCTGGCCCACTTTTATATAAAATCACAATAGTGTATGTCGTTATTTAACAAATGAAACGAATTTTCGTCTTAATAAAAATCGATAAATTTGAATGTTTGAAATTAAAATAATGTGAAACACCCTGTTTCATACAATATTTATTACGTTATTTTTATTTACATTTTCCACGTAACTACTTATTAATTGACACGTGAGAGATAAAGATAGTGAGTGTTTGTTCTCACACTCTTGTTCATACGTTAAAATAAAGGCGTTTTTTCAAGGTAATAGCAGTTTAATTGAGGATTTTTTGCTTAATTTTTTTTATCTCTCCTTTTTGACGTTATGAGCAATTACTAAGAGAGAGAATTGAATTTTTTTTATATATTATTTGACAGGCACAATATGCTAAATGAATAGTAATGATATCACCATGTAAATGTGCCTTAGTTAATATTTTCATTTATTCAATTTTTCTGGATGGCACTACAATAATATTAAAATAGTTGATAATCAATTGTGTGGTAGAAAGTTGTGTACATTATTAGATAATAGTACTTGTCTGCCCTTCCCCTCTAAACAAAAAAAAAAAACGAACGAAATATTGGAATTAAACCAATAATGGCTCTAAAAACAACTTTGAAATGCACAAATTTTCTTTTGAGACGTTCATTAACGACGGCCTTGTGTAAACCGGAAGGATGGCAACAACTACATAAACAAAGTGTGCGCAATTTTACAGTGGGCTTGACCCTGAAACAAGAGTAAGAGATTTTGAAATCATTACCATAAATTGTGTATGTAAATTGTTAATTTTTGTTTTATTTTATGCGTTCAGTATTAACGTGACATTTGTTAGAGCCAATGGTGAAAAGATTAAGACTAAAGGAAAAGAAGGAGATTCTTTGCTTGATGTTATTGTCAACAATAACATAGATTTAGATGGTTTTGGTGCCTGCGAAGGAACACTGACTTGTTCAACTTGTCATTTAATATTCAAACCAGAAGACTACAATAAACTACCCGATAAACCCAGCGACGAAGAGTTGGATATGTTGGATTTAGCTTATGAATTAACAGACACTTCTCGTTTAGGTTGTCAAATCAACTTAACCAAAGATATGGACGGTCTAGAGGTACATGTTCCTGCTACTATCAATGATGCACGTAGTGCGTAACATTTGAACAATTTCTTCTACCACACGGGAAATACGATAAAGAGAAAGTTTTCACATAAAAACAAATCTCTGGGATTTAAAATGTAAACATTTTTAAAATTATCACTAGGTGCTGTTCATTTTTATTTAATTTTAGAAATGTAGTTTAAAAAATTAAACTTATTAGGGCATTTTCTACAAATCTGTTAAATAGTTTGTTTAGTTAAAAGTTGTACAAACTAATAAATGTTTTTTATCTAAGTAATATCTAACTGTCGCACTTTAATGATTACGTACAATTTTTGTTGTTTCTTTTTCAGTTGCAATTGTTTTAGTTCTATAATTTAGTCAAATCTAATCATTAAAGTGGTCAATGATAATAATTTCATGCAAAATCATTGTAGATACCTACGAATTGTCTTATCAATTGTTAGAAATTACAGCTCTAATTTGCAATATACATACATGTACATTAGGGGTATAACTTTTTACAATTTGTGCGAATATCAAAATTCACAGGGCATGGTGTTATAGAGCGTAAAAAAAATTTAAGATAAGCGATATTAAATAAAAGTTTCCGCAAAAAAACGCGTTAATGTTTTGAATTTAGGATTCTTAAAATTTGTTCATATAATGCATTGTTTTTTATAAAATCAGGATTTTACTGCGTCATTACTTTCATTGCCTTCAATAAAATAATTTTTATCATAAAATCATATTCGTTAAATATATTCTTAAAGGAATAATTTATTCAAAATTAATACATATTAAATGCATTTTAAAAAAATTTTCCTTTATAATTAGCGGTTAAAATAAATTTTTTTAAACTTTTTAATTAAACAAAAAATAAAAAAAATTATACCAGTATAAACGTTTTATAGTGGTTATTACGGAAATAATCGAGAATCCTTTAGTAATAAACATATTATTTAGTAAAGAGCCAATTTTTATCACCAGTATAATAAATGTTAATTTCTTTTTAATATTAAAAAAAAAATAAAAACAACTTAAGGAAGGTTTTTGCTTCGAAATAACTTGAAAACTGTTTTTAGTATCAGTAGGGAGAATGTATTCGACAGACTTAAAAATGTTATAGCTTCTTGTTATCCTTGGATATTGAACAATAATATATTGGTACTAAATTTTATGAATACTCAGTATTGGTTTTTTATTTTTGGGAATTAGTAGAAAATGTAATTTTTGCTGAATGTGCCCCACGCCGGGGTAACTTCGGCATTTAACGGGGCACATTCGTCGTCTATCATGTTTTTACAATCAATTGGATATTAAAAATTCATTTAAAGATAGAATTAGGTGTTGGTTATAAGCCAACTAAGTATTTATTTATTAGCTAGATAAAAATAATGAATAATAAACATATTTCTTTAAACCTTAAAACGAAACATAATAATATTGCTTATTAAATAGCTATCTCGTTTGTTAAAGTGCGATTCAATTATTTGGCGTTTAATATTGTAATTTCTACCGGCGGACGTTGGAGTCTTAACACCACGCAAAACATCATACATTCAGCCTATGCCGAATGTTCCCCGATTTAAAATGCCGAATCTACCCCGAAAGCACTACTTACACTCCTTTCTTTTTTTTTTTTTCTTTAAATCTCCAACAAAGATTTGGCTTTCATTTATTTTTTAGGAAAATAGCACAATTCTTAATGTTACTTTGGAAACTCTGTTTTAAATATTTAAAATTTTCAAATACAAAATACTTAAAAATTAGAGTCAAAATATTACAAAAACGCTTGCAAAAATATTAAAACTCCTGCTTCTAAGTCAGTTGGTAAGCTAGAGATTACAAACTTCGTGTGAGTTATTTATTTAGCTTTTTGACACATTAAAATAGTTAGTGATGCAAAATGGTTGCATCATATCGAAAACGTCATTGCCGAAGCTGCCCCAGTCTCCCCTACAGCATGGGCTATGACTAACGTGACCAGAGGGTTTTTGTCAAAAAGCGGGACCCGAACGACTTAAAAGCGGGATTCTGAACAAAATTGTATGGAAAAAGCGGGACTTTGAAAAGTTTTGTAAAAAAAGAGGGATTTTATTTTTATATCTTAATTGAAAATCTAGATTAGCTGTTCTCTCGCAAGCACCTTGTTCACGACCCAATTGAGACGTTAAAAATTGAGAACGACAAAATTTTGATACAAATTTTGGAACATCGAAATAAGCAAATATATCCATACAAACTGAAACATTAAAAATTATAATTTTAACTTGTTTCTCTAAATGTTTTCAAAATATTCCTAGTTTAACTTCAAGATTGAATTCGGATTAGTAAAAAAAAAACTTTGTACTTTTTGAATTTGATAGCAATAGATTTTCTTAAATAATTCTTAGACCCGTTAACAATAAAACCAAAGTTGGTTGCCGTTACTGCAAAAAAAAAAAATAATAAAAACATTTAACTTGACTACCGTTGCCCCTAAAATACAGTTTCCAAAATAATTGAAAATACGGTTACTGCTAAAATATATAACGCTAAAAACCCGTTACCGAAATAGGTCGAAATACTGATAACGCTAAAATACCGTTAGCCTTATTTTTGGGTTTAAGAAATATTATTTTTAATAAAGTTGAAATAAAACTTGTAATAAGATATGGCTACCCCAGCTCGTCATTATAATATTTGACTACAAATTATATTTTATGGTTTTGAACCGATACTTCGAAATTTATGAGAAAACAGTTACCCATAAAATACCATTACCGAAATAACTCGAAATACCGATAACACTAAATACCGATACCGAAATAACTAAAAATACCGTTACCTCTAAAAAACCGTTATCAAAATAATCCGATATACTGTTACCTTTTCACTTTTTGAATCGGCTGCCAATATTATATTTTTATAACTTTTAGTTTATACAAAAATAAAAAAAAAGTATCCAATCCGAAAAAAAAGCAACATCGTTTATATAGTTCCAGATAGTTATTAAGGGTACAATATGAAAATATCCATGTTAACCTTGAGATCAAAGTTCATGTCAAAACATCTTTTTGAAATAGGACATTTTGGTAAATAAAATTGGTTTAAAAAAATTATTTAAATAGCCCTCACACAAATGTTCTCACGAAATGAGTTTTTAAAATCAAAAAATCTCTCTGAAAGAACAAAATTTCTTCCTCCAAAAATGTATTTATATTTTATTCTAACATTCTTAAAGTAATTAAAGTCTTAAACCTATTTCTGAAAAAAAAATCTAAACTTTTTTGGTCAAAATATATCAGACTTGAGATTTTTCACTCACTGGTAGAGAACTGAAGATACATACAGTTATGAAAAAAAAAAAAAAAAAAATATGGTCAAGTATAATTATTAGAAATTTGTTGAGTTTTCAACAAAATCTTGTACAAAAGATTAAAATTTTTAATACCAAATCATTACGAATATATTGAGTTATAAACCTATACAAAAATAATATTCTTTAACATTATCCCGAACACGGTACATCGTCTCAAGCTGAAATAGTCCTTTTTCAGTGTGGACAAAAAGTAGTAGTTTTGTTAAAATTTTTTATTTTTTTGGAAAAATTTTTATGAAACTTAATAAAATCGGATCATCGATGATCTTCAATTCCGAGAACAATTCGTATCGCAAAGGATCTATAGATTTAGCACTTTAAAAATATAGGTAAAATTGAAGGTTCAAATAAAATAGATTTAGCACTTTAAAAAACGATTTAATGTAAAATAATTTCTTTAGGAACAGAAAATCACCAAATTTTGTTTATCAAGTCCTGGACTTTTAATGCCAATAAGTCTATTCAAAATTCGGTAGGAATTTAAATATCTTCTGAGAAGACAATTGGCGAAAACATAATTTATTCCAAATACATTTCTGGAGTGCTCCAGTCTTATAATACAGACCGGGAAAGACGTCAAATAGTATCCTCATGTATCCTAAAGTATAAAAATTGCGTATTATCCTCTAAAAAAGAAGAATTTATTTTATAGAAAAATATAAATGTTAAATTTGGTAGTAAAACTCTCGCATGGGTCCAAAAAATACAGATTTGGAAATATTAAATGCCCTATGTACAATTAAGCATAATGGTGTTTGTAATATATCGGAAAGGGTTACTACCATTTCAAATTGTCAGGTAGATATCTCAGCATCAGGGAACTCCATAATGATCTTCCAAAGAAATAATGTTTCCTCCAATTGTTTTCTTATGTTCCTACAACAAATTTACGTTCCTAGAAGATTTTTAAACGAATTAATAGAATTAAAACTTTCAGACTAGTAAAATTTTTGGATGATTTTCCGTTTCCGAAGAACTTTTTTTGCACTTAATATTTTTTAATTTATCTAAAGTTCTGCCATTTAATTGGAAATAAAATTATTTAACTATAATGATCGATTTCGGTACACATCTTTTATTTGAACCTTCGATTTTACCCATATTTTTAAAGTGCTAAATCTATAGATCCTTTGCAATACGAATTGTTCTCGGAATTGAAGATCATTGATGATTCTCATCATTTTTCAGTATTTTATTTTAAATATCATTATCGAGATTTAAAAAAATTTAAGTTTCATAAAAATTTTTCCAAAAAAATTAAAAAATTTTAACAAAATTACTACTGACCCTATTTTTTTTCCACACTGAAAAAAAACTATTTGATTCTCAATGATTTGGCATTAAACATTTTATTCTTTTGTACAAAATTTTGCTGAAAACTCCAAAAATTTCAAATAATTATACTTGACCCTATTTTTTTTTTATCCATAACTGTATGTATGTTAAAAAATTTGTAAATATTTTAAAAAATTTAATAATGCATATCTTTTGGGAGGTCTTCCTACATCGAAGTCATCCAAAAAATACATACAAAGTACATTTAAGATTAGTCAATAGAAAAGATGATCAGCGTAATAAAATATTTAAAACTTTTAATTATCAAAATCGATTTACAAAAAATTATCAACTTTCCAGTGGAAAAAATTATTTGTAATTACACTTAAATATTGGTAAGAATGTTATAGAAAATGTAAATAAGGAAATCGAATAAATAATTGTTAGAGTTAGAAAAGCGGGATTTCTTAATAAAAAGTGGGAAAAATATTTTAGGCGGGATCGAAGTTTAAAAAGCGGGATAATCCCGCCAAAAGCGGGATGTCTGGTCACGTTAGCTATGACGTAGTATCCTGTCTTTTTATAATAAGAAAAAAGTTATACCCCTAATGTACATATGTATGTACACCTGGGGTACTCACTAAATATTATACAAAATAATCTTAAAAGTCTCTCGCGTTTTTGGATAACCAAAAAATGATGTATATGCAAAAGATATTTATTATCTTTAAGGAAAAATGTATTTATTTACGAGCTGTAAACCCGCTACTTCGTTAGCGGAATTTTTCAATAAGAACCATACTATATAATAAATTTAAACTAAGATTCTTAACTCCCTTGGGAACATTTTAATAATGGTGTTATGTCGGAATTTACAACAATAAACTTTTTAAATATATTACCTAAAAAAGTACCAAAAATTGCAGTAAAAAAAAAAAGGATTTTCGAAAAGTACAAAAGGCATGTTTGATATTTTTCTGTACCAATTTTTTAACATCTTTCACGTTCAAAATTTAAAAAACTATCAAAGTATTTCTATTATTATTTTTTTGTATAAAATAATGTGACTAATAGACCTTGAGAATTTTTATCCATAAATAACATCTCCTTAATTTTATGTTTCTATGTTAAATATTATAGAAAATTCAAAAAGTACCATTAAAATAACAAAAAAGTACCACAACGTCCCCTCTTATGGATTCTCATTAACTAAGGACCACATATCTCTAATTTCATGTTTCTAGGTTCATAATTATAGAAAATTCAAAAAGTACCATTAGAAGAACAAAAAAGTACCACAAAGTCACCTCTAATGAATTCTCATTCATTTAGGACAAATATCTTTAATTTTATGTTTCTATGTTAAATATTATAGAAAATTCAAAAAGTACCATTAGAAAAACGAAAAAGTACCACAAAGTTCTATCTTATGGATTCTCATTCACTTAGCACTTCATGTCCTTAATTTCATATTTCTAGGTTAAATATTATAGAAAATTCAAAAAGTACCATTAAAATAACAAAAAAGTACCACAACGTCCCCTCTTATGGATTCTCATTAACTAAGGACCACATATCTCTAATTTCATGTTTCTAGGTTCATAATTATAGAAAATTCAAAAAGTACCATTAGAAGAACAAAAAAGTACCACAAAGTCCCCTCTAATGAATTCTCATTCATTTAGGACAAATATCTTTAATTTTATGTTTCTATGTTAAATATTATAGAAAATTCAAAAAGAACCATTAGAAGAACGAAAAAGTACCACAAAGTTCTCTCTTATGGATTCTCATTCACTTAGCACTTCATGTCCTTAATTTCATATTTCTAGGTTAAATATTATAGAAAATTCAAAAAGTACCATTAAAATAACAAAAAAGTACCACAACGTCCCCTCTTATTAATTCTCATTAACTAAGGACCACATATCTCTAATTTCATGTTTCTAGGTTCATAATTATAGAAAATTCAAAAAGTACCATTAGAAGAACAAAAAAGTACCACAAAGTCCCCTCTAATGAATTCTCATTCATTTAGGACCAAATATCTTTAATTTTATGTTTCTATGTTAAATATTATAGAAAATTCAAAAAGAACCATTAGAAGAACGAAAAAGTACCACAAAGTTCTCTCTTATGGATTCTCATTCACTTAGCACTTCATGTCCTTAATTTCATATTTCTAGGTTAAATATTATAGAAAAATCAAAAAGTACCATTAAAATAACAAAAAAGTACCACAACGTCCCCTCTTATGAATTCTCATTAACTAACGACCACATATTCCTAATTTCATGTTTCTAGGTTCATAATTATAGAAAATTCAAAAAGTACCAGCAGAAGAACGAAAAAGTACCACAAAGTCCCCCCTTGTGTATTCTTTCCAACATCGGACCATACGTATTTAATTTCATGTTTCTAGGTTAAATATTACAGAAAATGCAAAAAAGTACCAATAGAAGAAGAAAAAAGTACCACAAAGTCCATCCTCTTGAATTCCTACCCACAGGACCATGCATCTTTAAGTACCACAAATTCCACTATTGTGAATTCTTATCTACATTTTATTAATTTCATGTGTCTATGTTTAATGTAATTGAAAATTTATTATTAAGTTTGAATAAAATGTAATTTCCCGTCTTTACCCCTTTTTTTTTGTACTTTTTTTCACACATCGAAGTATCAAAAATTGTATTCCAATAAATTTCTAAATTGTAGTGGTATCCCATATTAAAATACTCATATAAATATTTCAATAAATATAAAAAAATGTTTTATGAAAAAAGTACCAAAAATAGGTACGATTTTTACCCCTTAAACGTCTGAATTTCTAAAAAGTACCAAATTTGTATTTCTCATTTTTTGATAAGTTATGAATACGATATAAATTTTATCTGTGTTGATTGGTTTCAAAAATAAATATGGTGCCAAAAAAGTACCAAAATATAGTTTTTACCCGTTTTCTCCCTAAAACGGCCGATTTTCAAAAAAGTACCAGACACCTGTCCAATTATTTTTTAAATGAATAACGATAACTATTCAACTTTTTTTGTATCATTATTAGTTTGTGAGTTATAAGGTTACCGATTTTACCCTTTTTTACCCCCTAAACATTCGAATTTCCAAAAATCTCGTCTCAGTGGATCTATACAGAGGGAGACCTACCTACGTTCCAAATTTCGTCTCTCTAGCTTCAGCCGTTTGGGCTGTGGGATGATGGATCAGTCAGTCACGTTACTCTTTTATATATATAGATATTACACCACCAACATAAGGAGTGCGATCGAAAAAATCTTAACATACATAAAGTTCAATAATATGGAAACGATTGATCTTAGAGTTTTGATTGTTGTTTTATTTAACTGATATTATACTACAGATCACAGAAAAAAATAAATTTTATACTTCTGTCCACTACTTGTGACCTCGTAGACCTTTTTGGGTAACCCTTATATTAGTGATTTGATAGTTGTTTCAGTCACTATTTTGGAACAGTCTGCCCATCTGCTTTTAAAATTGTTGATATTTTGGGACACCTAAGGACTGCGCACCAAAAAATCCGTGCATGCAAATCTGCTTATAGAAACTAAACTAGTGGGCGAATTTTTTTAAAGTGATATTTTTATTAATGACTGTTATGTTCAAGTTCTAAACATAAAAGAATAATTAGTTCCTGTTGGTTTTTAAGGAAATATCTGATATTTTAGAGAATTATTCAAATTAAAGGTTTTATTGTGTTTCGGTCACTTTTTTGCTCGAATAAGTCCACTTATTTTTAGACTCCGTTTCATTTTATGCTGAGCTTTTAATGTCCTTAAAATTATTTTTTACTAGAGTCCAATATCTTTGGATTAGCCTCTAACGGTACAAACTCTTACAATTTCTTTGTTACAACTCCATTGTTTTGTTGTTGTAATGAGAAGAAGCGGGAATAGACCAGAAAGCAGAGGATATACTGAATTTTATTAGGAAAGGGAGAAGTCTTTTCCAAAGGCACTCATTCTCGTAAATTTCTGTGTTAATGCAACCATATTTTAAGAATGAAGTGCTTCATTCCAGCGTATGCATATGACTTCCCAATTCAAAAACTTTGTTGGAAATTTTGATTTCTTTGATACACGAAATTTTTCTGCAATAATCCCTCTAGCATCTGCGACATACCCCAGTCAAATAATTATATGTGCATACCTATAAAGTAATTTATTTTCTTCAAAAATAGGATTTTCAAATTCAAATCTTTTTTATATTTTTAATGTTTATTAGAGCTTTATAAGTCAAATGAAAAATTTATTTCTTATGTGTATTTTGTGGCAAAATTTAATTGATTTTAAAATTGTTCATAGAAAATAATTATATGTGCACGACAAGAATTTTATAAAAATTCTTTATTTAAATAAAGTTAATTTTCAATATTCATGAAAGTTGTTAAGGAATTGTGTTATCCTAATATAACGTTACCAGATGCATCCTTCATTATACCGATTCGTCCTTTTTCCTTTACATATATATAGGTCAAAACTGTAGTATACTTATACAAAATCAATTTGAAACATTTGATATTGTCATATAGCTCTGAATCAAAATATATCTCAGCATACAGTATTCTTTGGAAATCCTTATGTCATGAAGGTCTGAGGATCATTACTGGTCGCTGCAGAAATATAATATTTTGTGACTTAAAAACCGATTTTGAGGCCCGATATAGTAACATCGTCACATTAATTTACTGAAAAATCTAATTTTTGTAGGAAATTCATCAACGAAGCTATTGGATTTTTTGTCCAGTAAATTTATGTTGTGCTGTGAATTAATTTAGCTACGTCCAATAAATATTTTCAACTTCAATCTAGAAATAAAAATGACTTATATTATGTGCTATTCGACACTATGATTACGCTTCAAGCATGTCTTTTGCAGACGTCGAATACCCATGTAATATTTTTGATAAACACTTGGATAATTTAAATATAATATTTTTCATCTCTTATGCACATGAACTCATGGTGTAATTAAAGTTTTTAACCAAAAAAATTATATTTATCATAAAATCCTGCGTGTGGATTTTTGTACCGCTCTATTAGTTATGTTTTTGCCACCCAAAGGTCATAATTTTAATCTAAAACCTCTTTTATTATTTTATGCTCACGTCCAATTATTAAAACCCGTTCATTTGGCCGTTATTTTTCTGTAACACATGTTGTTTTTCTTCGAAAAATGTCCTTAAGCCCCGCTAATCAGCAATGGATTATGGATTACCGCTCCTAGAATGATAGCAATTTCTCAGATTTTTTTAAAATTTTCAACAGTATTATGATAAACATTTTCTGTATACACCATTTTTTGAAATTTTACATAAATTGTCGTCTTACTTCAATAATTTCAGCACTTCAACTGACAGTTCATAACCTGGTGACATATTTTTACTATAAATTAAAAAAATAAATAAAAAAATTTTGTATTTTAGGTCTAATCATTTTAAATATTCCCCAAATAACTTTAATTTTAACTTTAATTGGTTAAACGATTCAAACTGTGGACTTCATGTCAATCTGTTGATTAAAAATTTCAATTTGCACATATAATTATTTTCTATTAAAATTTAGAGAATGATATGTTTATTTTAACGGTACTTTAAACACAATGCCAAGAGGAACCTAAAATTTTGCAAATAGGGACATTAGGTAAGAATGAAAAAAATTGTAAACCAAAGAAATGTATATCACTCTTGGAATATATAAAAACCAGAAAACAAATATTGCACATATAATTATTTGACAGAGGTAGAATTCCTGGTTAGGAAGTTGAAAAAAGTCACCCTGTACGAACGTTTCATAGTCTACTATGCAGAAACAAAATTTCTGAAAAAATTCGTCTGAGGAACTTTCATGTTATTTTTTACCTCCAGATTCTTGCTTGCGTTTCAATTAGGATTTTTTTCTTACTTTATAAGTCTTCATGCTAGACTTCCTTTAAAATTTTCTGATAAAGATTCAAAGCAATTAACTTTTTGTGACACTTTTATTTCTGAGAAGAGGTGAATTTCTCTCAAAATCCTTTCTATATTGCCTGAGTCCTACAGCCTGAAGATGTTATTTATCTTCCACTACCAGATTACCATTCAGTGATCATGACTTCTTTGTATAATATTATGACCTAAGAAACTGTATTCTTCAGCACAATAGCCTTCCTTGCAATTATTTTATATGACAAATGTAAGATTTCATGAAAAATTTGAAATATGTGTTTATGTGTATTTAGTTAAACTTCCATTTTAAGAAAAACCAATTTTGCTATTATCATGAAACTTAGCACATGCCAAGTGAGCATAATGACAAATACAAAACAGTTAACAGAATTATTAATTTTTCACCACATCAAAAGTTCTAAGCCCAAGAGCATGCACGGATTTTTTCGTGCGCATTTTTTCTTCACTGGTCTTAGCTCTGGACAATTTAGAGGATTGACCTCTCTTGGTACAATAATTATGTTGTGGCTTTGGTACCACTCCAGAGCTTTCTTACGTAGTGACATGATGCCAAATTGGGCCAAAAAAATGTGGACACATTGTACTCTCTTATGAAAAAAAGAATCTTTTTTTTTGCAAACATTCTTTGATACATATTTTGGTATTTATAGAGCCCACTATAACAAATGACTTGCTTCTTTTGCCGCAACTGCATAAATCTTGCAACATCATGAATTCCATAGGCAATTTTGTCAGCTTTTTGGTCCTAAACTTATCTTTAACATTTCCTGGAGCATCAGCAACATACAAATTTTGACCTAGAATCTGTTAAAAATCAGCCCAAACATACGTTTCATCGTAGTTTATACAACATGAGTATTTTTGTATGAAATTCGGTTTTAATTTCCGTGCCCTATTCTTAGTTTCTAAATTTTTTGCAGCATTCCAGTCTGGAACTTTTTGGACTTTATATGTTCTTAAATCAGCAATAGCTTTAACTTTTTGCACCAAGTAGTTAAAGCACTGAGCTAACCGGGCTGCTTTTCTACCAGATGTGTTTTGGAGTCTATTTCAATATGCTTACAATTTTCTTAGCTTTCCAAATATCGCGTAGACCTTTTTTCTTCCCGAACCACATTTCCTATCAATGGTCGAATTCTCCTGATACTGTTTAATGACCTTGGAAAAAGTTTGACAGCAGACATTTAATTTTTTGACCAATTATTTGTAGGACCCATTTGAATTTTTTTGAAATTTTTAAAAAATTAATAGCACTTACATCATTTTCGCCACTCATTTTGATCAAACTTACAACAAATCAATATGGTTGTCATTAAAAATAATAACTGGCGTATTTTTCAATGATAACTAGATAAAAAAAAAAATCGGAAAAAAGTTATGAGGCAAAACGTGTGTTAAGATTTTTTCGATCGCACTCCTTATTAACGTATTGTAACTATTGTAGTTGTTCTCATTTAGTTTACATAAATTTAAACATAAGTAATCAAGATAGGGACGATACATTTGAGCAAGAACCTAAGTTCCGATTTTGTTATACTTTGCTCTAAGGTATGAAAGTATCACCAGACACGACCAAAGTTCTTTCTTCCGAATCGTAACCGAACCCGTAGTTAGCAGAACGCGAGCCGAAGAATTTATCTCGTCAGATCGTGGCAGTATCATAGTAGTTAGCCAATTGAGAGGTGGAGAGTTTATCTCATCGGATTGTATTTGGAGGGCGAACTTTGCAGTTCGGATCGGATTCTCTTTAGTTTATAAAATAGCTCATACTATTCTTGCTATCCGATTGAGAGCCGAAGAATTTATCTCATCGGATTGTATCTTGTATACGAGACCTGTAGTTAGTCGACCGAGAGCAGATTGATTATCTCATCGGATTGTATTTTGAGGACGAAAACTGTAGTTAGCCGACCGAAAAAATTGTCTCGACGTATGGTAAATAAGAATTCCTGAACTTAGCTCCTGAGTTTTATGGTCTCCACCAATATCAATCTTGAGTTTTTATGGTACTCCACCAGGTTGCAAACATAAAAGTTCGGTTAAATCCGAATTGATAGTTTGGATAGTTCAAACTCGTTCCAAGCTTGAACAAATATATTTTTTTTTTTTTTGCTCAAAGAGGTCGAAAATGGCATTTAGTTCAGGGAAAGGTCAATACTTTAATGATCAAGTTTTATTTTTTATTTATTACTAGGTGAAAAAATGCACTTTTAAAGTTTTAAAATTTTTTTTGCAAGAATGGTGATGTCCGTCCCTTTATATATTGGGGTTCAATGGTTCGATAATCACATTTTATTTTTTTATTAGTAAGTAAAAAATGCATTTTAAGAATTATAAGACTTTTTTGGATGAATGGCAATGTCCGTCCGTTTACAAAAGAAATGTATTTTTGTAATTTAATTTTTTTTCTTGAGATAGTTCTGATGTCCGTCCTTCCGTCCGTCCCTGTGATATAAAACCTTTATATCACACAGGCGAAAGAACTTCAAGTCCGATGCGGCACGTGTTAACGTTATCGGGTAAAGAACAAAAATAACAAAGTCTGTAGCTTACATAAGTAGGTCATTCAAAAAGTAAACCAGATTAAATCACCATAGTATTTAACTGCAAGATTTTTATAAAAACAGTAAAAAGACCTACTTTTTCCTATATAAACGCACCCTACACTGAACCAAATCTCGTAAAAATTAAATTAACAGATTTTTTCTTCAAATTAATAGAATTTTTCTTCAAATCAACAAATTTTCTTCAAATCTACTAAAAATTTTTGTCAAAAACATTTTTTTGTAAAATATGTTGATTTGAATAAAATTTCGTTAAAAAATTTTCGAAAAATCTGTTAAATTGACGAAAATTAACTCTTAAACAATTGAAAAACAACAAACAATTTTATTCAATTTAACATCACAAAAGAAGTTAATTTGAATAAATTATCTGTTAATTTAACTAATATTTTTCGTAAATTTTAAAATTGACTAATATTTTTTAGTCAATTTGAATAAAATTCTTCAACTTGACTAAAAATTTGTAAATCGACTAAAAGCATACACATTTTAAGAAACTAAATAATTTATTTTATTCAAATTTAATAAAATTCTTCAAATTGAAGAAATTTCTTCAAATTTACTAAAGACATGTAGAATTGAAGAAAATTCTTCAAAATAAGTTTGAACGTCTTTACATACAATTACAGTTTTTGATAATATGTAAAAAATATAAAAATATATATTTCTTATATAACTATAGAGTCATTCCGAATTTAAAGATATTTGGTACAATCATTATTCTTGTCAAAACTAAGACTTATTCAAAATTTCAGATAATTTCGTCAAGTGGTTCGCGAAATATCGCGGTTTGAAAGTGCAAAATAGCTCAAAATATGTACAAAGTTGCATACACAAAATTACAAATATCTTTCGAAGTATTTATTATATAAGATTTATTGAGATGTCATATTAAAGGTATCAAAATTACCTTTAATATAATGTATAATATGATTTTTTTCTCAACATCAAAATGGTCCATATCTCGCGATTTTTCATTCGCGGGCAAATATCTCGAAAAGTGGTATTTTTAAAAATTTAAAAAAATATATGTTAATGGTTAAAATGTTTTCTATAAGCGTGGAAAGTGGCATTCTGGGACTCGCAATATTTTAGAAGTTATTACAATAAATGTCATAATAAATACGAAATATTTGTTGCAACTGGTATTGTTTTGTTTGTAATAAAATTGAAAAATCGCAAATATTTTCCAAAAATCATCCGAATTTAATGAAATTCGGTAAGAATTTTAAAAACGAAGTGATTACCTACAGTTTAATGTATATCTCGTTGATTTCAGGAAACCAGACATGGGATAGCATCTTCACAAACTTTCATATTATTAGTTTTTCGCTACTGACAAATTCCGCTTTTATAGAAATTGTCCAAAATATCGCGTAAACTAGATTCATTAACAAATGACATGTCCGAGTCTAAATGGCGTTAAAAAATTTTGAAATGCAAAAATTATATGCCATTTCGAAAATTTTCACAAAATTTCAAAATTTTGTTCTGAATTTTTTCAGTGTAGGATATGACTAGATCATCGAAAAATATTTGTAAAGAATCATTTTAATGATTAAAATTTATATTATGAAAAAAAAAAATAAATAAATAAAAAATTAAAGAAACGTCATTTATATCGGCTACAGTGACATTCATCTCCAAACTTATTTTGTTTGCTGACAACTATCCAGAAGCATAACTATAAATTGATGTCAAATGAAAGCATATTATTTGCTTAATACTAAAATTCAGATGGCGCCAAAATATTAAAAGGACTTATAATTGTATGGACCAAAAAACATATTCTTAACCTCAAAAATCAACCCCACATATTTCGCATTATAGTGTCGCCCTTTTTTTTTTTTTAGGAATATTATTATGAGTACTAATGTTTAAACGACTATATTTTCCAAACTAAAACCAATATTTACTTATTTTTTTTCAGCAAACGATTCAAGATATGTTTTATATCTCATAATTTTGCAAAATTTTAAACTAACTATACTCTTTCATAAAACTTGAAAGAGTAGAAACTTTTCAAAAATGCATCCTAAAATTGCATTTACATTATGAATGCATTTTAAAATGAGAATAATATTTTTAAATGACTACATTTATAGTTGACACATTATTCTTTTATATGCAATTTAAATCATTAAAATCCGTTAACAACTTTTAAAGATATTGATGTTTAAAATTACACACTTTTGCGATTTTTTTGCATTTCGGAAAATCAAAATCGTGAATAAATTCGCGAATAGTCGAAAAACTAACACATGCCAAGTTTTGAACTGATTGAAAAAAATTTAGAGGTGGCTCAAAGCGATCAAAATCTTGAAAATGATGACTTTAAAATTTTTTCCTGTCATCGATCATAAAAAATTAATTTTAAATGATATTTTCTATCGTATTAAATTCCACACATTACGAGTTTTCTGAAATTCCTAAAATCAAGAAGATTGGATAACTAAAAACATAATAGTTATTAAAATAAAATTACCGAAGAAAAACACATAATTTTCGGGCAAATAGACCCCGAAAAATAAAATTTCAACCAAAATTTGAAGGAGAGAAACGAAACTTGGCATTTTTTATTGACGCATTTTGAATCCTAAAATTTGTCTAAAATATTCTCTGAATTCTGTACAAAATTCTAAATAATCTTCATGCAAAGATTATAACCTATGTGGTTTAGATAAAAAGTTATATTATTTTGAAATAGAAATTTTGAATTTTTTTTTTTTTTTTTGTGATTTTTTTCAAAAAGGTGGAAATATTTTTTCACTTTTAAATCCATTATTTTCCTCCGGAACATCATTTTTTTTCATGTTTCTAAAAAACGCTTAACATAAATGCATGTAAAGAAAATCCGAGGGAAGTTAGAGTGACAGTCTCCCCGCTAGCCCTATCAGAATTTCGTTAATTTTTTGTGGAGCTCAAAAATGTCAAAGCTGAAATAAAAAAAATACCTTGATTACATACCTACATATATTCGCTAAATACACAAAAAATATTTAATAAGCCACGTCTCTTATAACGACAGGGTGACCATTTTACTGAAAAAAGTAAATTTTTGAAGCAAGTTTCCCCCGAAATGGAATTTTGGGTATTTCCGAGTAAGAAAATGGGAATCTATTTGATCTCTTCTTTTAAGGAAATTTTTTTTATATTATACTAAAATTTCACAGTGATAGCTTAATTACTGTAGATTTTATTTAAGTTCAAATATTATTATTATTATTTTTTTTTTGACAAATAACACTAAATGCAAAATTTTTTAGTTTTTTGATCAATTTAATTAACAGATTTAGTTCGAATACTTTATTATATATTATATTATACATATATTATATATATTATACATATATTATATATATTATACATATATTATATATATTATATTATTATTTTTGAAGTAATAACCTTTCTAATGATACCAAATACGTGCATAAATACTTTACACAATCGTTTAAAAACTAACTGAAACTTGACCGAAATGTGCACATTTTCCTTAATTTCTATAGTAAATGTGTGCTGCGGCATTCTATATACATAAGTGCACAGCAGTTTCAACGTTTTTTTTTTAAATAATTCTGTGTAACTTTTGAACCGTTTAATATATTTCAATGAAATTTCACATAGTTATTACAGAAGTTGTTTGGTCCAAATATCTCTTAAAGTAAAAGAGATATCCCACACATGTAAGCGTATTTTTTGTAGAGAATTATAAGTACTATCTATGTGCAAAATTTGTTTTCAATCAAATCATAAATGAAATTTTGCCGATTTTTTAAAAAATTTTCATACCCGAGGTGACCAACTTTGGAGGTCCACCCCCGTCTCCCTGATCCTCCAAATCAATTAGAATACACCTCAGGATCGTCCATGCGAAATTTCATAAAATACATCTAGTAGTTCTAAAGTTACAGAATTATTTCCAAAAATAAAAAGGCTAACATTTTTAATATTTAAATTGCTGTGAGCCACCTCTAAACTTATTACAATCAATCTAAAACTTTGTATTTTATAGTTTTTGGGCTATTCGAATATTTTAAGGGGGTGAGACTGGAAATTTAAAAACCTTTATATTCCTCCATATGAAAGAGAGCCACCCTAATGTATATACATTAACCTAATATTAAATTTGTCCATAGGAGCAGGGGTAAAGGGTACCCCACATATAAAGCAAATATTATTATTCGCATATTTAAGGAACTATTATATCATACGTCTTATCATAGGACATTTAGGTCTAGGGGGAAACGTAGCCCCATACAAGTGATACTTACAATTTATATATTAACAAGATGTTGATCGCCATATTGCAATATTTATACGCATGGATTTAATATTTTAATATTTATTATAATTTAATATTCCAGTAGTTAATTAAGAACACAGGTTTTTAATTTTTTCGATTTTTTTATTTGTTGTTTTTTTTTTTAACATTTTGAAATATAATGATCGTGCTTTCTCCAGTTACCATTCGAAATAATTTATTAAAAAACTGAGTTTTCATATTTTATATAATTTCGTTTTTTTTTACTTCTTTTATTCGTTAAATTTTTCGAAACTTAATTAAATAAATAAAAAATCAGAACGGAAATAAATAATACAAAAATAATAAATAAATTAAATAATAAATAAATTACACACATACATAAATAATAATAATAAAAGAAATCCTTTTCTTGCATTTAATGTTAAAACAAAATAAAAGATTTCACTTTTTTCTTTTGTTTTTTTTGTTTTTTTTTTTTTTTTGATTAGAGGTAAAATGGATTTAAATATGATTGTTAAGCCAAAACTCAATGTATTAACAATAAATTTATATGTAACGACGACGGAAGGTGGAAAGAGGTTGATGCTAATAAATAAATTAATAAATAAATTGTAAATGAAAAAAAGAAAAACTTATATTTCGAAAATACTCGCGTAAGAACGACGTTTTATTTCGTTTTCGTTTTTTTTTTTTTTATTGGTATCGATACTGCTTAAAAGTGAAGTGAGACGTGGGAGGATGAGGACATAACATAACTAACTACAAGGACTATTAGTTATGATAACCCATGGGAGCTCCTTTACGATCGAAATGCCGTACGCGAACAAATAAGAAAGCGGCGACTAGGGAGGCAACAGCCAAAACAAGTAGGAGCATAACAAGACCGCCTACAAAACTGGGCACAGACATACAAATCGTTTCAGGATCAGCATTGCGAGCTGATTGTATGACTACTGTTTCGTTATTGGCATTGCTGTTGAGAGCAAAGTTAACATCACCGGGAGCAACGACTTGAATAATGCGACTTGTATTAACATCGGTCATTTCTTGGGCATCACGTTTATAGATACGGGGCTTAACAACAATATCCATGGTATCACGACGTCTACGCACGCCACGCAAATCATCTAGACCCTCAACGGAACGAGGACGACCTCCAAGAGATACTAAATTTCCACCTTCCATGTCATCTTTACGCTTAACAGTATTGTATTGACCAGGTTGTCCGGGTAGTGGTGGTGGTGGCATATGTAATTCATTGATATTTTGAGCGGGAGCTTGAGAACTAGAAGGTCCAGATTCGGCACCAGCTGTTTGAGCCTGTGGAGAGGGAACAACATCGGGTTGGTTTTCAGAATAAGCTCCAGTAGCATCGCCAGCAGGATGTCTAGGATCGGGGTAAGCAGCTGGTGGTATACCACCTAAACCGAAATCTCCACGTTCATAAGGTTCTGGGGGACCATATTCCGATGACAAAGCATTGCCTCCAATTTGTGGTACACCATAGTCAGCACCGCCTAAACTGGGACCGCATTTAGGTTCTGGACAATTGTAGCGACATACTTGGATTACACATTGGAAGTGGACATTCATGGAATCGGGGAACTTAAAGGCTTGGAAGTAGGCAAAACTAACCACAGAAGCAGAAGGTCCAAAGTTCTTAATCTTTTGGAATTTACTCATAATCTTTGGTCTCACTACGCAACCATTTTGATCAACCAATTGTATAGGAGCACGTTTACCATCATGAGCCACACAGTTACGCACCAACATATCGAATTTATTCTCATCATCCTTAATAGCCAAGACCATAGTCATAGTTTGACCAATCTTTACAATACCTGAAACCTCTGAAGCCCAAGGACCCTTACCAACTTGAATTTGCATCCAACATTGTAAATTATCACCCAAGAAATTAGCCGTTACAGCATGTAACATATCAACTTGGAATGGACGGAAAGTCACAGCCTTTTCATAGAAATCATACCAAGTACAACGCAATTTACGAGCTTGATCCCAAACTTCTTGCACATAAGGATCATATTGAATAATAATGGTATTCTCTACATAACTACCCGAGGGCGTGGGTGCACCATAACCAGCAGCATTATGATTCGCCGAACTAGTCATGCCACAACTGTTAAGGAAAATTTCAAAAGTGGCACTCAAATGACCAGTACCGGGTTTCAAATGTACACAATGAGGATCACTGTAAAAGCCCTTCGAGAATATCATACCATAGAAGGGACGATCGAATTCAATATTCACACGCATATGTGTCTTTTCACATTGCACTTGCAAGTGTTTAATCTGAGGACTATCGTTTGTCGACGCCAAAGGCCAAGCTTCATCTGAGATATCATTACTGGGTCCTGCCGCTAACGCTGTTTGTGGCGCACCATATACAGGTGATTGTGGCGGTGGTGGTCCATAGACGGATCTGTGTTCTAGAGGCAGAGAAGCTGAATCTACATGTGGTCCCTCGCAGTAGGCATTCTGTAAAATAAAAGAAAAAGATAAGATAATATTAAATATTATAAAAAAATTGATAATGTTTTTTGTATTAAATATTTTTTTCGGACGATCACATCTAACACATATAGTCAATATTGGAAAGTGGGTCGAAGCTATTAAATATTATTTATGAATCAATTTTTAATCAAAATAAGTATTAGAGAAAATCGCAGTAGTATATATTTCGTGTTTTAATCATTGGTTGATTTTTTTTTTAACACAATTTTAAGTACATATTTATAAAAAACACTAACAGCTAAAATATACTAATGACAATTTAACTTATTTTAAATCAAAACCTTGTAGAAAGTTTCGTAATTTTTCTTAAAGTTAAACTAGCATAACCTTTGATTATGTAAATCCAACAAAATACATCACATTAAGTTATTTAATTTTCTGAAAATTTAATAAAGATTTTTAATACAATTTTAAACAAATGAAAATGTTTTCTTAATTTTTTTTCAAAAGAGTTTTAAACAATTTATTAAGCCATTATTCACAAAATTATAAATAAAAGAGCAAATGAAAAACTCATATTGATATGATGTATTTTGTAAAGATTTTAAAATTGTTTTCAAATTAAACAGGTAGACATTTTTTAGTATGTATCTACAACTAACTGTCTTTATATTAATGCTTGGCTGGGCTATTATGTAATAACCCTCATGTGTTTTTATTTTATTAATGATTTTATATATTTAAACCATTTTAAAAATAATTGTGTTAAAATGTTAAACATTAACAGACATTATTGTTGTTAACAACAGATCTTGAAACAAATGTTTTTGTAAATATTATGGATGAGTGTAACATGTAAACGATGAGGTCATAAGAGCCATTGTGCAATTTACCAAATAACTATAAAAACATGTTTCAATGGGTTGCTTAATCATATTTTGTTGTGTTAAAAAGGTTTATGTAAAACCTTTTACTTATTTTTATCTGTTACATAGACCATTTGTTACATATTGAGTTCAATTATTTTGTAATTTTAGGATTTTGTGATATTATGATTTCTTTTCCAGTAATCTATTGAATTATTACAATTTTTAATACACAATTCATAAATTAAGGTTAAATTAAACAATTAAATCGTAAATATTTTAATAAAATTATTGACCTTTTTATAAAACAATAGAAGTGCATAAAATTATATAGATGTTAGCATCAATGCAATATTCTGTATTTGTGTATTTTATTTTACATATAGTAAAAGTGTTGGTCTACAATTGGCCACAGATCTAATATAAGTCCACTTCCCGAATTTTAATGCTCATACTAAATGGTGTAGGTCTTGACCGACTACCTTTCTTACTATTTTTTCTTTAAATTAACTGCTATTAATGCTAAAAATAATTGCGAAAATATACTTTTAGCACCTAAATTATTGTAGAATCGGATTTGAAAAACATAAATGATATTAAAAAGAACATTTTACTAATGGGAAATTATGTAAAAGTTATATTGTAAGCAAAATTTATCTATTCAGTTTATGCCCCTTAGTGTAATATATGCCAAATTGTGCTCTTAGGAACTTGAGTCATTCTAATGTAATAATTGATGAATAATTGATTTTTTAAAAAGGTTTAATTCACACTAGCAGAATGAAATGGATTTTCCAGCCCGCTACGAACCGTCTTCAAAATTCTTCGTGCTTTTTAATGTCAATTGTAAACACCATCCTTTTAACTTGCAAGTTTTCTTTTTGAAATAAATAAATAATTAAAAGCTTGGTTCATTTGAAGCCCAAAAAAAAAAAATAAAAAAAAAATGATTTTACATATTTTTTGTTGTCCTGCTTAATTACACTGATCGACAAAAAAATGTTTTTCTGTATGCTAAACTCGAATCTGCTTTCAGTTTTTTCCCATCAGGTCGAGATTTTTTTTTATGGGCGTGTCTAATATTGCACCCTAAATAAGCTGATTACTCGAATATTTTTCTCTATAACTCGAGAACGGTATGAACGATTTATATAAATGATACACCAAAATATGTGGAATAAAATTGGCTTTAAGTCGTTCTGCTTTCAAATTTTTATCCGCTCAATAGTTTAGGGGATATTTCGAAATAAATAAAGCCACGTATCATAAAAATTGATGCACAAATCTTGATTGCATTCACAGTTAAGTTAGGATACCCATGCATGCCTACAGTTAAGTGGAGATACACTAGTCGGCAAAAAAAAAAAAATCATCTTAAATAAAAAAAAAAAAAATAGGTGGATTAGATGGAATTTGGCGTGCTAAATAATAATCATCTTTCACTTTTTTTCTATCACGTATTGATTTTTTTTATGGGCATGACTACTATGAACCCCCATTAGGCAGTCACACTTGTATAACTCGAGAACGGTTTGTTCTATTAAGATAAATTAAACTCCAATATATAGCGACTTAAATTGTCTTTGAACTGAATTTACATAATTTGTTGTTAAGTTATTATTTCCGTAGTTTTTTTTTTTTTTTTGGAAAATCGTGAAAAATTTGATTCATAACTCTGAAACTCTTGAGCAAAAAACTGTGAAGACAATTTTCGTGTGTATCTTTTGGTGTATCATTTATCAAAATCGTGTAAACGGTTCTTGAGTTATAGTCAAAATTGTACAAACCATTCTCGAGTTTTATAGTGTGACCGCTGAATAAGGTGATGTACGTGATCAGTACGTGATAGAAAAAAAGTAAAAGCAGATTCTTATTTAACACGTCAAAATCCATATAGTCCACCTATTTTTATTTTAAGAAAAAATAAAAGAAAAAAAATTTTGCCCACCACTGTATTTCTACTCAATTGTATGTAACAAGGGTATTTTTACTTAACTGTAAATAAAATCAAGATTTGATCATCAATTTTGAAGATATTTATTTTATTCGCAGCAATACCAGCTTTAAGATAAATATGATAAACTAAAACATTTTTGATGTTTTCACTTTTAAAAAGAAATTTCAGTAACATAAAAAATTAATTGAAGATGTATCACTTATTTCAATCGTATACACCGTTCTTGAGTTATGAGGAAATATACTAGAGTAATGGCCTTGCTATGGGCGAAATATTAGATACGCCCATAAAAAGAATCCAGACCTGATGGAAAAAAATACCGCTGCCGCGTGACGTGTAAATTGGCCTACCACTATTAATTGTATTGTTCTGTGTGACTTATAGTGGAATGGCAATGTACGCGGCGCAAGCGGCAATCAGCTGATCATGTTTTCTCACGCTTTTTCTTTGGCAATTTCGATATTATGTTTATAATACATGTACCTAAAAAAATATTTCTGACCAAAATTGCCTCAATTTAAAAATTTTAGACATTTTGTTCTAATCTGTATGAAATGATGAAATTCTTTATTTTATATACATTTGTTTTATTTTATTATTAAGATTTTTTTTTAGATTTTACATAATTTTTAACTATTTAATTAAAACTTTAATAAATTAAAAAAACTTTAATAAATTAATTCTGCAACCAATTCTTTAGTTAAGAAATAATTTTTCTATTAAAAAAAAAAAAAAAAATTAAAGTTAATTTTGGGTAATATTTTGCATGATTATTTAGTAGTTGTAATGAATTGTATGTAACTTTTTTTAATGTAAAATGAAGTAAAATAGTTTTATTAAACTTCAGTTTCAATTCATATAGAACTTGTTGATTTAATTTCTCAATAATTTATACACATTAATACATATTGCATTTTGCTAAATAATTGAAATTATTTATTGTTCACTCAAAGATTCAAAAAAGTAAAAAAAAAAGAAAAACTGCGTAAAGAATATAAAACAAATATTGAAGTAGAAAACAAAAACTTTAATAATAAAGTGAATGAAAGAAAGTTGAAACTGGTACAAATCAGAGCATAACTGCATTTTCGCTAAATTCAGACGAGTATTAAACAACAATAATAATAATAATTTACAAAACACAAAAATAAACTAAAATGAAGAAGAATAAATAATAATATAAGAGTTGAATTGTTAGAGCATGCTAATATAAAAACTAAAGATTAATAAATAAAATTACAAACAAAAAATAAAATACTTTTTTAATACAATCATCATATAGTAGCATAAATATAACAAAAATGAAAACTATCTTCGGCAAATGTGTGTATTAAGCTCATATTTGTATCAAAATAAAACACCTCCGTGTGCAGCACATTCTCTTAATAACTAAGCAATTTTTTTAAAAAAGTTTTTGACTATTTGGTTGTTTTCTGTTATTAATTGCTATTAACGCTTTAAAAAATATTTCATGTACAATTTGGCCAAATTGAATTGTTAACATGAGAGCGCAATAATAAAACAAAAAATCTAACTAATTATAAAATTTGGTTCAATAAATTTGAAAAATTGAAAATTTGTCTTCGTTTGCTACAAACAAGTAAAGTAGGTGCTGGTGATTGTTGGCTTAGTTTTCACTATTTTTTGATGGCTTTGTTTAAAACAAACATGATTTTATAGACAATCAAAAAAAGAAAAGTTATCAAATTAAATTTATGTTTTCTTGAATGAATTATAAAGTCATTAATTATGAAGAAGAAAGCAAAGATATTTTTGAAATAATATTTCCAAAGTGAACAGTTGTGTTGCATGATTGTATTTATTGCAAATAAATTTGGCCACTTAGTCTATTTTATGATGGAAAGTGGCCGAAAATGTCCTCATTTTTCAATACAATTCACTATTGATCGATATCTATAACTAGGGGTTGTTGAGATCAAATTGAAATTCACAATAACCTCTCACAAAGATCAAAGGATTCAAAAACTTCGTTAATACTTTTAAATTTAAATTTACTACAGCTCTAATTGTTCAATTTTAACGAATGATGGTTATATTGATTTTGCCATTCCGTATGTAACATGTCGAAAAAATGATTTAAGACCCCATAAAGTATATATTTTCTGGGTCCTAGTTAGATTCTGAGTCGATCTACCTATATCCGTCCGTCTGTATGTCTGTTGAAAGCCGGATAGGGCTTGAACGGGACAACGTAGGGGGACGAAATTTGGCTCAAATATTTATCTTATATAAGGTTTGTTTGGTATTGAATATGGGTAAATTCGGTTAATAAATAAAAAAGTTATTTATTAAATACTAGAAACACAGGATGTTCGTTGTAGCTTCATTTCATACTTTTCTGCTGATATCTCTTAAACAAAAGCATATACGACAACGAAATTTCGTATACATAGTTTGAGGGTCGATATAAACTCGGAAACAAAAAATGGACGTATTCCGCCCACCACCCATATAAATTTAGAATATGTAAAGTGATGAAGTTACATATTCTAATTCTTCAAAAGTGTGAGTTAAATGAAAGATCTTTACGATTAGCACTAAAAGCACAAATGGATGCTGATGACGATCGTAGCGGATCAGAAAATGCATTCCATCCTGCTAGTGTCCAATAAAATCTTTTTCTGTATTCTACAAAAATTATTACATTAATGAACTTGAGCCTGAATAAAAAAAAAAAAATTCAAAAATTATTAATTAAAAATTTATTAATTGCCTAAATAAAAGTTAAAAAAAAATCCATTTAAAATGCATTCAACTGTGAATAAACCATTTTTCCAATTCAGTTCCACAGCCCCAAGTATTTACCATTAAAACTTGATCAACAACACACCAACATTTTATAGTTTTTTTTTTTTTTCATACCAACTACAGCTTAAAATAAAACGGTTGTAAATGCCAACGTATATATGTTTGTTTGAATGTATGTACATTTGAATGAGTTGCAAATGCATGCGTAACGGTCAATATTGAATGTCGAACAGTGTTTCATACATATGTATGTACATACATCGTCTTTGGTATTTTTCTTTCTTAACTTTATCATCTTCTTTGTGTTTTTTTGATTATCATCACATTATATTTTGATTTCAAATGATCTTCATTTGATATTACTAAGTATATTTTTATTTCAAATGTGTTTATATATTAAAGAAACATTTATTAAAGAATAATATATGTTCCGTTTTGTTAGGCCATAATATAAATGTAAATACACTTAGAGCAAATTTTATAGAGATATTAAACATGAAAGGTTTTATTTTAAATGAAGTAAATTGCAAAAAAAAGGTTGAATTAATAAAAAATAGACTAAAATATGAAAATAGATTTTTTTTTATCTCTTTCCTTATTCTAGATCTCATATCGACAATTTGTAAATGTAACATTCTTGGATGCAACTTGGTATTCATACAAGTCTAACATTTTTATAAATTGTAATATTATGAGATCGAATCAGTAAGTCTGTGATATTTTGAACTTTTATTGTAGCTAATTAAGTTATATCTATCAAATTTTGAGAAAGCTTAGGTATTAACTATTGGAAATATAAACCATGGAATAGATCTCGTGCCATCAGTTTTAATAGCATACAAGTTGATAATGGATTTCTTTATTTTCCCATAGGCTCTAAACTTTAGAGTCTATAGACTTAATATTTAGAACGGCCAAATGATGTCAGTACTCCCGATTGATAGAAAAGTGAAAGTTCTTGAGATTGTTATTATCACAGGTATGTCATATGACTCCGTGATTGCGATTTTAAATGACCAGTTGAGTTGCCAAAAGCAGTTCGATCATAATTGCTATCGAATAATAACTTTTTCGAAGAAGTGCTACACTGCGGATACATATTTACACAAAGGAGATCAAGTTAACATTGGGTTTCTCTTGGGTTGAGTTTTTCGGCTAACAAGTAAATAGAAACAGGTTGTGGTATTTTTAAATTGAATCACTTTCCATACTTCACATTATTTACCTTCAAAACAAACACATGCCGTATGTTGACAATTTATTGAACGGATTTACCGAAGAAAGAAAGAAAAAAAAAGCCGGTTTTGTTCAAGAAAAATTATTTTTTTTTTTTTCTGAATAGCATACGGATGCACAATTGCGAAGTCGTTTTGGGAAAATTCATGAATTGGGGTTTAACTCTCATGACTATTTTTAATTTCTTATCCTAAAAAATTACTCAACGAAAAGAGGTTTAGAGCCAATAATGAAGTTATTAAAGATACAACGAAATGCCGGAATGAAATGATTTTGAACACCTTGAGAAATTCTATTATTTGAAAAATCTTTAACAAAATTTATTGTCTCAAAAGGAAATTCATTAAGAAATAAATTATTATTTTTTATTTTTTTTGTTTTTGGCTAAGAATTGTCAAAATCGGTAAAAATCAAAAACGACCAAAAATGCATCTTGGGTATGTTACATACAAAGGTTCGAAAGGCTTAATTCTTTAATTCATTTTCTTAAATCGAATTAAATTTATTATCCTAATCATTCTTTAAAGCATTCAAATTAATTTAATTGATTAAATTAAATTCTTTTTACTTTATAGGAGTTGAATTAATTCAGCTATGAATTAATTCCTTAAAGAATTCATTCATCAATTATACAATTTAAGCTTAAAAAATATATTGAATCATTAAAATTTTCTTCAATTCAAATCTATTACAAATTAGCTTTAGAAAATATTTTTTAATTCATTTTGTAAAAGATTAAAAAACAAAATATTACAAATTGAATGAAAGAAAAATATTTTCATTCATTTTGGAAAAGATTTGAATTAACAAAAATTGAATGAATTCTTTATGAATTAATTCAATAAGGAATTAATTCTATTCAAACAAAAGCCTTTGAATTAAGCTATTGAATTATATTTTTGAGAATGGTGTTATGGAATGAAAAATTCATATTTCTTAATTCAGAATTAAGATTTAAGGTAATTAGCTAGCATTTAATTAAGACTTTCGAAGCTCTGGTGACATACATATAAATCGACCCATATCTCATTCAAAACGACGCATATAGACTATTAATATACACAATTAAGTAAAAGAATCTCATTTAAAAAATTTAATAAATGCATATAAACAATAAAACTTAATTTTGTAAAAAAAATATAAACTATTACGCAGAAATGTCAAAACGTACAGCAAATCGGACTTAATATCTCCGATGTTTTTGAAACTCACTACAGATTTAACAAACGAGAATGTTATATTCGGCTTGGCCGAATCTATATACCCACCATCAACTTTCTCAAATTTTACGTTATATGGGAGGTGGGCGGTAAAGTGGGCGGACCACGACCATTTTTTGTTTCCGAGTTTACATTGGTCCTTGAACTACTTGTACAAAATTTCGTTGAAGTTTAACCTTATATGGGAGGAGGGCGGTAAAGTGGGCGGACCACGCTCATTTTTGGTTTCCAAGTTTATTTGTACAAAATTTCGTTTTCGTACATGCTTTTGTTTAAGAGATATCAGCAAAATTTGATGGTGGGTATAAAAATTGGATGTGTCTCTCAAATTATAAAATTTTAGACTCATATCCCTATTCAGTCAAAAAATATTATGGTTTAAAAAACGAAAAAACGTTGTAAGTTTTAGGTTAATATTAAAGATAAAAATAAGATACAATTTTTTTACATCAAAGGTTCAAAGGTCAAAGTAAGATATATACAAATCAAATCATTATGTCTCAAAAAACGGTATTTATAAAATTCTCATTTATTTTAGAAGTTACCAAAATAAAATCTAATTACTTATAACTTCTGAGCTATACACAATAAAGTTTTAGTATCATTTTAAAGATAAATTATTGCCTTTAAAATGATCTGTAGTAAGTTGATTTAATTCGAAAGTTCAAAGGTCAAAATTAGTTTTATATCTAGTTTAGTTTAATATTAAAAACAAAAATATTACCTTTGTAACGATATGTATACAATTTTCAGGTTTCAAGGTTCAAAGGTCAAAGTTAGATACATACAAAATAAATCTTTATATCTTCAAAAACGATATTATGTAATAAAATATAAATTGTAGTAAAATTTTGTACTTGTATATTAAATTTATTATTATCATTTTTTTATGAGATCTAAAAAAAAATACTTTAAATAAATATTTTAAATTTTTACATATAAAAAATTGTTTTTTACCATATTATGGTTCATAGCTCCTAAACCAAAAGAGTCTCCAAATTTAATTTGGCTCGAGTATAGAATAGAGTTAAAGTATCAATATATAATTTATTTTTTTAATTCTAAAATAACTTTTTTTTCTTTTTTTGAGATATTCAGCTTTGATCTTTATATTATCGATTTTGATCTTTGAACTTTCAAAGTAATTAAATTTTATACATGTCTTTAAAAAAAAAATGAATTTTGCAATGTATAGTTTAAAAGTTATGAGTAATAAAGTATGTACACTAAGGTGGTAAATTTTTCAAGCTTTTCGCTTGGAAAGTAAGCATTTGCATATTTCAAAAGAATTTAACAAAAAATGCTTATATTTTAAATCTTTGCATAAATTTCCATATAATGGATACAAAAGTTAGCTTTCTTAACAAAAACACAATTTTTTGGTGATTTTTTGGAGTTCAATCAAATGATTTCTAAAATTTTGTAAATATTGTAAAGAAAAAAAAATTCGGAAGCGTCAAATATGATACTTAAAATTAAGATAGTTATATTTTTATAAACATCGAAATCTGTTAGAGAATAAAAGTTAAAAAATGCATATTTGTGCATATTTTCTACACATTAATATATAAGAATGCATAAATTCGTTGGTTTTTATATACATATTCATGCTATTTTTGCATATTTCTGTGCATTTTATACCATTTTTTCGTGCTTTTTCAAGCACATATTTCAATTTTTTTTTGTGCATATAAAAACTTGCCCTGGTAATAACTGTAGCGAATTTCACTGAAATCGGAGATATAAAATTCGAAATTTAGAAGGTTTTTAGTAATATACTAAACCAAATCGGTAATTTATTTCCAGTGGTATATTGTAATATATGGTTAAACTGTATCAATTTTCTATACACAAATACATAATTATTGAGACTTTTGCGATAAAATTCATATGAAAAAATTAACTTTTTAAATAATTTGAGTTAATAACAATTGCTGCTATAGCCGACAAATCAAATCTGGTTACATTAATAAATCAATCTGGGAATAATTATAAATGTGGTTGACCAGCTGCCTCGGACTTTTGAATTCAATAATGACAGTCATTCGTTTTAGAGCAGAGAAAATATCAATGCTATACATGAACTGATTAGGGTTTCTATTCAGGAAAAAAATCCTAGGAAATAGCGAGAAATATTTTTTTAAAAATTTCGGGAATAATTATTTTTTTTTTTTACGTAAAAATAAAAATTTCAAACTATTTTTTTCTGGGGGAAAATAATTTATGTAAGGCTTTTACAATGAACATTTTGTTAAAATCAAGGATTTTGCTTAAATAACGCGTTATTAATATTCCTGGAATTTATATTATATTTCCCGGGAACAGGAAAATAAGGAAAAAATTAGGAACCCCAGAACTAGCATTGCAAAATAATTTTTATATTTCTTGTTATTGAATTAAGATATGATTGAGCAATTCTAGGGCTTTGATAGACAATTATTCAATTAATATATTTATCAATTTTTTTCTCTTTGTGTATAAATATGTAAACAAAATTGTGCTCATATGTAGTATGTAGAAATGTGTGTGTTACTAAATATAAACCATTCATTCCAATAGATACATTATCTATATGTTTAATACATGAATGAAGGGGGAATTCATTTGAATTACTATAGTTTTCATTTTTTGTCCATTCTTCTCTTTCTCTTTTAAACTGTAGTTTTTAAAATATAAACAAAAAAAAAAAAAAATATTAGCATTTAAATGAAAATTATAGATTTTTGTTTAATATTTCACTAGACAAATGAAATGGGTTAGTAATAAAAATAAATACATATTGTATAAAAATTGGTTAAAATAAAAACAGTTACTTTTTTTTGTTTATACCGGAATTTGAAGTAAATTTCACTTTTTAAATAATTTTAAATTTAAAAGATTTTTTTCAATTTTTAATAAAATAAAATACTTACTTTGAGGGTTAACACTAAACAAAATAACGCCAGCCAATTTGATCGCCTATGTTGTCGTCCCATTGTGTATTTATGTGTGTTGTTGGCTTTTGTGTGGGGGTGAAAAGTAGAGATAGGAAGAAAGAGAGAGTTTTTAAGATCCTTAATTTAAACTGTAACGTCCGAAGTTTAGGATGAACATAAATAAAAAACACACACAATTTTTAACTGTAACAAGAAAAGAGAAATAAAAGTTAATAATGATTTGTGAGAAAATTTATTTTGATTATAATTATTATTATTTTTTTAATATTTAACCTTTTTTTATAAAACATTTTTTTAATAAATTAATTAAATTAAACTTTTTGTTAAATAATAAATATATTAAAATAATTTAGTTGGACTTTTATTATTAATGATTATTTATATTAATATTATTATTTTATATAAAAATTATTTTTAATTATTTATTTTTTTTATACTTTTACTTTATACTTTTTTATATATATTTTTTTAATATTTCCTAAATGAATTTGTTTTATATTTTTTTAATATTTTTTTTTTATTATTTTAATAACACAAATCAATTGAGAAAAGTTTTCACTATAGTTGTTTTTCTTTTTTATTATTGTTGTTACTGTTGTTTTTCTTTTTTTTAATATATCTTTCGTTTATCTTTTTTGGTTTCTAGCGTTATTTTTCAACTCTATGTTGATGCTTCAAACAAGTCTTGGTTACAAGTGAATGTTGTTAGTTTATTTATTAGCTGTGGCTAAAAGAAAGCTGTTAACTTGACAGTTTTCTAAAACTCACACTCATAAAACTATAAAATTATAATATGCAATATTGCCAGACTAATATTAAAGGGGAAATCTGATCTTTGGTCATAAAAATCTCCAAAAAAGTATAACTTTAAGAAAATTTATTTAAAATTCACTTAATTTAAAATTTTGTAGTAATGATGTATATATTTCTATAATAGTGTAAACATAGAGTACACATCGCTACAAAGTGTTGTATATGTATGTTGAAAGCAATTCTGCTATGTCCCCATCACAGTTCAGTCAATAACACATTTTAGGATCTTAAAAGGCCAAGAACTGTCCGAAATGTAAGTAAATTTTGTTTCACAAAATGTGACGTATTTCTACTTGTGTTTTTTAAAAGTAATTTCTTTAAAAGGTTTATTTAAAAATATATTTATTAAAAAATTACTTCTTAATCAAAGGTACATACATATTACACATACATACATGTAATGTAACAAAATAATCGTCTAAGACTCCACAAAGTGTATATGTATATTCTGGGTTCTCATGAAAATCTTTGACAATCTAACGGTGTCCGTCCATCTATCCGTCTGTGTGTCTGTTGAAAGAAGGTCAGGGCTTGGAGCTCACCACCTGGAGGGACGAAATTTGTCTGAAATATTTGCCTTATTTAAGGTTTGTTGGTATTAAAAATTTGCGAAATCGGTGCTCTAAAATGATAATTTTTTTTAAATCAAATACATTTTAAAATAGCACCTTTGTTAAGAAAAGAAACATAAAATAGGTACCCCTAAAATGGCATCTTAGAGAAAAATTGTTCCACAAATTCATTCAACTTAATTTAGTGTTAAACTGGAGGTTATCAAAATTACACTTTTCAACAAGAATAATAATAATACATAATAATAATTTAGAATAAATTTGTTTTTTAAAAAAGTACCAAATACGTAAAAATTTTTATAAATTTTTTAATTATTATTAAAATTATTTCCAAGAATCGTTTTACTCTGCAATTTCTTTACAAAAACAATAATTTGGAAAACCAAAATAATTTTTTTCTTATTTTAAATTCTCATTCCCATTCCAAATTAAAAACATCCCCTTTAAATGGTAACATAGTTACAAAATATGTAAATAAATCAACATCTTTCACTAACTCTCTCTCTGCCTCTTTACATTTTACAAACTCTCTTACTTTTAAAACATAATTTGAAAGCTCTCTTAAATTTTAAAGTTTATTTTAGTGAAAAGTTAACATTAACTCTAGACTGCTTTTATATGGCAATAATAAAACATCTTTACCATGTGCTAAAGGTTTTGGACAAGACAAGTGTGCTATTAACCCAAAGAACAACATACTACAAACTACTATTCCATTTAATCTTTTATTTTGTTGTTCTTTTTAATTTATTTATTTTGCTGTTCCTGCTTCTAAACAGCTCACGTGTTTAGATTTTATTTTTTTTACGTTTTTATATTCTGTGTGTTTTTACACTTAGTCATTTATTTATTTAAGTTAAATACATTTTATAAGAAAGAACCTAACCAGACAGTTTGTTGTGGCTGCTGGGAGAGAACTTTTTTTTGTTGTTGTGTATGTTTTTTACAGTGGCCTTGTTAACAAATTACTACCACAGAAACAAACAAGAACAACAACTTAATAACAATCTTGTATACACTAGTTGTTATCTGGACATATTATGTCTGGTTTATTTCATTCATATATTTTTTCTTTATATAAAAATAGTTCTTGGACTATTTAAGCTGAAAAGGTAAGTGTTTTTTATGTTTGTTGTTGTATAAATTACAATTTTGTTGTAGTTTTTTTCAAGTAGTTGGTTTATTATTTGTTATGAAATTCATGGGAATTTTTAAGCTTTTTTCATAGAGTTTATTTAAATATTTATGTATATTTATAGTGTGAAAGGAAACGAGTCACTGTTATTTTGCATACTGTTTTTACTTTCTTATGTAACAATTTCTTGTTTACCGTAATTTTGTTTGAGAAGTTTTGTTTATTTATTTATGTAAATGAATAAATTAAGTTAATGTGTTTATAGTTATAAATATTCATATTAAAGCAAAAGACTTAGAAAACGAACTTTTTTAATTTTTATTAATTAATCATAAAAAAAAATAAAAGTTATAAAATTAAATGATCTGTGAAGATTTAAAAATAACTATAAAAGGGGAAATTTGCAAAAATGTTAGATTGTAATAATCAGGGGTAGTACTTTTGAAGCCAAAATTACGATATATCGTATATTTTAACACTTTAATATTAAATTGTATAATTATGATGAATTTATTTGAAAGAATTAATAACTCTATACGATTTAATTCTATTTTAAAAAGCGAATTAAAGAATTAATTCTTTCGAACCTTTGCTCATAGGTCATAATGTAATCCAGTTACCAAAATATATTGAACCAAATAGGAAATTTAGTCCCTTGAACAGGACTTATAAAGCAGTGGAACATATTCCTTTCACGGAAATCAAAATAAATAAGGCGGACTTAATCTTATGGGTATAAGTGTTTTCACAGACGGTTTTAAAACTTATACTGATAGTACTAATAATTTAATAAAATGTCAATTTTATCGTTTTAAAGCGAAAATTTATAAAAAATGCAGGTCTTCAACATGAGAATTTTGTAAAAAAAAATTGGGCTTTTGAGGGAAGTTTTATTTCATTACATTTTGGTGGAAGTTAATGAGGATTTAGCTTATGCAACTTGACGTAAGTAGTTTAGAGGATTTATAAGTGTTGATTTCGATGTTCGAATAAGGAGCATACCGGTCAGGCGAACAAATTTAAATATTAAGAATTGAAGGCTTTGCGTGATTAAGACTCATATTAAATACAACATTTCTAGACTTTAAAAGCACTTGTGTTCACCCGGAAATAATATTTTGCTTGTCTGAAATGCTATTTCAGTGCCATAAAACCTCATGTTGCGCACCAGTTAAAAGTTATTTGGAAAATAGTATATAGAAAGTGTTACCCCACCATATTATTATTCTTGGTTTTAAGAGAAATACATACAGTATGTCAAAAAAATATTTTTACAATGAACAAACATTTTTTATTTCAACTTTATTTTACAATATTTGCAAATGTATTATATTGCAAATTTTTATTGTTATATTTTATTTTATGTATATTTCTTTAATGGGTTTAACCAAAAATAATTAATTTAATTACAAACGTACAACAACAACAAACCACACATACCCTGTAATCTACTTGTCAAGAAAATGTTTTTACATATGCGTTTTTGTTTCTATTTGAAACAATTCTTGGAAATTTGGAATGTATTTATAGTCGGTAAGGCTTCAGTATGATGATTATAATTACGTAGAACAAAAATATGTGTCCAAATCCATGTTATATATTACGATTACATCAAAAACTATATATTAAATAACATATAGAGAAAAAACTGTAAGGGATATATGTACCCATTTGTGATTTATTATAACCCCAACATTGGAAAGTGTTGGAGATATTATATAAATGTGTTCCTTATTAAGACAAATACAAATAAAATATTAAGTCACTCCAAGAAATATGTAATATAGGAGCTTACATCTATTAACAGCCATCTAATTAAAATATTCGGAAGAGTGGAATGTAGAAAAGTTAAGGAAACTTGGAAAATATTCACCAGTGCTCCTGATAAAGGGATCCAGAAAGGGTATATCAAGTTTATCTTTCAAGAAACAATAAAAAAAACACTGATCGAATACAAATTCAGACAGATAATGCACTAATGGTGGAATATACAAAATTCCAATTGACTATGATAATCATTAAAAAATTTATTTGACGAAAAAGGTTCCACAAGCAGTTATACATTGCAGCTGTTACCATATTAAATTTTAAATCCCCAAATTTTGTGATTTTCTTTAGCAGTTTTATAAATGTAAAAAGACTTTCTTGACACGAAAATTTTTGTATCTTTTTAGTTTTTTCTCTATTTTTAATAGTTTAAATCATTAAATATTATGTTTTTGCGTTATATAATAATAAATACATTTGGGGGATTTACAAAGTGTGCTATCATGTCGTATTGTCATAATGTCATAAAATTTTACAAAGGAAAAGCAATAACAATATTTTTTATACATAGAAATATTTTAGGACATATGACAATATGACATGATAGCACACTTTGTGAATCCCCCAATTAATTAACAATTTCGTATATTAAAAAATATTACATTAGATAAAAATTATATACCTTTTTGAAGTCAAACTTTGAAAAAATCTTGTTTTCCTTTAATGTAAAAACATTTTCTTGACACACTGTACACATCAAACTCCTTTGAGATTTTTGAGTTTTGTTTGGCAAAAATAGCATCATCACTCATTCTTTTTTTAATAAACATGTCTTTAAGTACACACAGAAAACAAATTAGTTGGATAACAGTTGCAATAATAACATTTTAATAAATATAGCTAATACTTTATTCTAATTATTGAAAATATGTACATATATCAGATTTTTTAAATTGAGGATATTATAAACATAACTATAATTAATTGACGATTCCTAAAAAAGTAAATTTAGTTAGCTTAACCAATATGTGAATTTATAAAATTAATTAAAATAAATTTAAAAACAGAACTGAATTTTAATTTTATTATTGATGGTTATAATCATTTGTTCCATAAAAGCAACTACAAAATTCAGTTGAGGTATAAAAAATATAAATTCGGGTGTTGCAACCGAATATTTAATAAAATTATTTTGACATTTGTTAAATAAATTATTCACAAAATAGAAATTAGAAATAATGTTTCATAATTTTAAAAATTCTTTAAAATAAAAATAAAATAAATAAATCATTATTCCTATTGAAGATTCGAATGCCGGAAAATATAAGTTAACAATTAGGAAGATTAGAAACAACGGCGCGCATGCATAAATTCTTTTGAATACATATCTTTTGAATACCCATGAATCTTAAATACCAACTCGTCATTTAGTGGCCAATTGAAGATTTTACATGTGTCTATGAACATAAAAAAGTGTAGTATGTATGTCGGTGTCATTTTATTTCGTAATACAAATCCACTTTTGTTTTTTTGTACAACAGATGTAAGAAATCCATGGAAGTATTCCGGTTTATATATTAATAGTTAAGATGCTCGTGTATCAAACATTTAAGAAAAGTTGATCGTGTTGGGAAATCCAAATATAAGTGAGAAAGAGTCTGTTTCCTCTGTGGTAATTATTGCCCGCCGATTTGGAAAATCTGTGATTATTAAAGAGTCTCAATTACGGTAAGAAATGTTTGATCTCTCAAAGATCTTTGTAAGAAATTTACCTTATGGCTTTTAACTATTTGCAGATAATTGTCAACATCGTTTTTTTTTTTGGTTTATGTCAATAAAGTTTTCGTCTTCATTATAAACTACTTTTACAAGAATAAAATCTTTAAATCGTCAATTACATATTTGGTTGCTGATAGCTGTAGCAGACAATGATTGGTCGATAAATTGCTGCATGGTGCCAATGTTCAAAGTAAAATCCAGAAAATTCCATGAATCCTTTAATTTTACAATGGTAATTTATATATGTAAATGTATTTGTTATTGTAAAAAGCTATTTTTTTTAGTAAAATTGTAATAAAAAAACAAAAAAAAAAAAAATATCAGTCTAATGTATATTGGAAAAATTATTAGATATAGTAACCGAATTATTTTTTAAAAGTAATAGGTAGTATCGAATAATTCAATTATTGCAAATGAATTGTAAGATAGTTCCCGGAACCGACAAAATTCGATTGGCTAAAAATTCGGTTGCCACAACGAAACTGTATTCTCTGTGTACGTTTCCAAATTGTATGCTATGCCGTAAGATATCTCATCACCATTTTAAATCATTTTAAAATTCTGATTAAAAACTTTATTGAAAATTCTTCGAAAATATTGTTTTCTATGTAGAAATTATGGGATTACTTTCAATAAAGTCAAGCAATCGATTTCCAAATATAAAAAAATTAATGCCTTAAATTTCATAGGTGCCCCAATTTGAGACTCCATAGTTTCGTTTCTGATGGGTTTTTGTGATCTAATTTCAAAACTTTAACTCAAATACAATTTTGTTATGACCAGAGCAATCAAAAGATATAATATCATATTTTTTCTTGCGCTTTAAAAGAACCGAATTGTTAGTTAGACAATTTTAAGAGTTTTCAGATCAAATTATCCCAGCATATTTTTGCATTTTTTGGCTTAATATCTTTTTACGTCATATTTTGAAGGAAAAAAGTATTATAAGTATATTTTAGCTATTTAAATGACATATTTTTTGCTAAAGAGAATACATTTTTTTATTTTACACATTTTGCGCACAAGAGATTTGTTTACATAAATTGCAATTATATATATATATATATATATATATATATATATATATATATATATATATATATATATATATATATATATATATATATATATATATATATATATATATATATATATATATCAAATGTGTCTTTGAAACCATTATTTTTATTTTATAAAATAATAGAAATTTTATAATTTCCTGATACTAGGAATCTTTTTAAGTACAAAAAAAAATATATTTTTTAGCAACTCTTGATCAAAATCGTGTCTTTTTTTTGGCATGAAAAGGTAAATTATTTAAATAAATAATATGTAATTTGAGCATATTTTTAAATTTAAGACCATATTAATGCGCATACAATTCTTTTGTGACTATGTGAAGTTTTATATAAATTACACCAGCCAATTGGAAATTAAAGTTTTATCCAAAATATTTCTGACCCATTATACAGTGAATATGATAATATGAGTATAGAATTAAAAATAGCACACAAAATCATTGCTTTTTATGTTATTTTTTTTAATAATTCGTTTCGTACACCTACTGTTAACCATAGTTTTTCATTTAAACAAATCCTCTGCCTACATTTAAAGTGAAAATATAATTTGTTAAAAAATAAAACTCATTGTAAATGGCATTTTAAACAAAATCAAATAAAACTGTTGTATTTAAAATCTTACAAACATTTACCAATTTAAATCAATACCTACTATTACGTTTTTAAAAGTCAATGGCATTAGCTATAAAAAAAACTTTAAGGTAAGTATAAAAGAAACAAACTCAAACAAAAAAATGTGAAAGGTCAGTAAAGATGAATAAAAAGTAAAAGAAACAAAGAAAATCTGAATTTAAAATACAAAAACATCAATAAAAAAAATACAAACTTTCAATACTTAAATTCAAACATGTTTTCACTTTAATGTATCAAAAAAAAAAAAAAAAAAATTCATTGCTTTTGCACAATTTCTTACATTTGTAGTACTCAATCGACCTTTACGTAATAAATTTTGTAGACCAAAGAATTGTGGTTTTTTATATAAAATATTTTTGATATTATTTTTCTATTTATTTAAGCTATTAACAAATTATTGAGAAGCTGGCGGTAGAAAATAAATAAAGTATCTATATATGAAATAATAATACGTATAATAATTTATCAAGTTTAAAATATGAGTAAGTACTATATCTCTTTTTTTGTTTCTTTTTTTTTTTTTATTAAAAAAAAGTTTCTTTCTATTTTTTTTTAAAGAAAAATAAAATAATTTTAATTTTAGTTGAGAAGCCAATTGAGACAAACAAGCACAGCATATTTTTGGTTTCTATTGTTATTTGCCATTGTGTTAAATAAGCGCTTTCAAGCAATTTTTTATGATTTTTTTTTTTTTTTACTTTTAAGATGTTGTTAGTTGAGTGGAGTTTTATTTGTTTTGTTTATTGTTTAAACAACACAATTTTTTTTTAAATTTTTTGTTGAAACTTAAGTGAAAGTTTTTTTTCTCGTCTACTCATAGTTTACGAAATGGCAAGTAAGTATGTATGTATTCAAGGGATTTTTCTGAAACTTATTGTTGTGTAAAATATTTCACACATTTGTGCTGAGGTTTTTTTTCGGAGAAATACTTTACATATGTATGTACATAGGTTGATTTATTTATATGTAGATATATAGTTTATTTTTGTTTAGTTTAATTTTTGAAATCAAGACAAATATTTACTTTTTGTTTTTTTGCATTTTTTGAAATGATTAAATCTGCATTTTACTGACAAAAAAATATTTAATTTAAATAAAGTGAAATTTTGAATTAAAAATTCATTTGTAGAACTTTTTTACAGTTTGTATAAGATATTTAACTTTATGATAATTTCTTAAGTTTAAAATAATAGTTTTTGAATTTAGAAGTATAAAGAATTAATTAATCAAATCAATGTCAAAAAAAAAAAAAAAAAAAAACTACGAAATTTAAAAATAAATTATCAACTTAAGTTCAGTTTAATCTAATCGAACAATTTTAGAGTGATTTTTTATTTTAGAATATTTCGGGAGAGAAACATATGATATTTCATCCCTGCAGATCTTTGCGAATGCCTCCACACCTTTCCGAAAAAAAATTAAAACAAATTTCACTTTGCCTTATATGAAAATTCCACAAAAAAAAGCCTCGGCTTGCATTGTGACTGCTAAATATAGCATTTTAGAACAGCGCTCGGCACTCTGAGAATGCATTTCATTTACATTTTTATTGGCATATGTTTTTTTTTTACTTATATTATGAGCAGAAAAATTTTCAACTTTATAATTCATTATATTTGGATTTAGAAAAGACCTATTGCTCTAAAATAATTTATTTTCTGCAATAAAAACTATAAATGAATATTAAAATAATTTTCTAAAATTTAAGTACAACAAATATATCAAATTTGTTCAATAATCATTCTCTCATATCTCATTCAACATATCTTTCAGTGCTTTTTGAAAATTATGTGATGGGAATCTCCCAGCAGGAAAATATGTTAGTTCTTCCACTATACAGGCCTTTGTGAATGCCTCCACGACACTCCAAACAAATTTTATACACATTCCACTTCCCCCAAAGAATGCCTCGGCTTCCTTAGAAAAAAATCAGGTACTAATTCTTATTTCCCTTTCATTAGATGCGTAATAGAAGGTGTATCACTAACTTATTAACTTTCTCATTACAAACAGAAAAAAATTGTAGTTACGAGACTTACAAAGCTCAAAATCATTTAGTCTTATTCTAAGTGTCGATAATGAAGGTAGTTTGCATGTCTTTTTTAAAAAATTCTGTTTCAGACTCTTTTGTAATAGTTAGCATTGCAGATAAAACAGCTTATTCACATATTTAAAGGCTCCATTACTCTACCGTAAATGTAAATGCAAAAACGTAATTGTAACCAGAACGTAAGTGGGTGGTTACTCAAATAACGTATGTGTAGCAAGTGCTTTGTTATTGTTGTGTACACATCAACATCATTGATGTCAATTGCACATATTTCCAGTAAATTAAATTCAGTTTAAAAATCGCTAAATTTATTGGTTTGTATTTTTGCGATTTGCATACAAAACGAAATTTGTGCTTTTATTAAGAAAGTTTTAATTTTTATAATATTGATTCAACTCTCCACTTTATTTAAATTATTTTAACATTTTTTTAGTGAAGAAAACAGCAAAATAAATTGATAAACTTTTTACAGCAATTTTTTACGCAGATTTAGTATATTGAAATAAAATGCTGTCAACACTGTTCTAACAGCTGTCACTTAAAAACGTAGAGTGACCTAATTTGATTAGGTTACTAAAGGCTCCGTTACTCTACCGTAAATGTAAATGTAAAAACGTAAATGTAAATGGAACGTAAGTGGATGGTTACTTAAAAAAACGTTAATGTAGCCAGTACTTTGTTGTTTTGTACACATTAACATTTGTGATGTCAATTATATATATTTCCAGTTAATCTCATTTAGTTTGAAAATCGCTAGATCTATTGGCTTGTATTTTAACGATTTGTGCTTTTATGGCAAAAATTTTAAATTATTGATTCAACTCTGCGCTTTATTAAACTATTTTAATAATTTTTTAGTGAAGAAAACCGCAAAATAAATTGTTCAATTGATAAACTTTTTTTACGCAGATTTAGTATATTGAAATAAAACACTGTTCTTACAGCTGTCACGTAACAACGTAGAGCGACCTAATTTGATTAGGTTACTACGTTACATTTACGTTTTTTTAAAACATTTTAGAATGAACCTTTAGCCCTTCTTTTTCCGACTGGGATAGCGCTCGAAGTCAGAGAACCATTTGGAATTATCACAAACACAATACAAAGATCAAACAAAAGTATAAAAAAACTGAAGATAAACAAACCTCTCAAAAAAGAACACAAGAAAATAAAATTTTAATTTTTAAAACAACTCACCGATATATTCAAAATTATATAGTCTCTCTTTGTGTCTATCAATGGTCTAAGAGAGGAAGAGCATCGCTCAAGAAGCTCAAAAAAGAAAAAAGTTTCCTTAAAAATCATTATCACACAATAAAATATAAAAAAAAATTCAGTTAGATTATAAATCAAAAAAATCTCAAATAAAATTTTAATCAGATTTTTAAGATAATTTAAAATATTTTTATAATTAAATAATTTACTCAAAATCAAAGTATTTTAACAAAATAAATATAAATTTTACATAAAAAAATCTAAAATCTAATTTCAATTACGAACAATACGTTTTTAGTTATTTTATTATGAAAAAAATGTATAATCAATTATTTAAATTATCACTTATTTTTATTGATTTTTATTTATTAATTTATTAATTGATACAATAACAAAAAAAAAAAAATGGAAACCGATAAATTGTATCTTTAGTAAAAAATATAAGAAAAATTGAACTATGATAAATTAAATAATCGATACAATTAAAGAAGCAATTGTATTAATTTTTTATCAGATTTTTTTTTTTTTATCAGATTTTTTTTTTTTATCAGATTTTAGAATTTTTATGTAAAATTGAAGTTTCATTTGTTGGAATACTTTGATTTTGAGTAATTTATTTAATTATAAAAATATTAAAAATCATTTTAAATTTAATTGATATTTTTTTTAATATTTTTTTCTGTGTTAATACAGCGATAAAATTTAAATATTTATAGAATTAATCCTAAATACTATTTTCACAAATTATATTATAAATCTAAATTTCTATTAATGTTTCTTTTATTCAACTTTAAAACACTAAAAAACAATCTATTTTAAGAAATTTTATTTAAACGATTAACAGCTCAACAGTTTTATCTTCATATAAGCAAAACTTTAATTAAGTTTTAAAAGGGAAATTACAGATAAGTTAATTTGTCTTAATTATAATAAATTTGTAAAATTAAGCAAATATTTTTGGGTTAAACTCAAACATTTAACCACAAAACAAAAGACTTGGGAAACAAACTTGAAAACAATATTAAACCGAAAATAGTTTTTTAATTATTACAAAACAACAAAAACAACAAGAAAAATAACAACAATTTTTTTTCAAATAATTTTCGAAGAATTTTCTCCTTTTTTTTTTTTTTGTTTTGAAATAATGGTCATTTTAATGATAGTTTTATATTTTAATTAGTTGCCATCTAGTTGTAGTGGTTTTAACCATAAGCTGTTATGAATGTTGTTATTAATATTTTTCTTGTTGTTGTTTTAGTTGTATTTTAACTAAAAACTATTAAAACTTTTGCTAACAGCTTCAACTAACCCAGTCACTACAACAATACAACTTTTGTGTTAATAATTTGTTTTGTTGTGTTTAGCGGTTTTTAAACGTTTTATTTTTGTTGTAAAAAAAACAACAATTTCATAAAAAACGCAGTTTTACCAACATAAACAAATTATGGCAAGACAATCTTGATATTATTGTTATTATGTTTTTTTTTTTTTTTTTTTACTTTGACTTTATTATTATATATACTACAAACACAATAACTTATTTATATACAATTTATATACTTGTAATCTTGTATATAAACGGCAAAAACTACTCTTGCTCTGGAGCAATTTTTGTTGTGGAAAGGAGTGTTTTTTTTATTTATATATTTTCAACCAAAATATAGCCAGCAACAAAGTTAAATTAAAACATGTGCTACAGTATGTGAAAGTGAAATTGGAATTTAAATTGAAATAATCATTAAATATTGTGTTTAGTTTTTTTTTTATTTATTAAATAAAATAAATACCAAAAATAACAATCACCACAGGAGATTGATTTATGGCAATATAAGGAATTAAATTATTAAGAAATTATATTGAACAAATGTTTATAATAGGTTTTTATTTTCAAGTTTAAATTGAAATTTTTTATAAATGATATAAAACATAGCTGTTCATTGTGAATATTTTCATTCAAAATATTTGTTAAAAATAAATTATTTTTATATTTTATTTATAGTTTTAAAAATAAAATAGTTTCAAATCATTTTATACTCTTTGTAATATGATTTTTAGTTACTTGAAATTAATTTGAATTAAAAATATTTAAATATTATTCCATTTATTAACAAGTCAGATAAAACAAAATTTCCACAAAAGTATTCGAATATGAATTTATAAAATTTAAATGAAATTCCAAAGTCTTCAACTAATTTGAAAAGGTATTTTATTTTTTAGCTTGAATACAATTGCTCTTTATTCTTTTTTAAAAATAAAATAAAATCTGTTTCAAAACATTCAATTTTTTTATCCATAGAAAATTTTTGAATATTTTTATCAACATGAATTTGTTTGAATAGTTTTAAATTTGCTTTGAAAAAATAAGTAAAATATTTTTTTTTTTATACTTGAATATTTGAAAAAATTTTATAATTTTTTTTCAAGCCTTTTGAGGCTGAATATTTTTATTTCTTTGGAGTTTTTGTTGAATAAAATTATCAAAATATTTATTTTAAATTTTTCTATTTGAATATATAGTTTTTAAATAAAAATCAGAGAAATTTGCTGAACTTGTTTTATGTAAATAAAATACATATGAATATTATTCAAGTTTAGAATAATTAAATAAAAAACTATTGATTATCTTCTTTTAAAAAAGTATTTGTTTTACTTTTGATTAAATCAAATATTTTAATTTTTAATATATTTTGTTCAATCAGATACAAATTTATAATAAATTCAATTGTTTTAGTATAAATAGAAATCCTTAATATTTTTATTTAAAAATTAATAGATTGATTAACAAATATTTTTAATTCGAAATAAGAAATTGAAATGAAATAAAAAGTATTTTTATTTTTTATTTCATTCACAAGTTACAGCTATAATATAAAATAATTAATATAAGTAAAAAACATTTCTAATATATATATTTTTTTTAATTTAATTAAAAAACATTTTTAAAAGATTCTTAATGAAATCAGATATAAAAACCCAAGGCTTTCTGCAGGTATTGTTTTAAAATAATTTTACATATTTTAAATATGGTACCAAATTTTGAATCAAAAGTGTTACATTTCTTTCAGACTTTTAAACTATAACTACGATTTTAAAGTTTTTATTTTAAATAAAGTACTATTAAAAAAACATTTTTGCATAAAAATATTAAAGTACATATCCTTTTTACTTTAGAAATATAACCCAAGAGGAAAAAGAACAGTGTAGGCACTGATGACTATTTGGTGGGTCACAGATATAATCTTTAAATAAATAACTTTTCAAATAAATTTACTAACAAAATAATAAAGGTATTCACCCCAGAAACCACATAGAACAATATTTTGCACAACTTTTGCAAAATTGCCAGAGTAGATCCAATTGCAAAATTATCAGAGTAAAAATTAATAAAGTTGCAACAATTTGTATAATGTTGCCACTCTGTAAAAATGTGTAAATAGTACTAAAAAATCAACTCTAAACTGAAAAACACTTTTATCTAATTTTTAGTTTAAATTTTACTTTCAAATTTCCCAAGAATAGGTCCACTTTTGACCACTGGACTTATACAAGACCTTTTGCGGAAATTTCATACTTTCACATGGTTTTTATAAAAGACATTTTCGAATTTTTATGATTTTATTTAAAAACTTTTTTTTTTTTTTTTTTTGCAATTTAGTATAATTTAGACTTAATATCTCCATAACAGTTGACTGTATATAAAAAGTATTGTAAACAGTTGACTGTATTAAAAAGTAATGTAGACAAGCCCCAGCAAAAAAACGATGAAGTTCTTCCAAAAAAAGAACATTTTCACAACTTCAAAAATAGAACAAAGTGCATATTTTAAACTTTTTTGGAAGTTCTTAATAATTGCTTCCAAAATAGTGAAAATAATGTATTTTTTTAGCAGGAAAATTGGTAATAATTTCTTTAAAAGGGCAAAAACACAATTTTTATTAAAAAATTTTATAAATATAGTTTTAAGAGAAGTGTTTAAAAAGCAATGAACAAGAAGTATATAAGTATAACATCCTACCAATGACAAAAAGAGCTTCTGCAGCTCTTTTTCATCACTAATTACTTCGTTCCAATGACAACACAATGTTAAAATCTTGACTTTTTCAGTTCATTTTCTGCTGGGTCGTTTTTGACTTATTTTACAAATCGTGATTTATTGAGAGAACTAGAGTCAATTGAATCAGAAACCCCATGCCACATAATCATTGTTTTCCTGTGTTAATGTACCACTTTTTAAAGTCACAATTTGCAAAATAAAAGGCTTTAAAATTTGGTATCGAATACTGTTAACCACTTTAACTTGTTTAAGAATCACGAAAAAATAATATCCTACCAATGACAACCATAGGCTAGATAATTTAGTATTACCTTTTAATGAAAACACTATCTGTTGCTTTAATTTTTATCTAATAAAAACTATTTTTCTTTATTAGTTTTTCATAAAACAATTACATTTAAATTTCAACAATAGCTTGGAAAAATAAAAACTTTCATTTGAAATGTTGCAATAATTATAGTTATCAACACTATATGTAATCTGGCTTCACATGACTTTTTGTTTTGTTGTTAATTTTATCAAAAGAAAATTAAAGTGCCAAAACAAAAAGAAATATACTCGTCGTACAAAAGCTAAAATGTCATTCAAAATATAGCAAAGCTTGATAAGCTTGAGAATTATGTAAAAATAAGTAAAATAATTAATTTTCTTTGCTCTAGTTTAAAAAAATTTTAAACATAAGTATGTGTTTATAGGAGGGTGGGAGAGTTGATTTTTTATAATATTTCCTTTATCTCTCCTATAAGGAAATAGTGATCCTGATTTATAAATACTCATAATTAAAAATTGGAAAAGATTTAAAAAGCATATTATCCAAAATTTAATATCGTCCCTGCGCTGACTGAATTACCTATGTAAAAATTTTGGAAATTTTTTTTATTGCTGCATTTAGATCCCCTACTAATTATACATATGACAACCAAAGCATTTGTCGATATCTCGACTAGTTTAGGATTTCCAAATTACCTATGTAAAACCATATATAAAATGCTCCAACAAAATTACCTATGTACATAATTTTTCATACAAGTTAATATTATTAATATTCTTAGAGAAAATGGTAATATTAAAATTTAAACATAAAATATTTAATATTGTATACTTATGATATGCCGCCTGAAAGTGTACATCCCAGGACTAGTTACACCAAAATTAACTGACACAGACTTACGTTAAGTAAAGCTTTGATGATGTCTGTCCGTCTGTCTGTCTTTCAGTTTCAGATTATTATAAAGTTTATTATTTTTTTTTAATAATCAGAATAGGAAAAAGCTCGGGAGACCATACTGTCATCTGAGCGATACCTATTATATGTTGGATTTCTTTTAAACAAAAATTAAAAGTTGTGTATAGTGTTGATCGAAAATAATATTTTTGGAGGTACTTTAAAATTGGTCCAGCTCACGAAAGTGAAATAATTGATTACTAATATTTTGGGAATTAGTTTAAGACACATAAATCATTAATTTTAGGAGGATACACTTGCAACATTTTTTGTCTTCGCACAAATTGAGGCACTTTATTGAGTTCAGGAATTTGTAGTAAATCGTAATTTTATCTTATTTAAAATCTTTTTTCTGAAAATTATGAAATACGGGTTCATTAATTTTTCTTTAGCTATCGTTTGATACATATAACATTAATATTGGTGAATTTTCTTTTTTAATTTTTTTGAAGATTTTTCTGGGATCATCAACAAATTACCGTTTAATAGCATGTTCCAATTATCTTAGGAAATTGAAATTTGACCAAGATATTACTAATAATACCTCCTTCCATAGTTCAAACTTATATTTAAATGAACTTAAGAACCTGCAAAAAGAAAATCACAATCATATATTAACAAAAAATTGCTCCACAAAATTACTTATCTAAAGGTTTCGTTGATTTTTCCCAAAACGCGCCAAAAATTTCATTCTTTTTCATAATTTGTGTTACTAAGCCTATTCATAAACGAAGAAAATTTGTAAAAATTTTGTGAAGTAACGAAGAAACTGCAAAACTAAACAGTTTTTCAGCTTTCCTGAAAAGTTATGAAAAATTACATAGGTAATTTAGTCAGCGCAGGGACGATATATTATATCAATGTTGAAATTATTTTTATCTACAATAGATTTTTTTTTCAATATTGGTTGTTTAGCACAATGACTAGGGCAATGATAAACTTTTTACTTATGTATCATTTATTTTGGTATTTTTTTAGGCTCTTACTTGAATATTTTAAAATGCAATTAAAAAACGTAATTTTTATACCCACCATCAAAAAGATGAGGGGTATATTGATTTTGTCGTTCCGCGTATAACATGTCGAAGGAATCATTAAAGACCCCATAAAGTATATATTTTCTGGGACTTGGTTAGATTCTGAGTCGATCTAGCTATGTCCGTCCGTCTATCCGTCTGTCTGTCTGTCTGTCTGTCTGTCTGTTCAAAGCAAGATAGAGCACAAACGGTACAACCAAGGAGGAAAACTTTTGGCTCAAATATTTATCTTATATAAGGTTTGTTTGGTATTGAAAATTAGCAAAATCGGTTAATAAACAAAAAAGTTATGGGCAAAATACTAGAAACATAGTGTGTTCGTTGAAGCTTCATTTCATACTTTTTTGCTGATATCTCTTAAAAAAAAGTATGTACGATAACGAAATTTTTCGATGGTCGATATAAACTTGGAAACCGAAAATGGGCGTGGTCCGCCCACTTTATCGTCCACCTCCCATATTAGGTGAAACGTCAACGAAATTTTGTACTAATTGTTCAAGGCAAAGAGTAACAAGAGACGAGACTAATTGTCAAAAACCTAAGTCGATTGTCAAAAACCTAACTCATGCAACAACAAAATACATGTAATCAAATACATTTTGTTGTTTCTAGAAGAAAATAAAAACACATTTTTGTTTACAAAGCAACAATTTTTTTCAATTGTCAATCGACAATTTCGTCTCTATATGTTACTCTATGGTTTAAGGACCAATATAAACTCGGAAACAAAAAATGGGCGTGGTCGACGTAAAATTTGAGAAAGTTGATGGTGGGTATATAGATTCGGCCGGGCCGAATATTGCATTCGCGCTTGTTTGTTTTAATCAAATTTATTTTAAGAAAATAAATTTAAATCAAAATAAAAATATGGTCGCTTGACAAATATTTTTTATAAAATAATTTTTTGATGTTGTAAAGGTTTTATAAGAACTAACAGTATCAAAGAAAAAGCATTTAAATTTCAGTTATGATTAAAAAAGAAATTATAATATATTTGATTTAGTGGTTACATTATTTTCAACAAATATTGGCCAGGTCTAACCATTTCAAAAACTGAAGATATTTTAACAAATCAGTTTCAAATTCTTAACATTTTTATTTTTTTAATTTCTTAACTTTTTAATTTTTATTAATTCAATTGAGTTAAAAGCCAATTTTTTCAAGTTTTTTAATTTATATACACACAACTACCATATTAAGTAAATATTTTTTTTTATTTATTTACTTTTGACTATTTTTTGATAGAGAAAGTTAAATAATATTCACATTTTTTTGCTTAAGTAATTGTTTATTTATCATTAACAAAATTATCACTAATAACGTTGTATATTCTAATCGTTTATCTTAGATTTTTGGAAATGCCAATAACTTTCATTATTTAATTCGTTTGATCATTTTTTTATGAACAAAAACCTAAATATTAATTTGAAGGTGCTAATTAACTTTCGATTTTTAATCAACTTTGTTTTTGGTTATTTTTTTTTTTCTTTAAAACAAAAGACTGAGAACCCAAAACCTAATAGTTATTTAAAATGTTTTTTTTTTTTTTTTTTTTTTTTTTTTTTTTACTAAACACTTTCTATTATTGCGGTATTGGCTTTTTTTTCTTAAAATATTTAATATTTGTTTAAATGATTTAGTTAATGTACCGCTATTAAGATGGTTAATTAAGGCATTTAACATTTTCTATTTAATAATAATTGAAATTTTGTGAAAAGTAAATTAAATGTGTAAATTAATTTAATTCAGTTTAAGAATATATATTTTAAATAACAACTATAGGGAAATAATTGAAAAATTTTGAAAAATAGTTATTTTACTTTAATAATAATTAAGTGCCTTTTTGTTGTCTGTGAATATAATTATGAAAGAAATCTTTTTTAATTTTGTATTTATATCAAATTTCAGTTAAAAAAAGGTTTTAAGAAAATAAATTCAAATCAATATGGTCACACTTGTCAAATATTTTATAAAAATGAGTGACCACTTTCTTTAGAAAAACATTTTTGATGTTGCAAGTGTTTTGTAAAAACCAACAGTATCAAATAAAATGCATTTAAATTTCAATAATGATTAACAAATAAATTATAATTTACTTGATTTAGTGGTTACACCATTTTTGTCAAATATTGGCCTAGTCTGACCATTCCTTAATGTAAATATATTTTACAAAATGTGTTTCAAATTCTTAAACCTTTTTATTAACTTCCAAACTTGTTCAAACTAATTCACAAAATAGAAATGAAAAATTATATATTTTTTTAAATTTTTTATTTATTATTTTAAAGAGATTTTTATACATAAATATTAACTTTTCACTGGCATAAATTTCCTTTGTTATTTTCAACATTTTATCTTATATTTACATAAAATAAATTCACTAATAACCATTCTGTTTTATTTTATATTCCAATATTTTTAAAAGCTTTTAAAAAAACACAAAATGCCATACAATTCGTTTTTGTTATGATTTATTATCAGTTTTTGTTAAATCTATAAATTTAACAAACAAATGTCTGCATAAATTAATCAAATATTAAAGATAAAACGTATACAGTAATTTTGTGGCAAGTTGGCAAAACTAAACTAAAAACAAAAAAGAAAAAAAAAAATACGAGATAACGTATTTGAAATAATTGTCAAGGCTTCAACAATCAAAAAGAAATGAAAACCGAAAAAATAATAATAAAAAACAAGTCTTTATTTTATAGTGAGTGTTACTAGTGGCTGATTTTAATTCATTCGTAAACTTGTAATTTAATAAGGAAAATGAAAACCACTTTCTTCATTACAAAAACAAAAAAACTTTGCAAAGAAAAATAAACTGCTACAGTAAGCAAAAGCATTTGAAAAAGTGCAGCATGCACATCTGGTGCATAAACCATATAAAAACTGCCAACACTTTGATATCATGCCACAAAACAATACAATGATGGCAACAAACACATTTTATGAAAATTAACTTAAAAATATAGAAGAGTGTATACATGTATATATGTCTATGTGTATTTATTGCCTACCAACCGAATAACCAACCAAGCGTAGTTTTAATTTTTGTTATTTTACATTTTGCTACTGAATACACTTTTTTTTTTTTTTTTTGTGGAAAATAAAAATATAATACTTGTACAAAATTACACTTGGTACTCATTAGACGGTGTGGAATTTGATGGAATTTATACCAAAAATTTGGAAGTTTTAAATTTTATTTAATTTATTATTTTCCCTTCCCTTTCCTTTATAAAATTTCGAGTTTGATGTCATTTTTTTCGTTTTTATTTCCAAAATTTTAAATCCCATTTTGTTTAGATTTAAATGAGATATCAAACTTAAAAAGTTATTAAATATTTTCAAACCTCTAATTAAAAATTCTTTATATGTTTTAAGGCAAAGTATTTCATTTGATGTTTGATTTGTAGCATACTTTTTGGTGAAAACATGTAATTTAATATGGAACTTCAGTAAAGAAAGATTTAATAAGTTAATAAAGATAAATTGTAATTATTTTTGTCTAATTTTTTAAATGTAAATCTTGATATATTTACAACAAAAATGTTGAAAAAAATATAATAAATTTCAGTTAAACTCTAAAAATTGTGAAAAAATTTTATTCTTTTTTCAAATGTATATGACTTAAAGGCCTAAATTATGTCATAGTCTGCAGATTAGGCTATAAAATAGTATACAGGGTAAACTATGAAATAGTCTACATACTTGAATTTTAACTAGACTAGAGTATAACATAGTCTATAGACTAGACTATAAACTAGTCTATATACTAGACTATAAACTAGTCTATAGACTAGAATATGTGAATTTTTAATTTGTTAAATAAATTGTTAATAAAAAATACCAATGACTATAAACTAGTCTAGAGTCTGGACTATAAACTAGTCTACAGTCTGGAATATAAACTAGTTCATAGACTGGACTATAAACTAATCCATAGACTGAGCTATAAACTAGACCATAAAATAATCAGTGAACTAGTCTATATACTGGACTATGAACTATTCTATAGACTGGACTATAAACTATTCTATAAACTAGACTATAAACTAGTCTATAGACTAGACTATAAACTAATCTATAGACTAGACTATAAACTAGTCTATATACTAGACTATAAACTAGTCTATAGACTAGAATATGTGAATTTTAAATTTGTTAAATAAATTGTTAATAAAAAGTACCAATGACTATAAACTAGTCTAGAGTCTGGACTATAAACTACAGTCTGGAATATAAACTAGTGCATAGACTGGACTATAAACTAATCCATAGACTGAACTATAAACTAGACCATAAAATAGTCAATGAACTAGTCTATATACTGGACTATGAACTATTCTATAGACAGGACTATAAACTAGTCTATATACTGGACTATAAACTAATCTAAAGTCTGGACTATAAACTAGTCTACAGTCTGGAATATAAACTAGTTCATAGACTGGACTATAAGCTAGTCCATAGATACACTAATCCATAGACTGAGCTATAAGCTAGACCATAGAATGAACAGTGAACTAGTCTATATACTGGACTATGAACTAGTCTATATACTAGACTATAAACTAGTCTATAGACTAGTATTAAATTTCCTTAATAAATAATTGAAAATAAAAGATATGATTTTGCATATATATTGCAGCCTCTAAAACATGAGCTTAATGTAAAAAACTTAATAAAAATTTTGGAAAATATCCCGCTTAAACTTACATTTTTTTGTAAAAATTTTGTTAATAATAAACAAAATAATATTTCTCTTTTAACATTAACTTTAAAACATACTCATTAAATGGTTCTGCATTAAAATCAAAAAAATATATTGAGTATCAAGTGTATTTGATTACACTACACTCACATTTTAATACACAACACTCTGCTGAATAAATGAAATTAGGTCAACAATTAGTAGCATGTTGCAGCAACAGTAAGCCATCGGGTATTGGTATCTTACTCGTTTTATCCATTGTTGATGAATAAATGAAAACGAAAAAAATACCACACGTTAAAATGCCGTTGTTCATAAAAACAAAAAAAAAAAAAAAAAAAATACTCAAAATTCACAACAACAACAAAAGTGTTGTCAAGTCTTAAAAATAAACTCGATTTACATGAAGGCAAAAGAAAAGCCACCACCAACAACCACGTTGTATTTTGCAACCGGTTTAAATAAAAGAAAGATACCAAAAACAAAAAAAGAAAAACATGTTTATTCATGCATTTCTTGTCTAAGGCCTGATGGAGTTGGCATTGCAAAATACTACTATGGATTTACTTTACTACTCCTTTCCTTAACGGTATTCATTTTAAATATCATTACCGGCCATAAACATGTAAGAAAGCAATTGAATTAATGACAGACGGACTGACGGACGGACAGATGAACTGACTTTTAAACAATGTGTCTAAATAATCCACCAACTGACTGACTGTCTGGCTGTTTGTCTTCTCTGTATTTATTATCTGTTGGCTGAAGAATGAAAAGTGCGAACGAGCCCTTGAGTTTTTACTTTCATTTCTTTGTGCTCCAGTTTGCAAAAGTTCGTTGCTATTGAAAATTTTTGTTGTTGGTTATATGAAGCTGGTTGGTTGATTCGTTGTTGGTATTGTTACTTGGTTTTTCTACCTTTTTCTTTAAATTCAACATTGTCTTGTTGTTACTGACTGGTTTAAGTTTTCTTGTGAGTATTTTTGTTTTTTTCTGCAAAATTTTATTTTGGTATCGATGTTGTTAAGCTGATAGTCATTGTAGTTTGTTTAACGGTAATGAAAAGTAAAAGTTAACAAAGGGGGGAACTTGAAATTATTTTCAAATTTATCTTCACTTTTTTTTTCTTTTGTTGTTAATGGCCTCTAACTATTGCTGTTGGTAATATAGTTTTTTTTGTGCTTTCATTAATTTTTATTGAAAAATCATAAAATCGTTTTTATTATTATTTTTATTGAAACGTTAATTGTTTGAAAAACTTTATACATTTTTTTGTACGAATTAAAAAAAAAAAAAATATAAATAAATTTTCTTCAATTTATGAAATGTTAAATAAAGTTTGTTTCTTAAGTCTTTTGTTTTAATCTTTTAAATTAAAACAATTAACAATTGTTGTTGTATTGGAAACTTTTTTTGTTAAAATTAAAAAATCATACATTAAGTTTTGTTTATTAAGTCTTTTGTTTTTGAAAAAGAAATCTTAGGAACAAATAATTTTAGTTTGTTTTTTTTTTTTTTATACAAAAAAGAGTTTGCTTTAAACATTGTCGCTAATAAACCTCATAAATTTTTATAAAGAAACAATAAAAAATATTTTTAATAATTTTTCGTTGGTTCAAATATTTTTCGAAAATACATATGTTCGGATTTAATGAACAGAAAAATTTTTCAAATCAAATAATTTTTAATTTTCAATAAAAAATCAAAAAAATAAGATCTGAAATAAAATTTAACAACTTTTGCACATGAAATTGATAAAAATTATTTCTGAATTAAACAAAAAGATTGCATGTGACCGAGCAAATTAATTATACAGAAATTAAAAAATAAAGAAATGTTCGAAGCCAAAAACTAGGGAATATTTTTTCCACAAGGTCTCTGGTCGTCACAGTAGCTTAATGAGTGTAATATGTTGAACTCAGAAATGATGTAATAGGTCTCCATGAAGGCATCATAAGTAAATTTAAAAAATTCCCATGATATAAAAATTATATAAAAAGAATTTTGAAATGGTTGCTGTATAAACGTATTCCAAATCCCGTTATTCTTTTGTTGATTTTATCTTTTGAAACCTTTTTGATAAGAGGGCATATCAGGCATTTTAGAAAATAAAAATGTTCTGTAATTTTTTTAATTTAACTGAAATTTTTTATAATTTTTTCTATGAAAACACATACAACGAAGCAATAATTTTTATGAACATTTTGTTTTTTTAAATTACGCAGAAGCTGTAGAACTTATTTCATTTTATCTGAATAAATTTACTTTAAACTTCATACATTTTTCAAATTTGCCCCAAAAAGTATGCAGCAAATAAAGCATAATAATACATAAACAATTTATTGATAAACTTTAGAAAATGTTTAATAACTTTTAAAATTTTAAAACGATTTTAAAGAGTTCTATCTCGTTGTATTTTTAACAAAATAACATTTAAAACTTGATATAGAAATATGTTTGTTTTTAAAGAAAAAAAAAATCAAAAATGACATTAAAGTTGAAATTTTGAAAAAATAAAATAAAACTAAATTTAAAAATGTTTAATAAGGCAACCTAAAATATGCAATAATATACTTATTTTTTTATTTATTTTTATTTACAATACCATTACAAATTATATTCCAACCTAATTTTAAACGAGCATAGTAACATAGACCATAGAGTAGAGTCTCGGGTGGGAATCAAACCTACGACCACAAGACTGATGGACTAACTCACTACCAACAAGCCTATCGGGGCACCCACAATAATATATTTTTTCCCGTGCTTCAAATGAACGGAATTGATAGTTATTTATTCGTTTTAGAACATTTTAATAAATTTAACATCGATTTGTTGCAGCATATTTTTGCATATTTTGATTTTAAAAGCATATTTTTGTATATTTTGCTTTTAAGAGCATATTTTGTTATGTTTTTATAGAAAATCCTTATTTTAAAGTGTATATTATCAATTTAAATTAGATATTTTTGCATATATCATACATAAGAACATAATTTTGCATATATTACATAAAAGAGCATACTTTGGCATATTTTAAACTTAAGAGCAAAATCTTCCATATTTTGTACTCAAGATAATTTTTTACATAATTATCAATTATATAATTTTTCTTTTTATTTTTATTTAATATTTTTAAGCTCCAAGAAATATGTTTTTTAGTTATTGCTAATAAAAATCGTCTCAAATTTGATATGGAAAAGTAGATAAATTAAAATTTAGCGAGAAAAAAATAATATTTTCAAAGTATATTTTTAAATTTTAAGGGCATATTTAAAGAGCATTTTTAAAACGCCAATAATACTTTCTTTAGAGCATGTTTTTTTTTTTTTTTTTGTAGCTCTAGTTATTACTTATTATTAAAATATATACATACTTTTATTCTATTTAAATCAAGACACGAGATCTTTAAAGCTGATCACAAAATATTGAGGCTGTTTAGAAATTGTTTAACCCTGCAGGGCTACAATTCGACGAACACATTTTTTAATGTTGTCGTTTCTTGCTAATAAAGCATTATTTTGATACCTAAATTTAAAAAAATAAAATAGACAGAAAACATTTCATTTGTATACAGTAAACATTCTTTTTAATATTTTAAAACTATTTTTTTAAGTCCTCGACAAAATCTACAGTTTATTTCGTTTTTAGACTGAAAATGTGAATTATAAGGAATGAGATCGAAAAAATATTAACACACATTTTGCCTCATAACTTTTTTCGGAATCAATATTCAAAATTTTTTTTGATCTAGTTATCATGGAAAAATACGTCAGTTATTATTTTTAATAACAACCATGTTAATTTGTCTTTATTTTCATCAAAATAAGAGACAAAAGAGATTTACGTCCTACAAGTTATTAAAAAATTTCAAAAAATCCAAATAGGTCTTACAAATAATTGGCCACAGAATTAAATGTCGTCCGTAAAACCGTTTCTAATGTTATTAAATAGTATCAGGAGAATTTGACTATTGATGTGAAACCTAGTTCGGTAAGAAAAAAGGATCACATGATATTGGGAAGGCCAGAAAATTGAAAGCATATTGAAAGGAACTCCAAACATATCTGGTAGAAAATCATCTCAGTTTTCTCAGTGCTTCGACTATTTGGTGCGAAAATTTAAAGCTAATGGGAAAGTTGATAACATATAAAGTTCAAAAAATTCCAAACTGGAATTCTGTAAAAAAAATTACAAGCCAAAAATAGGACTCGGAATTTAAAACCAAATTTCATACAAAAATACTCAAGCTGTATAATTGACGAAGAAACGTAAATGCTGGCAGAATCTTCGCAGCTTGTGTCTCAAAAATGTTTATTGCTAATGCTCGATGCAATGTTGGAGATAAGTTTAAGACCCAAAAGCAGCAAAAATTTCTTACAAAATTCATGGTATGACAAGCTTTTTGCAGTTGCGGCAAAACAGGAAAGTCATTTGATACATTCGGATCTATAAATACCAAAATATGCATAAAGGAATATTTGCAAAAAAGACTTCATCTTTTCTTAAGAAAGCACAACGTGTCCACATATTTTTGGACCCATTTGGTATCATGTCACTACGGTAAAAAAGCTCTGGAGTGGTACCAAATCAATAACATAGTTTTATTATCAAGAGAGGTCAATATTCAAAATTGTCCATAGCTTAGACCAGTGGAGAGATATTGAGCTCTTGTGAAAAGTGAATTCAAGAGCACAAAAAAGTTGTCCCAAAATATCGAGGATTTTAACAGAAGATGTGCACACTGTTCCAAAAAAGTGACTGAAGCAACTATCAAATCTCCAAAAATAGGGTTTTCTAAAATGGTCCACAATTTTATAATTAGTGGTTAGAACCATAAAGATTATATATTTCTATGATCTGTGCTAAATATTATTATGTATATTAAGAATTTTTCTATCTCACTCCTTAATTTTGTAGGAGAGTATAATCGATTCTGTTTCCTGAGAAATAATTTAATGTGATAGATAGGCAAGAAAACATTTTAAAAGATTACTTTACAAAAAAATCGAATAAAATTTCCTTTATTTGTAGTTATATTTATTTTAATTAGAGTTCAGTAATTTCAAGCACTTATATTTAATAAGAAATCCTTCAAAAAAGATTGAATGATCAGTTCATTAAAACCAACAAAATTGTTCAGAATTATTAAAAAAAAGATTTAAAAAGATCGTTTTAATTCCTAAAACAGTTACAAATTTCAAAAACAATTGAATCTATTGAAAATCTATTTATGACATTTTGTTCAAATGAAAAGTAATATAAAATTTAATTAAACAATATCCTCTAATTATCATTGCATATACATACATATGTATTTACAACAGAAAAACCGTTAAAGTCTTTAATCAACACATTAGTTTTAGTTAATGACTTCAAATCACATCAAAACAAAAGAAGTTATAGTTACGTATATAAACAAACAAGTAACATTTACATTTAAATAGAGCTCATTATAAATGTTGTTGATTTAATTTGTTTTATTTTTTAATTTTTTCGAACAACAATTATCATTTAAATGCAAAAATTGTCTTGATGTCATCGGAGAAAGTGAAATCGATTTCCAGGAAACATTAAACTTATTTCATTTATATAAATATATTTTTTCTTTTATTGAACGGACATACATAAATAAATCTAAATCTAAGCTATAAATCACAATGACAATGATCAAATGACCGCTAAAGCAAACAAAATACTTAAAAGAAAAATAAAATATTAAGATCTACTTCTCAACTTCAAAATCATACCGATTCAATGTGGTTGGTTAGTGGTTGCTGATGTTGGTTGTAGTGGTAGTAGTGGTGGTGGTGGTGTTATTTGCAGACATGACAAGACAACTGAACAAACTTAAATATCTCCCCCATATGTGCTTTAGATGATCATCAATCATTGATTTTCACAAAAATACAAAACCGAACCGAACCAAAACTAAAGCAACAGTAATTTCTTAGCTCAGTTTGCTTTTAAAGTGACAAAAAGAAAGAAAAGCTAAAACAGCGTACAGAAGAAAAAAAATTACTGTAATTGGCTTGTTTCATTTTAAAACATGTCTAGTTTTCTCTTTACCACTTTGAACAGAAAAAAAAAAAACAACGGAAAAAAATAAAACTTTAAAAAAAGTGCTGCGCAACAACAAAACGAAACAATAATTGTTATTGCGTTTATCATTATTTAATGTTGTTGTTTGTTGCTGTTGTTTGAAGTTGAAAATGTATGCTTTACTTTCAAAACGCACTGTATTCAAAAGAAAATTTTTGCTTTTGAATTTTATGAAACAAAATTTTTCTATAAAAATAAAAGAAAAATAAACCGAAAAAAATCCAACTATAAAGCCAGTTATTTGGTGTTAAACTATGAAAATTAAACAATACATGGTACACTTGAAATTGGTCCAATCTAACCAGGGATTTAATCTAACCATAGAAAGAAAAATGTTGAATAAAAGTCTAAAAGTAGGATTTTTTGTACAAGGATAAATTTTAGGTAATTTAATAAAACTCTTTTAACTGTAAACTATTTTAACTGCAAATTCAAAAGTCAGTTATTTTTGGGGTGGTGAATGTTATTTTAATTAGACGGAAAAATCTTTAATCAATATACAATTCTAAGAATGAGATCAATCTATTTTAAAGTCTGTATTTATAAAACTATACAAATTCTTTGAGCCCAACATATTGGAACGAATTTGAAGTCAAAAATATCAAATATTTAATATATTTTATTTATTGTAGTGAATATCTGCTGCTAATGGCGATCATATAAAAAGTATGGTCAAAGAATTTTTTATTGAATAAAATAATGTAATGACTACCCCAAAATTACACAGAAAAAATATGATCTACTAAACGATTTATCAAAAATAAAAACTATTCCAATTATTATTTTTTAATTATATCAATTATTCAATTGATCAAAATTTAAATGTTTTAATATTTTTTACTATTTTTAGAGTAATACAATATCAAAACGGACAAAGAACAGGCTTTTTAAGATTTGATATTTCAGATTTCAATGAATTATGCTACAGTTATTACCTATTGCAAGTGTTGCTCAAACTACAGACATTCAGACTGAAGACCCTTTCCCGTCCAAAAATATGACGTTTTAAAAATTAAAAAAAACTATAGATTTTTTTCCAAAAGGGTACATACTTTATTGTTCATAACTTCTAAACTATAAACTGTAAAATCTAATTTGTATTTCATTTAATAGAAAAAGATATTGAAATTTTAAACGACGTGTATAAAATTTATTTACTTCGAAAGATCAAAAGTCAAAAACTATAATATAATAATCAATGTTCTTAAAAAATTATGTTTTGATAATTTAACTCTGTTTTATAATCGATCCAAAATTCAAGTTGGACCCTCTTCTTGTAATTTTACGTGCGTAGGAAGAAGAGTTACGTCAACGTTATATTTTTTTATTTTTAAAAATAACTTTTTTCGAGATATAATGATTTGATTATTATATATCTAACTTTGAACTTTTAATGTAAATAAATTTTATAAATAGCGTTATAAAGTTTATATTTTTGTCTTTAATAAGCAACTTAAACTAGATATCTACCATGTATAGTTTAGAAGTTATTATAAATTTAACAAGTAGACCTTTGTAAATTATTATTAGCTTTTTTCGCTTTTTAAACCGTCATATTTTTTGACCGAAAATGGACTTGAGTCTAAAATTTTATGATTTGAGAAACACTTCCAATTGCCAATATCTGTAGTAAATTTCATAGACATCGGAGATGTCAAGTACGATTGCTGTCCGTTTTGACATGGAATCACTCTTTATGGGCTTTTGATTATTTTTATTATTGTAGTAATTAATAAATTAATAAAATATAGATATAAATAAGTGATAACTTGCATAATTTTTTCGTAGGTTAAATTTCAATTAATAAAATAATTGTATATACATATATATATATATATATATATATATATATATATATATATATATATATATATATATATATATATATATATATATATATATATATATATATATATATATATATATATATATATATATATATATATATATATATATATATATATATATATATATATATATATATATATATATATATATATATATATATATATATATATATATATATATATATATTCGTAATTGAAATTGAATTTTAGATTTTTCTATGTAAAATTTGAATTTAATTTGATTTTGAGTTTTATTATTAAAATATAAGAAATCATTTTAAAATTCTGATTAATAATTTTATTGAAATATTTTTGTCGATTTTATCTCTTATAACTAATACATTTTGTTCTTGATCCGCAAAGTATGCTCCAAATAAAATAAAAGATAAAATACTTAAAAAATATACATATTTATGTATATTTATTATCATTACTCTTTGACTTTTTTCTAAACTTTAAGAAAGCATTTTGCAATTTCAACCGAATTTAAAGATTAATATCACGTTTTATTATACATTTTTCTTATTTCCCAACAAACCAAGAAACGATACAGTATCATTTATGATATCATAATTTTAAAATTATATGATAAAATATCGAAATTATATTTTCCTTAGAAAAAAACTTCAAACATTTTCAGGAAAATTAAATTAAATTGAAAATTTTTGTATCAAAAAAATATGTTATGTTATGTTTTATATGCGAATTGAATTTTTACAGCTAAAATTAGTGTAATTGCAAAAAATTAACGCGTATAAGATGAAGAAACCAATATCAGCCCGGATTTAAAGGGGGACTTGTATTCGGATTGCAAAAGTTTCGTATTACATGCAAAATGATTTGGAGCTGTATGAACATTGGTTTATTATGGCTATTTTATTAATTTTTGAAAACATATTTATAATATTATATATTGATCCAATCTTAGCATATATTTGTGTATATATTTTGCAATATATTGCTAAACTATCGCGCTGCTTAAATTTAATGATATCATTACTAATATCGTTATTTTCAAAAATTATGATATCATTTTCGAGTGTACCTTTTAGAAAGCAACCTATATCATTTTAGAATTATAAATGATATCATTCTCGGGCTTCTATATCACCGAAATGATATCGTAATGATATCATTACGATATCATTTGGTTTGTTGGGTTATTATTTTTTATTTCTATATTTTTATAGACAAATTTTTCATTATTCATTATATTATGTTAACAGCTGTCAATATATATTTAAAAAAGAAATTGTAAAGCAATTAGAAAATGAATTATATTAATAAAAAATATAATTAAATTCCAATATAAAGTTAGTTAATTATTTTATTAAGAAATAATTTGAAATATTTTTTTCTGTGATATATTCAATATTTATTAAAAAAGAAAAAAATATTCATAACGTAAATTTTATTTTAAACAATTCAGCGATACGCTAAAAACAATTTATTCATGTTTTAAAATCTCAAATTCGAAGAGATATTGAGATCTTATGTTATATTTTTAAATACATTGAATAGAAGTTATTATAAATAAAAGAGCATTATTTTAACAATATTTATTTCTATTAATCCTTTTTAAGAATTTGATTCAATCCAATTCGTTATACTATATAAAATACTTGGTAAAAAAAACGTACAAAATATCTATCAAAGCGTATGATTTATCAACTGTTAAACAGTATTAAAAATTACTATTTATATTAAATATTCAAACCCAACAAACCAAATGATATCGAAATGATATCATTACGACATCATTTAGGTGATATAGAAACCCAAAAATGATATCATTTATAATTTCTAAAAGGTACACTCGAAAACGATATCATAATTTTTTAAAATAACGATATTAGTAATGATATAGTTAAATTTAAGCAGCGCGATAATTTAGCAATAATATTTTAAATGTTTTATCAAAAATTAATAAAATAACCATAATAAAGTTCATCCTGCTCCAAATCATTTTATAAGTATGTAAACGAAACTTTTGTAATTCCCCTTTAAATCCGGGCTGATATTGTTTTCTTATCCTCTTTTATTTTTTGCGATTCCACTAAATTTAGCTGTAAAAATATAATTTCCATATTATGCATAACATACATAAAACATTCTTCTAATAAAAATATTTTCAATTTAATTTTATTTTCCTGAAAAAGTTCAATATTTTATCATATAATTTTAAAATTATGATATCATTAATGATACTGTATCGTTTCTTGGTTTGTTGGGAAGTCATACAAGTTTGACTTATATTTAATAAAGAATAGTTGCAATCAAGGCGAATTCAGATTAGGTGACAGCAACTCGTCAGCTGACTTTTATTTCCGCCATATGGAAATTTAGCAAAACGTCAAATTTTTTGCTGAAAAAACAAAATGTGTTGTGACGCTTGGAGTGAAAAATATTTAATTTGATAGAATTCGTCTGGGAAAGATTTCTGTACCCTACGAAACATTGTAATTATAATAAACAATTCACAAATTTAAATTTTTCTTAAGATAAGCCATTGTTTGTTTACTTTTTCTAAATGTCAATATTACCCGAAAACAAAATTTTGACAGTGAAACAAATTTTTGCCCGAGAACAAATATATGTTGTTCTTGCCTTGTTGTATTTGTTGTATTTGTAACGAAGCGGTCACCTAATCTGAATTCGCCTTGGTTGCAATATAGGATGAAAAGTTAATTCCTAAAAAAGACATTCGAACGGACGTAATAATATTATATCATTTTATAATGATAGCTAATAAATGAAATATTACTTAGTATTGTAGCCTCGAATTCCCCACAAATTTTTATGATGGTGACTTAATTGATTTAAAAGATTTTAGTAAAAATGTTCTGATAAATAATAAAAGTGTACATTATATTAAAACGTACCTAACCTTATGAAAGAGTAGAAAATTTACAACAACTTGCCAAATTTCAACTTCATACGATGATTGGAACAGGGTGCTATTCAGCCATTTATATTGATGATACCAGAACAAATCTTCAAAAATTTGATCTCACCACAATTAATGAGATACATATACATCAATATTCGGAATTTAAAAAAAAAAAAAAAAAACTAATGAAAACGAGAAAAGGCCATTTTATTAACCATTTTTTATTTTTGTATTTCTATGTATTATTCCTTACGTCCGTATATGCATGTCCATCTCAGGGACAAATTTATGTTAACGTTTTCTTATCTGCAGATAAAATTTCGAAAATTATCAGAAATTTATTTCAAATATACTAAAATTGTGTAAAATTTTAAATTTTCCTAAAAAATATTTATGATTTGATCATAGTCTAGTAATTTGATCAAATAAATTGATCTTACAATAAATAAATTGCAAAATTAATCCCCCAAAAAAATAAAAAAAGTATAATTTACAATTAGCAATTGCTGAAGAAGAGATTCAAAAGTAATTAATTTAGCCCAATTTAAAAGAAAATAATTGTGAAATAAAATATTTCACAATTATATTCTTTTGGAACTACTGATATTTTACTAAATCAATACTAATTTTCTTTAATTTAATTTTAAACAATTTTTCAAATTTACTTTCATTTTTTTAATTAAAAAATATAAAAACTACCAATTTTAAGTGAACCAAAGAAATCTATTACCACCAACAGTAGCAGGTTCGTTTTGCTGGTTGGCTGGCTGAATGAATGACTGACTAAATCTAGTTACTAGTTTTAAAGTTGTATTTTAAAGTAGAGCAAAAACTATGTTTCGTATGTAGCATATAATTGTTGTTATTTAGCCTGCAAAGCAAGCTAGTTTTTGACTATAGCGAATATGAAAAAAATAACAATTATTTTGAGAAAAATTTGAAAGAGTAGTTGATTTTATTAAGCATTAATGTGGCGCCTGGTAAATTGCCAAGAACATGGTAGAGGCGAAAAAAGGCTTAAGGTTTTTTTTTTTTTTTTTTTTTGTTTCTTCTGCCGAAGAAATGCAAGTGCAGAAATTTTAATAAATACAAAAGATATAGTTTCAATTGTATGTATGAAATCGCATCACATCGCACTTTCGTTCGCACGAAATGATGATGATGATCAACATGATGTTGATGATACTCATCAAAAAGTAACAGCAGCAGTAGTAGAGCAGCAAGCTGCAGTAGCAGCATTAGTGGAAACATCATCATCAGCGATTTCACCGATTCGTTCGAGTGTAAATAAATGAAACACAACTACAAATCACAGCAGAAACTTAAATAAAAAAGACAGACAGACATACACATTTATAAAGAGTAAAAAAAAGTAACAGAAAATTTAAAGACGAAAATTTTAATAGCCAACTATTTACAACATTATGATGTTAATAATGATGTTGATGATCATCATCTATGTTTTTTTTATTTTTTTGTTTTATGTGTGAGTGTGTTTTTTTTTACCAAATGCATCATCACTTTCGAAAAACATTCGCTTTAAAATTTAGCAGATAAAATACACATTCAGCAGGTCTATGTATGTATATATGTATGTGAAATAGGCATATAAAATTTTACTTTTCTTCACTTCAATTGTTTTTGGGTTCGTTTTTTTTTTTTTTTTTTCGAATAGAAACCAAATAATGGTAATATTGGTTTTAAATTTAACAAAATTTTCTCATTTTGATTTGTGTTCCAAATTTTTTTTATTACTGAGTTTTTATTTCCAATTTAGTTTATTATTTTGATTTTTATAAATTTTTTAAAATATAATTTTCTTCCTTGTCTTCTTTTCCTTACCTGTGCTGGGTTTTTATTCCGTTATTATTTGAATTAAATAATCCGTTAAATATTTGAATTGGTTTAAAAATCCGTTACGTTGATAATGGCACGTTAATTTTATTTCTTGCAAAAAAACACTTGTGTTTTCTTTTATTTTTTTGGTATCAAAGTTGTATTAATTATTATTATTATTTTTTTTTCTAAATATTTAAATGTTATTTAAAAATGTATTCACTGTTTTCTTATTTTCTTATAGTAAGTATTATTTTGTGATAATTATTTTATTTTTATCTTTTTTGTTAATTTGAATAATTTATTTTAAATATGTTTGCTTTATATTAAATTATTTTAAATAATCCACTTCACTTTTATTTTAAACGGTATTTCTTTCTAATTTTGTTGTTCGTTTTCCAAAACACCAAAAAAATTACCGTTAAAATTTAACAAAAATATTTTTGTTTGTTTAAGATCCGCTTTTGAACAGGATTAGTTTTAATTGTTTTAACGTTTTGTTTCTTTTATTTTTCTTTGATATTAGTTTATATAGTCTATGCGCTTAAAGCAGCACCTCTCTTCGGACGAACAGTTAACTTGGAAATGCGGCTTTGCCGTTTTGATATCATGATTTTTATATCGCGTGAAAGTTGTGACCTCTTTCTCTGCTCAACGTTATCAAAAAACCTACAACTTACTTTCATGCTCTTTGTTTGAGTGTACTTCTCTCTTGTAAAATACGCTTTAATGGTGAAGCAAACTTTACATAGTCGTGTAGCCAGATGGATGGAATTAAATATGGATTCCTAGATTATTTTAGTATATTTTTTTTCAGGAATAGTGAAACAGATTACTGTGGAATAATATGGATAGTTTAGACTACATTCCAGTCTATAGTTTATATTAAAGTCTTACAGTTGTTTTGACTATTATCAAATGTGTAAGACTTTATTCCAGTATGGGTCCAGTCTATAGTATACGCTAGTCTACTCTATAGTTTACACCAACGGTTCTTAAATGGGGGTCCGTAAGGAAATTCGAGTGGGGTCAGGAAGAGTTCCTGAAAAATATTCTTGAATACACAATTTTTTAATGTAAATATTATTTAGAAGTTTAAATGAAAATTCCAATAAAAGCATGAAACATCTTTACAAAATATACCCAAATTAAAGACAAGCGTGAAGTCTTTTTTCTTTAATGAGTTCTTTTAAGAAACTACTAATGAAGGAATCTTTGATTGAAAATATTATGCCTGATAATGACAACAATGATCAAACGAAGAAAGTAATGCTGTCAATGACACAGTATAAAGAAAACTTTACGATATGGCAGAGAAAACAATTAATGTAAAAGATAAATATGTAGTTCACTTAAATTTAATGAAACTATAGTTTTTTCACATGAAATTCTACTTTTATTTTATTAAAATATATTATGCCAAGAACTTTTTATAAAATCGTTTTGAGTACACAAAACTTTTATACTTTTGATAAGTTTCCCGGGTATATAATTTGCTTAAGCCCTTTTATAATTTAAAGACGGAAAGTCTTTTTAGTGTTAATATTAATAAAGTATCAGGTTTATTTCAAAAATAGTTGAAATGTAACTCATGCGTTAAAATTAGTTTTGAATCAACAAATTTAAAGGCATTTTAAATAGTTGGAATATAGCAAAGTTTATCTGTTTGTTGGCTTTGAAGCCCAAAAACTATTAAAAAAATTGTCTGCAACATACATTTTTATGTAAAAATATCTTTTTCTACTCTTTTGTCCCTCAAAATAGAGATTCGATCTTTCGTGGACGCAGAGAATAATTTTAGATTTGTTATACGAAAAGTCTCTTAATATTCAAGCAAAAGAATGTCGCAATTATTAATATTATTTTTTAAATTACTTTATCTTTACACAACATTTTTTTCTGATTTTTAAATTAGTCAAAGCAGTAATGGGTCGCGAAGCGATGTCTTGTGAGAACCCCTGGTTTGCACTATAGACTAGTCTATAGTTTACACTATAGTGTAGTCTATAGGTTACACTATAGTCTAGTATATAGTTTACACTATAGTCTAGTCTATAGTTTACACCATAGTTTAGTCTATAGTCTAATTTATAGTTTAGAATATAGTCTAGTCAGAAGTTTACACTATAGTCTACTCTATAATTTACACTATAGTCTGCTCTATAGTTTACACTATAGTCTGCTCTATAGCTTACACTATAGTCTAGTCTATAGTTTACATCATAGTTTAGTCTATAGTCTAGTTTATAGCTTAGAATATAGTCTAGTCTACAGTTTACACTCTATAGTCTGCTCTATAGCTTACACTATAGTCTAGTCTATAGTTTACATCATAGTTTAGTCTTTAGTCTAGTTTATAGCTTAGAATATAGTCTAGTCTACAGTTTACACTATGGTGTAGTCTATAGATTACACTATAGTTTACTCTGTAGCTTACACTATATTCTAGTATATAGTTTACACTATAGCCTAGTCTACAGTCTTCACCATACTTTTGTCTATAGTCTAGTTTACAGATTAGAATATAGTCTAGTATATAGTTTACACTATAGTGTAATCTATAGATTACACTATAGTCTACTCTGAAGCTTGCACTAAAGTTTAGTATATAGCTTACACCATAGTTTAATCTATAGTTTACACCATAGTTTAGTCTATAGTCTAGTTTATAGCTTAGAATATAGTCTAGTATATAGTTTACACTATAATCTAGTCTATAGTTAACACTACAGTCCAGTTTATAGCTTAAAATATAGTCTAGTCTATAGTTTACACTATGGTGTAGTCTATAGATTACACTATAGATTACTCTGTAGCTTACACTATAGCCTAGTTTATAGTTTTCACCATAGATTAGTCTATAGTCTAGTTTATAGCTTAGAATATAGCCTAGTATACAGTTTACACTTTAGTCTAGTATATAGTTTACACTACAATCTAGTCTATAGTTTACACTACAGTCTAGTCTATAGTTTACACTACAGGCTAGTCCATAGTGTACACTAACTTTTAGTCCACAATTTATACTTTGTCAGTCTATACTTTACACTATAGTCTAGGCTATACATTAGAATGTTCTCTTTAATCCATATACAAAGATTCTTCCTTTGAAAATCTTTTCCCCACTAACTGGCAGCACTATAGCCTCATCTTTCATAAGCACAATCATTTAGTAAAGTTGTAAGTTTTCTCAAAAAATCTCTTTTACATAAAACTCATAAAGATCTTCTTCATAAACATAATTCTCTTTTAATTTAAAGAGAGTTTTAGTTTAAACAATAGCAACAGAAATACGCTAAAATACGTTTATATTACCATATTAATAAGAAGAAAAGAAGAAAAAAAGCAAAATATATTACAACTGGTACCGTACAGGTTTCCTCATTGATAGTAAGAGTGAGTTTTAGTCGTTGTCTATTTTTTTTTATTTTTTATTGTTTAGCTTCTGCTGCTGCTACAAGTGTCATCTGTTTAAAGCTCATCCATTCATTTTTAAAAGGTACCTGTTTCTATTTGAAAAACTAACATTCAAAACTAATAATGGAAAAAAAAAAGATCATGATAATGATGAAGATGATGGTTGATGTTAGATGATGATGTTTAGCATGTTGTTCATGTTTTAGTTTATTATTATTATTTCTTGTAATTTTTTGCTTAACTTTTATTGTTGTTTTGTTGTTAAGGAATTTTCTTTTTAAATGCTTTAATATTGTTAGTGGGTTTGGGGTTTGTTCAATGGTTTCTTAGTTGTCGTCTAAGATGTTGTTGTAGTTATTTTTATTCGTTTCATTGTTTTGTACTTCACGTACATTTTGACGTAAATCACGAACCTTTACTTAAAAAAAAAAATATATATATATAAAAGAAAAGAAATAATTTTTAGTTAAATTTGTTTTTGATGTTGTTGTAGTTATTTATTTGTTGATTTGATGTGTCAAGGTAACTCGTGACGTGCGTAATTTTTTTGAATGATATTTATGTTTGTTTATTTTTGTCTTCCTCTTTTTTTATTTTCCTTAATTTATGTCAATTTTACATTTATTTACAATTAGTCACCTATTTTATGGGATTTTATACAATTTAATATCATTTGATTTGAAATTATGTGTGAATGTTTTAATTGGTATTAATGGCAAACAAAAGACTTAGGAAACAAACTCGATGCGGTTTTCCGTTTATTTATTATTTTGTTTTTTAGGTCACAAGGTTGTTTGTTGTTGGCATGACAAAATAATGCGTTTAAAATAAATTTAATAAAAATAATGTCATACAATGAATTGGTGTTAAAAAGAATTTGGATAATTTGTCAACCTTCTTTTGAATAATTAAATTAGTTAATTAATTTTATTGTTTAAAATTGCAAAATTTGGAAAATTAATTATGACAAAAAGTTTTTTAGAAAATCTTGAGCTACAATTTCTTATTTGCAAAGTTTTCTAATAATTATTAAGTACTTGACATTGATTTTATAAAAACAGAAAGGAAAATTCCCTCATCATTTAGAATTCAAAATTCGTTTTATAACAACATGCAGTAAAATGTGCCTAAACGAAAATTTGTCGAAGTCCGGAGAACATAATACCAAACAATATATTTTGTTATTGTTCATTATAATATTATTTATATGATGGTCATGTTATGTCCGTCCTCATATCTTCTTAAAAAATAAACTTTGGACCCGATAATAGATGCATTGTAGTAAAGCCAACTTATGGACCGAAATTTTTTGCAAACAAAAATTAATATTTTTTCATAAGCAGCTTAAAATAACGTTTTTTTACAATCATTTCGAGATAAAAATCGAAACTTTTTTCTATTCAAAAGTAGAAGACTTCATTTTTAATCGCTACACATTGTGGCAGATTAAAAATTTTCCGAAAATAAATGTGGAATTTCCTATCTGCTGTTTAGATTTACATTGTATAATCGTATATAGTATATTCTAATGAAATATTAAACTTTAAATATTTTTTGAAGGAAGTGGGTTCCACATTTAATATTTAAAACATGTTAGGGATTCTGCAAAATTATTAAATTTTTTATCTTTGTTACCATTTTAACTACCTTTAAATTTACAATAAACACTATGTGACAATTTCCCAAAAAAAATTACATAGGACACAGGACAAAATTTTTTCTCAAAAGGACTTCGAAAAATACGTGACTTATAAAATATTTACCAAAATTATATCAACCCAATATGGATATCAAGCTATAAGTCAGCAATATAATACAAATTTTTATTTAAATATTGCAGAACAAAATGTTAAAAAAAAATCCTTTATATAAAGTGTGCAATTAAGTAATAAATATAATATTACGGGATTAAAATTTCAAAAAGATATTTTCTTGAATTTTTGTAGCTGAACATTTAAATAAAAAATTATTATATAGCAGGGACCCGTAGCTTTCATTTGACACCCATATTTGGTTATATAATCTTTGTAAATATTTTATAATATTAATATATATAATAATAACCCGCTTTCGATAATTTGAAATCCTTTAAAATGGAAATTTGAGTTTTATCCATATAACGATTTATACATATATGAGAATGATTTTTGCTGATAAGGAGTGCGATCAAAAAATCTTAACATATATAAAATTCAATAATTTGGAAACGGTTGATCTTAGAGTTTTGATTGTTTTTTATTTAATTGATATTATACTACAGATCATAGAAAATAAAACTTTTATACTTCTAACCAGTACTTATGAACTCGTATACCTTTTTTGGTAACTCTTCCATTAGAGATTTGATAATAGTTTCAGTCACTTTTTTGGAACAGTCTGCCCATCTACTTTTAAAATCTTCGATATTTTGGGACACCTCATTTGTCCTCTTTGATTTTCTTTTCACAAAAGCCCAATATCTCTTCACTGGTTTTAGCTCCGGTTAATTTAGAGGATTGGCAAAAACTATGTCATTGTTGGTACCACTCCAGAGCTTTCTTATCATAGTGACATGATGCCAAATCGGGACAAAAATATGTAGACACATTGTGCTCTCGTATGAAAGGAAGAAATTTTTTTTGCAAACAATCTTTGATGTATTTTTCGGTATTTGTAGAGCCCACTGTAACAAATGACTTGTTTCTTTTGCCGCAACTGCATAAATCTTGCCTAACCAGCAATTCTTAATGAAATTTCGTCAGCTTTTCGGTCCTAAACTTATCTTCAACATATCCTCGAGCATCAGCAACATTAAAATTTAGACCCGGAAGCTACGAAAAATCTGCCAGTACATATGTTTCGTCATTCTTTATACGACATGAGTATTTTTGTATGAAATTTGATTTTAATTTACGTGCCCTATTCTTGGCTTCTAAATTTTTTGCAGCTTTCAAGTCTGGAACATTATATGTTTTCAACTCCGTATTAGCTTTAACTTTTCACACCAAATAGTCAGAGCACTGAGCTAACCTAGCTACTTTTCTACCAGATGTGTTTGGAGTTCTTTTCAATATGCTTTCATTTTTTTTTTTTTTTGCCTTCTCAATATCATGTAGACCTTTTTTCTTCCCGAACCATGTTTCCTGTCAAGGCACGTTGAGGTAAAATATGTCAAAAGTGCCGCTTGAATTTTAAAATTTTGTTGAGTACCGAATAAAAATAGACAAAATTATGTATCAATATCAATTAAAATCTTTAAGCTAGGTTGTGCTGTTTTCTTATAAGAAGCTCTCAAAGTTAAGATTTTTTTTACATTTTTGAAAAATATTAAAAAATATAATTTTCATTAGTTTCCAGTGCATTTATTATAAATAAAAAGTCTTTTAAGGTAAACATTTTAAATGAAACCATCAACTTAACATATTTAAGTGTACTCATCTTTAAGTATTTGTAAATTATATTTTGTCGTAATATTTTTGTTATTTTTTGGAAAATTGTCCTAAAATACACTAATTTTCAATTTTCATGGAATGTAACTTAAAATTCTACAGGATGTTTGTTCTGATAATTTTCTGAAAGATATTATGAAAAAAATTGTGCACATATATAGCCCGATTTGAGAAAATGTATATATATATATATATATATATATATATATATATATATATATATATATATATATATATATATATATATATATATATATATATATATATATATATATGTGTGTGTGTCAAAAAAAACTCCAATAGATTTCATGCAAAAAACAACTTAAGTGCAGACATTTTCTTTGCTTTATCAAACACTAAACAGTGGAAAAGAATCGAAATAAATCTGGTAGGATTTGCATGAAAATTTAAATAAGCATATCAGAGGACAGTAGCATTTTGAGTTTCGAAGCAATATAAACATCGGGAGCGGAACTATGGGGGTTCAAAATAGAGTACTAGTGTCATGGAAAATCTTTAACCTCTAGCGAATTTTTGTTCCTTACCCGATTTCCAAGATTTTTATATAACCCTAAAGTCTTTAATAAATGCTTTGGAATATATTACTAATCTTATATATTTTTCAAGTTATATACATTTGAAATTTAAAAAATTTTAATTTTACAAGATCTTGGCTAAGATTTTTCCATATGTAGCCAAATATTTTTAACCGATTTTATTATATTTTATGTAGTTGGTAAAAAAACAAAATTATCTATCGAACAAAGAAAATCTTGAGTCGTTATCTTTATCGAGTTAAAAGTTAAACAATTTTGAATTGGAAAGTTTACAAAAATTAACAAACATACGGACAGATGGACGGACATTAGAATTCTTTCAAAAAAATCTTAAAATTCGAAAAATGTCTTTTTCCACTTCTCGGTTAATATAAAAACCAAATGAAAGTAATAAAATTTTGATATCACCTTTCCCTGAATTAAGTGGCATTTTCGACGATGCCGTCCGACGGACATTGCCATGCTGTCAAAAAAATTTTAGAATTCTAAAAATGCATTTTTTTACTTACTTATAAATAGAAAAATTAAATGTGATCATTGAAGTTTTGATATCACCTTTTCCTGAATTATGCATAATTTTCGACCCATTTAACTCTAATGTATAGACGGACGGACAGACTTTACCGTTCTTCCAAAAATAAATCTTAAAATTAAAAAAATTGAATTCTTTAACTAATAATCAATAAAAAAAAAATAAAACGTAATCATTAAAATATTGATATCACCTTTCCCTGAATTATGCGCCATTTTCGACCCCTTTTAGCCCAATGTGCCATGGTCGAATTCTCCCGATACTGTTTAATAACCTAGGAAGCAGTTTGACCGCAGACAGTTAATACTTTGGCCAATTATTTGTAGGACCAACTTGGATTTTTCTGAAATTTTTTAATAATTTATAACACGTACATCTTTTTTGTCACTCATTTTGATCAAACTCACAACAAATCATTATAGTTATCATAAAAAATAATAACTGACATTTTTTTCAAAGATAATTTGATAAATAGATAAAAAAAAATTGAAATATTGCTTCGGAAAAATGTTAAGAGGCAAAACGTGTGTTAAGATTTTTTCGATCGCACTCCTTATATACGTAAAAGTAAATAGTAAAAGGTAACATTTTCAAAATATAATATATAGTTTTTTTCATTTGATCCACCCTAGTTTACATGGCACAGTGGGGCCAAAAGCAAAATAAATGGTAATAAGTCTGGATCTTTGAAACCACTGAACCGATTTAGATGAAACTTGGAATACGATAGAGGAGGAGTTACGCTTTCAGAATATTGTTGGCTAGTGTGTGTATCTGGACGCCGCTACAGTGGGCCAAAGTTGACCACATCGAGGGTGAAAAACATATTTATATTTTATAAATATAAACCGATTTTAAATATTTTTACATTAGTGAATTCTCAAATATGTATTGCAAAATTATTTAAAATAATAAATATTTTAATAGGCATGTGACCGACCATCGTATAAAATTTTAACAGTAAATTCAAAATTTGCTAGATCATGACATGATTCTGGAATTTAGAAAACTTTGGAAGGGTCTGTTTAATCCCCCCTTCCAAACTTAACACTGTATGCTTCTCTATTCCAAAAATTTTCGATTCTGCCCCACTGTGCAATGGTGCATTTTCAGAAGTTTTCTAAATTCCAGAATCATGTCATGATCTAGCAAATTTTGAATTTACTGTTAAAATTTTATACGATGGTCGGTCACATGCCTATTAAAATATTTATTATTTTAAATAATTTTGCAATACACATTTGTATATTCTTACTGCTTCCACATTATCTAAATGAATGAGATTTATTTTTCAGACTAAAAAAAAAAAGCTAAAATTTGATTTTATATGTAAAAAATAAAATTTAAATTAACAAAAAATTCCCGATATTTTTTTAAAATATATTTTCCGAGAATTTTTTCCAAATAGGAACCCTTACAAAAACCCAAAATAGTTATTACTTAGTTTCTATTGGTTTAAAAAATCTGGTTTTGAAGTTATTTAAAAATTGCACCATAATTATTTTTTTATATTTAAAATTAATATTATATATAACAAAATCAAAGCAACGCCGTAATATTTGCTAACTATGATAAATTTCAAAATTCCCAATCATTTTAATCTATTACAATTTTAAAGGCGTTAGAAGGAAAATTCCAACTATGGACTTTAAAATGTCTATGTTTGTGTGTTAGTTTATGGTTTGTGTGATTGCAATGAAAAAGTGCGGGTCGCATAGAAATCGTAAGCAATTTTCTAATAAAAATCACGTAAATTTACGAAATATATAAAGAAAATCATAATAAAAAAACATGCTTATTGTGCTAAATTATCTCGTATGGTTTAAAAATTAAATTTCTCATTTTTGGCCTTGACTTTTTTGCGATTTTGCTCTATAACTTTTAAAATAAAATTCCTAAAATTTTTTTAAAAATATATTGAAATTCTCTATGATTTTCTAAATTTTGGTAATAAAAAATTTTGCTTGTTATCTCAATTCTAAAACAAGAAAAAATTTTCAAAGTCAAAATTTCAAAACAGTTCTCAAAAATTGCAATTTTTTGCCAAAAAAGTAACTTTATATATTTAACTTTTTAAAAAATTTAGTTAAAAAAGTTTAATATTTTTTTTTTTCATTTCCTGAAAGACGGGACCTCAAAAAACATGCAAGTGTAATTTTGAAAAGTTCTGAACATTCACCCTACATCCAGCAGTGGTCAAAAATGATCAATTTTGGATGAGAAGTTGAACATTTTAAGTCTGTAAAAAAAATTTATTGTTGATTTCGGTACTTTTGTGAATTAAACTATATAGCTTAATATGTTCTTAAAGGGTTTGCAAAAAATGATGAAATGATGAAAATAACCATATTTTCAATAATAAAAATTTCGACCTTTAAAAATATATAACAAAATTATATATATTTTTCCGATTTCCACATTTATCAATTCTACATTAAATATTTTATATCATGTGAAAAAGTTATGTTTATAACTATAATCATTATTCAATCTCAAATTTTTGAAATATGTCCATGTAAGCATAATTTGCATTTGTTCGTTTTGTTTCAAGAAAAGTGTGTTAAAAATAAAAAAAAAAGTGGTTTCAAAGTTCCAGACTTTTTACCATTTATTCTGCTTTTGGCCTCACTGTGCATGGATAGACAAAAGTTCGGTCGGACATCATTAAATTGACTCAGAAACCATTTATGAATCGATTGGGTCAGAAAATTTGTTCTGTGTTTTACAAACACCAGCACAATCATGTAACACCCCGAACAGCTATGGTGCTGTAGATAATAGAAAAAAGTGTAAGAAAAAAAAAAAAAACATTTTAAAAACATTTTTTTTTTTTACATTTTTCAAGGGCTTTAAATTATTCAAATTATTAATTTCCATTAAACTAAACTTCATTAGTATCAATTTCAGACAATTTGAAGAATTTTGGCATCGATTTGTTACGTCATATTTTTGCATAATTTCGAGGTGATAGCATATTTCTTCATATTTTGGGTTTAGCTTATAATTAGTAAATTAATCTTCAATTTACAAAAATATGAAAATTTAAATCTGAAATCACAAAAAGGGTAATAATTTCTAAATAAAGCAACTTATTATAAATTAAGTCAAACTAATTAAAAATATACATTCATAAAATAAAGACAAATCATTTAATATTTCCTATTTATGCAAATTTTCCTGATGTCACAAATTTATATTAAATCGATCAATCAATCAAAATTATAATTAAATTAACAATTTTAAACAAAAACTTTCTTCCCCAAAATCTTCCTTTCAGAGATGGCGCAACAATTGTTTTATGGCAGTTTTAACAAAACAACTTTGTTGCTTAAGTCTTTTGTTTTCCACATACAACAACAAAAAGAATTTAAACAGTTCATAATCATTAATTCCACCTGCTTATTATTTTTTTTTTTTTTTGCATAGCAAAAACCAGAAAAACAAATTAAAACAATTAACAATTTGCAAAAGTTAAAAGCGAAAGCTCATTCATTTGTATTGTTATTTTAATTTAAAAATAAAATGTTTGCCATCATTAACACTCAATGCCCTTATTTAATTTACTTAAATTAGCATTATTGTTAACAATAACAACAGTGCACAGTGTAAACGCACATAATTTATTGACACCAATTATACATTGTTTTTATTATTATTATTATTTTTATTATAAAATTTGTTGTTGGGTGCTGGTGATGAATCGCATTCATTTAAATATTAATAAGACTTTGTGATGACTATTTTTTTTTTATTATTTCTATTTTATGCCACATTTTTATACAGTTTGTTTCTTTATTACACAATATTTCTTTTTAACCATATTGTACGTGTTGATAACCAAATGTGCTTTTTGGCTAAAATATAATTTTGTAGAGTAATAATAATAATACGATTATGCTCACGTATACACTCATACCTACATACATATATATGTCAACATATACCTATACTTAAACAGTATCTATGTAAAGTATTTCAACAAAAACTTTTAGGGAATATTCCTCCCTTTAAAACACATTAGGTTGTAACCACAACAAATCATAATTTAATATTAAAATATGATATGTTTATACCAACACTAAAGTTGCCTGGATCTTCCCTTTTTTACAGTAAACTATTTACCACACTAGCATAAACACACTTAAATTTTAATTTAAAGCCTAAAAAATATTTACGTTTTGTCTTCACACTTTCTTAATCTACTGTTAATATGTATACAAAAGTATGTAAGTTTTGTGGTAACTATAAACCGTTAAAATTACGTTGTCACTTTTAGTTTCAGTTGAATTTTATATATTTTTGTTTTTTCTTTAATTTTTTGACAGTCTGACTGTCTTATGATGTAATTTTTTGTAAAAAAAAAAAAAAAAAAAAAAAAAAAAAAAAAAAACTATAAAAAAAGTTTTATTTTGTGACGCAGATGACTGATTGTGAGTAATTCCATCATCATGCAATCGAAACAATAAGGAAATTAAATGTGACTACAATTTGTTGTTTTCAAGAAAGCCCAAAAACTAAAAATAATAAAATTATAGTTTATAGCTAATATGGTGCAATTATTTAAAACTTTATACAATATGGGTAGCTAGCGATATTAAGTGTTTGTAAATTGAAAAACTAAATAAACTAAATGAAAATAATAATAAAAAATTAGAGTAAAATAATATTTGCATGTTATCCGGTACCGGATGTTTAAATACTCTTAAGATTAAAACACAAACAAAAAAAGAAAAGAAATCTTAAAATTAGTACAATATTATGACTTAAGTAAGTAATTAAATACTTTAATGGTCTTTATTCACACGGGTGATATGAGTATATTTACAAATACTTTATATGTTAATATGTCTATGTACCCATAGTACATAATTTTTTTAAAAATAACTTACGATGTCATTATGATTTCTTTTCGTTTTCATTACAATTGTAATGAAATGCATTTAATAAAAACATATCACACATCACTTATTGAATATTAATTGAAATTAAGTTAAAAAAAAATATATATTCTTGATTTTTTTTTTTTACACCAAAAAAAAAAAAAAACAGAGTAAAAGAAACACCGTTAAGGGGCCAATTGTGGACCGATACTTGTATTAAGTATAAAATAAAACATACTTATACAGAATATTACATCGATAGTAACGTTCACATGGGTGATTCTCGAAATTGGGTCTTATATGGGAGCTAGGGTAAATTATGGACCGATCTTCATAAAACTTTTCACTGTCATTTATGCTTATAAACAATTCATTTGTGTCGAATATTAAGTTGATACTAATATTTTTGTGGGATTTATGCACGTTAAAATGATTTTCGGAAGTAGGGTTCATATGGGAGCTATGGTCAATTATGAACCAATCTTCACGAAATTTGTCATACGGATTAATACTAATATAAAACTTATTTCTGCCAAATTTAATAAAAATATTCCTAATTTTAGGGCATCTATGGGTGTCAAGACTCTATTTCGAGAGGACATTTGTATGGGGGCTAAGTGAAATAATGAACCAAATTCAATAGGCTTCGTCCTTGTATTAAAAAAGTCATATATACCAAATTTTATCAAATTATCTTGAAAATTGCGACCTGTACTTTGAGACCAGGCGACCACACGGACGGACGCACATCGTTAAATCGATTCAGAAAATTATTCTGAGTCATACGGTCATGATTCTGAGTCTAACACCTATGGTGGTGTAGGGTATAAAAAGAAAAATTTTACACTATTATTTAACAGATTAAAAAATAATTATTGACTATTTTTTGTCACAACTTTAAACGAGAAAGAAAGATATAGTCTGTCAAAACCGACCATATGATACTCTACACCATTGTATAAGTACATCAAAACTATTTCACTTGTGACCGGTTTTTTTTTACACTTTTACTAAGTGTAAAATATACGATACATAATATTACATTTATACTAACATTTATACGATTTCACGTTAAAGTGATTTTAGGAAAAGGGGTTTTATGGGAGCTATGGTCAATTGTGGGCCGATTACAATTAATTTCAATAGGCTTTGTTCTTGTATCATAAAAGTCCCACGTGGCAAATTTCATTGAAATATCTTCAAAATTGACCTGTACTTTGTGCGCAAGGTTTACATAGACCAGCCTGCCGTCCAGCCAGCCAGACGGACAGACGGACATCGTTAAATCAATTTAAAAAATGATTCTGAGTCAAGTTGTATACTTTAAGGTGGATGTTGGATAACTTTTTCTATGCATTACAAACATCAGCACAAACGCATAATACCCCAACCACCTACATTGGTGTAGGGTATAAAAAGTTAAATTGCAAAAGATCTTAATGTTAACGTAATTTATTTTGCTAAATTGAAATAAAACGAGGAAAGTATAGTCGGTCAAGACCGACCATATAATACCCTACACCATACCAATAAACATAATTTAGTTTTTACTTATATAAACCATATTTGTGTTAAAAATTAACGTTTCTGTAGGATTAAGTGATTTTCGGGGAGGGAGCTTTGGTCAATAATGGACCGATCTTCATGAAATTTGGCAAATGGTTTTGTGCTTATATAAAACTTATTTATGCTAAATTTCATTAAAATATGTATTCCCATTTTTAAGGCATCTATAAGTGTTAAAACTCTATTCCGGGAGGACCTTTGTTTTGGGGGCGAGGTGAAATAATGGACCGATCATGACCAATTTCAATAGCGTTCGTCGTTTTGCCAAAATAAACATATGTGCCTCAGAAAGTGATTCTGAGTCGATTGGTTTGTTTTAAGGTGGGTGTTGGGATATTTTTTCTGTACGTTACAAACATCAGCACAAACGCATAATACCCCAACCACCATTTCAATTCCGATACAAGATATAAAAACAGCTACAGATTGGTATATAGTTTCACCGATTTTCTTTTTATGAAAATTAATTTTTCGCTTAACTAAAGCAATATAGTTGTACTTATTATAAATTTACAAAATTCTAATGTAAAATACGCAAAATTTTAGATCGATTAAAAAATGTTATACAATTTTTGTAAATTAATATTTTTTCGCGCCACTATGATTTTAGAACGTTTTTTGATTACGCGATAATTTAGATTAATTGAAATTACGCTGTGAGTGTGCCTCGTTAAAAAGGCACTACTTGAGCCATTCACGTTTTTGTGTCCCCAAGTTTGGTCACTTCCAGTAGCATTTCCATTGATGGCACATTAACGAGATATATCTCAAACTATGCATGATTACAAAGGCAATAAACCTCTATCCTATATTCTGTGATACACGAATCGGCTCAAATTTTCTCATTAAAAAACTGAAAAAAATTTTGGTCTCACAACTTGTCCACAATGTATTTCAACACTGGTCAAGGATATACTGATTTCTGCAAGTGTTCGTGGTTTACATTAGAAGAATCGCAAGCATATATTAAAATCCACGAGTATAGCAATCAAAAGAATGAAAAATAAACTTATTATTTTTTAACTTTGAGTGCTTGTCAGTACCACATGGAACCGTTTCAGGTCTTTTTTTGTTTTATGTTACACCACCAATTGTTGTTAAAATAATTACATCAAAAATAAAAAAATATTTAAGGTTGAAGGTCGACTTCATAAAGGTCTATTTTTATAATATTAGGAAAAGTATTTTAGCCGGAAATCCGTGTTTCTCAGTTAAGGATATATGGAAGTTAGGGGTGTTCTTGTTCCGATTCAAATAAAAATTGGAAGACTTACAAATAATCTATATTTAATAGCAATTAAACTGGTGGAATTCTGACCAATATTCTAACAATAAATCCGCTTTTTTTTACTTTAGGATATATTGGAGGTAGGCGTGTCCTTGCTCCTATTAAAAAATAAATTTACAGACTTAAGCCCAAAAACAATAGCGCGTAGTCAGCAACAGTATCAGCAAAAATTATCAGCTGATCACTGTCAGCACAACATGTTGCTGCCGTTATAATTACAATTCAGCGTAGGCAGCCACAATTTACAACCACCATCTAGCTTTGTTCTACTTGTGTATTTTAGCCTCTCATTTATTTGCTCACTCTCTTTGTCTCGCTCTCAATCTGAATGCAGCACAGTGAATTTAGAAACAGCGCTAAATGAAACAGCACTGCAAACTGCTGCTGACCAAATGTAATCAACACCATAACAAACAGTGCATTCTAAATGATCAGCTGATTATGGCAGCACACACTGCTGCTGACTACGCGCTATTGTAATTTGGGCTTTATAAACAATAATTTTAATGGCTGGCGTTTCCTTGCACCGAATTTTTTCAAAACTTCATATATTTCATTTTAAACCTAAAGTAGTTTGCACCAAGTTTAAATTTTTTATGACAACTTCTATTTGTTTTCAATCGTTGTATGGAAATAAAGCAATGTAGGCCCTATAAATGCACATCGAAAAATTCAAAATTCAACAAAACAACTTTAAAAATGTTCACATCAAAATTCGACTACCCTGTTAAAGTTCTGTACAAAAAAAGAACGTATAAAATTTATCCACAACGTCTGATTATTTTATTAATTATTGAATGTCATCAACAAGTATAAATGCGCAAATAAAAAATATAGAAAAATGGGAAAAAAGTTAATTAATTATTAAATGAATCCTATGGTGAAAACATTTTGCATTCTATTAGTTTCAGGTTTTATTAGTTCAGATCTGTAACCCGTTTGTTTAAGATAATATTACCATAAATCTTATTAAGGAGTCAGTTTCAGTAAGGTTAAATGATAATGACCCATATGTCTCTTATCAATATCTTTTAGATATGAGAGGATTTTTCTAATATTCAGTTTCTAAACATTGTACTTAGAAAGACCAATATTAATGAAAAATATTTTGTTACTATTTTACTCATTAAATAATCAAGAGTATGGATTTTTCGAGAGAAAATTTGACATGCTGGAAAAAAACTGTGTACTTTACTACCCCTTTTGATGTGATAACTAATATTTACCTTATATGGGGGCTACAACTCTCCCTCGACCTATCCGTTATATTAAAAAGTTTATACGAATTTTTTATATAAAGTAAAGACCTTCATTACTTTAGATATGCGAAAATAATAATTGCTTTATATGGGAACTGCCCCTTCCCCTGCCCTATCAGTACTATTGTTATTTTAGCAATGCAATTTGATAAGAAAGTAGTGCCCACAAAATTGTATATGCCCTTAATAAGAAAGTTATTTTTTCAAAATTGTAAGACTTTTTCGGAAATAATTCTTAAGTTATGCGATAATTAAAATTTTCTTCGTGTGGGAAGCCCTACTGCCACCGCTCCCAACGAAAAATAAAACAACCCATTTAAATTCTGGGGTTCACAGGATGATACTGTGGAATAAATTTCGAATTTCGGGTTTATATGGTATCTGAAGGTTTCTAAAAGTAGATATTATCCAAAATCGTTAGAAAAAAGTGTTTATATTAATACTAACAAAATTCGAGTTTCCCATACCTCGGTTATTTATAACACAGAGTTACAAAATGAGAAAAAATGTCTGAGGCACGGAGTTTTTCAGTCAATTCGAACACACTGTATTAATAAGTACTAAGCCTCTAATCCACTTTTTTGAATTGGCAATAAATCGCGATTGTAAAATTAAGGCGGTTGCAATATATTGAAGCATATTTCGAACGACTTGTCTGATTTTGTTAAAAAAATATCAAAAAAATTATATTTTATTTTTTTTTTAATTTTTATGTAAAATAAATTTTTTTAGACGTTTTTACACATAATTAATGGTAACTCAAAAAGTGCTAGTCCGATATTATTGAAATAAACTTAGAAAAATTTATATTTACATAACCTTTAATAATTATATATTGCGTCTCAATCGGCTCAGTAGTTTCGGAGTTATAATAAAAAAATTAAACAAAAAATGTCGGTTAATAAATAAAAGTGTTATAGACTAAAAACTGGAAACACAGGGTGTCCGTTTCATACTTTTCTGCTAATATTTCTAAAACAAAAGCATGTACGACAACGAAATTTTGTATAAATAGTATGAGAGTCGATATAAACTCGAATACCGAAAATGGGCGAGGTCCGCCCACTTTATCGCGCAACTCCCATATAAGGTGAAATGTTAACGAAATTTTGTACAAGTAGTTCAAGGATCAATGTAAACTCGGAAAAAAAAAATGGGCGTGGTCACCCACCTTACCTTATAAAAAGTTGATAGTGTGTATATAGATTCGGCCAGGCTGAATATAACATTCTCGCTTGTTTTTTTAATTTTTTTTACTAACTTTATATATTTTGCCTAACAATTTTTTTTCATAACTTTGAAACTATTGATCGCATCAAAAACAATTGTACACATCATTTATAGATATTGTTAGCCGAAATTTTTGTAAATTTAGTTTAGTTTCTTTTATGTAAAATAAATTTTTTTAGACGTTTTTACACATAATTAATGGTAACTCAAAAAGTGCTAGTCCGATATTATTGAAATAAACTTAGAAAAATTTATATTTACATAACCTTTAATAATTATATATTGCGTCTCAATCGGCTCAGTAGTTTCGGAGTTATAATAAAAAAATTAAACAAAAAATGTCGGTTAATAAATAAAAGTGTTATAGACTAAAAACTGGAAACACAGGGTGTCCGTTTCATACTTTTCTGCTAATATTTCTAAAACAAAAGCATGTACGACAACGAAATTTTGTATAAATAGTATGAGAGTCGATATAAACTCGAATACCGAAAATGGGCGAGGTCCGCCCACTTTATCGCGCAACTCCCATATAAGGTGAAATGTTAACGAAATTTTGTACAAGTAGTTCAAGGATCAATGTAAACTCGGAAAAAAAAAATGGGCGTGGTCACCCACCTTACCTTATAAAAAGTTGATAGTGTGTATATAGATTCGGCCAGGCTGAATATAACATTCTCGCTTGTTTTTTTAATTTTTTTTACTAACTTTATATATTTTGCCTAACAATTTTTTTTCATAACTTTGAAACTATTGATCGCATCAAAAACAATTGTACACATCATTTATAGATATTGTTAGCCGAAATTTTTGTAAATTTAGTTTAACAAAATCGGACATGTTGTTTTTGAGTTATGACAACATAAGTGGAAAAATTTCTCAAAAAACTAAAATTTTGTGAAAATGAACGAATTCACTTAACTGCGAATAAATTCGAAAAGAATCAATAGATTATTATGATCGATATCTCATTTTGTTGCTATTACATGTGGCTTTGCGATAAAGCAATAAATCTGAACAGTTTTTTAAAACAAAAAAACTTGCTATTTTCACGTAAAAAATATATTTTTTGTTTCATTTTTTTATTATAACTCCGAAACTACTGAGCCGATTGAAACGCAATATATAAAAGGATTAAAGGTTATGTAAATATAAATTTTTTTTCTGAGTTTATTTCAATAATATCGGACTAACACTTTTTGAGTTATCATTTATTATGTGGAAAAACGTCTAAAATTTTTTTTTTTTTTTAAAACCTTACCATAGAATTTAAAAATTGGACCATATTTGGACTACTGGAACCATAATACATCAAATCTATATAGTAGTTATTCAAGCCTTTTTTTGCTGTTGACCTGTGTAATGCAACCTCCTTAATTTTACAAATCGCGATTTATTGCGAGAACAAGAGCCAATTCAAAAAAAATGGATTAGAGGCTTAGTACTTATTAATACTATGTATCCGAATGGACTGAGAAACCCCGTGCCGCAGAATCAGTGTTTCCCTGTGTAATTAAAACAATGGATGCATAAATGGATTGACAAACTAACATTCATATGCCTTCGTGGTGTAGTGAATTATGAAGGCTTTATATTAACATTTTAACAAAATTAGTATAGTAAGTTAATAAGTTTTCCCACAATTTTTAATTAATTTCTTTTATTTATAATTCCACAATTTAAAAAAAAACTGAAATAAAAGTGCAAATAATGTTATACAATTTAGAAATGGCAAAATCATAAGACCTTAAAAAATTGTGCCAAATCCATTTTTTTACGAATATGTAAATATTGATTTTATTATTTTGGTATGAAAATTTGTTTATTTCTAAATGAAATCTTAGCAATTGGATATTTTATTTATTCATTTGGTATGTATTCCTATCAGCAGCTAAAAGACAATGTACGTAAATATTTATGTGTATATGAATGTGCATATTTACTCGTACAACTAAAAAGATAAAGGAATTTTTTAATTTGCTTTCGAAGTTTATACATACATATTTTTTTTTAAATATATTTCTGTTGTTCACTGTGCCATGTACAAACAAATAAAAAAAAAAAATACAACAACAGACAGCAGCAGCTTTAGCAATGATATTTATTCACACAAACATGAATATGTTTTACGTACAAAGTACGTAAATATAGATTGTATAAACTGGACCATAATAATATCACTTTCACTTGTTTTGTTGTTGTTTCTTAAAGTTTTTATTTGTAGATTTCATTGGTTTCGATCAAGCTGACTGCTTGTTGTTTTGTTTGCCTTTTGCTTCTTCTTTTTTTAACTTTATATCTTTTTCTGCTTCTTTTTTCTGTAATTCTACCAAATACAACTGCAGGCCCTCTAAAATATTCACGGGCATACATACAAGCATATTAAATATACCAAAAATTTACACACTTGATAACTGACTGTGCTCAGTATTCATATTTTTGTATTGTTGTTGTTATTATTGTTACCATTTCTTTTAGGGTGCTGTGCTGTGCTGTGAGATGTTTATTAAAATGCTACAAAGTCTGAGTAATATTTGCATTTCACAAAATATTGAAAGATTTAGTATAATTTCTTATAGCCATCATAAAAACTATGTTCATATGTAGAGTATATTAATATTGTTATTCCATTTGTAACATATCAAAATACAAGCCAGCAATTAAGTGATAATTGTTTTGTTTTTATTAGCTATAGATTAGGGTGATCGACGCGGTTTTCCAACCGGTTTTAAAACCGGTTTTTTCAGTCAATGTGCTGTCGGTTTTTTCAAAATGTTCATTTTTCGAATGTCGAATAGACCGGTTTTTTAAACACAAAAAACCGGTTTCAAAAATAGCATTTTATTTCAGAAAACATGTACTAAATAGTGATAATGATATTTGAAAATTTAGGAATAATTTTTTAAATATTCATAAAGACTGATTTCTAATGTTTTTAAAATATAGTTTAAGTCTAAATTGGAATTTATTATGTAATATTAAACAAATAAATAATTAATAATTATCCTGTATGACCCAATTTAATTTTTTTGATAAAATATTTCCTTTATTTTTTAAAGGTGTTGTGTTAAAAAAGTTTCACCTGCAGAATCGTTTCAATTGAGACTTAATTAATATACTATCTCCATATTAAGCCATGGTTTCTGTTTATGCTAACTAAAATTTAGATGATTTTTTCTACAATTTCGAAACATAATTATCTTCTAGTCATCTAGATATATAATTTGCTTAGCATTTTTTCTCTTTCTAGAGCTTTCTGAAGCTACCAAACGACGTAGAAAATTAAAATTTGGCTTAATTATAAAATTTTTGTCCAACAAATAATAATGGAGCCATATTTTAAAATTTTAATCAGGGAGCGGATATAAGAGGATTTATGTGTCTTTTTCTAAGAATTTTTTCACTTTCCAGAGCTTTCTAAAGCTTCCAGAAGACATAGAAAATTAAAATTCAGCTTAATTATAACCCTATTCGTCCTACAAATCCTAACGGAGCCAGATTTTGAAATCTCTATCAGGGAGCGAAAATACGTGGATCTATATATATGGATTTAAATATATCTTTCCTATGCAATGTTTCCTTTCCAGAGTTTTCTGAAGCTCCCAGACGACGTAAGAAACTAAAAATCGGCATACTTATAAAACTATTCGTTCAACAAATTCTAACAGTGCCAGATGTTTCTATCAGGGACTAAAAAGTCTGTTTTGGTATTAAGAACTTTTGAGTTGCTATACTTATTGTTTGCTCTCCAAATCCTATAAAAAACTGATTCTGTATTTCGGCCAGGGAGCGCATTTACGACGACTTTTTTATTTTGAAAGGATTACGAGTTTAAAACTTTAATCAATATAATTCCAATAAATTTGAACGGCTTCAAATAATTGACTTCGATTAGGGAGAGGAAGGTGTCTAAATGTTGTTCATATTTTTTTCTTTTAATTTTCGGATTTGTTTGTCCATATTTTCATTTCTATATTATTTTTCTTGACATTGTTAGGCTTTTACGCTTGTATTTAATAAATATTATTATTTTTTTTTTTATTTTATTAGAATTATATAATACAATAAATGATATTATATAAATAAAGAAAAGAGAGTGCGAGCGACAATGGCCTTCGACTCTGTAATAAATATTAACTTAATTATAAAAATTGATTTTTTTAAAGAAATGTAGTCTTTTGATATAAATATTAACTTCTGCAAAAAACCGGTTAACCGGTTTTTTCTGAATTTCAAAAAGTGCAACCGGTTTTTTTAAAATACCAACTATTCGAACTATTCGAAAACCGGTTTCTCAAAAAAGTCGAATAATCGATCACCCTACTTAGATAGAGGAATCCAAATTTTCCGAAAATCCCGATAACTAAATAGCATAAATAAATTATATAGGTCGCTCTTTCATAATTATATTAGAAATTTTCTCTATACAATCCAAATCTTTAAAAGAAAAAGATTTCAACCAAAAAAAAAAAAAATCATAATTTTTCATAATATGAAAATGTTCATGTGCTAAAAAGAACTTGTTATTATGACTAAAATGATAAATTAGTATGTGCAACGAGAACGGTTTGTTCGATTTAAATATATAAAACATAAAAAAATTCTGACTTAAAGTTTTCCAAATTTTTTTTCCGTGCTACTAATATAGAATAGAACTCCGAAATCCGAAAAAGTTATATTAGGAAACATAAAGGTTTGATCTTCATATTTTTTGTTTATTAATTTTAATCGGACAAACACTGTGTTAAAATCATTGCATTTGGAGTTATTATTTGATGGTGAGACTTATAAATACACTTACCGCTAAAAAACCTATTCAACCTGACTTGTTGTATTTGTATTTCTAATAAAATTAAAATAAAATAAAAGTTGTAATAATGCTATAGGTATCCTAGAACGACTTTGTAACACTTGACTCCATTTATATTTCTTGGTTATGAACCGATAATCGAAATTTCTGAAACAATCGTTACCTTTAAACTATCATAACATAATACCCTTACCCAAATAATTCAAAATACCATTACTGTTACCTTTTTACCTTTTTGAATCGGTTGTTAACCTTGAAAATTCGTTATAATTTTCAAGAAAAATTATATTTTTAAAGAATTTCCATTTGCAATAAAAACGAAATATTTATTTTTTTTTAATAGCCCTGCAAAATCTTTGGTTGCCAGGTAATGAGTTAAGAAGCTAATATAATGACTTAACACGGTGATGACATAAGATGCAAATATTTAATTCATATCATTACTTAGATGTCATTACAAGAACTAATTACTTTTAAGTTGTTCAATAACTCATTGATTTTAAAGTATTACTGAAGTCATTATAAGTTAAAAGGAGAGGAACTAGTTACGTTTTAAGTAACAAATCAGTAATGAAATTTTAGGATATAAAAAGATGTTTTTTTTAATTTTAAATCTGGAAATTTTAATTTCAAAAACTTAACAATAAAGAAAAATTTAATATTTTAAAAACTATTTAAGATCAAAAATTAATTCATAAGCTAATTTTGTCTCGTCACATATTTATTTCTTTAAATATAGTTTTAAATACATATATTAATTGGTAAACTGCATAAAAAAAAAACAAAGTAAAGTAGTTTTAAAAAACTGTGATCATAAATAAGTAATTACATACCGTGTTATAGGTAAGTAGTCACTAATCTACTTACATGTAATATAAACGATATGTTGTTATTGAAAGGTAACTACATCACTAACTACATGCCATTACTAAGTTCTTACTGGGGTAGCACTTTTTTTTTTTAAAAAGTCAAATTTTTCAAAAACTAATTTTTTTTAATTAAAAAACTTAGCAACAAAAACTTTGATTACCTGGTAATGAGTTAAGAAGCTAATATAATGGTTCTTCACTACTTATAAATTAGGTGAAAAACTAATTATTTTAACACATTAGAAGTAACTAGTTACCTCATATTATTACAAGTATAAATTTTAGGAAGTAATTACTTAGATGTCATTACAAGAACTAATTACATGTGAGCGAATTTTTTTAAAACAATATTTTTTATTAATTCAAGTTTTAACTTAAAAGAATAATTTATTTCTTATTGGGGTTTAATAAAATGTCTGATCTTTTGCAATGAAATGTCAAAATATAAAAATACGTTTACTTATTTTTATACCCTATACCACCATAGGTGGGGAGGCTTATAATCACTTTCTGAGTCGATTTACCAATGTCTGTCCGTCTGACCGTCCATGTAAACCTTGTAATAAAAATATAAAAATATAAGTTCCTTAATATGTGTGCCGAATTTCAGAGAGATCGGTTCATTATAGCTTCCATATAAACCCCTTTTCAGAAAATCACTTTAATGGGCATAAATCCCATTAAAATGTTAGTATCAAGTAAATATTCGAGACAAATAAGTTTTATATAAATATAAATGATAGAGCCAAATTTTACAAAGAACGGTCCATAATTTACCATAGCTCCCATATAATGACTTTTTCGGGAATCACCTAAAAGTGAATAAATTCATATAAATATTAGTATTGACGTAATATTCTGTATTCGTATATTTTATTTTACACTTGAGTATATGAGTATCGGTCCACAGTTGGCCCCAAGTCTAATAAAAGACCCCTCCCCGAATTTTGACGTACACAATAGTGTAGGGTATCATATGATCGGGCTTCACTAGGGTTGCCAAATTCGAATTGCGATCTAACTTGACATTTATGAAAAACGAACTTGATTTTCAAAAAGAAACTTGACAAACGACTTCTGCCAAAAATCTTTTACTTTTGATACATTTATAGAAGTAGGTATATAAATATGTCGGTACAATAAGGATATAGATTTAAAAAAAGTTCAAATTTTATATTTCAAACTATATAAAATTTTCAAAATATTGTTACTGACTTGTACCAGACGTGATATTTTTAAACGCTGGTAGAGAACTGAAGATGAATTCTAAAATTACATTTGAACTTTTAACTTGACAACTTCTAAAATATCTTGACAATCAAATTTATTCAAGGTCGTCTGGCAACCCTAGGCTCGACCGACTATATCTCTTTCTCATTTCATTCTATTTTTCTTTTCAAATGTAAAAAGATTCTATAAATTTTAATTACAGATTTCAAAATCTTAGCAGATTTTATTTTTACCAATTAATATTTTTAAGTTGCAATTCTGAATATATATTTATCCATTATTTTAATATGTGAATTGTAAAGTCAATTACAGTATTTTTCAAGAAAGCACATTTAAAGAAAAATAACATTTTCAATCAAATTACTATTTTTACATATATCAAAAATTGTACATTTTTGAAAACAGTATAAATATTTAGTTATTAAAAAAAATATATATATAATTTTTCAATGTAAATTTCAGAGTAATTAAAAAAAGAATATACATAAGTACATAGTATAACATATTGATAATTAATTTTTTATACATAGTATAACATATTGATAATTAATTTTTTCGTTTCCTTATAAAACAGTTTGAATCTGGAAATGATAAGAAGTGTTCTCCTTTCCATAAAATGCATCGAATGACATCAAATCACCACAACAAATCTTAAGGATGTGTAGGATCAAAGGACTTTTTAATGTAAAAAAGTATGTTTTGTTAAAAAAAATTTGGAAAAATTTACAATTTCTATCTATTTTAAAGGAAATATTTTTCAAGAATTTATTAAATGATCCAAAAATACTGTACGCAAAAATTGTGAAGCAAAATAATTAACAAAAATTATAGTTCTTTAGAAAAATATACCTTAAAATTAAAAAAAAAAAAATATGAAAAAAGTGCAATTTTTTCTGCAAAAAGTAAATTGTTTTGCAGAAAAAAGAGAAAAAAATGATCATATCGAAAAATGATCATATAAAAATAAGAAAAAAGCAATTTATGAGAAAATGCAAAAAGTACGTTTTGTTCTGCGAATCCTCATATAAAGTATAATTTTTAAAATAAGTATAAATTTTCAACAAAATTTCCAATTGGAAAAAAATACAATTTTATTTAAAAAAAAAAAAAATTATTAACAAAAATAATTGCCCTTTTGAACTAAAAAAAATAACAATTAAAAAAACGTATTTTTAACACAATGTACCAATTAAAAAAAAAAAAAAAAACCAGTTATACAAAATATAATTTTTTTCTTAATAAAAAAATGGTTTAAAAAAATATCATTATTTTAGGAATATTTTTTCAAAAAAATACTTTTTTATAATAATTGCATTTAAAGATTAATTTTTCTTTTTCAGCTACTTTTAAAAACCTTTCTCAGAAATAGTCCTAATTTTCAAAAAAAAAAAAACAATTGAAACAAGCGCGAATGTTATATTCGGCTCGACCGAATCTATATACCCACCATCAACTTTTTCAAATTTTACGTTATATGGTAGGTGTGCGGCAAAATGGGCGGACCACGCACATTTTGGGTTTCCGAGTTTACATCGACCCCCAAACTATGTATACGAAATTTCGTTGTCGTACATACTTTTGTTTAAGAGATATCAGCAGAAAAGTATGAAACGGACATCCTGTGTTTGTAGTTTTTAGCAAATAACTTTTTTGTTTGTTAACCGATTTTGCCCAAACCTTATATATGACAAATATTTGTGCCAAATTTCGTCCCCCTACGTTGTCTCGTTCGAGCCCTATCCTGCTTTCAACAGACGGACAGACGGACGGACATAGCTAGATGGACTCAGAATCTAACCAGGACCCAGAAAATATATACTTTGTGGGGTCTTAAATGATTCCTTCGACATGTTATACACGGAATGACAAAATCAACATACCACCCATCTTTTTGATGGTGGGTATAATAATATATATTTAGGGTGGTTCAATTATTTTTGTCAAAAGGCGTATAGCAAAAACGTAATGTACGAAGAATTAAAAAAAAAAAAAATATTTATTTAAAAATCCACTAAGTACAATTTTTCATAAAAGCATCAATAAAATAATAAAAGAATACAATTTTCCAAAAAAAAGTATGTTTTCTTATTTTATATTTTAAAGCTGGGTGATTTCAGATTCGTCACAACCGACAATAGCATCACCTGCTGTTATTATACGTATCTTCTTACCTTTTTTTGTTTTGAAAGATCATAATGAAGATGATCATCATGAACGTTAATAATTTTGCTTAACTTTTACTTTCTTTTGATTACATATGGACCGTTGTTTGGCTGGTTTAACTGTCAGATCATGCGTTTATATGTGTAGGTCATGATTAGGTAATAATCTAGACTTTAAAAGAAAGGAAAACAAAAATTTTAAATTGGGAATTTAATATATTAAATGCTAATTTGGTTAATAAACCGATACACTCACACATCTACACACCCAGATGCTTTTTGGTATTAGTGTGTAAAATTATGTAAATTATTTTATATTAACGATTTGACAATTTGTTTATATTTTTAATCGTTTAACATTTTAAAAATTTTAATTTAGTCATGGTTTTCGTTTTTATTTTTAGGAATTTTGTTGTGAAATATTTTCTAAATTATATAAGAATGAATTAAAGAAATTGTGTCAATGCCATCATCATTGAATGGAATGTAGGTTTATGAGTATATTTTTCTTTAGAAATGACAACAAGGTTTTAAAAATAAACCAAAATGTGGGGCTAATTTTAAAAGAATTATTTATCACCCCCATGATAAAATGTTAATAAAATATTGAGTAATTTTTTGGAAGTTTTTTTTTATTTTGGAATAACTTCTAACTTTACGGGTTTATAAGTAGCTAAGGCAAAGAGTAACAAGAGACGAAAGTAATTGTTAGAAACCTAAGTCGGTTGTCAAAAACCTAACTCATGCAACAAAAAAATACATGTAATTTAATACATTTTGTTGTTGCCAAAAGAAAATAAAAACACATTTTTGTTTACAAAAAAACAATTTTGTTTAATTGTCAATCGAGAATTTCGTCTCTATGTGTTACTCTATGGCTAAGGGTATTATTTAAAAAAAAAAAAAAAATCCTTTAATTTAAAAAATAAAAACTTTTCTATTCATTTGTTAACATTTTACTTTTTTAAGTCCAATTAAAGCTGTTTGAATATTCATTAAACTATCTTTATCATGTCCAACTAAACAATAGAAACTACAAAATGCTATAAATCAATTACAAATCCAAATAAAAAAAATAAAAAACCTACATGTAAACATTTAATCAGTTGTTTTATAATATACAAATGTACATGTGTATATAAATATCTATATGTAATTGCAATTTTAAATAAATTTAAAATTTTCCCAAAAAGAAAAGGAAAGTATCTATTAAATATTAGACTTCTTAACAACAAACAAACGAACAAATAGCGAATTATTTTGAGCGTAAAAATCATGGTAACACTTTCTCTATAATTTACAGTTAGGACAAACAATTACGTGAAAATAACCAAAACAAAAATCATTGGCGTTTTTCATCTTCTTGCACATTTATTGAAAATTTAAATTAAATATTTAACAACACAAAAAAAAAAAAAAAAAAAAACAACAAACACTAGCGTTCACACACAATTGACCTAAACTTAATGATCGTTTCAAACTATTCAAACAGCCAGATAAACATTCAGTCAGACAGTTAATCAGTCGTTTAGTAACAATTTTAGTCTAGTTATTTAAGCATTTTATCCATTAACAAACGTTATATTTTATTTACAAATACTTTAAAGCCAACTTGAATATTTGAATGACTCAAATATTTGTCTATGATGATATTGTACACACAGAAAAAAGATTGGTTGGATATCGCTTACCACCATATAAATTTAATAATATGAACCAATTTTCTATTAGACTTATTATAATTTTGCAAATAGAAAACTATGTATGCTCTTATATAGATATGAACGTACTAATATTTAAATTAACGTTCCTGCAATAATATAATTGGTTAATGCAACCAATGCGTGCCCTTTTTAAAATTAAAATAACAATTCGGGAACGGTAATCATATTTAGTACATTATATCTAATATTTTAATTGTAGCAATCAATAAAACGTTAAAAAATAGATATGTGAAAGAAATACTGAATGTTTAGTTGCAGTAGGTAATAATTTATTACAAACATTTATTGTTGAAAATCATTTCGGTTGCCTTAAAAGAAAAAGTTGGTCAAATTGGTTTTGACATTTTTAAAAAAGTAATATAAAAATAAATTATATGAAAATAAAAATTGTTTAAAAACAAAATTCAATCACCCAAAACCAAAGAAACATACATTGCTTGGACCCATAGGAAGCAATAAATTGTATAAAGGAAAAGTAATTTATTAAGAAAGGAATAAATAGTAAGTAATATTGATTAGCAAACAATTAAAGTTAGTTTTGAACCGACTTTAGGAAAGTTGTGAGTGACAACATATTTTTTCCTTTCAGAGACTCAATTGAATTAAAATCAACCTAGAGCCGGTTTATAGCAGAAGTGATTGGAATCAGATACTTAAATATCTAATCATTTTGTAAATCATGCCAAAAATTATACAAAAATCTAAATATGTAAAACGTTAACGGAATTTATATCATATAAAACATCAAATCAATATTGTTCCCAGAAGAATCCTAGGATATTTGTTATTGTATGTGTGTTACATAATATTATAATAAATCAATTTGAAGTAAATACCAATATATACAGTTTTATTTATATTCTTTCCAATCGAATAATTCGATTGCTAGAACCAAATTTTTTAAGCAAACTTCAGTTACTTCTATTGTTATTTTCTATCATTCCTACTGAATTGTTGTTCTAAAAACGGGTATTTCTACTAATTACTTGGTAATAAGAACTGAAATATTTAGCAATCCCAATCGATTTCTTTAATAGTTGGTGCAACTATCCGAATTCGATTGGCAAAAAATTCGGTTATCACAATGAAACCATACTCTCTGTGTACGTATGTATGTATGTATGTATGTATGTATGTATGTATGTATGTATGTATGTATGTATGTATGTATGTATGTATGTATGTATGTATGTATGTATGTATGTATGTTGAACATGAATTATTCAATATTTACATGCATTGTATATAACTCATCTCATATATAGTATATATGTATAACCTATGACCAGATAATAATATAGTATAAAATGTATGTTTTTTTTAATGAATTTTTTAAAAATTTTTAAGCACCTAATGAGAAATTATGAATTATAGTGTTTTTTTTTTTTTTTTTTTTTTTTTGTTTTAAGTTTATTAACAAAAAGTTTTATTATACTCGTATAAAACACATAAAAATCATTAAATATTTAACAATTAAGTGGTTGTTTAGTAATTAAAATATAATTATTATTCCTTTTAAATAATTATAAATTAAGTATAAATAACAATATAAAAATAAGTTAAAAAATATAATTTAAAGCAAAAATCCTTCTTGTACATTTTATTAAAATCGTAGGGGTACAGTTGTAGTTTTAATAATATGTTTTAAGTTTATTTTAGACACATTATATTGTTTTTAGTATATAGTTTATCCATGTTAAAACGGACAGCAATCGAACTTAACATCTCTGATGTTTATGAAATTCATTACAGATGTAGGCAATTGGAACTATTTCTCAATTCATAAAATTTTAGGCTCATGTCCGTTTCTGGTAAAAAAATATGATGGTTTAAAAAACAAAAAATATTTAAAAACTTTACACTTGTTTAATTGCTAGTTTTAGTTTCATATTAAATACAAAGATATTACCTTTATAACGATATTTATAAAGTTTTTGTACATCACAAGTTCAAAGATCAAAGTTAGACATATACAAATCATTATATTTCAAAAAACGGTATTTTTAAAGTTGTGAAAAAATATATAAGTCGGGGTTCACACACAGCCAAGCTTTTACATTCTCTTTACCTCTCTTGCCTACGAAATCTGAATTGCTGCAAGAAAAATTGCTCTGTAACGAAACTCTTCTTACTACGCACGTAAAATTTCAAGTTGGGGACTCATTTAGTTTAGGAGTTATGGATCAAACTAACTTTTGAACTATACACAATAAAATTTTAGTTTTAGTATCAAGATATTGCCTTCAGAATTATTAGTAGTATGTTGATTTAATTCGAAAGTTCAAAGGTCAATTAAACCGTTATATTTTCAAAAAAGATATTTATAAAATTCTTAAAAAATTGTATAATGTTAACACAACTCTTGTCAATACGCGTACTAAATTTCATATTGAGGACTCCTTTAGTTTAGAAGTAATGAATAAAATATAAGCTAAAGTAAAATTTTGTATATAAAATTTATTTATTATTTTTTTTTTTTTAATATGAACTCATGAAATACAATACTATAAACTAATTTTTGAGAAAATTGGTCATCAATATCCTTCCATCTTTACTTTTGCAGACAAGAATATTTCTATTTTCCCTACAATCATCTGAAACCAGAACAGCACATTATTTGAACCCCAATAACGAAAAGGATGCCGCTTTAAAATTTTCCATTTCTGAACTCTACTAGTGAGAATAAATGGAACTGATGAAGGTGACGAATTCAACAAAAGAATCCAAAACAATAATTTTATTAAACAATTTAAAATAATGACAATGTAAATACGTATATTAATAACTGAAAAGAAAATATGTTTAAATAAAATTAATGGTACAAACAAGAAAAATGTATAATTTTTTTTTTTTTTTTCAATTAACAATTTGCTTCATACAATCATCTACTTGATTGATTTCAATATAATATTTATTTTTTCCAATTAACATATTGATCCATTCAATCAACACATTATTTAAATTAAATTTTTTTTATTATTTTTTAATTACAATTTAAAAAGTTTCATTGGAAATAAATGTATTTTCCATTTTTATACCCACCATCAAAAAGATGGGGGGTATATTGATTTTTTCATTCCGTGTGTAACATGTCGAAGGAATCATCTAAGACCCCACAAAGTATATATTTTCTGGGTCCTGGTTTGATTCTGAGTCGATCTAGCTATGTCCGTCCGTCTGTCCGTCTGTTGAAAGCAGGATAGGGCTCGAACGGGACAACGTAGGGGGACGAAATTTGACAAATATTTGTCTTATATAAGGTTTTTTGGGATTGAAAATGGGCAATATCGGTTAATAAACAAAAAAGTTATGGGCTAAAAACTAGAAACACAGTGTGTTCGTTTTATACTTTTCTGCTGATATTTCTTCAACAAAAGCATGTACGTCAACGAAATTTTGTACTTATAGTTCGGGGATCGATATAAACTCGTAAACCGAAAATGGACGTGGTCCGCCCACTTTACTGCCCATCTCCTATATAAGGTGAAAATCAACGAAATTGTGTTCAAATAGTTCAAGGACCAATGTAAACTCGGAAACAAAAAATGGGCGTGGTCCGCCCACTTTAATGCCCCCTCCCATATAACGTAAAATTTGAAAAAGTTGATGGTGGGTATATAGATTCGGCCGGGCCGAATATTCGCGCTTGTTTTTTTTTTTTAATTTTTAGTGATTGATTTAATCATTTTGGTGAAAAGTTCAAATTTAAATTTTTTTTAATCAAATGAATTATTTTGGTGATTAAAATCTTTTTTTACTTTTTTCATAGGTCTTTACATTGTCCAATTTTAACGTTAATCTTTAGTTTTAAGATAATTAAATTTCAGCTTTAAATATTAAGATTGTCCAATATAAACTGCAAAAATATATTATAATCCAATTATATCGTAGGTATTATTGCTGTAAGTGTTCCTTTAAATTTATTTTTTGTTTTTAATATGATCCATGTGCAGTCCTTAAATAGAACACAAGATTCTTCAAAAAGTACCATTTACTAAAATTAAATATTTCATTATTTTTCCAAAAATACCGATTAAAAAACCCATAACAATAATAATTTTGTAAAAAATCGCCATCTCCAAGTTATCTCTACATCACAAAAAAATTTAAATTTTGTTTCCCTGTGTAATTTCAGCTCCAACTGAATGTTTTGTCTATTTCATTCATATTCGTCATATTTCATATTAAAATTTGTGCAATTAATTATTTCAATATACATAGTTTAAAAGTTAAAAGTTTCTACTTTTATTCTTTTAAGGCAGTCGAAGAATTTTTATTTTGTATATTTTAGTTTTAAAATAAAAATATTTGAATTAAAAATTAAAATGAAATAATAATAAACGTAAACTGCTAATTTATGATTCCTGGTAATATGCATTTCCCCGAGACTTTTTCTTTTGGATCAATATTATGCCATTGGATCATGTCAAAAAACTATTGAGATATGGTTTTTAAACATATTTATTTTACGTTCATCTAATGGAAAAAACACCAAGAAGGCTGATGAAGTGTGTAGTGACACAGAAAGTGCGTATTGTATTCTACTGGTGTCTTGGTACCACCTAACAGTTTTCCATAATATTTCAATTCAAATCAAAATTAAACCACACTTTTTGAAAATTTCAATAAAATATATTCCAATATATTTCAAATTTTATAGTGATCGACATAACTCGATCACTATAAAATTTGATAAAAATACACAAATTTTCTCCTTTTAAAACTGAAAGATAAATAAAACCATCAACTCAAAGTTTTTTGTTTACATATTTTATATAAACACTAACTAAAAATCCATCAATATTGCTATGAAATGTATTAATTATCCATTAAAACAATATTGTTATAATTTTGACAAAAAATCTGTATTGTTTGCTTAAAAATGTAATTTCAAAAATTAAAAAAAAAAAAATATTTGTTATTCATAGCCTAACTAAACTGAATAAAGATTTTAACTGTAAAATTATGCAAATTATTAAAAACTGTTTATCAAAAATCAAAATACATACTCTGTATATAGTTAAACCATTAATAAAAGTCATGGTATTTCTTAAAAAAAAAAAAAAAAAAAAAAAAAAGATAAATGAATTTATAATAAATTAAATTTCTTTTTTCAATAGTATTATTAATCTTTCTTTACAAAAATTTAAATACATTTTACAAAGAAATGAACTTTTATTGAATATGCATTTACTGCAAATTTATACTTTGCTTAATTGTTATTGAGATTGTTTAAAATTGAAACAATAAAAATAAATTGTTTTGAATATTTTTGATTTATTTAAAATTTGGATTTCAAATTTTGATCTTTATTAATTGTTTATATGTTTGAGTTTAGAAATGAAATGCTTATATCATAGTTTAGATGTAATAGCTATTATATTTAGGTTAAGAGTAATTTTGGAATTGATGACATAATATTTTCTTATTTTTAAATAAGTTATACATATTAAAATTGCCTTTTGGAAAGTAAAAATTTTAAATACCTACTTAATAAATTTTGTTTTCACATTTTTAGTTTCTATCGCAATAAAACAATTTATGTATCTTAAGTATATACTATATAAATAATCGAAGTTATTGCGATTAAAATGTTGGTGCAAAATGTTTTACATTTTTTTAAATTCAGTGAACAAATGATAGATATTTCAAACACCTTTTACTTCTAATTTCAATGTATAAAAAACAGTTTTTGGTGACTGTTCCGAAATAAGGACTGTGTACGAAATTTTTCTTGCATACTTCAGCTTATACAAATTAAACTAATTGACCAATATCCAGTTTTAAATTTAAGATTTTTTTAAGTTTTAAAATTTTATAGTTTCTGGATTACTTCTTTTTTGAAAAAAAAACTATCAAATACAAAAAAAAAGAAAAAAAGATATAGTCGGTCAATCCCGACCATATGATACCCTACACCATTGTGTACATCAAAATTCGGGGAAAGGTCTTTAACTAGACTTGGGGCCAATTGTGGACCGATACTCATATTAACATTGATTGACAATTGTCAATCATTAGTTATTATCATGTGCTTTTATCAATGTGACAACTATCACCAAAAATTTATAAAAAAAAAAAAAAAAATTAATTTTCAAAGCCCGAATAGAAAAATTTTCCTTATTGTCACAATTTTTTTTTACTATCACAATAAATTCGTTTGTCACTAGGTCGAGAAGTGATTAAAGTGATTTTTTGAAAAGGAGTTTATATGGGAGCTATGGTCAATTATGGACTGAGGTTTCTAAAATTCGGCACAAAAATTTAGACTTATATGTAATTTATACATTGCCGCTCATCTGAATACGACATAAATGTTATTCAGATTTTCCGGTTTCCCTCTCAAAATTCATAAGAGTATTTAAGGTTTTTACAGTTTCAGTTTGATGTTAACATTAATCCTTCATTTAGATTAAACAAAGAATTTTTAAAGATTGCTTTTATAAATTTATTAAAGTTAATATAACTTCTTTAAAAAAATAGTGATTTTTTTTAACTCATCAGAATACGACATTTTTCTATCTATTTTGTTTCGTAACAAATTAACATCTGAAAAGTATGTTTTTATTGATTTTAATAAAAATTAAACTAGTTTGTTTTGTATTCCTACAAAATGGAAAGAAAAAAAGCGTAGTCAAACGAGGAAATTGGCAAAAGCAAAGCCTATAAGGAATGTGGACTAAATATTAGCCAAATAGCAAATAAAATTGGTCGAACTCTTTGTGTGGTTAGTAATTATCTCCGTAATCCATCCAATTATGGAAAAAATATGAAAGGAGGGAGCAATTATCAGAAGTGCTTCAAACTCCCAAGACTCTGCTGCTAAAATCAAAGAAAAAACTGGCGTTAAAGCAAGCTTAGCAACAGTAAAGCGTGTAATACAGAATGCCACTAATCTTAAACGATTAAAAATTAAAAAGAAGCCACCCCTTAACCCATCTCGAAAAGAAAAAAGATTACTTTTTAGACGACATCATATATCATGGGAAAAACAATGGCACAGAGTAGTATTTTCCGATGAAAAAAATTCAATTTAGAATAACCAGATGGCGAATTCGTATATTACTGTTCTGAAAAAAACATTTGCCGCCATACTCAACGGATTTAAATATAATGGAAAATGTATGGGGATGGTTAGCTCGTAAAGTGTATGAATCTGGGAAACAGTATGAAACAAAATCCGACCTAATTGAAGCCATTAACAAAGCGTGGAGTACGATTACTTTGGATTACATAAAAAAGCCTTTATGACTGGATTTCAAACCGCATTTTTGAGGTTATCTCCAATAAAGGAGGTAGTACACATAACTAAAATAACCAAGAAATAAAAATTTTTAATGTTTTTATTGAAAAAGTTTGAAAATTAAAGCTTTTATTGAATTTTAAGCTATATGTCGTAATGTGATGAGCCAAAACTTTTAGTCATTATTTAAATTTTTTTGTCTTTAACACGTATTCCTGAATTATTATGAATTATAATATATCGTGTAAATAAAGTTTAATTTAAATTTAAAAAAGTTAGCTTTATTTATTATTCACTAGCGAAATATTAAATGCCAAAAGCTCCTTTTATATGTGTCGTATTCAAGTAAGTGGCAGTGTATGTGCCAAATTTCATTAAAATATTGCTATATTTAAAGGATTTATAATGGACCAATCATAACCAATTTGAATAGGCTTCGTCCCTGAACTGTAAAAAACCTGTGTGCCAAATTTCATTAATTTTTGTTAAAAATTGCTTTGTTATAATTATTAATAATTACTTCCAAAAAAGTAAAAAATAAATGTATTTTTAGCAGGAAAAAAGGTTAATAATTTCTAAGAAAATTAAAATTTCACAAATTGAAATCATTTTTTTTTTTTTAATCTCTTAATAAGGTTAAAAAAGAATTTTTATAAAAAAAATGTTTATAAACATACTTTTAAAAAAAGTACTACCAAAAGCAATGATCAAAAATCATAAAAAAGAACGTCATACCAATGACAACCATTAAGTATTCTTTAAATATTTATGGCCGCCTTAAGTACACATCATACCACTAAGTCACTTCTTTTTTGTAATAATGAGAAGAAAGATCAGGCCAGAAAAATTAGAATTCTATGTTTTTTCTAATGATATGAAGGAATCTTTTCTGGCGGCACTCATTGGCGTACATTTCTCTGTTAAAAGTATCATTTGTTATGAAAATATGCTCTAAAAGAAGTATTTTATGCGGATAAAAAAAGCTCTTAAAATCCAAAATTTTTTTTTAAATTATTATAGTGCCAACAAAATTTGAGAGCTGTCACTATAATAGTTCTTTAGATATATGTACCATTAAGAATATTTGCTTTGTATGGGAGGTACCATTTCCCTTGGTCCTATCCATTCCATTTGACTCTAAACTTAAACAGTTTGGCTCATCTAAATCTCAGAAAAAAAAAATATGACTTTTTAAACGATATTTATCTTTTACATTTCCTATAACATCTATGATATGGAATTCATAACCAGAATTTTGTAAAAAAGCCAGCCACTGCACAGTGTCACATTTGGCAGTTTTAGAACAAAAAAATCCAGTTTTGGAGATATTGGTCTGAAATTTTATATTCTGTTAGTAGATAAGGTCTTAAACACTCCCAATAAAAATGGGCGGGTGGAATCACTGCCACTCCCATACTGAAAAAAATTACTTTATTTGTATGAGTTTCGGACATATTTTTGTAAATTTTATTAAAATAAAGGACATTTAAAAAAAGGCGTGGCAATTTCTAATCACACTAATCATAGCGTAATATTTGCATAACAAATGTTTTGCCATTACCTTAAAATGTTTAAATAATTCTTAAGAAATTGCTAATATGAGGTAAGGCACATTATTTCTAATATTTTAAAAGATCACAAAAAGTCGCAGCGAATATTCTCAAATATAATTTAATAGATATTCTTCTATACAAAAAATCGTATATTTAAATTGGAACTCGTTGGAACTTTTTAGTTCCAGTCCACCGAAAATAAAATTTCTCAAAAAATATATTTTTTATTATTATGATTTCTTTGAAATAAAAAAAGAATATATTCAGTATTAATTGTTTAATATAGAAAATTATAACAGAATAAAATTGATACATTTATTATTACATACCAACAAAAATTGTATCAATATCTGCAGTATTTACTGAGATATATGAAGTTAAAGTTAACATACTTCTTTGCAAAAGTTTTAGATAAAATTAAAATATTTTTAAAAGTTGCAATTTTGAAAATCAATAATTCGCCCTGTAATCACTTTCCAATACTTTAAGTACTTTTCCCATAATATATGATATGTTTACTAATAAATGCGAAAAGAATTACTTCGATTAAAAAGATTTTATTTTCTTATTTTTGTCGTTCTAATCTCCCATTAGGCAGCATCGTAAGGTATGTTCAGAGTAGTAAAAATTTTACCAAATTGACGTAACCACTACATAAAGCATTTTCCAACTCCTCCATTTTAATGGGAAAATATTTTACTTAATTTTATTTGACGCTGTTTTATCTTACAGAACATTTGCAAGATCAAACAACGGCAAACAATTTTTTTGTAAAATTAGTGGTCACGCAAATTTGGTCAAATATTTGATATATGTAAATATAACGTTAGAAATTTTCGTCCTCCATTTTACTTTCATATTTTTTCTAAGGAACATTTTACAACAAAAAAAATTACTGAATGGTATGGTATGTACTTAATGCGGTCAAATATATTTAAAGAATATGTACTTAAAACAGACTAAAAATATAAATAGAGTTTAAAAGTAAAAGCAAAAAAAATGAAAAAATAATTTCATAAGATTGTGTTGTAATGTGAGGGAAGTACTTAGTGCTGGAAAAGAGCTGCAGAAGTTATTTTTTAACCCATGGTTGTCATAGGTATGAGGCTTTTTTATGCTTCTTAATCATTGCTTCTGTAGTACTTTACCTTCATATTTTTTTTTTTTTACTTCGTGGGTCTTTTGGACAGATTTTATTACCTTAAAGATGCAGAGCAATTTAAAGAATGAGTCACATTTCATCCAGAGTTGTAGTGTAAAACAACTTTTTCCTCAGTTATCAAGGTATTCTTTTCGACAATAATAAAGTCTATTTTGTAACTCAAATAACTGAATTTCCCAATTTATCTACACTCTTAACAATTATTTTTAGTGTATGATCGACATTACAGTTGCCAAAACATTTCGGTTCAATTATTTAATTTACGTGAGCTATACCATTTTTAAAATACCTCCAAAAATATGGTTTTCGATCGACAGTTTTTAACTTTTTGTCAAAAAAATTACAACATATGATAGAAAAATGACGTCTAATACATATTGAACAAAAAATAATTTAAAATTAGTTTTCATTCTCGCGAAATTCAAATTTTAGTAAAATTTTCAATGATTTTATTTTAAATAGTATTTTATTAAAGTTTGAATATTTTGGACATTTTTCATCGTAAATTATATTATAGTGCATCATTGGAAAGCTCTCATTAAGTATTATTGATATGTGCATTCATTTAACCCTTTAGTTGCACAAATAATATTTTGGGATTTCCGGTCCATAATTGGTAAAGTTAATTTTAACGGCAAATAGAGGCTAAGTTTCAAAAACTCCTATTTATTCAATTATTGTCGCAGTTTTAAATGAACTTATTATGCTTTTCATAAATTAATCAAAATTTAAGTGTAATAAGTACTTCCATGCGATTTATTTGCAAAAATTGCTAATTTAAGCTTTTGGGAACTAAACATAAAATTGACCCTCTGGCTCATAATGGGTTAATTACGTGTTATCTTCAATAGTAACAGGATATACCATTTCTATGGTACATTAAAACCTAATATATTTTGAAAAATGTCCGAAATATATAAAATTACATGTATGAAAAAATAAAATATGATAAAAAATGTTAGTAAAATCTTAATATTCCTCGACTGAAATGAGACATAATAATTATACTGGTCGACAAAAAAATCCTCCCCCAAAGACGAATAGTTGGACTTGATGCATTTTGATGTGCTAAACATGAATCTTCTATCAGTTTTTTTCCATCAGCTCTGGATTTTTTTTATGGGCGTGTCTAATATTTCGCCCATAGCAAGGCCATTACTCTAGCATATTTCCTCATAACTCAAGAACGACTCAAGTACGATTGACATAAGTGATACACTAAAAGATGCGGACTAAAAATATCTTCAAAACTTCTCAACTTCATTTTTTTATATGCTCAATAGTTTCGGAGTTATTTTTAAATAAATGTCCGAAAAAAAAACTTTTTTATGCAAAATTTTAGATTTTTTTGTTACTGAAATTTCTTAATTTTATTTACAGTTTAAATAAATTAAAATTTCTTAATTTTATTTACAGTTAAGTAAAAATACCCATGTTACATACAATTGAGTAGAAATATAGTGGTGGGCAAAAAAAAAAAAAAAATTATTTTTTCTTAAAACAAGAATAGGTGGACTATATGGATTTTGACGAGTTAAACAAGAATCTGCATTCACTTTTTTCTATCATGTACTGATTTTTTTATGGGCATGACTAATATCATCAACTTATTCAGCGGTCACACTATAAAACTCGAGAATGGTTTGTACAATTACTATAACTCAAGAACCGTTTACACGATTTTAATAAATGATACACCAAAAGATGCACACGAAAATTGTCTTCAAGGTATGTCAACAATTCTTTTTATTTGCTCAAGAGTTTCAGAGTTATGGATCAAAATTTTCACCATTTTTCAAAAAAAAAAAAAAAATATATATATATATATATTTTTTCGCTACTAATTACCAAATACCTAGGGAAATAATAACTTAACAACAAATTATGTAAATTCAGTTCAAGGAAAATTTAAGTCGCTATATATTGGAGTTTAATTTATCTTAATAGGACAAACTGTTCTCGAGTTATACATATAAAAAAAATCAATACGTGATAGAAAAAAAAGTGAAAGTTTTGTTTTTTGCCGACTAGTGTGTCTCCATTTAACTGTAGGCATGCATGGGTATCCTAACTTAACTGTGAATGCAATCAAAATTTGTGCATTAATTTTTATGATACGTAGTTTTATCTGCTTTGAGATAAAGATGATAAACTAAAACATCTTTGATGTTTTCACTTCTGAAAAGAAATTTTACCATTATTATTTAAAGAAAATTTATTTACCATGAAAAAAAAAAAATTCGGACACTTATTTCGAAATATCTCCTAAACTATTGAGCGGATAAAAACGACTTAAAGCCAATTTTATTCCACATATTTTGGTGTATTATTTATATAAATCGTTCATACCGTTCTCGAGTTATAGAGAAAAATATTCGAGTAACCGACTTATTTAGGGTGCAATATTAGAGACGGCCATTAAAAAAAATCTCGACCTGATGGGAAAAAATTGAAAGCAGATTCGAGTTTAGCATACGGAATTCCATCTAGTCACATATTTTTTTTTTTTTTTTTCTTTTTTTGAAGGAGCACGAAAAAAATTTTTTTTGTCCACCAATGTTATTTAAATAAATATTGAAGGTCGTAGTATGAATCTATTATAATTTGAAGTTAATTTTCTTATAACTAAAATTTTGATAATAATATTGAAAGAAATATGTAATTTCATAGGTGTTTTAAAAATGGTCCAGCTCACGTAAATCTTAACATTGAGATGTAATATTTTGGGAATCATATAAGAACATACTAATCTTCATTTCTAGAGGGGTTCATTTGCAACTTTTTTCGTGAGGCACTTTAATCGTCATGTGTTTTTATTATAAATTTAAATTATGCGTTTGCATTAATTCTGTTAAATTTTCATTTTAAGAAAAAAAAAGGTACTAAGAATAATAAATATCAAATTTAAACAAGTTCACGGTACTAATTTTTTCACCTAAATAAAAGTGTGAACGGTTTTTTTCGTGCGCAGTCCTTATGTCAAAAATGTCATATTGTCACCTAAAATGCAAAAGGCGTAATCACACTTTTTAATTTTTTACACAAGAAACAAAAAATATTATGAAAATACAAAAGGCCGTAAAAACAATTTTAGATTTCTGGTTTTAAAATTATGCAATTAATTAAAATTTGTAAATCGTTCACTTAAAGCATAAAATAATCTTCGAACCAAATTTTTCATAAATGGAACAAATTTTTAGAACGGTTTCGTTTATGAAAATGATGTTACGGCCTTTTGTCTTTTGTTAATATTGATGTCATTTTTGAAGATATGAATATGAAAATTTTTGTGTAGATGTAATTTCTGTCAGTGCATTATAATACAACATCTGATTTTTCAGTGGTTACGGCCTTTTGTATTTTAGGTGACGATATATGGGTTCAAAAACTTTGATATAGTCCTAGTCCGAAATTATGTCAATGCATGTTCAATTCTTAAATCTCATGTATGATATTTCTTTTGAAAAAGTCGAATATAAATTATTGTATATATTTCTAATAAGTGTGAGATCACCATTATTATTTTTGTCTTATTACGAAATCTTTAGTATAAGTTGGGTATCTTAATGAACCATATAGGTTTTAAATATTTATTTTACATTAAGCCTTAAAAGCATTTCAACCAAAAAACATTAAATGATTTTAAAACCTCATATCCGGTTACTGCCAAAAAAAAAAAAACGGTCCTTAATTTCCAAAAAAAAAAAAAAAATAAAAATAAACACATTACGTAAATTTTGAAAAACAAGTCATAAAATATGAATTTTATTTACATTAAGAAAAAAAAACAACTTCAACATGAAAATAACAAATACAGTGAATAAACTGCACCCATATTAAAGACAAAAATAAAAATAAAAAGGTGATTAAATATAAAAACACCAAAATTTCTTGTTGAAATTTTGCAATAATTCCTAAACACATACAAAGAATACAACAACATTATGTACATGTATAATACGAATATGTAAAGATTTAAATTTAAAGTCGCAGGTAAGCAACCAAAACTATTCGTACAACATGGAGCAAAGACATGGCGCGGATGTAAAGACAGCAACCGAAACAATACCACGTACCTAGTGAGTAAGTCAGTCAAATGTAGAAAAAACATTTAAAGTATGTTTCTGCACAAAATTCACTTTCACTTAAAGGTGATTCAACTCTTTTTTTGTTTTTGGTTAGTTCCCCCTCTTGTTTTATTTATTTTTTGGCAGCAAGCAGTGGGACAAAATAAGGAAATATTGCCTTAGCATTAGTTTATTATACAAAGGAATAACGTTACAACATTGCCCAAACCAAACGGCAAGAGGTAGAGGTATGAAACTTAGGCTTTAGGTTTACCCCCACCGCTTTTTAGAAATTCGAATGTTTATGGGGTAAAAAAGGATAAAATTGAAAAAATTAATACCTAAATAATACGTTATTTATTTAAAAAATTACCAGATAGCTGTCTAATACTTTTTTAAAATTCATCTCTTTTAAGAAGAAAAATCAGTATATATATGTACATAATTTTTTTTTTTTACTTTTTTGAAACCCTATGTATCTTTTGTACCACTTAACATTATTTTGAACTCAGTTACCAAGACGTTGATAGAACCAAATTATGATAAATATTTTGGTACTTTTTTTAAAACATAACTTTATTTAAGTAATTAAAAGTTGCTTTGTATCCTTCGAGTCATATAGAAAAATGCAAATTTAAACATAGCATTTTAAAAATTGAAGTTTACTGGATCTGTTCTAGGGTGGAAAATGTATCTTGGTGTTTTTTATCTTAAAATGGTACTTTTCTAATGTTTTCGAAAATCAAACTTAATGATGTAAAAGTTAGCTAATGTAACTTTGAGTAAATAAAAAATCGAGAAACTACCAGTTTAATGGTTAATTTGTTCCCTTTAATGGTAGCAGAAAAGGTACATTTTTATATATTTTTGAGTTAGAATCCACAAAAGTGGTGGTAGATTTTTTCGTCCCTTTAATGATACTATCTTTATTTCGTATACTATAAACATAGAAACACGAAATACAACTTATGCAACCGTGAGTGAACATTTTGGTACTTTTTCGTTCTTCTAATGGTACTTTTCGAATTTTTTGTAATATTAAACCTACAAACATGAAATTAATGATACATGGTCCTTTGTGTATAAGAATTAAAAAGAGGGAACTTTATGGTACTTTTTCCTTCTTCCACAATATGGAACGTTAAAACTTTAAAATTATTCATATAAAGCTCTAAACGTGGCCCTGTGTGAATAAGAACTTATGTATACGAAGAAACGTTTTGCTACTTGGTACTTTTGTGTTACCTTAAGTATCTTTTGAACTAATAAAAATATAATATATTTTTAATTGTAGTATATTTAACTACAAAAGCTAATTAAAAAGGTACTTTTTGATGCTTTTACATTTAGAGTAGGGATCGCAATTTCCCGGACTTTCTGTTTTCCCTGGATAGCGGGAAAAAACTTTCGACTTCCCGGGATTCCCGGTATACCGAACTAAAAACTATAAGTAATACTACTCTCATTAGTTGAACAACTTGTACCCAAAGGGATATGTATTTTTGCATTAGCAGATTTAAAACAGAATTGTAAATATACTTAGGAAAAGAAATTTGATCAATTGCTTAATCTACTGATTAATTAACTCGAGTGAATGCTGTCGTGAAAGAGCTTTTTGGATATAAAAACAATATTAAGCAGACCGTGTTTTCCAAAAACCTCCGGGGTAATTCAAATATGTGATAAAACTATACTAAATTGTTTGTAGCTTCAATGGGTGATCCAACATTATATTAATATTAAAAATATTACGCAAATTTTAAAGTACCTTCATAATGTTTTGAGCATCATATATAATATCTATAACTAATTTCTAATAGCTAATAACTCGCTTATTTCAATTTCCTACACGGTCATTGAAATAAAATTTAATTTAATTACAATTTGTTTTTTTTTTTTTTGGTAAAGGGTGGTCCGAAGAGCTTTTTGTCGTTTTCAAAATGCAATAACTCAGAAACAAATAAATATATTTTCACAGTTCTTTCACAGCCTAACTGACACAAGTCCATATAATATTTATGTAAAATATTATACTGCTCGGAGTCGGATGTACTATGTTATAAAAAAAAATAGGAAGAAAGAAGAAAAACATTTAATCTAACACAAAGATTAGTACGTGCCTAAAGTAAAAAGTGAGGTTATGAGACAAAACCGCAAATTATTCCAAAGTGGATAAAAACTCAACATTAATTTTTATTTGAGTCAAAAGTAAACCTTATTTGGATATTATTAGAGTTTCCATAGTGCAAAAACCTGTAATTTTATAGCGTTTAAGAAATGACAAAAAGTACTTCGGACTCACTACATACTTTTTATATTAACTTTTTTCATATTTTGTAAAATTTTTATGGGATAAATTCCGCATGTTGTTTATATTACTGACTAATTTATAATACATGTTTCAAACAGATATACTTTTTTACTTGCTGGATTTAAGTACTGATATTTTATTAAGATATTAAATTGAATCATTCCATAAAAATCATCTAGTGAATTGTATATAAAATCATATTAATGACATTGTGGTTAAGATATAGTTCCGAACTGGATTTTAAGCTAAATCTTCTTTAAAACATTACTCAAATATATAAGTTCTTGTTAAAATTCAAATTAGTTTTCTTCTATTTAAGTGATTTTAAAATTCCCGGGAATCCCGGACGAAATTCCCCGGAAAAGAAAAATAGAAAATTTCCCGGCAATCCCGGGTTGTAATCTCTAGTTTAGTGGGTAAAAAGGGGTAAAGTCGGTGTGATGGTGAGAGAAAAATAGGAAGAGTGGGTTGATGAGAGGCCGGATAAATTTCAATTTGGTATTTAAAGTACTAATAAATATATTATATTTATATATGTTCTTTTTTTAACACATGGTTGTCATTGTTATGATGTTCTTTTTTTATATTTCTTGTTCATTTCTTTTGAAGTACTTCCCTTAGTACTATGTTTATATAATTTTTTATTGTCCTATTAAATTTTCTATTTTGTCCTATTAAATAATTATAAAAATGCTTTAAAATTTTTAAAATTTTAATTTTCTTAGAAATTATTAAACTTTTTTTGCTAAAAATTCATTTATTTTCACTTTTTTTGATATAATTATTAAGAACTTCCTAAAAAGTTGCACTTTGTTCTACTTTTGAAGTGGTGAAAATGTTCTTTTTTGAAAGCTTTTGATCGTTTTTTTGCTAGGTAAATAATGGACTGTTTTTTTTTGGTCCCACTGTGCAGTGTACTTTTGTACCAACACAAAGCAAATCAACACAAAAATAAAAAATAAAACACAACTCAGTGCTTACAATAATAAATGTAAAGCACGTTGCACCCTTATCGTGTTCATTAGTTTTTTTTTCTTTCTTGCAAACATAAAGAAGTTTTATGGTTATTGTAGAATACTATAATAAAATAGCGTTTCCAAAATGACTTAACCATTATGATGGCTGCATAGTACAAGTACATACATTGATGAGTCTAGGTAAATTTTCACAATACTTGGCAGTGCCAAATAGTATATTGAGTAATACTAGTAAATGTATTCCATAGCTAATGGTAATCAGACAAATACTTATGTAGTAATAATGATAGTGGTCGTCTATTAATGGTTACATACATTGTGTATTCAGTAATAGCTCGGTCTGGTTTAAAGCCCTTATTTTTATTTAATTACTTATTTGGTAACAAAATGTCATCATCAACCATAACATTAACATCAATAGAAAACATATGTATGTGTCATACAACATACACAATCACCCATAATTTGCAAAATCAATTTAAATGGCATTTTTAATGAAAATATAAGTAATCAATTTGTGTCGTTTTAAATAAAATGTAAATTGTAAATTGCTTACTCATACTTATAAAAAGGAGTGTCGTCTGTTAATCAGCCATCCAGTTGGGCAACAGCATGTGCTTCTACAAAATAAATATGTTTGTAATTCAGTTATGTTTCTTCTTTACTTTTAGCCATTGATAGCGAAAGTAGTTTCATTATGCTGAATAAAAAATAAGTCAAAGAGGAGAGAAAAAAAAAACGAGAGTGATGTTTAAAAATTTATCTTGTAGGCGATTATTATTTATGATTATCATAGTTATTATTTTTAATAATCATTTTTCTTGGGTGACATTTTTTTTCAAATGTGTATTATGGTTATAAACAAAAGACTTAAAAAACATGCGTTACTGTAAATGTTTACAATACATATGGGCAATTCTCTTTTTACTTTAGCCTTTATGAAACCGACCTTCAACCTCAAATATTTTTTTAAATTCTGACTTTTTTGAAACAACTTTTGATGCAATTACTAGCAACACTTTTTGTTGTAACGGAAAAAAAAAATTGGAAACCTGAAACGGTTCCATGTGGTGCCGCCAAGCACCCAAAGTAAAAATTCCAAAAAAAGTGTTTGAAACTAACAAGTTTTTTTTATTTCTTTTTATTGTTGAAGTAATGTAGACTATAAACACTTGTCGAAAAGGTCCAGCATGGATTTAATTAGCGTGCAATCAACCAGTGTCAAATTGTGTTCTGCAAAAGTGGTGAAACCAAATTTTAAAAAGTTTTAAAATTTTGCAGTTTTTCCATTGGGGATTTTACGCCGTTTCGGATATTTCAAAATTCAAAACAGAGCCCAATAGCTCTTGAAATTATACATCATTTGACATACATATATCTCAACAGAAATGCTGAAAGAGGTACCCAAACTTGGGGAGAAAAAATGTAAATGGCTCCAAGAGGTGCCTTTTTCGTGAGGCAAACTCGTAACGTAATTTCAGTGAAGCTAGAGTATAGGTTTCCAAATGACATTTAAAAATCATTGTGGCGTTTTAAAATATTAATTTGCTAAACGTGTATAGCTATTTTAAAGAATTCAGCAATTTTGCATATTTTGTTATAGCGGATGTTGGCGTTATAAATCAATTTTAAACTGAAATAAGTTCCTGTGTAAAGTTTTACTTACGAAGAAAATATAATTTCACTAAAATTATTCATCAACGGTTTTTATGGGCTAAGAACGCGATGTTCCTAGTTTAACATTAATCGTTGAGACACATCCAAGGCGCTAACCAAAATTTGCGATGATATATGTCAATCTGTAGCTTGTTTAATACCATATATAAAAATCAATATGGCGTTCGAAAAAAAGTACGATTTTTCATTTAATGCAACTTTAGAGATTTGAATAAGTGCATAAGTCTTATGTCTTATTTAAAAAAAATATGAATTTTGCAATAAATGAATGAATATGAATAAGACTACATCACTAAAAATTGAATTTTGCAAATTTTATAAGAAGGTTTAATAATTATTAAATCGCTAATATATCCACGCATACCTAACTTATCGCGATATTTTTAATTTGTATTTTAGATACACCATTGTAGAGTACATAAATGCAATAATTTTTGATTTAGGACTATAAATAGAATTTTGACAATTTTTTTATAAATGTTTATCTTAAACCGCCAAAACATTGATGCCGTTCGATAAAAGTCATTCACGCGAACAGATCTGTGTTCCACTAGAGGCAAGGAATATTGGTACTAAATATCGTTGATGTGCCATTAAAAAATTTTCGACATTTTTTTTTTTTTTTTTTTTTTTTTTGAACATCAAAACTAAACGAGTTTGAAGAATTTTCCATATGTATATATTTATAGCCATGTATTTAAACGCTTTATTGCCTTACAAAAGATTGCTGCGTGGCTACTTTCTGATATTGTTAAAATATAAAAAATCCTTTCGCGTGAAATATTTAATTTGACTGCAATTTATAAAAATTTTGAAATGTATTTATAATGATAAAACTAATAGCCATGATATAAGTATAAAAGAGGACTTATAGAGATATAGAGATAATCCTGATATAGAATATTCCGAAAACATTTTTCCATATGAATTAAAATTTAATTCATTACACCGTACACAGCATTTTTCACAAATGAACAAAACCACATTTACATATGAAAGCAGAGAAATTTTATGATAAGACTGCATGCTCAGTTTTTCATTTCGTGTTCGAAAATTCTTTTAAAAGGACTTTTAAATTTCAAAAATAAATATTTCTTTATAAATTATTTTAAAATCTGTCACTTGTTCAATACTGTTGATATGGGCATCAAATGATAGAATGGGATTTAGAAATTCCAATAAAATTATTTGTTTAAACTTTTCAGGTCCTTATAATGTCAAAAATGTCCTTCAAGTATTTTATCCTTAAATAACCTTGAGATTTTCCAACAATTAATTCTAAAATTATAATAATTTTAAACACATCATAAAATGTTTTCTTAATCTCACATTTTGTCTTTTTAGCTTTAACAAATAAAATTTTGAAAATGTCCTGTTAGTGTTTATTTAAATTTTGTTTCCATATATGGGCAATTCTTCAAACTCGTTTACTTTTTAAATTGCATATCAATGCTATTTTGTACCAATATTCTTTGGTTGTAGTGGAACACAGATCTGTTCGCGTGAATGACTTTTAGCAAACAGCTGAAAAATCTATTTATAGTTATAAATCAAAAATTATTGCATTTATGTACTCTACAATGGTGTATCTTAAATACAAATATCGAATAGTTGAACTTGATGCATTTTGATGTGCTAAACACGAATCTTCTTTCAGTTTTTTTCCACCACGTCTGGATTTTTTTTTTTTTTTATGGGCGTGTCTAATATTTCGCCCATAGTAAGGCCATTACTCTAGTATATTTCCTCAAAACTGAAAAACGGTGTGTACGATTGACATAAGTATATAAGGTGATGATATGATATGCTCATAAAAAAAATCAATACGTGATAGACAAAAAAAAAAATTAAAAGCTGATTCTTATTTATCACGTTAAATTCCATCTGATCCACCTATACTTTTTTATTTAAGGCGAAAAAAAATTGTTTTGCCCACTAGTGTATTTGCACTTAACTGTAGGTATGCATGGGTATCCTAACTTAACTGTGGCAATGCAATCAAGATTTGTGCATCAATTTTTATGATACGTGGCTTTATTTACTCGTAGTTTTGCCAGCTTTGAGATAAAGATGATAAACTGAAACATTTTTGACGTTTTCACTTAAAAAAAAAATTCTTAAAGGTAGCATGAATTTTTTTTCGGACATTTATTTCCAAATATCTCCTAAACTATTGAGCGGATAAAAATTTGTTAGTAAAACGACTTAAAACCAATTTTATTCCGTATACCGTTCTAGAGTTATAGTGAAATATGCTCAAGTAATCGGCTTATTTAGGACGCAATATTAAACACGACCATAAAAAAAATCTCGACCCGATGGGAAAAAACTGAAAGCACCCTAGAGTAAAGAGAACCGGTTCAAAACTAGTCACGTGACAGGTTCTCAGGGCTAGTGACCGGTCCCAGTTCCGGAACTTTATATGAGAAGAACCTGTCACTTTTACATGGGGTCATTGTCATTTGAGGTGGCTAATTAGCCCCTTGGGACAGGTCACAGGATAGGTCCTAGGACAGGTCCAAGAGGACAGGTTCAGTAACGATTATTGTAATAAAAATTTTATAAAAATTCGGTAATTGTTTACTTTTTAAACATTATTTTTATTATTATCTTTATTAAATTATGTTTATTTTAATTTTATAATTTTTCGTTAATGTCGATGGCGGCACCCCGGCTCGAACCCATGTTCATCTGACGTATGTTATGTTTTATAGTCTTCAACGCTTACCACTCAGCCACTGATTGTTATTGCGCGCGAGTTGCTATTTGCGCACTTAACGAGCATGTTAATAGTGACTGTGTTTGTGTCAACTGGTTCTCAATTGGAACTTTGGTGACGAGTTAGGTGTCAATTGGTACTCAACTGGTACAGAGAAACCGGTCCACTACTGCAATTACCACAAATTTCCCGCAGTGCAGATTCCAGTTTATCATGCGGAATTCCATCTAGTCTACATATTTTTTTTTTTTTTTTTTTTTTTGAAGAAGCACGAAAAAATTTTTTTGTCGTTAGTGTTGCGAAAACACATCAATGGTCATTTCGGCGATATTTTTAAATCTGGTTTCCGAAAAAGTACTTTTATGTTATGGGTGTATTATAAAGGTAAATAGCTTTAAATCTGATCCAAAAAATTTTCAAAATGTTGTTCAGAAAAATTTTTAGGGTCCAAAAATTATACGATTTCTGAAATTTTCCCAGCCCTGTATTTCGGAATGAAAAATATCTAGGCGTTCAAATCTTTTTAATTTGTTATAACAATCACAAAAACGAACGTTATGCCAAATTTCGTAAAGTTATCTCAACGGAATCGGGTAGTGGTTGGAAATGGGTAAAATTACTCATGTATATGAATTGTCATTAAGTAATTTGCTGATCTCCACTAATGATTGCTCTTCGAATGAGACATATTTTAAACAGTGTTTTACACGTTTGTCTAAAATTGGTGAAGGTTTCTTCCTGGAGGTGTTTTAAGTACGCTTAAAACAAGAAGTTTTAGAGGAAGTATGACATTGTGAACAGATTTCAGGTCATGCCAGGTCCGTCGTACATTGCGTAACTCATTCAATAATTGATTTCAATTCCGAAACCAAAAACGGTTTCAGATGGTGAGTATAAAAAATTCAGCCATGCCGAATATAACATTCTTACTTGTATTCTTTTAATATTTTAAATCCCAACTAACGCTCGTGGAATTAGAACGACTTCAAATTCTTTAATAACATAGAACTATTAATGTTGAATCCAAATCTGGCAATCATATAGTAAAACTATATAAAACAATTGCTTAAGTCTAATTTAAAACTGAATTTCAACCCTCTTAAGAATAAAATTCAAAACTAGTGTTTTATTGTTTTATATACAATTTCATTTTATTATAATATTCAAAAAATATGGTTTATAAAAAATAGTAATAAAAATAATAACTCTTTGATTAATCAAATCAATAACACAACTTTTACATTAGTTATAATAAAATGGAATAATATTATATTCTATACATAATAGAATTTATTTTCAATTAATAAATGGTTTTAATTAACACATTTTTATAATTATTGTATTATATTATTTATTGTTTACTTTTTTTTTAATTTTGATAACATATCACATACATAGCTGATACATACATATACTATATAATAATATTATAACATATACGCATGATAAATCTACATTACACCATATTATTTTTGTAATGTCTTATGTGGGGGCATATATAAACATCAAATTATGCAGATACTTAATAACTAACGAAAACAATTTTGTTTTATGTTTATTCTAATATAGTTGTTGAAAAAACATTGCAAATATTAAAGTATAATTAAATTAACTGAAAAAACATAAACATAATTTTCTTACAAAGTAAAAAAAAAAATAGTGCGTATAAAATTAATATTTTAATAAGGGGGAAAATATCATATAAATGATTTTAAAACATATTTTAATAATTTTTCATCTTCATAGTAAATGAAATAAACATGATTATGAAAACAAATTTTGTAAACAAAAATAGAATAAAAGTTAACTAGGAACAAATTTAGGACATTTTGCTTTAATATGCGACATTTTAATCAGTATCTTCATCAGATTTACTAAACAACTTCTTCCCTCTTAAAGAAGAAATATCTAAAGATTTCCGCAGACTTAATTGAGAATCAGAATCACAATCATCGATATAAGCAAATGTTGATTTATCCAAAAGAGAACCATCATTGTTATCACTAAAAAAAAATTAATAAATAAATATAAAATTATTGATAAATTAAAAATTATATTTAGAAGCTTTTCGAACAACATACTTATTAAAACTGGTTTTCGTTAAATCTTTTCTTGAGCGAAAACTACTGCCATGATTGTGATTGACTGGTGTGGAGTTGACAATTTTATTGTTCTTCACATGATAAGGCGTAGAATGTTGTTGTGCCAATTCCAAACAATCGGTATCGAATTGAAAATCTATACGCGCCTTAGCCTTAGATATAGCAGCTGTTGGAGTTGAGGATATTAGATGAGAACGTATATATGTTGGTCTTTTCTTTTCTGCTGTCTTTAAAAGATTGGTTTCTTCTATGGCAGGATCCGTTGGATTTTCTTGCATACCCAAAATTGTGAGTATTGAGGTGAAGAATTTAAAAACTATAGTTTTAAGATTGCACAATTTTGACCAGGCCAGACGTCGCGATTTTCGAATTGTTTGTTTCTGAAAATGGAATTTTAAATTGTGTGAATTTGAAATAATCTGTTATGAAACTATAAAAAATAAATATGGGCAGAACATAAAATAAATTTTAAAATAAACAAATCTATTACTTACCACTTTATGCAACAGCTCCCAATGATTTCTACGCTGTAGCATTGTTACTAACTTCTTGTGACTCAAAAGCTGATCGACAGTTGGTCTCTGCATGGGATCAGGTGTCATCATATCCTTTATGATATTCTGTAAGTCAAGCGAAATTGTTTTGATAAAGTCTTCTGGCAAGACTGCATTACGCAATTGTTGCCACAATGGTCCATTAGAAGGTAGTTCCAAGTAACATGATAATTCCAGCATTGCTATGCCCAAACTAAAAATATCGGCAGCCTTTGAAAAATTGCCCTGCATTATTTCTGGCGCCACATAACGGGAATCACCTTCGGTGGCTTGATGGCGATTAGCACGATCGACATCAATAACTAGGCCAAAATCGGCCAATTTACAACTGTCATCATCGCCAATCAAAACATTGTCGAGTTTAATATCCAGATGGATAAGATTGCGGTCATGTAGACTTTTCAATGCCAACAATAAGTCCAATAAAATTGACCAGATTTTATCTTCCGGTATGGTACGTTTACGTTCTAAATAACAATCTAAACTCTCCCGACACAACTCCATTTGCATGTACAGGCGATCATCTTGTTCCCAGGCACGATAGAATCTCAGACAATTGGCATGACCTGAAAACTGTTCATAACGTCGTACTTCTTCTAAACGTTCTTGTCTATACAATTCACTTCTAAAAAGTTGTTTGGACATTTTAATGGCGTACAAAAGGCCATCCTCTTTGGAGCGTACTTTAAACACCTCCCCGAAGGAACCTTCACCAATTTTAGCTAATCGTGTAAAACACTGTTCAAAATATGTCTCATTCGAGGAGCAATCATAAGTTGAACTCAGCAAATTATCGGCAGTACAATCATCGTCAGAACGAAATGATATGGCATGAGCGGTGTGGTCACGATTGAAATTAGAATCGTAACGTGGTTTCAATTTTGGTGGTTTCAAGCAACTTATATCCTCCCGACGATGTGACTGTAACAAAAATAAAGTTATATGTTCACTAGAAAACTCCCCGAAACAACTGCAATTTACTAAATTACTCACCTGTTTATAGGAATGCTGGAATGTTTCTTCCTGTATCTCGGGTACTGGTAGGCGGGTCAATAATTCAGTCTCCATTGTATGTAATGTTGAGTTCATCATAATTTTTTTGTTCTATTTGAACTAATAATTATTAAATCATATAAATTAAATCGTAATTTGTTATATTTTACACTGGAAAATGTAAACTTTGAATGAAAACAAAGAATATAATGTCAATAAAAAACCACACAGGATCCAACAGGAATGAGTTTAAATTTCAGCGTTGCTTGATAGTGGCTGATATAGGGTTGCATTTTAAGAAAATTAATGATTTGGGGTAACAATGTGGCAACATATACCGTTTTCCAGTATTGTCAACTTTCAATTTTAAAAAAGCATTGAAACTACGTAAAAACGCGTAATTTTTCCAAAAACGTACTGAAATATTTTCTTTATTGTATTTTTTAATATCAAATTAAATTAGTTTATTAATTAAAAATGTATTCATATTTTCTTAATTTTAAAACAGATATTGAAATTTTATTTACTTTGAGATCTGAAGCAATTTGGACTTATTAAAGTAGAAAATGGGTAAAATTATAGTACATAATAGTTATAAATTTTGAAAAATCATAAATGTTATTTTCAGAAATTAAGATTCCTAAAATTGATGTAATCAACATCACGCCTCGGCTTGTTTCTTTGTACGGTGGATTAACGAAGCCTTAAGTCTATGGGGATTCGAGGCAAAATTATCGAAGGCCAAACAACAAAATCCCGCCTGAAAGAAACAATTACAACGACGCAAAAGTTGTACACAAACCCAGAGATACTTTACGAATATTAACAAAAACAAGATGGTTCGCCACAGCAAAGTATAGATCGGCACTCATCAAGATCTTCGGCACACTTGAAATTATTATATTTTTTTTACGCCTTAATAAAAGTTTTTCTATGTAGCCTTAAGGACTTAAGGACTTTCTCCTCTGGGTATGTCGAACACCGACTTCGCTAAATAAGCTTTTTTTGAATATCAAAAATTTGTTTAAATTCCGCCATTTTTATACAAAATGTTAATTTTCTTCCCAAGTAATTTATTAATATGGTAATGATATATATCATTGAAAAGGTATTTATAAGTGCTTTTAAATGATATCAATATAATTAAGATCCGACAATTATTAATAAAGATATTCAGGAAAATATATTGAAACTTTAAAGGCCTATAACTCGTAAACCGAGCAAGAGCGGACAAAATTTTTTAATAATCACATGTAAAAGTACTATAGAATCACTATCAAAATTGTTTAAAAATCAACTGTGCCGAAAATCTTGATTTACGCCTATAGATCTTCTGGGCGCTCCAAAATATCATGTTTTTAAAAATCTTTTCATTTCTACATTTGAATTAAATTTTACAAATAAAATTAAAAAAATTAATTAATTTATTTATTAATTATGTATTTATTTATCGTTAATTTAATACATATATAAATATATTGGTACTTATTTACCTCCCTAATTCACTTAAAATCGTAAATATTCCTATACTATTTATCCGATTGAAAAGATTAAGGTGTCAATTAAAAGCTCTTAAGGTGCATTTATAAATATTAAATTAAAATAATGTAAAAGTTTCATAAACACAACTTTTTTAGTATTTTGTAATTTCTTGTGCAATTTTTTTTTTTTTTTTTTTTGTGGAAATTATTTTTCTTAATAGCCGGAAGGATTTTTAACTCTGTGGTATGTCCAAAAGCGGCTTCGCTGACGTAATTCTTCCTTTTTATCTAACTTTTTTATAACATAAAATTTTTTGATATTATAATTTTTCTAAGAAATTCGATTTTCAAAGCCCTATAACTTCCAAAATATTTAATTGCGGTAAAAAATTTTTACATCATTATATTCACCGTTAAAAGTACTACTATCAATGGCGAAAAAGAACAAATAAATCGGAGCTGAATTAGGGTAGTCTATTTATGCCTTTTGTTGTTATTTTACAACTGTTGCCACCTTCCATAAATTCGCGATAATTTTGACGTTTATCTTAATTTAAAAAATTGTCAGATGTAGACACTATATAAGAACACTCATGACAATGTTACTATCACTTTGAGTCTACATTAGACAAATTTTTATCAAGACAAACGTCAAAATGAACTCGAATTTATGGAAGGTGCCAACAGTTGTGCAAAAACAACAATATGGCGAATTCAGTAATGTTTTTTATATATGCAGTTTGACAGCTGTAACAACCAAAAATAATAATCAACTGTTTAACTGAGGCTACCTTGTATAGATTCGCACTGATTTTGACGTTTGTCTTGATAAGAATTTGTCTAATGTAGACTCAAAGTCATAAAAGGCACTATCATAATGGTATTTTTCTGCCTGCATATTTTTATTAAAAAGCAAGAGCGTGTTGTCATTCCTGTGCGCACAAAAATTTGTTCAATGTTTGTACAAAACGATGGCTTGTATAAACCAGGCGTAATGTATGCATATGGCAACATTGTTTACATTTCATTGATAAATTTCAATTGAAAAAATGGGGAGACTAAAAAAATAAATCAGTGGAGCTCCATCATCGCACTCAATTAAGTGAGAACATTCTTAGAGTAAAGTACACGTATACCATCTGGATAGTTTGGTCCATTATTAAAAAGAAAAAATTATAAAATAAACAGGAAGTATAGAAAATAGTTTAATTAAAAAAGGACTGTCAGTGAAAAGTGAACAAAATGGTTAAAGTATTCCTTTTGTGTATGGCTTTTATTGCCGTAGTATCTGCGGTACCCAAACCAGATGAAGTGCCTGCTCACAATCCCTTAGAACACGATTCTTTGCATGCTGCTCACTTTGCCCATGGCCAACATAATCCCCAATATGATCATGAGCAATTTTTGGGAGAAGATGAAGCCAAAGCATTTGATCAATTGCCCCCCGAAGAGAGTAAAAGACGTTTAGGTTTGATTGTGGATAAAATTGATGAAGACAATGATGGCTTCGTAACCATATCGGAATTGAAAAAATGGATTGAATACACACAAAGACGTTATATCGATGAAGATGTTGATCGTCAATGGAAGCAACATAATCCCGATGGTAATCTTACTATCTCTTGGGAAGCATACAGACGTGATGTCTATGGTTTCATGGATGGCCTTACCAAGGACGAAAAAGAGCATGAGGAAAATGGCATCTCTTATCAAAATATGCTGAATCGTGACCGCCGTCGTTGGGGTGTTGCTGACAAAGATTTGGATGATGCTTTGACCAAAGAAGAATTTACTGCTTTCTTGCATCCTGTTGATCATCCCGATATGCGTGACGTGGTACTCTCGGAAACCATTGAAGACATTGACAAGGATAAGGATGGTAAAATCTCCATTGACGAATATATTGGCGACATGTACAGTGCTCCCGAAGAAGGTGAGGAAGAACCCGAATGGATTATCAGTGAACGTGAAACATTTAAGAAATTCCGTGATGTTGATGGTGATGGTTTCTTGAATCGTGAAGAAGTAAGAGCCTGGATTGTACCCAATGATTTTGATCATGCCGAAAGTGAAGCCAAACATTTGGTATATGAAGCCGACAACGATGGTGATGAACAACTAACTAAAGCTGAAATTCTTGATAAGTATGATGTATTTATTGGATCCAAGGCTACCGATTTTGGTGAGGCTCTTGGTCGTCATGATGAATTCTAAATTTCTACTCTTATACTTTTCTAAGCCAGCTCAGAGCTTATCATGGCTCTGCAGCTGATAGATTGATAAAAATCTTTCTCGAATACTCTGCTAATTTTTGTGCTTTACTTAATTTTTAATATTAGTTTTTAAAAGAAACTTAGCTTAGATTAATTATGTTTTCATAAAAGCAAACGGAACAAAGAAACAAAACATGTATCATGTGTCAGTGTATTTAAAACTAAATTCATTATCTCTTCTTTCATACATTCATGTGCAATATTCTTCCAACTACCTACAAAACAAACATTCATACATAAATAAATTTGTATCTATTGCCATTAGGAAGAATTTTGTTTATGAATGTGTTTTATTTTCTATGCCATGTGTAGAATACCAAGAATCTCTTGTTTTATGCCAAATAAAATAATTACATAGTAAATAATAATTTTTTTTTATATATATATTTAAAATCTCTTTTTGTACTAATTATACATAAGTAATTTTTTGTCTATAATAGTTTTAAACTACATACAATTTTAAATGTCTACTAATTCCATTGCATTTAATTTAAACAAAAAAATTCGTAAATACATTCTATTTTTAAATAAAACCGTCATCTTTTTTTTATTATTTTCTACATGAACAACAAGTTATACATATTTGGTTTGATTCCATATGTTAAAACAGCATGTGTGATTTAATAGTTTTAGTTGTTAGTTTTTTTCTTTTTTTCAATTTATTAGTAAAGGGGTCATTTTTGAGTGTGCTCTCTATTTCTTATCATAGAAACTGCATTGGGACACATCATCGTTTGGATGGTTCAAATCTAATTTAGTTCTTGTGATAAGCCTTGAAAATATACTACAATGAAAATTTAACTAAGAAACTAAAAAGAGGTCGTATTTATTTAAACCTTTTTTGCTGAGATAAGCTTTAAAATTTAGTCAACATATAAAAAAATAAATAAATACATCATGTAATTTTAAACCGGCCGGTTTAATCTTATACTGTTTTCCATTTTATTATCAGAAAAAATATGTATTTCTAGAATAATTATCTTTAGTTTTTTGTTAATAAAACCATAACAAAAGACAATTAAAATGTATTAATAAAAACTAACACATAATTGTTTATATGCGCATATGTATGTTCAACTATATACATACAACTATACATATGATATTGTTTAATTTGGTTTTTATATTGAAAATATTTTCTTCCATAATATTTGTTGGATGTTTAAATTGAATGATGTGTATTTTATGAATATGTATGATGTGCTGCATAGACAGTGGTATAAACAATTCATACAATATGATTTATTTTCGTTAAAAGATCGTACAAATATAGAACTTCTTAAATAAATAGTTTTCACGAGGAGAATGAAAACATAAACAATTTTTACAACAAATTTTCATACCAATTCTGCTCGTTTAAACCCAGATTACAAATATGGTAATATATTATTAAAAAACAATTTTATTTGTTTGACCGCCCTTTATCTGAGTACTATAATTGATGCCTTCAAAAACTAGCCCTAAGTGAAATTTATATATTTCCAATTACATGTCGAACGAGAACCTTTCGTTTCACTTTTTGTTTTTTGAAATGAACCAAATGTTCATTGTACTTTTGCTTTTTTCGGGTTCATGTTAGGTATTGGAATAACGATATACCGTAAAATGTGTAAAATAATAAAAAAAAAAATCAAAACTAATGTAAAATAATAAAAAAAAAAATCAAAATTTTAAATTCAGAATTTTCTCGCAATCTAGTTAATCCTTGATAGATCTTTGATGGGTAAGTATGTTCTTTATTATGAAAATATCATAAATTAATTTAATTTGAAACATAACATAAAAATTAAAACAAGCGAGAATGTTATATTCGGCTTGGCCGAATCTATATACCCACCATCAACAAAATTTTACGTTATATGGGAGGTGGGCGGTAAGGTGGATGACCACGCCCATTTTTTGTTTCCGAGTTTATTTTGATCCTTGAACTATTTGTACAAAATTTCGTTGATATTTTACCTTATATGGGAGGTGGGCGGTAAAGTGAGCTGACCACCATCTTTTTGATGGTGGGTATAACTAGATACAATTTCCAATACTTTAGTTCATAAGTAATTACTTATGAACTGCACCACCATAAATGTCTATCTTACGATGTCCGTACGTATGGCTATATTTTAAGATCATATTTTTTAATTTAAATAACATATTTTCCGTTTTCAAAAACTTGTTTATAGGTATAAAATAAATTTTTAGAACATATTTTTGGTAGCCCTGGTTATGCTAAAAAAAATATATATTGGCCCATTCTGCTTCTTCACAGTGCAAATAGACAAAGTAAATAAGGTTTGAATATTAAATATGTATATTAAGTCTGTACAACCACTATTTAGTTTTGGTAGTAAATTGAAAAACCTTTTAAACGAAAAGTATTTAATGAAATTAACGTTTTTTAACAAACTTTAAGTTTATACATTTTAAAAGCCACAATCACTAATTTGTGTGGGGAGCTGAAATAGATGGATGAAGCTGCGCTGCACTGATGTATTATCCTATTTATGATCCTACAAGTTAACACAGGAGCTTATGAGTCGTGTATGACGACATTAGTTCGCAGGGTTTGTGCAAGTATTCATACACATTTGACTTACATGTAAAATCGTGTATGAAGGCAAGTACCACATTGTCGTTGCTACGACACTGTGAGCAGAATCAGAAAATAGAAAATACAAATGTCAAAAACTTGAAAGTTTCAGAATTAAAAACATTCAATGGAAATAAAAACGAATTTTGACTATTTTTTGTATAATATATGGAATTTTACTAAGTAAAAGTTTATTTTAAGAATAAATACTCCTTTCAGGAGCACATAATACTCATTAAATTTATCAGTTTTGTTTACCTAAACACCCATCAGGTTACTAAAAGTGGCAATTTACCAATTTTTTAAGTATAAATTTCAATAGCATCTAGCTACTACTACTAAGTGGCCAAGCGCTCACTTCCACATATGTTACTGATTCTATAGAAGAAGGCATAAAGAAGATACAAATGTTTTACCGACTCATTTTAACCAGCAAAATTATAAAAAAGTGACACTTCCTCATTAATGCCTCCGAGCTGTAATCATAAAAGTAATATGTGTGAAAAAGCTATTAGGAGAGCTGAAACTTAAAAGGTACTTTCAGTTTAAAAACAAATTTATTATTAGTTCTAAACTAATTGGATGTTTTTTTAGGAACATATGGCTGATGTTCAAAAACGTTTAATTCAAATGAAAATTTAAATAATTTTGTCTCCAGTTTGTAAGGAGAATTTTAAAACAAAGCTTAAATCCGTTCATTGTTTATTTAAGAGCATACAAATGTGATTTAGTGCGAAAATATATATCCTTTAACAATCCCATTCCAATGAGGATTTCATAAACAGGCAGATTACTTAAAATTTGATTCCATATAAATCTTTGGTACTATGATTTCTGCTTAACACTGTAAATTATGTAGTTTATATGCAAATTAAAGCAATTTTCGTGTCTTAATTTTGAGCTATGCTTAATTATGAACCGATAAAATTTGGTATTCTGATTCACTCCTTTATAAAAATTATTTGTATCAAATTTTATTGAAATTGTGGTATAAATAAGGTGTTTATGAGTATTAAAATACTATATATTTCGGTGGAACATTTGAATTGAGGCTAGGTGTAATAATGGAATGATATTAACAATTTCAATAGGTTTCGGCGTTATACCAAAATAGTCACATTATCCAAATTCGATCAAGTTATCTTTAAAATTACGACTTGTTCTTTGTGCACAAAAGAAATAATAAACCAAACAATAATCTTGGATGATTTTTTTTAAGTTTTTAAAATTGTGATTTGTAAGCTATTGAAGCAATTGGAGTTTTTAGCTATAATTACAAAGTTAAATAAAAAAGGAAACAAATTTATTTAAAAAATAAATGTTAATATGGAAATTTCACAGAAATTAACAAATGTAATAGAAAAGGGAAAATCAATCAAAAAAGAAATTGCTAATTGTCAGGAGTGGCATTTTTTAAATGTAAATGTTTGAAGATTCTTAACCTAGAAATAACAAATAACTTAATTCTTTAATTAATACTTAATTCTTTATGATTAGATCCCGGGAAAAAACAAATATAAGTTATCAGAATTGATTTAGATCTAATCATAATAAACCTACAGAAGATATAATCACTGGAAATTATATTCTCAATTTTATTTATTTATTTATTGAGTATAGTAATACAAAGCCTTCAAGGCCAAAAGTCAGTCCCTGAAGTCAGTCATATATAGATCAAAATAAAATGTAAACAATAGAGAACTTTCCCAAATGATTCTACCTTCTGTAGTTGTATCATGGTTCAAATTAATTTTATGAGAAAATTGATAATGTATTTCTTTAAAAATACAAAATTCCCAATAAATATTTCTATATAACAAAATATTAACTTTATTATCATTAAACAAGGCCGTGTCTTTATTATATCAATTTCTTATTTTATTTCTTTGTTTAAAAAATTTCAATTAAATTTCATAAGATAAATACAAAAGTATAAGAAATACAAAATAAGAAGTTATATTTAAATAAAATACTTTTAATAAAAGAAATTATGGTAGAGATAATTTGATAGTGAGTTAAATCATCCCTTCTTAGCAGCATGCAGTCAGTTTATTGTAGAAATAGGCCATCTGCATTGATAAGACGTCGTACACGTACCACCATATTTCTTATGCTTTTTGGTTTATTAGTGTCATCTGTTAAAGGTGTTGATCGTACAATAGCTGTAGGTTGAAATATGGTTTTCATTAAATAAAGTATGTGGTGGCAATTGTTTATTCCAACTTACCCAGCTTTCTAAGTTCTTCAGCATCATAACGTTGCAGTCTCACAGTGCAACGTTTCATTGATACTTGTTCTCGTACTTCATCCAAGGATTCCATATTACGACGAGTTCGCTTGACTCTTATTGAGATATTTTTCAATTTAGGAGATTCACTCATTGTACTTTAATTTGTTTTAATCTGCTTTTTCCGAAAGTTAACTGGTAAATTAATAAAAAATGGACGCCTAATGTGGATTATTGTTTTGTTTATTGTGTTTTACTTTTTCTTATCATCAGTGATGGCAATTATTGTTTATAAATTATGTAAATATGTACTAAAAATCGCTAGAAAATTGATAGGCTTTTAGTGTTTTAAAAACGCTGACTGTATTTTTATTCCCTTTGTACTCGATTTAAAGGTAAAAAACTTAATTCTCATCAGTTGAGTTGGATATAGAAAATGGTCTCTTCGAGTCGTATATTTCCTATATATGTTAAGTTTCAAGTGTTCATTACAAATTATGATATTATATAAAAATGAAACAAAATAACATTATTTTTAGAATTTGTTGAAACTTTACTAATCATGAATAGTGTCTACACCTGATAAATATTTATCATAACATCGTGTCTAACTAGACAAATTTTCATCAAGACAAACGTCAAAATCAGTGCGAATCTATACAAGTAAACTCAGTTGAACAGCTGAATTTTGTTTTGTTCGTTTCTTAGGCAATATATATGTATATATCATAGTAAAATAATAAAGTACTCGCACATCTACAAAAACAAAAATTGCTTGTATTTTGTTAGTGTAAAACAACTGCCCACAATGTCAAAATGCTTTGAACGGAAAAATGAGAGAACGAAAGAGAGCAAGAGAAAAAAAACTCAAAAAAAAAATTTACATGTGAATACAAAAACAATTTGACAGTACCGCGAGGTTTGCCAATGAAAAAATTGTAAAACAGCTGATCTTACGAGTATACTTTATAATTATACTATGGTATATATATTAGAGTAAATTTGAACATTTTGATTTTGAGATATCATACCTTTTTATAAGGTTTTTGCAGCAGTAAAAATAATGGAGTATTTTTTTTTTTAATTTTCCAACTCCTTCCCTTGCATATCTGCGGCTAAAAACGCACATTTTGAGCGCCTTTTTTCACAGAGACGAATCCAATTGATTTATGAAAAATATTTCTTTTATACATCAATTCCACATAAAATTTTAGTAAGAATTAGCACTATTCAACCCGCTTAAAATGCATCATGTTCCAATTAGGGTGTCCGAAAAATTGACATTTTTCAAAAAAATTTAAAAAATATATTTTTTTATAAATACAATGAAAATAATTCGGATTTAAACGTGTATTTCCCGGTGTATAATTCTCCCATGCATGCTTATAAATACTCGTAACTCTCGAGCCATTCATGAACTTTAAACATAAACCAGAGAAGCATCCAATATGCTATAATCGATATAGGGAACCATGCATGCAACGTGCTCTGAAATATTTGGGTCGACTAAATAGAGAATAGGCAAAGTGACGATATGTCTTAAGATTTTGACAAAAATTAACCAAATACGATCTTCTTAATCTGGAGGAAATAATGAGATACCTTCTCTATTAGTAAAATTGACATGGGTTGTAGGTAAAATATAACGAATAAATTACGAAGTTAGGCAATAAAACTTAGTATTTATTCTTCATATAAAAATAAATAATCTAAATCTTATACTATGTTCACATATCGTCACCGAAAATGCAAAACAACGTAACATCAAAATTTTCAAATTTGTGTTTTTGATGAAATATAGTTTATTATTCCAAAATACGTGTGATCACAAATTTTCAGACTTGTAACTCAAAAAATTACGATAATATTAACGAAAGCAATAATTTTTTTCAAGTCAAAACAACGTAACATCACATTGGTTAAAAAAGTAATAAAAAAATTTTTTACTTTTTTTTTATGAATTTAGATTGCAAATTTTTAAAAATATAATAGGTATTAACATTTTGGAGTAAAAGTTTGCAAAAATTCTTTTAATTACAATTTTTGTAAAATTTTTATTGATGTTACGTTTTTTTTGGCTTCACAGTATGTTTCCGATTTTTACAACTATTACTATTTTTATAGCCTGGTATTGCAAATAAAAATTATACTTGTAAATTATTTTTTTTTTTTTTTTTTTTGCAAATCAACTATATTTATTATTGCAAATAAAATATTAACTCATTTTATGAGGCAAAAATTTGGTTTCTGCAATATTTTTATTTGCAAGTAAGAGGAGCTTAATAAAGAGTATATGTCACATGAAAGTATTGTAGTGCCGAGCTTTTTTAGCTAAGCGCAACTTGTATTGAATGGTTAAGGCTATTTAAAATGGCGGTTCCGATCAGTCGAAAAAGTTTGAAGATAACGAATTGATTGAAACTTGTGGAAGTGCTTGCAGAAACATTGGGAATATTTGCAGACGTCTAAATTGCATAAATTCCTAGAGTGACACAAAAAGAAGTCGCTTCTTCATTGAGTTGTTACGGGCGGTAACATGTGGATATATTGAGATGAAGTTCATCCAGCCAGGAACGAACCGAGTATAGCTCAGCAGACATTATCGCTTCTGATTATTATATTTGTTTCACACTTGAAATTATTATATTTTTTTACGCCTTAATAAAAGTTTTTCTGTGTAGCCGGCCTGCGGCCGGACTTAAGGACTTTCTTCTCTGGGTATGTCGAACACCGGCTTCGCTAAATAAGTTTTTTTTGAATATCAAAAATTTTTTTTAAATTCCGCCATTTTTATACAAAATGTCAATTTTCTTCCAAAGTAATTTATTAATATGGTTATGATATATATCATTGAAAAGGTATTTATAAGTGCTTTTAAATGACATCAATATAATTAAGATCCGACAATTATTAATAAAGATATTCAGGAAAATACATTGAAACTTTGAAGGCCTATAATTTGTTAACCGAGCAAGAGCGGACAAAATTTTTTATTGCACTATAATCACAATTAAAAGTACTATAGAATCACTATCAAAATTGTTTAAAAATCAACTGTGCCGAAGATCTTGATTTATGCCAATATTCCAAATTTAAAAAGTCGAAAAATCGGTTATTTAAAATTTTTTAAATGTCGAAAATTCTACTACGTTCCTTTGTGTTGTAAAAAATATATCTAGTATAAACTGCCTGTTAATATTTATTTTGATACAGGAGAAATTGTGGGAATTAAATTACTTGGCATCACTTAGCACAAATTCAAGAAGTCATCTTTTTGTTGAGGTTTTGCAGATTTTTGTTTATTCTGAAGCAGCAAAATTGTGCTAAAAAATAATAAAATTTATTAAAAAATACGTAATAGTATACTTAATTTATATCTAGAGGCAATGAGTGATGTTCAGATGTTGATGGAAATGGGTTTTCCCAAAGAAAGAGCGTTAGTATAGTTTTGTTTTTTTGTGCCGGTTATAAATTGTGTGTGAACCCCAAATTATTTAATTTTTTTATCTAGAGAATACGCCATAAAAGTTACAAACTATAAAGGTGTGGAACCGGCCATGGAATGGTTACTAGCCCATGCAGATGAAGAAATTCCCAAAGAGGCACCAGGCAGTGCTGTGGGTGGAGATCAGACTTCTTCCGCGGCGGCTGATGCTCCCTCGACTTCTACTGCTACAGAGGAAGGCGGTGTCGCTAAATCTTTAAAATGTGATGATTGCGGTAAATTGTGCAAAGATCAAGCTGAAGTTGAATTTCATGCTGCCAAGACTGGCCATAGTAACTTCTCCGAGTCCACTGAAGAGAAAAAACCCCTGACAGAGGAAGAGAAAAAACAGCAGTTGGCCCTAATCGAAGAGAAGCTAAAACAAAAACGTCTGGAACGTGAGGAACGTGAAAAACAAGAAGCTTTAGAAAGGGAACGCAATCGCATTAAATCCGGAAAAGACATGACAGAGGCTCGCAAACGTTTAGAGGAAATGGAAATGAAGAAAATTGTAGAACAACGCAAAAGGGAAAAGGCCGAAGAAAAAGCTGCTCGTGATAGGGTGCGTGCTCAAATCGAAGCCGATAAGGCTCGGCGTAAATTGAGTCAACAACAATCACCAACATCCGACGTTCCAGTAGTTTCTGCCGCGGTAACTTCTACTACACCGCCCACTGCCAACAACGTTAAATCTCCGCCCAAGGATTACAAAGAAACTCGCATACAAATTCGTTTACAGGATGGTTCTGCTCTCACAGAAACCTTTAGCATAAATGAAAATCTCTCTGCTGTACGGGTGTTTATTCAAATGAAAACTGGCAGCGATATGCCATTCGGTCTAATGACATCATTTCCTCGCAAGGTGTTCAATTATGATGATTATGAAAAACCGTTAAGTGTTTTGGGTTTAGTACCATCGGCTGTTCTTATTATGACTAAACCGAACTTGTAAATTCCAAGATGAGAGCTCGTCACAAAAATAAAGCAAAGAATATTAAATGAGAAATATCTTTAAAGACCATCGTAACGGAATATTTCTAGATTTTTTTTATATATTGTAATCGGTGTTTTTATATATTGCTTGGCAAAGTTTGATTTTAATTTGTTTATAATTTAATAAAAAGGAAAATTTCGACAAGAAATAATAAAATATATTTTAAATGTGTTGCTGAATTTATGTTTTTTTTTTTTTTTTTTTTTAAAAAAAGATTGTTACTAATTAAGATGCTATAGATTTTTCTTTCTCATTGTTTTACTTGTGTAGTACAAATCATCTTATGACGGATAAATTTAAAACATTGTACGTTATTTTTATGAAATTAAATTTTAAAGTTTTGTGCAATTTTTTTAAATATAAATTTAAAACTTATAACTTTTTTGAAATACATCTATATATGTACATATATATAAAGAGTAAGGTTACTGACTAACTGATTCATAATCACACAAACCAAACGGCTGAACCTAGAGAGACGAAATTTGGAACATAGGTTGGTATCCCACCATATAGATCCACTAAGACGGGATTTTTGGAAATTCGAATGTTTAGGGGGTAAAAAAGGGTAAAATCGGTAACCTTATAACTCGCAAACAAATAATGATACAAAAAAAGTTATTCATTTAAAAAATAATTGGACAGGTGTCTGGTACTTTTGTGAAAATCGGCCGTTTTAGGGAGAAAACGTGTAAAAACTGTATTTTGGTACTTTTTTGGCACCATATGTATCTTTGAAACAAATCAACATACCGATAAAATTTATGCCGCATTCATAACTTATCAAAAAATTAGAAATACAAATTTGGTACTTTTTATAAATTCAAACGTTAAAATCGTACCTATTTTTGGTACTTTTTTCATAAAAAAAATTATATTTATTGAAATATTCATATGAGTATTTTAATATGGGGATACCACTACAATTAAAAATTTATTGGAATACAGTTTTTGATACTTCGATGGGTTAAAAAAAAAGTACTAAAAAAGGGGTAAAGGCGGGAAATTACATCCAAACTTAATAATGAATTTTCAATTATATTAAACATAGAAACATGAAATTAAGAAAATGTAGATAAGAATTCACAAGAGTGGAATTTGTGGTACTTAAAGATACATGGTCCTGTGGTTAAGAATTCAAGAGGATGAACTTTGTGGTACTTTTTTCTTCTTCTATTGGTACTTTTTGCATTTTCTGTAATATTTAACCTAGAAACATGAAATTAAATACGCATGGTCCGATGTTGGAAAGAATTCACAAGGGGGGACTTTTTGGTACTTTTTCGTTCTTCTTATGGTACTTTTTGAAATTTCTATAATTATGAACATAGAAACATGAAATTAAGGATATGCTGTCTTAAGTAAATGTGAATTCATAAGAGGGGGATTTTGTGGTACATTTTTGTTTTTGAATTTCTAATATTATTGATCTTAAAACATGAAATTAAAGAAATGTGGTCCTAAATGAATGCGAATCCATATGAAGAACTTTTGTTGCTCCTATGATACTTTGTTAATTTTCTATAATTATGAACTTGGAAACATAAAATTAAGGACATATGGTCCTAAATGAATGCGAATACATTAGAATATTTTCGTTCTTCTAATAGTACTTGAATGCATTTTTCATTCTTAGAAACATAAAATAGAAGATGTAAGGTCCTAAGTGAATCAGAAACCTTAAAATGTATTTTATGGTATTTTTCTTTATTCTAATATACTTTTTCGCAAGGACCCGAAAACGTTTTATTTTTATTTTTCAATCAAAATAAATATCTTTAATGTTCAAAATATTTTTTCATTTGTTGAAAAAAATATGTGAGGGATTTTTATTTTTAAAATAAATATCCATCAATGATGAAAAAAATAAATATCTTTAACGATAAATATCTTTAACGATAAATATCAGTTCGAAAAAAATTTAAAATGATTGTTTTTTTATTCATACTTTTGTTTTGTTTTCAAAATATTTTTTTTATTCAAATGAAATTGTTGTTGTTTAGAATTTTTTCCATCCGATGAAAAAAGTTCAAAATAATTTTCAACTTTTGAAATAAATATCACAAAAGATATTTATATTTTTATTTTCATCATGATGAAAAAAATTAAAATATTGATGAAAATAATAAAAATCATGATGGATTTTTATTATTTTTTGAACATTAAAGATTGTTTTTCGATTGAAATAAAAATAAAAAGATTGTTTTTTTAGTATTAAAATCCGGTCTCTGCTTTTTCGTAATTCTGATATTTATTTTTCGTTATTCTAAGATTAGAAACCTGAAATTAACGATATATTTTTTTATTGTAATTTTTAGTACTTTTTTTATTTAAAATATTAAAAAGTTTTTTGTTGTAAATTCCGACATAATACCATTATTAAAAATTTTCTCACGGGAGTTAATAACACAGGTCAACAAAATCGCAAAAAAAAATATATCTGAAAAAAGTCTACAATATTATTATTCCTTAGGCTTGGTATAGTGTAGAAAGTCAAATGAAAATTTTCCATCACGTCACATTTTTAACCCATTGAGAACCAAAGAAAATTTGAATCTTTGAGAAGTTTTTAGGTTATAAAATTTTAAAGGTAATATGTAGAGGAAATTTTTCGCACATGTTTTGTAGGGGCTACAAAAATATAGTACTAGTAAAGTCTCTAACTTTTCACACATAGCCCCTAGATGTCGTTAAATTTGTAAAAATCAAGAATTTCTCAATTAACCTTCATAAAATCATTAAATAATGAGGAATAAGGAGTGGGTGCATAGGGAAAATTTGTATTTAATATACAAGACCGCAGATTTTAAAAATGGTAAAAACTTTAAAATTCCATTGACAGAAAATACGTTCGAATAAATAAAATTCCAAGTTTAAATAACAATGCTAATAAAAAATTTGGAATAACATATACAGTGGCCAAAAAAACTATTCAACATAAGCGATGTTATTTTAATTTTTTTAAAATTTATGAAATGTTCTCAGAATTTTTTGAGTAAAAAAAATGAGATAAAGTTTGGTAGAGCATAAAGATTTCAAATCTGCATATATTTTAAAGTTATTATAAATAAAAGATAATTTAGAAAGCCATTAATATAATGACATTGAAATTCAAGGCAAAAAAAGTATTCGACATTATACTTTATGCTTCGAAAAATCAAAATAATTGAATTTTTTTATTAACATGTAGCTTTTTATTTTCATTTTGTAACGTCTTCTAAGCATTTTGATATAAGTTTGATAAGAATTTTGTTATATTCAGGATCAATTTTGTTTACAATATGAATTTACAATATGAATTTAATACCATTTTTATTCGTCAAGTTTAAAAATTAAAATGTTTGTTAATAAAAACTTCACGAATGTTCATTTAGATTGATATTTGGTGGTTATAATGCGTTTTGTTATTATTTTCGTGCAGTTACAGACAAATTTAAGCTTTATAATGAGGGCAGAATTCTTTAGGTTATTATCCTGGTAAACATAAGTCTGTTAGATATTCCTAATTTCTCAGCACTTTTATGTGAATTTTATTTAAAAATGAGATTTTGAGATCCTGCTATATCCCCTCACAAAATCTAATCTCCATTCTATAACTCTTTTGAGATGTGTTGGCTTCTTTATACTAGACCTGACTCTATAATCATGTATTTCTTTATTATTTTTAGAATGCAACGTGTGTTTCTAAGTATTTTTCACTATCCCTAGAGTAAAGAGAACCGGTTCAAAACTAGTCACGTGACAGGTTCTCAAGGCTAGTGACCGGTCCCCGTTCCGGAACTTTATATGAGAAAAACCTGTCACTTTTACATGGGGTTGTCACTGGAGGTGGCTAATTAGCCCCTTGGGACAGGTCACAGGATAGGTCCTAGGACGGGTCCAAGAGGACAGGTTCAGTAACGTTTATTGTAATAAAAATTTTATAAAAATTCGGTAATTGTTTACTTTTTAAACATTATTTTTATTATTATCTTTATTAAATTATGTTTATTTTAATTTTATAATTTTTCGTTAATGTCGATGGCGGCACCCCGGCTCGAACCCATGTTCATCTGACGTATGTTATGTTTTATAGTACTCAACGCTTACCACTCAGCCATTGATTGTTATTGCGCGCGAGTTGCTATTTGCGCACTTAACGGGCATGTTAATAGTGACTGTGTTTGTGTCAACTGGTTCTCAATTAGAACTTTGGTGACGAGTTAGGTGTCAATTGGTACTCAACTGGTGCACAGAAACCGGTTCACTACTGCAATTACCACAAATTTCCCGCAGGGATGTTTAGCCATGTTCGATGAGTTTAGTTTGTAATTTTGTTTCACTTAACGTAAATTTTTACGTTCAACTAACTTTTTTAAACCTTAATATTTTTTCGTTGCTAAAGATTATTAATTGTGAAGTTTTTGGTTTAAACTGAAGTTTCCTTTTTTTAAGTAATTTATTTACACAAAATCATAATAAAATGGTGTAAAATTATTTTAAACACATGTAATTGTTATCCTAGATCTAAAACCAACAACAAAAATACATAAGAAAATGAATATAATTATAGAAAATGGACAAATAAGCAACATGTCGAATACTTTTTCTGCTTATGAATTCGTATACTGATTAAAAAATGGTATACTGATCCGTGCATTTGGGATCAAATATTACTAAAAATAGAAGGAAATACATATTTCAAATAAATATTTGTAATTTTTATCGAAATAATTCAATAAGTATATAAATTATAACGAAATTAAGAGAAATGAAATTGTATGCGGAATACTTATTTTGGCCACTGTATCTTGAATAATTTTGTTTAATTCTTACTTCTAAGTCTAAATATAGTGAAAAAAAAAATAACATGAAATATTTCCAACACATCAAACTTTTAACTTATTGATGACCAAATGAAATATGTACCGCCAAAAAAATTTTAGGTTATATAATTTTCTGGGTACTAGATAGAGTAAATTATGGATCCGAATTTTATAGAGAAGGAACAATGAAATAATAGTGTAGAATATGTCATGTCTATAACAGCAACTAAAAGTCTTTAAATTTAAACAAATTAAAAAAAAAAAGGAATAAATAATAAGAATAAAATGAATAATAAAATAACATCGCTATTGTCGACTATAAGCCTTTTATATTTTTAGTAATACAAATTGTTACGAAATCAATAATTTTTATGTTCTATTTTCCTGATTTCGAGATGTTTTGTTGCTTCGTTGAACACTTGAAGAACCATGTTCATGATGGATGATGATGCTTTGACTACTTTTTTTTTAGAAAACGAAATTTATTTTTTCAACAACATACTGTGGCTCACTGTCACTACTCCTTTTTGGAAAATAACTTCCATGCAGGGTCCACGCACAGTGCTATATAAAGGAGTATTGGTTACAAACCATTTTAAAATGGTCACTTTAAATGGTTAAAATATATGCTTCTATGGTACAAGAAATCATTATGAGTTTTTTTTTTCATGAAAATCGGTTAGACAATAAAAGGCATTGATGATGTACCGAATAAACATTTATACAACCGTGACTGCGACAACATACGGATCTCAGCACCAAAACTGACATCCGGAATTCAAACAATGTTGCGTCAAAACTTTTTGCCATACATTGCAAATACTGGATTATTGTACTCGTCTTCATGGCGTATCACTGCCAGATTCTGGAGCCACAAAACCCAATCGTAAATGTAGTCATATTACAAATTTATTGGAATATTGTCGTTAGTTTATTGTGTTCTATTTGATCGTACAGGTCATTATATTATAACAAGAGCTGATGGTCTTACAAAATATGGTCCGCAATGGATATTTAAACAAAATGTTTAAACAAAAAAAGAGCTGCATAATCAACTTTACCAAGGAATTTGTTTCCAAGGATTCATAATTTTGGAATTCTATTTTTTATTAATAACTTATAATTCTATATACATATTAGGCTCAGATACTATTTTCTTTTTTGAGCGAGAATCGAATACCGAGCAGAACCAAAAAAATGTTGAAATAACAGTTTAACATTATTCAGTTCTTAGTGAATATTTTTTTAGTAAAAAAATAATTTTACTGAAAATACCGAATTTTGGTTAAAATTTAAATTTTTAATAAAAAACTAAACATTAAGTGAAAGTTTAGAATTTTTTAAAAATTTAAATTCTTCTTAAAAACGTTTCCTTATTCAAAAAATTGGGATTTATTTGTAAAAAATAGGATTTTTTAAAAATTTGAATTTTTTGTGAGAATTTGTATTTTTAGTGAAAATTTTTAGAAAAATAAAAACAAATAAAATATCTGAATATTTATTTTTTTTTTTAAAGAAAAACTTTTAGTTATGTTATATAAAATTTTTATAGAAATTTTTAATGAACGGGCCTAATATAAGAAATATTTAATATCAAGTTAATTTCACAAATATTTCTAACATCATACCATACATATGCTCATATTGGTTAATTGTTTGAAGACAATCTGCACACATTTATATAATATTTAAATTTTTTCACATTTTTGTTCAAGACAATCCCAGCAAAAAAAGAGATGCAAAAGAAGTAGTAAATGCATGAGTTCACGTGACGTTGCACTGGTTCATTTTTAGGTGAAACATGCATGATTTTAACATTGACGTGTCATTGGAGTGTATGGGTTCACTTTAGAGAAACAATCGTCATTAAAATGAGTGCTTAAAACCAATGAAAGCTTGATGAATCAACTACGTTTCTTCAGTGGTTTATTAATACATGCACATTTATATACCAGAAAATTATGTCGGACATGAATTAAACTATAGATTTTATTAAAAGATTTATAAATTTATAAATAAATAGCACTTATTTTTAATTTGAGTATAAAAAATGCATAATTTCAAATAATTTACAAGTTAAAGTCAATTTCTAAAACTTGAGTTGAATACATGCATTGAACATTGTTTTCATGAGTTCACGAATGATAAATTTATTAGGTTTGAGGAAGTAATTAAGAATGCATTTAAATGTATAAGTTATTAAGAAATCATAAAAACATTACATCGCTTTGAACTACTTCATATAATTTTTGCTGGGATTGTTTTGTTTTTAAATAAAAATCCAATTAAAATTTAAAATTTTTGTTTTTAAAATAATGACGTTTTATCATTTCTATCGATATTTGTCGTTAAAATATACTGACGAAAAATATCGTTAACTTATAGTAGAGAATAGCAAAATCGTTAAAACAACCGAAAATTTTCGTTAATTAACGATATCGGTAGTAAATGAAAAAAAGTTACGGAATTGCGGTACAGGTCACAAGTAATACATGTGTAAAAGTTATGTATATAAAATATAAGAAATCTATCTGTAAATATTAAGCATGTTTCTTTGTTGTGTTGTTATTAGGCCATCTTTCAAGAATAGTCGTTCAAACGTTACTAATATTCTGGAGCTATTTGATTAATATCTGGATAATTTTTTATTCTTTCAGAGGATTTAGAAGATTGTTTTGCCAAATGACCTGCTAGGGATAATATGTAAAAGTTAGGGATAATATGTAAAATCTTTTTCAAATTGAATACTTACTGGGATTTTTTCCATTTTCCTAAAACATTGGCAAAATCGAGTTGGGCCTTTATTAAATTTCACTTTTAATTTAAATTTTGATATTTTTTAGTCCTTTGTAGATTGTCATAGAACTGAATAAATATAACTTTATTATTATAGATTGCAAACAACCGATTTTTTCCTCCTGAAAATCGATTTTCGACTAAAATCGAAATCAATTTACATTTCCCTAGACAGTAGTAGATACCTTTATATCGTAAAGGATAATTTGTTGCAGAGTGCAAAAAATCAGGGCATATTGTCATATTTTTCATATTGCCAATATAACAATCCGAATAATAAATTTGGTATTGTGTAAAATTTGCTAATATATAAAGGCCCAACTTTAACAGTCCCTCAGACCTCAATATTATTGAAAATTTGTGGTCCATATTGGAAATTTACATAATAAAATAGGTATTAGGCCCTAAAAATGCACTATGAACAAATTTCGTCTAATATTACATTACTTTAATCTGTTGCATACAATTTAGACTCCCATTCCACATAAAAAATAATCAGGCATGTAATGGAAATCGATTTCGAGCCAAAAACGAAAAAGGTTGTGATACACATAAAATTTTCGATTTAAATTTCGTTTTATTGTGAAATCGATTTCATTTTCCATTTTATTTTATGAAAATCACAATAAATTAAGTTGTGATCATGTTTGATAAAAACGAAATTGACATGATTTTATCGTTTTCAAATCGAACAAATATTGTTACTCGTTTTAAAATTTAATTTGATTAAAACTGTTACAAAAGAATTAGAATCATTAAGCATCATAAAGCATGTGGGTAAAAAATAAAAGCTATATTATAGAAAGAAAATAAATAATGCCTTTTAAAGAATATACATTGAGGCAGAGGTTAAGAAAAGTATAGAGATTCTGTAAATCCTAAATTTTTTTATTCTGTTGCGTTAAAACACTGAATTTTAAGTTTAAAATTTAAAATATATTTTGTAATTTGTGATGGAACTTGTAATGAAGCGATGTACCTTATTGTTTAAAAACCTATCAGACACTCGAATTAAACTGTAACTTCACATATGGGTTTTACAATTTAACTTTTAAGGTTTCTGGATATATGTACCACAAAGGGAAAAACTGATTTTGAATATTCAAAATAATCATTGTGCTAACCCAATTTCAAATCACCAGTAAAAATTTAAAACCAATGCAAAGTCCAAATATTACATTCATTTTTATTTTTGTAGGATTTATTAATTAATCGCCAAAAATGTAAATTTATTATTCCTCCACAAAGTGTTATTTTTATGGGCAATTTTTTTTCAGAAGCAAGGAATATCTCCTTTGTGGCAGCTTCACGCAAAATCTATAAAACTTAACTTTTCATAATTTTTTATTTAAAAATTAACATAAAAACATTAGAATAAAATTTATTTAATTTAAATAATACAAATTTCAAAATTAATTTGTTGTGATTTGACAAGAAACACATTGAACAGAAACAAAAATATGAATATGAAAACGATCGAAATTCATCACAACCTAATCGATTTATGAATACAGTTTATTTTTGAAATCGATCGAATTTCATAACATACCTAAATGTAATTATCGGTCGTAATTTTCAATTTTTTTTATGTCATAAGTGGGTGCTTAAAATAATCTGTGAGATAAAAATATTGGATTTTTTGTTTTCATATCTTTAATTTGCTTAAAGGTAAACTTTAACACTAAAAACGTGTATTAATAATATTAATGAAATATAGAAATTTCAACAGTTCTTTTCTAAAATTTAAATAGAAAATCTTATTTTCAATTGATTTTTTTTAAAATACCGCTAAAAGTAATATAGTTTTTTAAGAAACACAATAAGTTTAAGCATCACTGTTCACATATAATTTTATTATGTTTTTCCTTTGCCAAAATATTTTCACAAATTGTTGATTTAAATAAAAATTTTACACAGAAATATTTCCTTGTTTATAAACTGTTTGTAAACATTTCAACAATTTTTACAAATCCTTTTTTAAAATATTTTCTATGTACTAAAAATAAAAATTTCTTCCCTGTATGGAAATTTAATTTTTTGGAATAAACATCTGTATTCTGCATTTTTCAATATTATATTTATCATTAAATATAAAATTTAAAATGTAGAATTTGATCCCCTATTATAAAAATATTATCCTGAAGAACAATTTTTAAACAAGAAATTAAACAAAATGTTTTGATCATTTTGATCTATCTAACAGGATAAGCTTAACCCTCTAACTTTAGGAAAAATCTTTAGTACTTGGCTCATTCATCAGATATTTTTTGTTAATAAAATAGTAAAAACGCAATGAATTTAAATATACATATCGGACATAGTAAAATACAATTTTCTAAAGTTTAATTTTTGGAGGTTGATAATTAGCATTTTTATACGATAAGATTAGAAACAAATCTTAAAGAACTTGTTAACATTGTTTGGACTCGTAGGGAAAAATCGGTTTTTTCATCAGCCGTAGGTATTTTTAAAAATTTCCACTTACAACACTGCTCCAGCTTGAAATTTCACATGTGTAGGGAGAAGATCTGTGTCAAGATCATATATACTTTTTTTAAATAATTTTAAATATATAAATAATGTTCGAACAAACGGTCTTCTGTCTTGACACATTAGAAGTACAAAAATACATAAATGTATGTTATAAATCTTTTAGGAAATAAGAACTGATGTTCAAACAAGCGGTCTTCGGATCCCCTTACATCTAAGAAGACTTGGAATCAATGTACACTATAAGACGATGCGAAAACTAGGAAATAAAAAGTTGTTATGTTCACCTCTCAGCCGGCTAACAGCCGACTTTGAGCCGCCGCCGACAATTTTTAGCAAAGCCGCCGCCGCCGTTAAAATCCTTCGGCGCAGGTCTCTGCCGGCTATTTTCATACATTTCATAAACAAATTGGAAAATAAAGTTATATGGGCATTGCAAATAGAACTCCAAAATGCATTTTGAAGAGTTGGAAGCATTAGATCCTCGCAATCCCACATTATCACGTATAGAAACGCCAACTCCGCACAAAGTATCTGTTTTGATATTGGTACAACAATATATTAAGGTAAGTTTTCCCGTTCAAATAAAAATTGTAATTTACACTTTTCCTTCTTGCTCTTAAAAGGCCAAGAAAGCTGCCAACGATGCTGGCATCCCCTATCCTGCCCAGTCAAGGCGGAATTTCTGCATGCTGCTTTTGAAACTGATACAATATCCGGATATGACTTACAATGACCTGTATCAGCTGTTGTGTTCGACCAAGTACAAAATAGATCCTTTACATTTGGAAGGTTTTGAAAAGGTTATGTCTGATCTTTTTTCGTTGGGAATTGAGACACTATTTGATTTTGCGGAAATGGAAAATATTGAAAAAATGTTAGCCGAACAATTGGGCGTTAGCCAGTTTAGTTTAGTGGGCTTGTATATAAGGCGGGTGGGAGTTATATTGGAACGTCTCTCGTTTCCGCAGATGATGGCTTTGCATAAGAATATTTGTTTGTATTATGAAAAAGGTAAGTAAAGAATATGTTTTTTTTTTAGTTTGTTAGATGTAAAGTGTTTAAAGAAGTATTAAAAGCAAAGGAGTGAAAAATGCGAATTAAGCTGTTAAACATATCAGATTAAAAATCAATATGGCTAAAACTATTCCTTAAACCGTAAACTCATTTATAACAAATTATAAAAGGCATCAGTTCGATATATTATATCCCGTGATAACATTATTTCATTAAGAACAAAACTACACAAAGTGCAAAAATAAAAAAATAATGATTTTTGGTATAAAATATACATGTGATCAATTTAATTAATTATATTTTTTAATATGTATTATAAAAATATTTTCTTTGTAAACATTAAACTTGTCGATTTTGAGTGATCACGGATTATAAAGGATTTTAGTTTTTCTCGAAATTTTCATATAAGAAATGATTTTTTTTTGATTGGTATGAAATATGGGTGATCACAGATAAAGCTTATTTTTTCAAAAATAGCAGTATTTACTGAGATATAAAGGATTTTAGTTTTCATCGAAATTTTCATATAAAAATCGATTTTGGGTATGAAATTTTCATATATAAAAATCGTGTTTAGTGTGAAATATTGGTGATCACAGCTTGAGCTTATTTTTTCTAAAATCGCAGGATTTTAGTTTTAATGATAACAGATTTAGCTTATTTACTCAAAAATTGCAGTATTTACTGAGTTATGAAGGATTTTAGTTTTCATCGAAATTTTCGTATAAAAATTGTTTTTTTTTTTTTTTTTATGAAATTTTGATATATGAAAATCGATTTTTATTATAAAATATAATTGATAACAGATTAAAATTATTTTTCCAAAATCGCAGTATTTACTGAGTTATTTAAGATTTTAGTTTTAATCTATTTTTATTTTCATATAAAAATAGATTTTTGGTATGAAATACAAGGCCTTTATATAATTAATTTATTTATTTATTTAAAAAAAAAAAATACAAGTGATCAGAAAATAATCCTAATATTTTCTCAAAAATCGCTGAATTTTTTGAGTTATGAAGGTATAGTTTTCATCAAAATTTTTATATAAAAATCGATTTTTGGTATGAAATATGGGTGATTACAGATTAAGAATATTTTCTGAAAAATCGCTGTATTTACCGAATTTTGAAGGATTTTAGTTTTCATCAATATTTTAATACGAAAATCGAGTTTTGGTTATTCGTCAGAACAGAGTTAGTTTTTTTTAATCTCATTTTTTTTAAGATTAAGAATCGATTTCATTCTTTCAATGATAATAACTATCAATATCTTTTCACTAGGTGTTCGCTCTCTAACGATTGGTCCACGAAAATTAATGCGCGGTAACATCCTGGATGGCCACACGGCCACAAATGACACTGACGATGATAATACCATGGAAGAATCAGTTCTAGATACCGAAACTGTTCATCAAGATCGTAATCCTCACAGTAAATGGTCTCCCAAACAAGCTCAACTATTTGTAACACAACAATGTAATCTGCTAGAGAAAAACGAACTACGAGCCTTGCCTCCCATTGAAATGCAAACTAAATTAAATGAAATAATACAAGATAATCCACTTAATGCAAAAGCCTATTTTCTGGGTTATATGAATCAGCTGCGTCTGAGAGATGTGTTTGGTTCAATTGATGCCTTACATCGTTCTTTCGATCGTAGTCCTATGCATATGATGGGCCAATATGAACAAAAAGGTTTTCAATATTTCAGTGTTAATTTGGCCATTTTACATGCCAGTTTTAATCACAAAAAAGAGGCTTTAAGTGCTTTAAAGGAATGCATTATGCTGGCCCAGGAATGTGGTGACAAGAGATGTTTAGATTTGGCCAATTCATGGTATTGTCTTTTAAATAGTAGTCGCATTGGACCGTTTGAGAAAAGTCTGCCAGATATACAGGATCCTGGTCTTATACAGAGTTTATCATTGGCTATAGAATTTGTGGTGGCATTTGGTGCTAAATGTGGTTATTTGCCTTTGGATCTTTTTGAGTTGCTATTGAAAAGTGATGAATTGAATAATAAAAATTCCTTACTTGAACATATATCCGATTCATTGGCATTACGTACCACGTTATGGGTTTTGTATGGTCGTTATGAAATGTCAGCTTTGTATTCACAACTTTTATTGAATTTGAAAAAAACATGGGTATTTGGTGATGTCAGTAATTCAGAAAGTGTTAGTAAAGTTTTATCAAATCTTGCATTATGGTTCAATACTCAAGGTGAATACCAATTGAGTGCTGTTTTATTACATCATGCGCGCACCAGATTTCCCCGTCATCCTTTTGCTGGCGATTGGATGACTAGTGAGTGTCATATTTCCATACAACAGGCTATATATCGTGGTCGTTGGCAGGAGGCTTTACGTTGGTGCTGTCAACTGTATCTACTAGACAAACATGATGGCAATATACAAAGAGCCTCTGTTTTTATAGCGAAAGGATATAATAACACAGCCAGGAGAATATTACAAAATTTGCTAGATGATAAAGAATTAGATGTTTTAAGACAAATACGTGTACTTATTTTGTTGGCTTACAACAGTCTATCGGAGAACAATGTATCAGCCGAAACCATAGAACTGTTAATGCAAGCTTCTGTACTTTCCGAATCTGCCTATATGCAATACGAACATGCACTAGTTGATACTATTATAGCACAGGTATTATTGCAAATGGGTTTACCACAAAAAGCATTACAAGCTTTACGCAATTCTGTGGACAAAATTTATATAAATGGTGGTATTTATGATCGTGCTAAGACTGATTTTACATTTGTACGTTGTCTAGTGGCGGCTGGTAAAGATCGTGAGGAACAACACAAACGTTTAATGAAATCTCTTACGACATTGGAACGTGCCGTTGAGTCATTTCGTAAATTGGAAGCTCATGCTAAAGTTTTGGATGTGTTTGCTTATATATCGAAAACTTTTAATACATTTGGTCTTGTGGCAGAACGTAATAAGTATGCGTGTAAGTTTAAGCAGTACTATACAGAAAATCCTGTATGCCGAGAGTATTTAGGTTTGGCTTTTTAAATTATTTTTAAGATAAGTTTTTAATATTTTAATAAATTATACATACTTATTAAAAAAAAATTAAAAAATTGTTAAATTATTTGTTAATAAAATATGCGAAAAAAAATAAAGGTATTCACCTCAGAAATTAAAACTTTGCAAAGTTGTGTAAAATTTATTCTATGTGGTTGTTGTTGTGTTTACAGAAATCAATGCAATTTTCTACTTTGCAAGGGTCTTGCAAAGTGGCAAATTTCTAAGATGAATATTAATATTACCATATAAAACTAACACTAGAATCGGTGAAAATATCCCGGAATCCGGAAACGGTCATGCTTAAATACTGCATAATTCGCATAATTCGTACGTGGTGAAGTCGTAATCTGTACTTAACTGCAATCAATCTCTATCTATACTTCTCAACCTAGTCTGGGTAGCAGAATATTCGTAGGGTCAAAATAGCAAATGAGTGCGTAGGAAATTATAACAGAAACACAGGCGGATGATCACATTGTTCTGGTCGAACTGTCAAATAGTGGTTTGAGAAAAAATTTACTTCAGAAGTTTTTTTTATTGAGGATCAGAAACAATCTTTATGTGACTGTCCGTCTATGCGGTAACGCATGCTTAAGTATTTTGGCGACCGTTCTTTTAAAAATGTAGATTTTTTATAACTCATACTCAAATTTCGTCCAACATTTATTTCATGAATTGTATATTAACATATATTTTTTTTATCAAAATCTTTTAAAAACTTGTCCAAATAATTATTTTTTTAAAATTTTTGCATTTAATTTGTAGAAAACACTACTTCAATGCGTATGGTCGATTTTTCCATTCATCGAAGCCTAAAAGTAGTTTTCAGTATAAAATTTACTGCGAAGAATTGACCACAAAATAATATTTTTTTTACAACGATAATCGATTTTCGACCATAATCAAAATCGATTTACTATTACTACTTTAAAAATTTTTTATTACTTTAAAAATATTTTAATCCTGGTGTTTTTACCGAAAAACTTAGAAAATTCGTAAGAAATAAAATAACCATCATAAAAATAACGTTTAAATACAAAATACTTGCAAGTTTAATTCAACTAAAGCATGTAAACGAAAAAATTTTTCATTTTTAATTTCATATATTTAAGCCACAGTAAAATGTAAGAAAATTGTGGCCATTTATTATATGTTTAAAAAAATGGTGTGCAAAAAGTGTCCAACATTTTTTTTGTGAATTTTTAAAATTTTTATATTTATTCTGCGACTGATAATTTTAAACAAAATATATAAGCATATTTGTATTCTTTGGAGTCCATAGTTTTATAAAAGTACAACATTCTTGAGATACCCTTTATAGATACTTAAATATTTACATTTGAAAATGTAAAATTTTTTCGTTTACATGCTTTAATTTTGGTCTAAAATTCTTTAAAGCGTAGAGGGCGAATGAAACTCTTAGTAACTGTAATAACGTTTCGTTTTGTTTTTTGTTCATGGTACTTTTTTTCGTTTTAGCGATTTTTTCCCTTTTTTATTTTGTAAATTTTTTCATTTTAGTGATTTTTTCCGCTTTTTAGTTTATTTTAGCGTTTTTTTACGTTTTGTTTTTTTTATTTTATTAAATTCGGATGTATACTGCGAACGTAAAAGGGATTACAGCAAATGTGTTTGCCTATTAATTATATAGATAGATTTTGAACATCTTTGTACTATTAAAATTTATAGTATTCCAAATCAAACTAGTTAAATCTGTTTTAAACTGCTTAATCGTTGCGTCGAGAGATTAGAGTCCATTGAAAAATTACCAGTGACGATTAATTGTGTTAAGTAGCCAGCAAGTGGCTAATCTTTAAAACATATTTTATTATCTTAAATATAATGAATTTTTGATTTACAACCTAGACCAGTTAAAGTCATCAATCATAGTCAAATAAAAAATTCTATCAATCTATGAAGAATAACTATCAATATAAACAAAATAAAATCATTAAACAAATACATTTTTGGATTAATTTGCAAATATATTTATTCTGTACAATTAAGTTGATTAAAAGCCTGTCAATTAATTGCTAAAGTGATATTTAAAGTCTACAGATGTTTTCTTTTTAAAGGCCGATTTTCAAGTGTTAAATTAAAAAAATAATAATAAAACTTTTGGAAAAAAATATTTATTTATTATAAAGGTAATTTACCTTAAATAATTACACTAAAGTAACTTAATGCATACAAAAAATGAACCAACTGTTTACAAACATTTGGTGCATAGCCGAGAGAATTTATTCCATCTTTTTACGTTTTGACAATGAAGGTTTATCGAATACTTGTTTCATACCGCCAGCTCGTTCATTATGAAATTTAATATTATTCGAGGTCTCAGCATACCAGGGTGAATCGAATTTTGTTGTATCTTGATCGACTAAATGTGTATATTTGGTACGACCACAACGACCAAAATTTTTAACTTGCATAACTTTGGGTAAAATTGTTTTATCGAAATGATCTTCTAATGTGGCTTGAGCAAAGTCACGTTTTAATACTTCATTCTCCTCGTCCAAATAGAAAGCACCACGATGATAGTATTTTTGTAAGAATTTATATTTGCCCTTGACAGCTTTATTGGTGACAAGTTTGGGATTTTGTCGCAATTCTTGACGACGTTCTTCGTCGGTAAGATTACGCATACGTTCGATTTCAGCTTTTTCACGTTCAGCGCTGTAAAAAACAAAATTAAAATGTGTAATTTAAAAAAAGTAAGTAACGAAATTAAAAATAATTTAGTCTTGAACATTTTGGAGGATAAAATTAAGATTTTTTAAATAACTGGTTTTATGCGAAAATAATTTTTATTTATTTATACCATAAAGTTTAGGATTAATTTAGCACATTTTTTCAATTTCCAACCAGATAGCTTTTGAGATCTTACATCTAAGACCATAAATTAAAAGTTGAGTAAGGGTTTTGCTTATTTTGTTATTTAGTATATCTCAATACTCAGACAGACATATAATTTTCCATTTACATTAGGTTAACCATATCTATACCGATTTATGGAATTATATTATCGCAAAGGATAAACACGATAATTATGAAAAATTTGTCAAATTTAAATTTTCAATGTTTCAATGAAACCCAACAAGAATAAAATCTAATTAGAGTATTGGGGTATAAAAATATAAACGCTTTGGTATTACCATAGTATAATAATAAAGTACTCGCACATTTACAAAAACAACAATTGCTTGTATTTTGTTAGTGTAAAACTACTGCCCACAATGTCAAAATGCTTTGAACGGAAAAATGAGAGAATGAAGGAGAGGAGTAAAAAAACTTGAAAAAAATTTTACATATGAATACAAAATCAATTTGACAGTACCGCGAGGTTTGCCAATGAAAAAATTGTAAAACAGCTGTTCTTACGAGTATACTTTATAATTATACTATGGGTATTACCAGAGACAGAAATAATAAACTGTAACTTGTTTATGATCCTTCGAACCGAAAGTTATGTTTTCTAAAAAGAGCCAATTGCTCTCTGTAAAACTTCATAGGTGCAAAGTGAATGCCATATTTACTTTTTCAAGAAATTCAAGTGGAAATGATTCTTTAACTTAAACATTTTTTAAGACAAATTATTTAAAATCACGTAAAAATATTTTATCTAGATAAATAAACTAAAAACTTACTTTTCTCTTTCCTCTCGATCACGCTTCATACGTTTTAGTTCTCTCAACTTCCACGCTTCATATTCAACTTCATCGTTTTCATCATCTGTACACACGTCTTCAATGTGTGGTTCAGCCGTGTCATTCTTAAATAAATCATGAAATATATTTTTATTATAACCAATATACCATCCACACATAATATATACTTTAACTTTCCAACTACCTTAGTCTTTTCTAAATCTTTCTTAACGCTTTCTTCAACCAAACGAAGTGTATGGCGTCTTCTTTCCTTAGCTGAACGTTTTGCTTCAATTTCCAATTGTTTTTGTTTTTGAGCTTCACGTTCTTTCTCTTGGATGGTGGCACGATCTTTTTTACGTACAAACAAAGGTTTGAGACGTGGTTCATTATCCTCTTCACTTTCAGTTTCTTCTTCATATTCAGAACTTTCTGTTTCCGATGACTCTGATTGTTTTTCTTCCTCTTTTTGCAGAATTTCTTCTTCCTTTTGTTGTTGCAACATACGTTGCCTTAATTTTATACGTCTTTTCTCTAACTCCGATTCGCTTATATCTGAATCAGAATCTGATTCAGAGGCTAAAGTAATTTTATTGGTGGCCTTTTCCATATTACGCTGTTCTTCCTCATTGTTATCTGAATCACTTTCTTCCAACAATTCTGGTTCGTGAATATGACGATGGCGTTCCATACGTTCTCTTTCCAGTTCATCGGGTTCAACCGGTCTTGCCCTTAAGCGTCTTAGACGGGGATCGTCAATTTCTTCTTCCTCCTCTTCTTCATGTTCCTGATCATCTTCATGATGTCGACGTTCACTATCTTTGTTTTCCTTACGTTGACGTCTTTCTTGCTGTAAGGCTGCCTGCTGTTTACGGCGATGATCTATAAAATCCTCTAAGTCACTGTCTTCTGAACTGGAACCATATTTGGCATAATCTGGTCTCTTGCCTGATATATAACGCTGCACCTTTACCTTTTGCATAGAAATTTGCCCTGAAAATATAAAATTTTATAAATTCTATATCACATTGTTTTATTTTGTTAAGTAAAAACCTTTTTCATTTCTTACGGGCACAGCTCCAGCTGTACTTTGTATTCCCAGGGGCACGGAGGGATTACTCATTTTGCTTAATTCTTTTGGGATTTATTTGGAATTGAAAATATGTTTTATTTCGATAAAAATCAATTATTTTTCCATAAATTTTCTTACAATTTCTTTTATTTACAATTCGTTGTTGGTACACTTATTTTTTGTGTGTTTAGTACATTTGTTGACAGCTGTCATTGTGATAAGACAGAGAGTTGCCACTACATTATGTTTTTGATGAGTGTAGTTGACATGCGGGTAATATACAAAGTGACTGTTAAGTTCAAATTCCAGAAACTCTATTTAAAAAAATAATGAACAATTCTAAAAGTCAGATGATAATTATTTTGTGACTTTAATTTTTGGACGAAAGTATTTTATATTCTATGATATTTATTTTTACATTGATTTTAAACACCACTCTTCATATATTGTATTGTTCTTTTGGCCTGTTTTTCGTTTGCCAAAATATTTCCACAATTTTTTTTACTTATATACAAATTTTACACACAAACACTTTCTAATTAAAAAAATAAAAAATTTAATTTTTTTTTTTAAATTTTATGTTTTTAAATTGTAACAATTTTTAGAAATTCTTTTTTCAACAAATTTCTACGTTCTAAAAAAAATTTCTTCCCTGTATGGAGATATGTTAGTATGTTTTTTCTGTGTTAAATAATTAACAACTCGAATCGAGATGTTTTTTGGCTTTAAAATATATGAAAAAACAAATCAATTTGTTTGTGTTTTTTGAGAAAACGACTCGTTTTTCAAAAAACCTCTATATGTGAACATATCATTAATTCACAAAATATTTATCAATTATTAAAAATTTAATACATATCGGAAAGAATAACCTCAGAAAAATAGAAAAATTATTTGAAAATGTAAAAAAAAACTGATATAGTTTATTCTTTTAGCATTTTTTTTTTTGTAACTTGGCAAAAAGAAAGCTTTTATTTCAGCTTTAAAAATTAATATCAATTGTTTACAATTTATACTATATGAAAACAGCAAATAAAATTGATTTCCATGAAAATTGTCGAAACGAATTTTCAATGCAATTTATAAAAACAGACCGCAATAAAAACAGTTTTTAAACACTAAAATGCCAACGGTTGTCTATGTATGTAAAAATGTGTTAATACAAATACACACTTTTTTTTTAAATATTATGACTTTTTAAATAGTATGAATGAAAATGACAAATGGTCATATTTTAATCCTATATCATAAATTAAATAATACTATGAATAAAATATGGCAGTAAAAAAATGTAATCTTCCATGTGTCTTTTTACCGCTTACCATAGGGTCAGTAAAGTTGCAATTCCTATCATGCTTATTGGTGACTGATTGAAGTCAGCCAAGTAGCTAAACAATAGCGACAAAAAATATAAATTGCCAATAAATAATCTACTGGGTAAGTAGGTCGTAGTTGTCGGAATTTGAATTCAATGGTTCCACTTAAGCGATTAAAAAGAAGCGATTAAGCTATTATTGAAAAAAGGGCTTTTACACTGTGAGCGATCACCTTTCCTTGGTATTCTTCATCCTGCCATATTCTCCTAACTTTGAGTCTATATTAGACAAATTTTTATCAAGACAAACGTCAAAATGAACTCGAATTTATGAAAGGTGGCAACAGTTGTGCAAAAACAACAATATGGCGAATTCAGTAATGTTTTTTATATATGCAGTTTGACAGCTGTAACAACCAAAAATAATAATCAACTGTTTAACTGAGGCTACCTTGTATAGATTCGCACTGATTTTGACGTTTGTCTTGATAAGAATTTGTCTAATGTAGACTCAAAGTAATGAGCGGATCAAATATTGTTGCCATTCGTAGTGAAAATAACTTTAAAATTTTCAGAGGAATTCGTTTTTATCCAGAAGATTTCATAAGATAATTTCATAAGATATTGCGTCCATATTTATTTGGAGTGGCAAAGGTGTTATTTCAATTAAGCCGTTGTGGCGTTATGAGTCGGGGAAGTTTTTCAGAGCTTCCATGGAATCTGTATGCCTATTCATTAGTGTTTTGTGGTATTGTTGTTTATGTTTCCCATCTTGGAAATACATTCCATCTAGTTCTATTGGATTGTATTGTCCAATGTCCACTATATTTCCTTACTTTCAACTATTTAAGTATAGTTAAATTCTTTGGATCAAATCAAAATCAACAAAATCAACTTCGGCAGTTTGAAATGTGGGTTAGTAAAATCAGTTCTAAAATTCTTGGTCTTACCATTTCGTTTTATCAGAAATCTTGCATCCGGATCTAATGCTATTACATTGTACAGCCGAGATACATCTATAAACAAATTGAAATACTTATCGCCTTGTGGAAACTGAGATGGTAACTAATTATTCCAGTTTTGAATCATCCGATCGCCAAAAAGAAAAAATAAAGTTAATTGTAAATATCCACCTTCGTATAAAATCACAATAAGAGGGCCTGTCTTATGAATAAAAAAAGAATACGTTTTGCAATTAGATTGGGATATTTCTTTTGATAAAAACAAATTGGTGAAAAAGACCAAAATGTTTACTGACAAGAGATTTAGAAGAAATCAAGATAAACAAGTGCCATAAACCGTTAGTAAAAAAAAAAATCATAAAGAACATAAAGATAAGATAAATTTCAGACAGAAGAAAACATTTCACAAAGTAAATAATATAAGAACTTCAATAGAATATTTTATTTAGTTTATCGATGTTGGATTAACGGAAGGTAGCTAACATAATTTGGAATTACAAAATATATTTTGAGCAATATTTTTTGCAATAAATTTAAATATTGTAAAAAATTGTGATCAATATTTGATCATATTTGTTCGGTAAAAAAATAACTCAGTGGGTAAGTATATTAAAATTTATACTTAAACTGGCGGATTAAAAATATTTGGCAACGAATGGGTTAAATCTTGCAAGAGAAAAATTACTAAATATTTTGTTATTTGCCTTTAGTAGTTTCACAGTGCGATGTTATGTAGTTTAAAAGAAAAACGGTTTTGGTAAATTTTTCGTTTTGTTCATAAGTGTTTTTTAAATTTTAAGTAATTTTAAAAAAGAATGGAAAATCAGTAAAATATACAGTTTTACAAAACCCAAATTTTGAAATAGTTTGTTACTTTTCTATAGAAATGGTAACCCTTAATCACCATAAAAAACAGGGCTGTAAGAAAACTTATTATTTGTTTATTTAATGGTTTAAGTCTATACTAAAATACCCCTAAAAAGTGTGAATACACTTTTACTTGTACATTTTTTATGACATTTGATATATAATTGTTGTTTACAAATAAAAATTATTATTTTTATTAATCTTATTAACATTTTTCTTTTCGATTAAGCAACAATAAAAAGTGCTTTGCGCCATTAACATTTTGAATTGCGTTTCCAGCATTAGTATCGAATACTTATTACCAGGGCAAGTTTTTATATGCACAAAAAAAATTTAAATATGCGGTATAATATGCACAGAAATATGCAAAAATAGCATGAATATGTATATAAAAATCAACGAATTTATGAATTCTTATATATTAATGTGTAGAAAATATGCACAAATATGCATTTTTTAACATTCAATCTCTAATAGATTTCGATGTTTATAAAAATATAACTATTTTAATATTAAGTATCATATTTGACGCTTCCGAATTTTTTTCTTTACAATATTTACAATGTACTCAAAATTCTCACAAAAAAATTTTTAGAAATCATGTGATTGAACAGCAAAAAATCACCAAAAAATTCTGTTTTTGATAAGAAAACTAACTTTTGTATCCATTATATGCAAATTTATGCAAAGATTTAAAATATAAGCATTTTTTGTGAAATTCTTTTGAAATATGCAAATGCTTACTTTCCAAGCGAAAAGCTTGAAAAACTTGCCCTGCTTATTACGTTTGCTTTAATTTTCTTGGCGTAATATGTAATAACAATAAATAATAAAAATTTATAATATTTTAACTTGCATTATTAATTAACCAACTATGACTAATGATATTCATTAAAAGGCGTAAAGACATGCATCCCTTTTGTAGCATTGGCGTAGTTAAGATAATTTTTAGAGGTTGTGGTTTTGATACTTTTTTTTATACTTTTTTTTTTAAATAATACTTTTTTTTAAATAAAAGTTAACAAGTTCCTATTTCAAAATTTGTATTCCGTTGAATCCTATTAACCCTAGGATGACTGGTAACATAGTGTCTACATTAGACAATTTGTTATAATAAAAACGTCAACATTAACGAGAATTTATCGGTGGTGGTAACAGTTGCACAAAAACAAGAATATGGCGAATTAATTATTGTTGTATATATATGCAGTTCGACAACTGTCACAACCCAAAATAATAATCAGCTGTTTAACTAAGGTTACCTAGTATAGATTCGCACTGAGTTTGACGTTTGTCTTGATAAAAATTTATCTAATATAGACACTATGTAACGTTATGAGCACTAAGTTATCCTCAAAAGTTTCTTTCATACTACTAAATTTTGAATTAAACCTACTTAACGTTTTTATCAGAAAAATTTAATAGAATTCATTACACCCACCCACATTCACATGCATTTCTACGTCTGTGCTTAGTGTGATTAAAACGGCATCTGTGGCATCTACTTATCAAAATTCAAAAACATATTGCAAATCATTGTAACTATTTTATTAAAATCTAGTCATAATAGTTAAGTCGTCAAGAAAATCAGGTTAAAACTAATATTGTCCAGAAGTAATTACAACAACGTGTATACATTTTTATAGTAAAATTATAAAGTTGTTCAAAATTAAGAAAAAAAAAAAAAAAATTCCATTATAAAAAAACAAATATTTAACAAAAAATAAATCAACAATGTTTTAGTACATTTGTTTGTTGATTAATTAATTAAATTTTTTTGCACGCATATAACAATTTGTTGGTGGAAAAAAATGTAAAATATTTAAAAAGTTTGTGTGATCAATGAATAAACAATTTACATTTTAATGATAAGAATTGATGACGCGAAGAGTGCTAATTAAATAAATAATAGATCAATGTTACAATTCATAAAAAAGAATCCTTCAAAATAACTCGTAAACTCTGGTTTCTTACGTCTTTTAATAAAAAAAAAAAAAATAACAAATGGTATATTTAAAATTAAAAATTTTAACTTTTCCGTTACATGCTATTATTTTTTGGGGATTCACATGTCTTAAATACGTATTATTTATTTAAACATACATACATGTTTAAACTAGTATTTTATTGTGTTTTAAATCTACAAAATCTAGATTTTTTTGTTAAACTTCACTAGTCGCGTGTGTTAATAACAAATATGTAAATCTGTAACCAACTATCGAAATGCAGTTCAAAGCGGTTAAATGCATAAAAAAGCAAAAACTAGTTAATAAAGTAAAAAGTAGTTAATACGGCGAAATAGACACACACTTATTGGTTACGGCATTTTTTTACTCAGTGATTCCTAAATTTTGTATGATTGTTCAGAAATGGAAATAAAGTATTTTAAAAAGGTATGAATTAATTTTTTTTTTCAAAGATGCACTGTGGGAAATTTTAGAATACGAGTTCATCATAAATATTTTTTTATCATTTTTTAATTTTATAAAATTTTTGATTTACTGTAAAGTTAAAATATCATGAACTATTGTGTGAAAAAATTAAACTTTTTTTGGAATATTTTAGATGGAGAACTTTGCGTAGATTTTATTTTAGTCATAAAATTTTGAAAAACCTTTTTTAAAAACTCTTGTACTGATTACATTAAAATATTTTGGGTGGAAAATAATTTTTAATCGAATGCGTATTTGATGCATCATTTAACTCTGCGATTAAATCAATATATAAAGAAAGATTCCCAGCAAAAACTTTACTTACCCGGTAAGCCAACATATTACATTGCTAAAAGGCGGTAACTACAAAAAATTGTATGCGTTGTTAATAGTTTTACATATCAATAAAAATTAAAACCTTCTGAGTGCTACTCAGCTGAACTAAATGAATTTGTTTACTGGTAACTAGTTATTCCACTACTCCAAGAAATGAGAAAAATAATGACAACTCATTACCAGGTAATGAGTCTAGAAAGTAGTAGTCATTACCAAAAGCCAACAAATTTTTGCTGGGAATTGTATCTCCTGTATAGGATTTTTAAGATTTTTTATTTCTGAGCTGGACGTACGTAATTATTACCAACAAAATGGTTTAAACAGCATACAGTGGGACCAATCTCGAAAAGATTGTTTATTTTTTAAAAATGGCCAAAAATTGGTTTGAATCTTTTTAAATTATTTTTGGAGTAGTGAAAGATTGATATTTATCGTATATGTATAAAAAATAAGAAATAATAGTAAAAATATTATGTTTGTGCAATTTAAAAAAGTATTTTTTCATAAAATCTGCATTCGTTTTTGGTCAGGTGAGAATTAGTTTAGTGTCAAATTGATCTAATAATATTTTATAATTGAAGAGTGTCAAAGAATTTAAAATAATCGCTTGACATTTTTTTAACAGGTTGATAAAGATAAATTTTTATTCCAAAATTCACCATTTTCGAGAAATGCTGGTAGGGTGCAAATCTTAATTATTAAAAAATTTCTTTATTAACCACTTATGAAGCCTTGTCTTTTGAAATATGTATGTCAAAAAAGTTATTAACAAGACTGAGAGAAAAGTGAGAGAATAGTAGGTACTATATATTTTGTTTAAAAATAGCAATTTTTCATACTAATTTAAGAGTGCTGACTTTTAAAATTTTTCACGACAAGTCGAATTGAAATAATAAAAAATCAGCATGTTATTTCGGCATGTATTGGAAATTATAGAATATTTAAAAAATTGTTTTCCTCATATAGATACCTCAGGACTCATTCTCGAAAAACTAAATAAAGTCAAGGCAAAAAATTAAAAATTCAATATTCAATCGTAAATATCTTTTTAACTGTAAGAGGTGGCTAACCTTAATTTTTCTTTATCTTGACAAGCGCTTTACAGAAATATAAATATCTTTGAAATCGGACTTGATTTGCAGAAGTTACAATTTTTTGGATCTTTTACATACTCGAGGTGACCAATTTTCACACCCTGTAGATTATCTCGTATTATCACAGGGTGACGATTAGATGATTTTGAGAGCTTAGGTCCTCCGATCATTGCACATAATGAAATATTAGAAAATTCACACTGATATGTAAAAAAATACTATGTAAGTGTAATAAAAACATTTTGAGAGTTAATTTTTTAAAATTTCTATTCAAATTTTATTGGAATATAAAAAAAAATGTCCACATTATCCCAGCTGGAAACAATAAACCGAAATTAGAATTTTTTTTAAATTTTCAATTGCATATATTCAAGTCACAGTATATAGTATTGGAAAAAGCTAAAAGGTTTCTGATTCTGTAAAATCTTGAGAATATATATACATTTACATTTTGAGTTTCGAGATATCAGTTAACGAAATATCTTAAAAATTGCAAAACATCAGAATAAAAATTTTGGACAAATTTCTTAAAAAAATGTGTAAAAGAAATTTTTTTTACATTTTAAAACGTCGGATACTTTTCTGAGTCTGCAAAGTCCGAAGATTTTAGCTATGTAATTTGTAATTGGATTTTTTATTAAATCCAAACTGTTAATTCATAATCTTAATAATTGGAAAATAATACAAAATTAATTTTGAGAAAGTTTTTTTGAACAATGCATCAACCAACTTCAAGTCAAAAAAAAAAAAAAAAATAGTTTAACAATAATAATTTCGGTAAATGATACATTAAAGAAAAGAAAATAATGTGTTGATTAACACTCCGGCTAGATTTGGCATCAAGAAGTGAATCGGGAAAAAGGTTATGATAAAAAATTGTAAAACACACTGAATATGGGTGTCATAAAAAATTAATAAGGATCACAACCACATAGTGTCAAAAAAACGTGTAAAATGTCAGAAAATTGTGGACATTTATTATATGTTTTATAAAATTTACAAAAGTTCTTAAAAAAAAGTGTCTGAATTTTTACAATTTTTATATTTATTCAGCGACCGATAATTTTAAACAAAAGGAATAAGCATATTTGTATTCTTTGGAGTCTCTAGTTTTACAAAAGAATAACATTTTTGAGATACCCTTTATAGATACTTAAATATATACATTTGAAAATGTAAAATTTTGTAAAATGCTTTATAACGGGATCTGAATTTTTACCCAGCAAAAAAAAAAAAAAAAAAAAAAAAAACGAACATTTTCACCACTTCAATGTAGCACAAAGTGCATATTTTAAACTTTTTTGGAAGTTCTTAATAATTACTTCAAAGAGAGTGAAGATAAATGAAATTTTAGCTGGAAAAAAAGTTAATAATTTCTAAGAAATTTAAAATTTTATAAATTTTAAAGCATTTTTATTATATCTTAATAAAGTTAAAACAGTATTTTTATTAAAAAATTGTATAAACGTAGTTTTAAGAGAAGTACTTCAAAGGAAATGAACAAGAAGTATAAAAGAAGAACATCCTACCAATGACAAACATGTGTTAAAAAAAAGAACTTCTGCAGCTCTTGCTGCAGAAGTTCTTATTCTCCTAACCATATTCTCCTAACTTTGAGTCTATATTAGACAAATTTTTATCAAGACAAACGTCAAAATGAACTCGAATTTATGAAAGGTGGCAACAGTTGTGCAAAAACAACAATATGGCGAATTCAGTAATGTTTTTTATATATGCAGTTTGACAGCTGTAACAACCAAAAATAATAATCAACTGTTTAACTGAGGCTACCTTGTATAGATTCGCACTGATTTTGACGTTTGTCTTGATAAGAATTTGTCTAATGTAGACTCAAAGTAATGAGCGGATCAAATATTGTTGCCATTCGTAGTGAAAATAACTTTAAAATTTTCAGAGGAATTCGTTTTTATCCAGAAGATTTCATAAGATAATTTCATAAGATATTGCGTCCATATTTATTTGGAGTGGCAAAGGTGTTATTTCAATTAAGCCGTTGTGGCGTTATGAGTCGGGGAAGTTTTTCAGAGCTTCCATGGAATCTGTATGCCTATTCATTAGTGTTTTGTGGTATTGTTGTTTATGTTTCCCATCTTGGAAATACATTCCATCTAGTTCTATTGGATTGTATTGTCCAATGTCCACTATATTTCCTTACTTTCAACTATTTAAGTATAGTTAAATTCTTTGGATCAAATCAAAATCAACAAAATCAACTTCGGCAGTTTGAAATGTGGGTTAGTAAAATCAGTTCTAAAATTCTTGGTCTTACCATTTCGTTTTATCAGAAATCTTGCATCCGGATCTAATGCTATTACATTGTACAGCCGAGATACATCTATAAACAAATTGAAATACTTATCGCCTTGTGGAAACTGAGATGGTAACTAATTATTCCAGTTTTGAATCATCCGATCGCCAAAAAGAAAAAATAAAGTTAATTGTAAATATCCACCTTCGTATAAAATCACAATAAGAGGGCCTGTCTTATGAATAAAAAAAGAATACGTTTTGCAATTAGATTGGGATATTTCTTTTGATAAAAACAAATTGGTGAAAAAGACCAAAATGTTTACTGACAAGAGATTTAGAAGAAATCAAGATAAACAAGTGCCATAAACCGTTAGTAAAAAAAAAATCATAAAGAACATAAAGATAAGATAAATTTCAGACAGAAGAAAACATTTCACAAAGTAAATAATATAAGAACTTCAATAGAATATTTTATTTAGTTTATCGATGTTGGATTAACGGAAGGTAGCTAACATAATTTGGAATTACAAAATATATTTTGAGCAATATTTTTTGCAATAAATTTAAATATTGTAAAAAATTGTGATCAATATTTGATCATATTTGTTCGGTAAAAAAATAACTCAGTGGGTAAGTATATTAAAATTTATACTTAAACTGGCGGATTAAAAATATTTGGCAACGAATGGGTTAAATCTTGCAAGAGAAAAATTACTAAATATTTTGTTATTTGCCTTTAGTAGTTTCACAGTGCGATGTTATGTAGTTTAAAAGAAAAACGGTTTTGGTAAATTTTTCGTTTTGTTCATAAGTGTTTTTTAAATTTTAAGTAATTTTAAAAAAGAATGGAAAATCAGTAAAATATATAGTTTTACAAAACCCAAATTTTGAAATAGTTTGTTACTTTTCTATAGAAATGGTAACCCTTAATCACCATAAAAAACAGGGCTGTAAGAAAACTTATTATTTGTTTATTTAATGGTTTAAGTCTATACTAAAATACCCCTAAAAAGTGTGAATACACTTTTACTTGTACATTTTTTATGACATTTGATATATAATTGTTGTTTACAAATAAAAATTATTATTTTTATTAATCTTATTAACATTTTTCTTTTCGATTAAGCAACAATAAAAAGTGCTTTGCGCCATTAACATTTTGAATTGCGTTTCCAGCATTAGTATCGAATACTTATTACCAGGGCAAGTTTTTATATGCACAAAAAAAATTTAAATATGCGGTATAATATGCACAGAAATATGCAAAAATAGCATGAATATGTATATAAAAATCAACGAATTTATGAATTCTTATATATTAATGTGTAGAAAATATGCACAAATATGCATTTTTTAACATTCAATCTCTAATAGATTTCGATGTTTATAAAAATATAACTATTTTAATATTAAGTATCATATTTGACGCTTCCGAATTTTTTTCTTTACAATATTTACAATGTACTCAAAATTCTCACAAAAAAATTTTTAGAAATCATGTGATTGAACAGCAAAAAATCACCAAAAAATTCTGTTTTTGATAAGAAAACTAACTTTTGTATCCATTATATGCAAATTTATGCAAAGATTTAAAATATAAGCATTTTTTGTGAAATTCTTTTGAAATATGCAAATGCTTACTTTCCAAGCGAAAAGCTTGAAAAACTTGCCCTGCTTATTACGTTTGCTTTAATTTTCTTGGCGTAATATGTAATAACAATAAATAATAAAAATTTATAATATTTTAACTTGCATTATTAATTAACCAACTATGACTAATGATATTCATTAAAAGGCGTAAAGACATGCATCCCTTTTGTAGCATTGGCGTAGTTAAGATAATTTTTAGAGGTTGTGGTTTTGATACTTTTTTTTATACTTTTTTTTTTAAATAATACTTTTTTTTAAATAAAAGTTAACAAGTTCCTATTTCAAAATTTGTATTCCGTTGAATCCTATTAACCCTAGGATGACTGGTAACATAGTGTCTACATTAGACAATTTGTTATAATAAAAACGTCAACATTAACGAGAATTTATCGGTGGTGGTAACAGTTGCACAAAAACAAGAATATGGCGAATTAATTATTGTTGTATATATATGCAGTTCGACAACTGTCACAACCCAAAATAATAATCAGCTGTTTAACTAAGGTTACCTAGTATAGATTCGCACTGAGTTTGACGTTTGTCTTGATAAAAATTTATCTAATATAGACACTATGTAACGTTATGAGCACTAAGTTATCCTCAAAAGTTTCTTTCATACTACTAAATTTTGAATTAAACCTACTTAACGTTTTTATCAGAAAAATTTAATAGAATTCATTACACCCACCCACATTCACATGCATTTCTACGTCTGTGCTTAGTGTGATTAAAACGGCATCTGTGGCATCTACTTATCAAAATTCAAAAACATATTGCAAATCATTGTAACTATTTTATTAAAATCTAGTCATAATAGTTAAGTCGTCAAGAAAATCAGGTTAAAACTAATATTGTCCAGAAGTAATTACAACAACGTGTATACATTTTTATAGTAAAATTATAAAGTTGTTCAAAATTAAGAAAAAAAAAAAAAAATTCCATTATAAAAAAACAAATATTTAACAAAAAATAAATCAACAATGTTTTAGTACATTTGTTTGTTGATTAATTAATTAAATTTTTTTGCACGCATATAACAATTTGTTGGTGGAAAAAAATGTAAAATATTTAAAAAGTTTGTGTGATCAATGAATAAACAATTTACATTTTAATGATAAGAATTGATGACGCGAAGAGTGCTAATTAAATAAATAATAGATCAATGTTACAATTCATAAAAAAGAATCCTTCAAAATAACTCGTAAACTCTGGTTTCTTACGTCTTTTAATAAAAAAAAAAAAAATAACAAATGGTATATTTAAAATTAAAAATTTTAACTTTTCCGTTACATGCTATTATTTTTTGGGGATTCACATGTCTTAAATACGTATTATTTATTTAAACATACATACATGTTTAAACTAGTATTTTATTGTGTTTTAAATCTACAAAATCTAGATTTTTTTGTTAAACTTCACTAGTCGCGTGTGTTAATAACAAATATGTAAATCTGTAACCAACTATCGAAATGCAGTTCAAAGCGGTTAAATGCATAAAAAAGCAAAAACTAGTTAATAAAGTAAAAAGTAGTTAATACGGCGAAATAGACACACACTTATTGGTTACGGCATTTTTTTACTCAGTGATTCCTAAATTTTGTATGATTGTTCAGAAATGGAAATAAAGTATTTTAAAAAGGTATGAATTAATTTTTTTTTTCAAAGATGCACTGTGGGAAATTTTAGAATACGAGTTCATCATAAATATTTTTTTATCATTTTTTAATTTTATAAAATTTTTGATTTACTGTAAAGTTAAAATATCATGAACTATTGTGTGAAAAAATTAAACTTTTTTTGGAATATTTTAGATGGAGAACTTTGCGTAGATTTTATTTTAGTCATAAAATTTTGAAAAACCTTTTTTAAAAACTCTTGTACTGATTACATTAAAATATTTTGGGTGGAAAATAATTTTTAATCGAATGCGTATTTGATGCATCATTTAACTCTGCGATTAAATCAATATATAAAGAAAGATTCCCAGCAAAAACTTTACTTACCCGGTAAGCCAACATATTACATTGCTAAAAGGCGGTAACTACAAAAAAATTGTATGCGTTGTTAATAGTTTTACATATCAATAAAAATTAAAACCTTCTGAGTGCTACTCAGCTGAACTAAATGAATTTGTTTACTGGTAACTAGTTATTCCACTACTCCAAGAAATGAGAAAAATAATGACAACTCATTACCAGGTAATGAGTCTAGAAAGTAGTAGTCATTACCAAAAGCCAACAAATTTTTGCTGGGAATTGTATCTCCTGTATAGGATTTTTAAGATTTTTTATTTCTGAGCTGGACGTACGTAATTATTACCAACAAAATGGTTTAAACAGCATACAGTGGGACCAATCTCGAAAAGATTGTTTATTTTTTAAAAATGGCCAAAAATTGGTTTGAATCTTTTTAAATTATTTTTGGAGTAGTGAAAGATTGATATTTATCGTATATGTATAAAAAATAAGAAATAATAGTAAAAATATTATGTTTGTGCAATTTAAAAAAGTATTTTTTCATAAAATCTGCATTCGTTTTTGGTCAGGTGAGAATTAGTTTAGTGTCAAATTGATCTAATAATATTTTATAATTGAAGAGTGTCAAAGAATTTAAAATAATCGCTTGACATTTTTTTAACAGGTTGATAAAGATAAATTTTTATTCCAAAATTCACCATTTTCGAGAAATGCTGGTAGGGTGCAAATCTTAATTATTAAAAAATTTCTTTATTAACCACTTATGAAGCCTTGTCTTTTGAAATATGTATGTCAAAAAAGTTATTAACAAGACTGAGAGAAAAGTGAGAGAATAGTAGGTACTATATATTTTGTTTAAAAATAGCAATTTTTCATACTAATTTAAGAGTGCTGACTTTTAAAATTTTTCACGACAAGTCGAATTGAAATAATAAAAAATCAGCATGTTATTTCGGCATGTATTGGAAATTATAGAATATTTAAAAAATTGTTTTCCTCATATAGATACCTCAGGACTCATTCTCGAAAAACTAAATAAAGTCAAGGCAAAAAATTAAAAATTCAATATTCAATCGTAAATATCTTTTTAACTGTAAGAGGTGGCTAACCTTAATTTTTCTTTATCTTGACAAGCGCTTTACAGAAATATAAATATCTTTGAAATCGGACTTGATTTGCAGAAGTTACAATTTTTTGGATCTTTTACATACTCGAGGTGACCAATTTTCACACCCTGTAGATTATCTCGTATTATCACAGGGTGACGATTAGATGATTTTGAGAGCTTAGGTCCTCCGATCATTACACATAATGAAATATTAGAAAATTCACACTGATATGTAAAAAAATACTATGTAAGTGTAATAAAAACATTTTGAGAGTTAATTTTTTAAAATTTCTATTCAAATTTTATTGGAATATAAAAAAAATGTCCACATTATCCCAGCTGGAAACAATAAACCGAAATTAGAATTTTTTTTAAATTTTCAATTGCATATATTCAAGTCACAGTATATAGTATTGGAAAAAGCTAAAAGGTTTCTGATTCTGTAAAATCTTGAGAATATATATACATTTACATTTTGAGTTTCGAGATATCAGTTAACGAAATATCTTAAAAATTGCAAAACATCAGAATAAAAATTTTGGACAAATTTCTTAAAAAAATGTGTAAAAGAAATTTTTTTTACATTTTAAAACGTCGGATACTTTTCTGAGTCTGCAAAGTCCGAAGATTTTAGCTATGTAATTTGTAATTGGATTTTTTATTAAATCCAAACTGTTAATTCATAATCTTAATAATTGGAAAATAATACAAAATTAATTTTGAGAAAGTTTTTTTGAACAATGCATCAACCAACTTCAAGTCAAAAAAAAAAAAAAAAAATAGTTTAACAATAATAATTTCGGTAAATGATACATTAAAGAAAAGAAAATAATGTGTTGATTAACACTCCGGCTAGATTTGGCATCAAGAAGTGAATCGGGAAAAAGGTTATGATAAAAAATTGTAAAACACACTGAATATGGGTGTCATAAAAAATTAATAAGGATCACAACCACATAGTGTCAAAAAAACGTGTAAAATGTCAGAAAATTGTGGACATTTATTATATGTTTTATAAAATTTACAAAAGTTCTTAAAAAAAAGTGTCTGAATTTTTACAATTTTTATATTTATTCAGCGACCGATAATTTTAAACAAAAGGAATAAGCATATTTGTATTCTTTGGAGTCTCTAGTTTTACAAAAGAATAACATTTTTGAGATACCCTTTATAGATACTTAAATATATACATTTGAAAATGTAAAATTTTGTAAAATGCTTTATAACGGGATCTGAATTTTTACCCAGCAAAAAAAAAAAAAAAAAAAACGAACATTTTCACCACTTCAATGTAGCACAAAGTGCATATTTTAAACTTTTTTGGAAGTTCTTAATAATTACTTCAAAGAGAGTGAAGATAAATGAAATTTTAGCTGGAAAAAAAGTTAATAATTTCTAAGAAATTTAAAATTTTATAAATTTTAAAGCATTTTTATTATATCTTAATAAAGTTAAAACAGTATTTTTATTAAAAAATTGTATAAACGTAGTTTTAAGAGAAGTACTTCAAAGGAAATGAACAAGAAGTATAAAAGAAGAACATCCTACCAATGACAAACATGTGTTAAAAAAAAGAACTTCTGCAGCTCTTTTTCACCACTAAGTACTTCCTTCTAATGACAAAACAATGTTAAATTCATGACTTTTTCAGCTCTTTTTCAGTTCCTTTTTTGCTGGGCTATATATCGTGTAATTTAAAGCAATAAATATATGTAAAATGTTAGTTTGGGAACTTAAAATCGCGTTAATTTAAAACACAAGAAATTATTTATTTTTTATATTGATTCCCATAATGTTCTATATTCCAGCACATAGGACCTTTGGTCTCGATTTTCATACCATTATTTATTAATTGATTTAAAATGTGATGGACATGTTTCATTGACTTTAAGATCACCATTTGAAGATTCTCCTTGAATTAATAAATTTTGTGAAAATGCCATTGATAGCCAAAAATTGCTTTCAGGTTGTTCGAATCATAATTAAACAAAATTTAAAACTTTTTGTTCAATCAACAATAAGTGTATTATAATTTTTTTCTATTAAATTGTCTCGATATTATTTTCTTTTTGATAATTTTTTTTAAATATTTTTTTTATAAAATCCATTTTTTCAATAAATATTTTTACACATGATTCAGTATACAGTACTGTATTTCACACAATTCAAGGTTTGCTATTATTGTTTAAACGCGTTATATTAAGTTCGCGTTAAGTAAAACCGCGTATTTCAAGAAATAGTCACTATTATTGAACCGCGTTATAAGGAAATCGCGTAAATCGAGGACTACCTGTATACCTATTAGAAATTGATAGAAATACATTTTTCAATCGGACCTAAGTGCATTAGTTTAGGAGCTACAGACTTATAAAAAAAAAACTTATAACGTAAGTAATACACCAGGGCAATAAAAAAATATGGAAAATAATTACTGGGCTTCAAATGAACGAAACTGTTAGTTATTTATCCGTTTCGAACAATTTTATTAATTTATTACAGTATATTTTTGCATGTTTTGGTCATAAAAGAATATTTACTTAAGAGCATAATTTTGCATAACTTGCCATAGTGAAATCAAAAAGTAAAAAAAAAGTCTAAAGATAGAGTGGAAGAAATATATATTCAAGAGTAAAATATTCAAGGATTTTACGAAAGAATATGCTTAAATATGCTCTTAGGAGTGAACTATAAAAAAAAATAAAGTCCAGAATAAGAAAACTTTTTTTTTGAACTTGTCCACTGTTAGAAATTTTATTCAATCTACTTTGTATTATTAACTTCCATTTAATCTTTCTCAGATTTAGAAACTCTGAGATAAATAAAATAAACATTCACAAGCAACAAATCAATAGCTTTTAAAATTCATACATATTATATCAACAAATTCTAGTCTGTAACCATAAACTTGGCTAAAACGTGATGACGATTAAATTTTTTTCGTGTTTTTAATTTGTTTTTGCGAGCATTAATGTACATATTAACGAATAATAGTGACGTATACAAGCATTTTTTAAAACAAATATACATATATTGAAAAAAAGAAAGAATCGACCTTTGGTAATGGATGGTCAAATATAAGATTTTTTGTTTTTTGTTCTTATTTTTAAGACAATAACTAATAACCGGTAACATAAATATTTGATAAAATTTGCTTTTGTGTTTTAAAAATTAATCAGACATTCTCAAATCGTTAAAATAATTTATTGATGTTTTTTATAGCCTTCATTAGAATTGATTGCAGTAGCATTCAAGATGTTATGAATTTAATAAAATATTTACAAAAAGAAAGGAACAATTACTAAATAAAATTTTAAAACTAATTTCCAAGAATCAATCCAGAAGAAAGCCAAAGTACTTCAAATTATTCTTCATTTTATTTAAATACGTTTTTTTTTTAATTACATGCTAATATACTCGTTTCAAAATTTATTATTATTTGTAATACATTTTTTAATACTAATTTTTTAAATGAACAAGTAAAGCAGTTAAAAATTTGCCATTTTAATTAACTGTCAATATATCAGTAATAAAAATCATTAAAAAATTGAATAATTGAATATTTGGGATTTTTTTCAAGTGGCGCTATCTTCTAAACGATGTCTGTCTGAACCAGTTTTTGGATAAGCCTATTACTTAATCTTCGTTGTAGAATATTTTATTTACATACTTCTAGAAAGCTAGGAAAATATAGAATAATGATATTTCAGGAGGAACTCAAAATTATATCTGATTTACTTAGTTCAAATCCGTTTGATTATACATACATAATTAGTAGGGGACGGATTTTCATGCAAATACATGTTTGCTTCGGGCCATTTAAAAACTATTTAAATACCTGTAGTGGATGGTTCCATTTCAAAATATATCTTTAAGAAACTTTCTATTTAAAAGAAGTACACCTAAAGTGGATCAAACAAATATTTTTTTTTGATATATATACAGTGGTGGCCACGAAGTTAGCACACTTGCTATTGCCTATCTTTAAAAGCAAATATTTCCTGTATTTCTTTATTTTTTTTAATATTTCTTTTATAAATCGGCCAAATTTTTAGGTTTTGCTCTCATCACGTGCTGCTCCACATCATTCCAAAGGTTCTCAATGAGATTGAGATCCGGAGATTGGGCTGGCCATTTTAACACGTTAATATTGTTCTCTTCCAAACAACTCCTCACTAAGCGTGAGGAATGTTTTGGGTCATTGTCGTGCATAAAACTCCACTTTCTTAAAATTTCCCTCTGGATTACGGTGGAGCTTTTAAAAGGATCTTCGACAGAGGTTCTATATATTAAAGAATCCTCTTTACGTGACGTTTTTCTTGGCCTAGGAGCCTGTGTAACATTTTTAAATGTTTCATACTTCCGAATATGGTTTAGTGCATTATAAACCATCTTTCTAGAATATTCCAAAGTATTAGTAATCTCACTTATGCTTATTCCTCTTGAGCACATCTGTTGAATAATCTTACGTTATTCCTCTGTACACCACTTTTTTTTAAACATGTCTAAATAATGTTTATTTATTTAATTTTTTATCGTCATTAATGAAATAATATCTAAACTTACCAATTAATTATTTATATTCACAAAAACATAAAAAATTTAAATATACTTGCTTGTGCTAAAATTTTGACCAGCTTATTTTGCCTATTACTGCACTTAAATTAAAAATTAAAAGAGAATTACGATAGAATGGAAAAAAAGTAACGGAACTTATTGCAGACATCATAAACAACACTAAAAAGCAAAAATTTTAGTAAAAAATTGTAATGAGACGAAATAATTTTCTTTTAAAAACAGTAGATATGGTGTGTGCTAACCTCATGGCCACCACTGTATATATATGGGCAATTATCAAAAATTTTTAACCTGGCTGAAACTGACTTAAATACTTAATAACTTTTGTGGTAATGATATTTTAAACAAACTGGCTACAGATCTGAACTCACAAGACTTGAAACTAATACAGTGCAAAATTTTAGCACAATAGATTTCTTTTTCTAACCATGATTGTTGTTCAAAGTTCAAGAATATAGAAAAACTGATAAAAACTACTTTTTACCATTCTTCTACAATTTTTGTACGCGCGTTGATACTTTTTGATCTTACTCTATCATAAGTAAACTAATCGGACTATGTACATAAATTCTGCACCATCTTTGTTGTTGTGCAGACTTTCAACAACTAAATACAGGGTAGTAAAGTTTTGATGACAAAATTGTTTGGTTCTTTAAATTTTTCAGTTTTTTGGGAGCGGTCTGTGCGCCCCTCAACTGAAAACAAAATTTGGGATAGAGATTGATACTTGTTGTAATTGTACGTATTTTGCGCTGTATCCCGTTGATGTGCCCGAAATAGTTAACGTAGTAGATAGTCTCAAAGTTTGGAAAACAAGACCGAAAATTTTTCAAAAAGTCAGTTTTTCGCGAGGCACATTCACATTTTCATATGGAATTGCTTGGATTACTGCGTGAACTTAGTTTTTTGTAATTTTACATAACAAAATCATAGGAGCATTAAAAATAAATTTAATACAAAAATTTTATGGACTTTTTGAAAATTATGCAAAAATTGCACTTTTTGTTTTTCTATTTTTATATAGAAAATTGCAATTTAAACAAATATTGGATATATAGATATAAGAGTGGCAATAAATATAATTGATCGGGATCATAAACTTAAGTCAAATGTCGTTGATAATTGAAAACGGGACACTTTTGTCAAAACACATTTCGCTAAGGCACATCGTGTGGACAGCATGAAATTGACTATAATTGACATAATTAGTAGGTGTTTGTTATGCTTAATGAAAATTCGGAGGAGTATCAAAAAATTTTGAGAGATAAACATTTTATGGACCAAAAAATATTTACTTGTGTTAAAAAAGGATCACAATATTAAAAAGCGTTTCTATGTAATAAACTCTAACAAAATATATTTTCAATCAATACATGGAGAAATTACTTAGATTCGATCAAAATTTTTCACAAAATTTTTAAAAATCGAGATTTTTACTAAAAGAAAATTTTTAAAATTTTACTAGGAAACCCTAAAATATGCTGCACTAATACCATCAAACATTGAAAATATCATAAATTTTATTTGAATAACTCAGTATGTTTTGATATTATGTGTAATTTTGACCAGAATTGTACATAAACTTCTAGTTTGTAAAAATTTTTATATGTTCAACTTTAAACCACCATAACTTTCGCACCCCTCACATGAAATGATTAACGCGAACTGATTCTACATGCATTCGAGTCACTTTATATGTATACAAAAGGATTTTAATGTGCCATCAAAAAAAAATTAATATTTTTTTGAAGGGCTAAAATCAAAAATTTTTGATAATTGCCCATATATTCGATATTCTATATATATATATATATATATATATATATATATATATATATGTATAAAAAAAATTAAATAAAATTTGACATCTCTGTACAAAAAATCATTGCTTCATAGACCAATGATTTTTATTGGTATTGATTAGGGATGCCAAACGGGACTGGTTTTGTAAATCCCGGGATTCGGGATTTATTTTTCATATGAAAACACATTTTAAATAAAATAAAAAATAAATTTTCTATACATATTTCCATTAAAGAAATTCATTCGTATTTAAAAAGCACATCTTATCTATGTAAGCGATTTTTAAAATATTTCTGAAAAATTTCTGTAAGTGTTTTTTAGTTCTGTCTTGGCTTAAGTTAATTTTTTGGAATGTATTTATGTCAATAAATCCCGAAATTGAAATCCTGGGATTTTTTGTTCAATCCCTGGATTCGGGACTACAAAATCGGATTTGGCATCCCTAGTATTAAAACATAATTTTGTCTATTTTTATGGGTCGAAAATGGCGCTTAATTCAGAAAAAGATGATATCCGAATTTTGACGATTACGTTCTATTTTACCTGTTTATAAGTTAGTAAAAAATACATTTTTAGAATTCTAAAATATTTTTTGGCAGTATGGCAATGTCCATCCGTCTATACATTTGGGTTAAATAGTTCGAAAATGACACTTAACCCATTAGTGGACGAAGTTCCCTGGGCACTTTCTTTGAATAATTTTTACCAATTATTAATAAAAATGATCTGATTTGTTCGTTTTAAATATATTTTATTAAGAAAATCTTATAGTTTTAAAGTTATGGACCGTCTCTTATAACGGACACTGCGCACTAGGTACAATAGGCGTATGATAACTTTTAAATCATTCTTTTGGGTGAATCCCTTTTTCACATTTGTTGCAAATAAAGTTTTTTTTTTTCGCAATGTCCACATCGTATATCAGTTTTGGAGTATTCAATAAGGAGTTTTCTGCCATCATATCGTTTATCTGTTGTCACTTTGTTAGTGCGCGAACCTCTTATAGGAGGGGTACCATACGTTTCAAGGTACGATGCATGATTTCTACGAAAAATAATAAGAGATGCACATGTCGGATCATTGGGATGTAACTTCTTCATCAGCAACCATACATTAACAACTGAGGCATCAAGGAGATATGCAAATATTGGCCACCACTATAACATTTGTCTGATTCGCGAAAGGTAGACCGCAATGCCTTAATAAAGATAACGACTCAAAATTTTCTTTGTTTGATAGATAATTTTGCTTTTTAACCAACTACATAAAATATAATAAAATCGGTTGAAAATGTTGGGATACATATGGAAAAGACTTGATCAACATCTTGCAAAGTTGAGACTGTTGAAATTTCAAATTAATATATTTCGATGCATATATAAAAGAAATAGTACATGTAAGCATGTTTTCTAAAGAATTTATCAAGGACTTTAAGGTGATATAAAAATCTTGGAAATCGGGTAAGGAACAAAAATTCCTATAGCTCCACTCCTGAATCGCATATGGGATCCTGCTTCTAAACTCAAAATGCTAGTGTTTTTTGCTACGCCTATGTGAAATTTCATGTAAATCCAACCAGCCGATAATGTTATATAGTGTATTTGAATGATATTTACTTGTTTTATGATTACTTGTCTATATTTTTAAAAAATAAATGCATGCAAATCCGTCCCCTAACATTAGTTTGATTTTGAGTTAATGTCTACCAAATCTATGTTTTCAAAAATATTTACTCTTTATTAAATTTAAAATCGTATTTTAAACAGACAACAAAAATTTTTGTTATTAAATTCCAAAACAAGGACCGTAATGATTATGAGTTTTAAAATAAAAATAAACAAATGATTTTTATTTTTTCGCTCAACTTTTAAGGATTATTTTTGGTTTTTATTTTTTTACTCAACTCATAATGATTATTTTTGATTTTTATTTTTTCGCTAAACTTTTAATTATTATTTTTGATTTTAATTTTTTTGCTCAACTCATAATGATTATTTTTGGTTTTTATTTTTTTTTTGCTCACAATATAAAACTTAACATGAGAAATTAAACTTTTATCTAGTAAAAAATTTTCTTTAAGTAAAAACTTTGATTTATTGCAAATAATTTTATTTTTAATAAAAAAATTGATTTTTAATAAAAAAAAAAAAAAAAAAAAAAATTTTAGAAAAAAAATCGAACTTTATAAAAAAAATTGGATATTTTTTTAAAAATCTCATGAAAAATATATCATCACACTTGCCTTTTAGTAAATAAATCTAATTTACGATGAGAAATCTTTTTTATTAAAAATTGCGTAATAGTTTCATTTCTCATGTTAAGTTTTATATTGTGAGCAAAAAAAGTAAAAATCAAAAATAATCATTATAAGTTGAGCAAAAAAATAAAAATCAAAAAATAATGATTATGAGTTGAGCGAAAAAAATAAAAATCAAAAATAATGATTAATATTGATTTTTTTCATAAAAATCAAATAAATAAAAATCATTCCGGATTCCGATATAACCTGTACTGAAGATTACATTTCTGTATTTAACACTTTTATCCGGTTGTTCCTTGTATCTGATTTTTTTGTTTAAAATTTCAAGAATAATGATTATTTTCTGTCCCTGTTCCAAAATTTTGTATTGATTTCGCGTCGCGTCTCACAGTTCATTGTGAGACGCGACAATTCATAACGATTTTAAACTTTTCATTAAATAGAATAATATGTTTTCTTGAAATTAATAAAATCCAAATCAAGTTTATTTTTGTTTATTATTTGTTAAAAAAGTTATCACCTGAAAATGCGTATATTTGCAAATATTTTGACAAAAATATTTGTTTATTTTGTTTAATAAACATTGTTGACGTCATGACAATTTTCTGAGAATCTTAACGCTTTCTAACGTCACATAATAAAAGCAAAATGTGACAATTTAAATGTAACTACTAGTGCGATAAAAATTTGAAGAATTTGAAAATCATAGAATTTTTAATTGCTTTTTAGACTATAACATATGTTTGACAACCATAATATCCATATTTATGTTATTCGAGTTTATTATAAAAATTTTACAAAAGTTTATAAACAATTGCAAAGAGTTGTGGAAATATAAGACACATTGAGAACAACAAAGTTTTAATATCCGACCCACTTTTGTTTGCTCCTTGGCAAAATAAAGTGGCTAGAGAATACATACATTGTACATAGTTTAAATTTTCACTAAAATTATTAAAAAAATATTTACTAAATATTAAATCATAAATTGTGATTGACATCTGTTGATAGAAAATAGTTTAAAATCATTAACAGGAAGTGATAACTTTTATTTCCGTTAACGCCTACACTATTAAGTACAATTCATTTTTGAACTAGTAATATCAAAACAATGTCAAACTAAAAGAATTTACAATAAAAAAATAACAGGATTTTAATGATAAAAAAAATATAAAAATAATCAAAAATTCAACTAATAAAATAATTATCTTTATTTACACAATAAACTTTTTTTTTACGACAATTAATTAAAAAACAATTTTCCCTTTAATAATTAATTGTTTTTAATTAACAACACACAATTTATAGCACCATTTTTGGGGCGGTATATTTAGAGAAATTCTTTGAAAAAATTTCTAAATGACCAAAAACCGAGAGGAAAAAAAAAAAAGACATTAAAACAATTTCATAAATATGTAGTTGAAAATGTTGGCTGATTTTGTAAAATAAACAAAAAAATTATACAACGTAAATGTAAAAGCGAAATACATCTTAATTAATATGAACAATTGATTAGAGATTATGAAAAGTTTGCTTATGTATTGAAATTTATTGCAAAAACTAATAATAAATTAATTTAATTTGCGCCTACTCTGTCCCTCTTTTATTTGAAGGGTACTATGAGTTATATGTATGAGTGACGTTGGTAACATGTTTATTCAGTCAGTTATCAAGTGATGTCAACTTTTTTTTTTTTTAAAGTAAATGATATGACAAAAAAAGAATTATTATAATAAAAATATATAAATACTAAGTAAATATGTCATAAAGCTACTCACTCATATGCAGCCAAGCTGAAATGTAAAAATGTGAGGGAGCTTTTCCCATTTTTTAATGTAATTTAATCAGATTTTTATTAGTATTATTTTTTTTTTGTTTTTATTTATTATTAGATAAATGAAAATAATAAAAAAAATTATAAATATAGTGTCCCGTTGAAACAAATTTTACATCAGAATCTCAAAAAAAAAAAAAAACTGTTTCTCGAACTTAAATTAAAATTAAAAATGGATTAATCCGGAAAAAATTTCTATATACATAAATTGTCACATATTATTTAAATACAAATCAATGTGGTAAATTTTAAAAGGATCAGTCCATAATTGACCGTGGCTTCCATCCAAAAACCTCTTAAATGTGTATAAATTACTATCACAATTGAAAACACGGTAGTTTTATAAAGGTACGATCCTTAGTGGAATTTTTTTTTAAACCATACTTTTTAATAATGATGTTGTGTCGGCACTAACAACTATATACTTTTTAAATATTTTACTTAAAAAAAGTACCAAAAAGTACAATAAAAAATACCATTTTCGAAAGGTAAAAAAAGGCATGTTTGATATATTTCTGATAAAAAAGGCAATGTTTTAATCTAATTTCTGTGTTTTTAGTTTAGAAAGTTTGTAGGGCCAATAAAGTATCAATTTTTAACATCTTTAACGTCCGAAAGTTAAAAAACTACCAAAGTATTTCTATTATTATTTTTTTTTAATATAGAAGAAAGTGACTATAGGGCTTGAGAATTATCATCCATAAATAACAATATCTCTCTAATTTTAGGTTTCTAATATTAGAATAACGAAAAAGAAATATTGGAATAACGAAAAAGTACTACAAAATCCCATTTAAGGATTCTGATTCATTTAGAACGTTATATCCTCAGTTTTATGTTTCTAGGATGAATATTACAGAACATTCAAGAAGTACTATTAGAAGAACGAAAAAGTACCATAAAGACCCTTCTTATGGATTCCCATTCACTTAGGACCACATATCATTAATTTCGTGTTTTTAGGTTGAATATTATAGAAAATTCAAAAAGTACTATTAGAAAAACAAAAAAGTACTACAAAGTCCCCTCTTATGGATTCTCATTCATTTAGGATCACATATTTTTTATTTTAATGTTTTTAGGTTAAATATTATAGACAATTCAAAAAGTACTATTAGAAGAACACAAAGGAACCACATAGTCCCCCTGTGATTTCTCACTCACTTAGGACCACATATCTCTGATTTCATGTTTTTAAATATTATAGAAATTAAAAATACCATTGGAAGAACGAAAAAGTACCACAAAGTCCCCCCTTTGAATTCTCACTCACTTAGGACTACATATCTTTAATTTCGTGTTTCTAGGTTCATAATTATAGAAAATTAAAAAAGTACCATTAGAAGAACGAAAAAGTCCATCCTCTTAAATTCTTACCCACAGGACTATGTATATTTAAGTACCGAAAATTCCACTTTTGCGAATTATTATGCACATAGAACTACATTTACTTAATTTCATATTTCTTGGTTTTAATATAATTGAAAATTCATTATTTAGTTTGAATAGCTTAGCTTTTATCCCCTTTTTGGTATCAAAAATTTTATTTATTTTATTTCTAAGTTCTGGTAGTATCCCATATTAAAATAATATATATATGTCAATAAATAAAAAACAATATGAAAAAAGGTACCAAAAATAGGTACAATTTGTACCTCTTAAATGTTTGAATTTCGAAAAAGTATCAAATTTGAATTTGTAATTTTTGAATAAGTTACGAATACGATGTAAATTTTATCTGTATGTCTACTGGTTTAAAAGATACATATGGTGCCAAAAAAGTACCAAAATACAGTTTTTACCCGTTTTCTCCCTAATAGGGCAGATTTTTAAAAAAGTACCAGAAACCGATTATTTTTTAAATGAATAACAATAACAATAGGAGATATAAGGTTACCGATTTTACCCGTTGATATCCTTTTTTATCCCCAAAACATTCAAATTTCCAAAAATCACTAAGACGGGATCTATATGAAGGGAGACCTACCTGCGATGATGTTACGTTACTCTTTTATATATATAGATAAATCATAATTCTAAAATTTGCAAGATTTTATTCAAAATTGACCACAGGTTCCATAAAAAACGTTTTAAAATTAAACATATTTTCTACTTATTCTGTTTCCAAATAAAATTCAATAGGAATTTGAAAATAAAATTTATTTACTAGTTTTGCTCGTACAAAATATTCAAGTACTTTTACTATTTTTATGTGCACAGGAACCATTTTATAGGAAAAAATTAAAAAAAAAAAAATATTATGCAAACGAACAGACCTAGAGTTTAAAAAATTGGACCCATTTCAATAAAAAGTAATCGAAAACAATATAAAGCTTTTATTTAGGTTAATCCAGAAATTTTTATTTAAAACGAATAAAATATATATATAAATATATTTTTGATTTAAAACTAGAATATAACGGTCTTTAACAAAAGATCAACACATTGTTTTCATTTTTATTTTTTTGTGTACAGTCCTTAATTCTTTTAATTATATTTTTTTCATCTGATTACACTCTAAAGCAGTGATGCCCACACACACTACTATACATTTGCGCTTGTGTGCTTTGAAATTAATGAGAGAGCAGCAGTCGAACGAAATAGTTTATAGTGTACGTGTGAAGCAGCGTTGCGTAAGCAGCATTTTTAGTCTAACCTCGCGAGTCAGGAAATTAGCAAATTGGGCATCTCTGCTGTAAAGACTACAATTAGACCGAAATGAATAAAAATAAAAATCATTTTAATACCAATTTCAAGAAGAAACTAATATCTTTTTTCAAGTTTTTGATTTTATTCTAATATGCATCCTTTACATTACACAGTGGGGCAGAATCAAAATTTTTTGGAAATAAATCCGTAACTTCTGATCGGCTGGTTGGATTTGCATGAAATTTGGTATAGGCATAGCAGAGGAGTGTATAATATTAAGTTTGGAAGGGGGACCGAACAGACCCCTCAGGGGTGGATCGCTTGCCAAATTTTTGTTTCTCGTCCAATTAAATATTTTTATATATTATTGTAGGCACTGATAAGACCTACAAAAAAACATGCTTGCATGTCCAATTTATCTCTTATAGTTTTTGAGTTATTTGCATTTGAATTTTTAAGTACCTGAATTTTGCTCTTGGTCCAGTTTTTGTGATATATATCCTATTGTTTCCGATCGATTTCATTTATTTTTTCTTCAGCTAATTAAGCTAATTAAGAACAAAATTATCTATTGAATTTTGAAGTCGATATCTTTACCGAGTCCAAAAATTCTGAATTTGAAAATTGCAAAAATTACGATTTTTTGTGTTTTTTTGGCCGAAAATGTATCTTCACTCTTTTTTCTCTACAATAAAATTTTCTTTAACAACATATAATAATTTTATACTTTTCTTAAAGGTATCTTCATAGAAAAGACTTTAAAAAAACAAGTCCAATAACTTAAGTGGTCAAGGTACACACCCTCCCGAATTTTACCCATTTTATATGAAAGTTTTGTCTTTAGTCTATATTTTCTCAAATCCCAAAGCACGAATCGGCAAGTGGAATGAAGTTTAAGAATCTGCAATATGTTGTTAAAAGTTTTCAATCAAAATCTACGGGACTTCGGAAAAATGTGGATTTTATAGCCCAAAATATGAAAAAAGCCATTTTTGGGATTTTCGGCGTTTTTTGGGAATTGTGGGATTCCTTTCCAAAAATCGTAAAGTTTTTTCGCTTTCTTATTTTATACGATAAAGTCTACATTCTTCGAAAATTTCGTTAAGATATATTTAATAACAAAGATTTTATTACAGATGAAATATTTATAGTTTCTCAAAAAAAAAAACACTTTTTTACAAATACTTTGCTTTAATTTAAAAAATCAGAAAAAGTATAAACTCGATTTTTTTCATCTAACTTGCATTACTTAGCTGACATAATTCTTTGTTATACAGAAAAATATTGAAATCAATATCTTGTATGTATAAATGTATAAAAATATTTGAAATTGGACGAGAACCAAAAATTTGGCAAGCGATTAAAAAATTTATGTGTCAGAGGTACCCAACTTTGAGCCCCTTTAGCGCCGTCCCTGAGGGGTCTGTTCGGTTCCCCTTCCAAACTTAACATTGTACGCTACTCTGCTATGCCAATACTAAATTTCATGCAAATCCAATCAGCCGATCAGAAGTTACAGATTTATTTCCAAAAAATTTCGATTCTGCCCCACTGTGCATTAGCATTAAAAAAAATTATTTATTTAAAATCGGTGAAAAAATTACTTTGTTAGAATGTGTTTAAAATTAAATTTCCTAAACTGTATTTTTACAAATGATTTTCTGAAAACCTTTACGTCATCATCTTTTGAAATTACAACTGCAAAAGTTTTATATTTAGTAGCAAATTTTGAAATCTTTCCCACTCTTAAAAGAATTGGAACATTTAAAATATAATTAAAAAAAAAACTGTCTGTTTCCAGGAAAAAAATATTTTTTTTTGATCCTACACGTGCTTCCATTTTAATTATAAAATTGTGCAATCAAATAAATGTAAAGATCTTTCTGTAAAAATCAAATCTTTATTAATGACAGCATCAAATAAACCTTAGCTTTCGTGCTATGATGGGGTTTAAAAAGAGGGGTTTAAAATTCATTCATCAGAATTTGTTTGTATATATACAAAACAAACATTTAATTTTTACGGGTTAAAAAAAAAAAAAACTTAAAAAGTTGTTGAGAACGAATATTAAAAAAACGTGTCTACAAAATAGTTTATTAAAACAATGATCAAAAATTTTAATAAATATCCTTAAAGTTTTTAAAATGGACTATTTCTAATTAGCCTTATTTACTAAAAGAAACCGCTAAAATAAAGAAAAAAAAAAAACAAATAAATTAACCCTAAGACTTGAGTAAGATTCTTTATACACACTTTTATCAAAACACTTCTTTTGGTTAGGAAAAACACAATGACCGTTTGTTAATAATTTTTCTTGTTTGTCGTTTAAGCAGCTTCGTGTGTTTATTTTATTTTTTTGAGAAAACCGTATTTCTCTAGTTTTACAGACGATCGTCCGTATCCATAAGATACGAGTGCTAATAAATAAAAATGCCGTAAAATAATAAATATACACACATACATATGGCAACTGAAGCTGAGCTTTATATAAAAACCGAACATCTACAATAAACAGAAGCATTTATTCGCAAATTGTCAATACGATCGAATCGTTTTTATAAAAGAAATTGTTAAAATTCATTATGAACACACAATTAATTAATTAATTTATTTTCAAATGTGCAAGAATCTAACAACAACAAATGATTAGTGTAAAAAGAAGAATTTAAATATAAAAAAAAAGAAACAATTATTTAAAAAAGTTGTTAAAGAAAAGGAATTCAAAATAAAAAAACTATTAATTTTTGTACAGATTTAAGTGTTTTTACTTTAACTTTATTAAAATAAAAATGTCCTTTTGTTTTTAAAAAAGGATTTTTTCCAAAACACAATAAACAATAATAAAACAATTTCATTTAAAAGATTTTGTTTAAACATTAATATATAAATTTCACGTTAATGAAATACCGGAATAATCGCGGCACAATACTGCAAATACAATTCAGAACATTTTTGGTGAAAAAACAATACTGGCACAGAAAAAGGTGTTTTCAAGACGGTAAGTTATGGTTAATTTTATGCTAATTAAAAATTCATATTTAAGAGAAAGTTGCTTTTGTGCTGTAATTTATTTAAAAAGGATAAGAAACCCTTAAGTGCTTTTTATTGAAATAAAAGTTTAGTTTATTTATGTTTGTGATAAAACTTAAAAAAGGCTGAGTGAAATTTTTTCGGCACTCTGATTTTTTTCTTATTTTGGGGCAAAAAAAAAAAAAAAAAAAAAGATTAAACTTTATAATAAAAAAAAAAAACTCAGTTTTAAAATAATTTAAATTTTTTAAATTTCTTAATTTCCTATAAATTTTTCAATATTTTTGTACATTTTTAAATTTCATATTTATGAAATTATTATAAGATTCTTAAACGAGTTCTTATTCCAAAAAAATTATACTTCTTCAGAAGCTTCCAATTTTATTTTTAATATGTCTATTTATATTTCGGAAATAACAATTTCATTGTTATTTCGGAATTTTAAAATTCTTCATTTGTACTTTGAAATTATTTTGTTTTTATACCCACCATCAAGATTGATTTTGTCATTCCGTATTTAACATGTCGAAGGAATCATTTAAGACCCCATAAAGTATATATTTTCTGGGTCCTGGTTAGATTATGAGTCAATCTAGCTATGTCCGTCCGTCTGTCTGTCTGTCTGTTGAAAACAGGATAGGGATCGAAAGGTACAACCTAGGGGGATAATTTGGCTCAAATATTTATCCTATATAAGGTTTGTTTGGTATTGAAAATGGGCAAAATCGGTTAATAAACAAAAGTTATGGGCAAAATATTAGAAACACAGGGTGTCAGTTGTAGCTTCATTTCATACTTTTCTGCTGATATCTCTTAAACAAAAGCATGTACGATAACAAAATTTTGTACAGATAGTTCGAGGGTCGATAAACTTGGAAACCAAAAATGGGCGTGATCCGCCCACCTCCCATATCAGGTGAAACGTCAACAAAATTTTGTACAAATAGTTCAAGGACCAATGTAAACTCGGAAACACTTTACCGCTCACTTAACGCCCACCCATTTGAAAAAGTCGATGGTGGGTATATAAATTCGGCTGAGCCGAATATAACATTCGCGGATTTTTTTTTTTTTAATTTTAATTCTTTGTACAAAAAAAAAAAAAAAAAAAAAAATAAATAAAAATAAGTTACTGCAATATAATAAGAAGCTTTCGAAATATCCAGTTTTGGAGATATTGGTCTGAAATTGTATATGCTGATAGTAGATTATGCAGTAAACATTTCGACTAAAAATGGGCGGGTAGCATCACTGCCACTCCCATACTGAAAAAAAAAAAAATAAAATTTATTTGTATGAATTTCGGATATATTTTTGTAAATTTTGTTAAAATAAAGAATATTTCAAAAGTAGACGTGGCAACATCTAATTCCGCCAATCTGGGCGTATCATTTGCATAACAAATTTTTAGCCATTAACTTAAAATGTTTAAATAATCCTTTAAAAATTGCTAATATGGGTACCGCACATTTTTTACTAATATTATAAAAGATCGTAAAAAGTCGTAGCCAATATTCTCAAATATAATTTTATAGATGCTTCTTTATATAATAATCGTATTTTTAAATTAGAACTCGTTGAAATTTTTTAACTCCAGTCCATTAAAAATAGAATTTCCCAAAAAAAAAAAAAATTTTTTTTTTATTGTTATGATTTTATTTTAATAAAAAACAATATAGATTTTTAACCTAGCAAGTTATAATAGAAAAATTTGAATACATTTATTATTACAAAAAAGTCGCATCTTTATCTGCAGTACTTACTGAGATATATGAAGTTAAAGTTTAGATACTTCTTTACAAAAGTTGTAAATTAAACTAAAATATTTTTAAAAGCTGCAACTTTGAAAATCTATAATATTGATATGTTTACTAATAAATGCGAAAAGAATTACTTCAATTAATAATATTTTCGTATTTTTGTCGTTCTAATTTGAATAAATGTGTGTGCACAGTGTCCCATTCAAAAAAATAAAATGGAAATAAATCTGGAATTTCCAAACGGCTGGTCAGATTTCAATGAAATTTTAGACAGTGTTAGTAGAGGTGTAGGAGAGTTTAAGTTTTGAGTTTGGACGTTATTCAAAAAATTTAAAACGATCCAGATTCGTTATATCTCAGCCGATTTATATGAGTGGACTCTGCTAGTCGAGACCTACAAAAAACATCGTCGTATGTGTAGGTTACCTCTTTTAGTTTAAGAGATATTGGTCTTCAAAGATTAAAATTTTTGTTTTTGGACCTACCTTGGTAAAGTTTTTTCGCTACAGAGAGTCAAAACTTCACTCGATTTTTTTTTTAATATTTTTTATTTTATTAACAACAAATAACACTGTCTGATTTCATTAAAATCGGACTAGCCGTTTGGAAATTCCAGATTTATTTAAATTTTATTTTTTGAATGGGACACTATGCACTGTGCATCGGTAAAAGTTGTGAAACAGAAAACAATATTTAAATGAATTATATGTTATAATTTAAATTTTTTAAAATTTAGAGTTTTAATTTTTTTTATTCAATTAAGTTTTATAAGTTTTATAGTTTTTTGGTAACACTTCCATTAGAGATTTGATAGTTGTTTCAGTCACTTTTTTGGAACAGTTTGCACATCTTCTTTTAAAATCTACAATGTTTTGGGACACATTTTTTGTGTTCTTCAATTCACTTTTCTAAAGAGACCAATATCTATCCACTGGTCTTAGCTTCGGACAATTTGGAGGATTGACCTCTCTTGGTACGAAAACTATGCTATTGTTATTTTAGTTTTCATACCGTAGTTACATGATGCCAAATTAGGCCAAAAATATGTGGACACATTGTGCTCTCTTATGGAAGGAAGAAGTCTTTATTGCAAACATTATTTGATGTATATTTCGATATTTAAAGAGCCGACTGTAACAAATGACTTTCTTGTTTTGCCGCAACTGGATAAAGCTTGTCATACTAGGAATTTTTTAGGAAATCTTGTCTGCTTTTGGGTCCTAAACTTATCTCTTGTATAGCCTCGAGAATTAGCATACTAAACATTTTGACCCGGAAGCTGCGAAAATTCTGCCACCACATACGTTTCGTCGTTCATTATACAACATGATTATTTATTTATGAAATTTGATTTTAATTTCCGTGCCCTATTTTTGGCTTCTAAATTTTTTACAGCATTCCTGTCTGCAACTTTTTGAACTTTATATGTTTTCAACTCCGCATTGATGGATCTGATAATCATATCATATTCCCTAATTTATTTTGGAGATTCGAAAAGTCGACATTTGTAAACCCTTTCAGAAAAAGAATTTGATTAACCCCCTTATTTAGTAAAACCCTTCACCTCACTAAGAAAAAAATTTGCATACAAATTTTTGAAAAACAAAAACAATTTACATGAAAAAATTTTCAAAGTGAGGGGAAGTGTTTTACAAAATTAGGCCCTTAATTTACATATCTAGCAAAGAAATGTGTTGTCTTTGGAAGGAAGTGTGAAAAAGATCTGTACAATTTTTTTTTTTTTTAACCCATGGTTGTGATTAGTAGGATATTCTTCTTTTTTGCTTATTGTTCTTTGCTTTTAAAGTACTTCTCTTAAAACTATGTTTATAAAATTAAAAAATGTTTTACCTTATTAAAAGAAAATACAAATACTTTTAAATTTGCGAAATTTTCATTTTCTTAGAAGTTATTAACACTTTCGCTACAAGTTTTTATTGCGTGGATCAAAATATGTAATGTTTTATTCTTATTAATTTTTAAGATAAATCGCATATATAAAACATATTTTGGGTATAATTAAAAAACACAAAAAAGGTCCTATACAATTTTTTTATGCTAAATATTAATGCAAATATTTTTCCACATATTTAATAAGTTTTTATAAAAAAATTATTAACTTTAGTCGCAAAACAAAAACACACATTTTTGACACATTAAAAAATTTTCAGTTAAAAAAAATAAGAAAAAAAAAATTAAATTTTAGTTAAGGCTTTGAAAAATAAAATCTATAAACATTTGCCACAAAAATTCATTTAAAGCGTTAAATACACTCTGCTAAAAAAACATCTATTTTCACTTTTTTTGAAAGTCTTTTTTAACCCTGCAAGGCTTAACTTCGTCGAATCAATGTCGAATTTTTCAGTGATGTCGGTTTTTACTAAAAAAGCAGTGTTTTGAAAAATTAATTTTAAGTAATAAAGTGGACAGAAAAATTATCCTTTATTTACAACTTTAATAATTAAAAAAAAGTTAGATTTTGGGAAATTTTCAAGATTATATTGTGTACAAAAACTTTCTTAAAATCGCCGCCGTCGGTTCAAAATAAATGTAGTCTTACAAGGTTAATATCATTCAAAAAAGCGCAAAGTATGCGACTTTTGGAGTAGTGAACTTTTCCCTTTTTTGGAGAAATTTTTCTTATTTTTTTGATGGTTATTTCTTATTACATGTTGCAAAAAAGCAACATGTTTTTTTTTTTTTTGAAAAAGTTCTTAAAAAATGTGTAATTTAAAACATGTAAAGGGATTTTTTTACACCCTCCAGAATTTTTGTTTTAAATAATTGTTTCAATATTTTACTCATAAAAGCAACAAAAGCATGTAATATCACTGTTTTACAGAGAATATTGAATTTTCTTCTTATGGACCAAATATATATATATATATATATATATATATATATATATATATATATATATATATATATATATATATATATATATATATATATATATATACAGTTAGGGACAAAACTATTTGTACAGCTCATATATTTCGTATACCTTCACGCACATTTTCAACAGATCCGCTGTTTTTATACTTGCTTACAATGTATTGTACTGTGGAATGTTGCAAATTTACTAAATTACTTATATTCCGGAGAGATTTTCCTTTTTTATGTTCATCAATAATTAAATTTTTAATATCCAAACTCAACTCTTTTCGCTTTCCCATTTTTGATGTGCTTATTATTCAAAACGTTAAAACCAACTTCTTATTTTGTAAAATAAAACTCGATTAACGAAGAAAATATAACGGTATTTAAAAAAATCATCATACAAGAGTCCAACGTACAAATAATTGTACAAAGTACTGATGTACAAATACTTTTGTCCCAAAGATTTTTACTTAAATTGTACTTTTTTTTAACAATGTGTTATATATTAATTTATTTTTTATCAAATAATTCAATAAAAATGGACCTGAATTAAAACTACATATAATAATTTTTTATTCTTTATAAATTATTGAAGATATACGAAATGCATGGGTGTACAAATAGTTTTGTCCCTAACTGTATATACATATATTAATAATTTTTTGTCATAGCAAGCTCAAATTACGAAATTTTTCAGGCCCATTTCAAGAAATTTTTCTTTTAATGTTTTGACAAAATGTACTGGACCCATAATAGTTATGAATATTTTGAAGCTTTTCAAAGTAACAACAATTTTTAAATTTGACGTAAAATTTCTTTCTATTTTGTTACTTCTAGTTCATTGATCTAAATTTTAAATTGTTGCATTTTTTTTTTTTCATAATTTTGGATGGTATTTATTTTGAATATAAATATTAATCGCTTTATTTTAAATTAAATTTAATAAATATAATTACTAAACACTTGTTAATGGATTTTTAAAAGTTATATAAAAATATATTAATATTTATTATGTAAATATGCATTTTATGGATTGGATTAGCCCTTTGATGTCCGAATTATTTTTTCGGTATTTGAACGTTTTTTTAATATCATGTAGAGATAGATATAGGCCTAAATAATAACTATAATAAAGTACAAGATTAATTGGATTGTCCTTTATAAGGACTTTAATTTTTAGTCTTTATAAAGGGCTTACATTTTTAGTTTAATTAAAGAATATAAAAAAAATAGTTTAGAATAAAAATTATACGACTAAGATTTTTAGAATAATCGATAAAAATTCTGATGCTAATTATTTTGTCTTTAAATTTCTTTAAATTCTAAGAAACAAATTTTCAGTTACTCTAAATCCAAAATAGGAAGTTTTAAAACAGTTTTTAAATAATTTGTTTTAAATCATTTGCCATCCCTGCGAATATTGTCCATTAAAGGGTTAACATACACGTGAAGTTTTCTTTAAAAAAATATATATATATAAAATATTTTAAGGTGATTGTACTTTAAGATCTTCTTTGTAAAAAAATAAGTAATAATTCATTATTGAAATCAGCGGAAAAAAATAAAACATCTGGTTTGTAATTAATTTGAATAAATTTTTAAATAAAGTTGGTTCTCACAAGCCTGAATATTACAAAAACTTGTCAAATTGGTAGTATTTAAGAATGTTACACTCAGTTATATAATCGAAAGCAATTGGATCCTAGGGAAACAATTTCAAATAAAAATCATTAACGAATGAACTGCTGCAGAACGGCAATAATGATAAGCGGTTTCACAACTTTTAATTTTGGAATAAAATAAATTCTAAAGATGACAATTTCAAACAAAATTATTTTAAATCAGAAAGTAATATGAAACTTGTTGTGGTATTAACACAGAAGGCGTAGCTTGTTCAACATATTTGAAAATTTAGTTTTTAAAACAATAACTACTAAGTAATATTATTATTTTATGGAATCTTCAGCAATTATAATGATATCTTGCAGACAAAATAATAAGATTTAAGTAAATCCCCTACTAGCTGGTTTTAAAATGACTTAATAATATATAAAATATTAAGAAATATTATAATTGTTCTTATTGTTATTATTTCAGTTTATGAATTTTTAATTTAGTTTATTATCTGGCATGTTTTTAATCAAATAAAAGTTAATATTTACCAGGTAATTGCCCTTTACGATAAAGCGATTTATCATCACTGAAATTTAAACATTTGTTTAGTGAAATTGCTACTCTCTACAAACATTTTATGGTTGCAAATATTCTGATACAGATTTATTGTGTTTGACTTTCATAAACACTTGTCATAAAATGTTTCATTCACTCAGCCACTCACATGTTTCTTCAGCTAAGTTCAGACTAGACTAATACTTGTTGTTTGTCTTCCCGCAATTTTTGCGGAAAACAGAATTGATTTTATTTGACGTTTTTTGTTTGATGAAACAGCTGTCAAATATCATACAATAAGTAAAGGGTAACAAAATTGTTTGATCAAACCCAAAACTACCATAAATTAATGTGAAATCAATTATGAAATGAATTTGCAGGATAATCTTAGTTTTTTTTTTTATAAGGAATTTATGTTTATACAAAATAACAACCCTGTTTTCTCTACACGTTATTTACATAACAGACAAACAACACTGTTTTTTAAGCTAATTTAAAAAACTTTTTTCATTTTGGAAATTAAATTTTTTTTTATTTTTTTTTTGTAGTTAAAATTTAACTAAAAATACTTAGTAATATTTGCTTTTAAATTTAATTTATTTTTTTTTTCTATAAAAACCGTTAGTTAGCATCACGATTTATTTTTTTGTTAATAACAAATTAACTTGTACTAATTATATTGTAATAAGATTATCATTATTTTTAAATACATTCATGTTTATTTATTTTTAATGACATGATGTAAAAAATTTATAAAAATATTTATTTATATATCTTTAATAATTTTGTTTTCTCTTTTAAAGTAAATTATTTGTCTACTTAATTAATTATTTTGTTAAATTTCACACATTATTATAATTAAGGCATTAAGTTTATCTATTAAGATTTAAATAATAATTAATGCTAATTTTAAATTAAATATTTAAAAAGATAAATTAAGGTGTTTTCGTAGAATATTTAAATCACATACTTTTGTAGTAAATGTTAGTAATTTAAACAAATGTGTTAATTAACAAAATTTTTTTGCTAATAATAATTTTGATGGAAATATATTTTTGTATAGGAAATTGACACAAATACATATAACTATAACTTAGAGGTAAATAAAAAAAAAAAACTTTAAGAAATAATAAGGAGATTTTCTCACATTTTAAAATTTCAACAACTGCCATAGGTACATATGACTCCACTTCCAAAAATTAGTTTAAAATGCATAAATGTATCCTATTAGTATCGATGTTTTATATAATCATAATAATTTAAAACCGTTTATCTTTAATATCTATAATATGTCCTTTTCTATAATAATAAAAAAATCATGAATTTATTTAATTGAATTTTATTTTATTTTAAAGCAAGTAAATAAATTAAACTGTCTAACTTATTATAATAATTGTCAACTAATTGTTTTAAAATTTAAATATAATATATTTTTAATCTTATTTCTTTAATCATTTGCAATTAAACTTAATCAATATTTATCTATTTATTTACTGTCAGCCAATTTTTATTTGTTGCTAAAAATAAGAAAAAAGTACTTTTTTGTTATGGAAAAAAAATATTGATTAACAAAAGTTTGCTAAAAATATGCTAATTTATTGTTAAAATAGACAGGGCTATAATTTTGGCAATATTTAAAGTTAATAAATGATCGTGTGTTATAAATATTTAAAATTTTATTTAGACACGAACTTTGTGAGACTGTCTAATAATTATCATTTAATGGTTTAGATAAACTTAACAAATTTGCTTATTGTAATAAGTTAATTTTAGGTTTTGGAAAAATTATCAAAAACAATTTAAAACCCAGGAAAAATTATTATAAATTATTAGTTATACAACTAGTTCCAGAACGCATTAAAATAACCTGAACCCGTTCTACTTCCCAGAAAAAACTTCGCCTACTAAATAACGTGATTTGTAAGCGAAATCAGTATGAAAAACAGCTTCCACTTTTAGTGCTATAACTGATGAATTTTGTTTGCGATGTAAAAAAATTAATAGGTTTTTATTTGAGTTCCAAAAGAGTTGTTTTAGATGCTGATTTTTTTACGCACAAGAAAAAAATGTGGCTCGGTTTAGATTTGCATCAGAATACTGGTTGTGTTTGTTTGTCTGCCGTCTTACTCGCTACACCACAATCGACTTATATTTTGATGTGCTAAAAAGTGGTTTTCATTTCGGGAAATAAATAAACTCAATTTATATAAAAAAATAAATAAATAAATATTTGCCACAAGTGGGAGTTGAACTATCTTTGAATTTTAGTACACGTTTTTATAGTTAGGCGCTTTAGACAACTGAGCCACGTGAAAATCTAATTACTTTCATATTTACTAAATACTAGTTATCGAAGTACTATTAGGTAATGCTGCGAGTGGCGAATAAGGCTACATTGTAATACATACAGGAAGCTGTTGCCATTTCCTAAAGGTCGCTTTTTAAATCATTTTAGTTTTTCCCTTAAATTATTTAATTTTCTGCATTTTTTAGTCAAGTTTTTAAAATAGTTCTAGGAAGTCAATTGGGAACTGGTAATATGTTTAAAGAAGTGGTATAGAAATTATACAGTATTAGATCTTCAACACTAGTTATCAAAAACATTCCTTAAATCAGATTTAGAATCAGAGCGAGAACTATATTAGTGGAAGGCCAATGTACGCGTCACGCGGCAACATACGGAAGCATTATTACCAGCTTAAAAATTAATCAATTGTTTACAATAAAGTGACAAAGAAAAATTTGAGAACACTGTCATAAATTTAATCTGGCAATGCTGTTACACGCGGCAACGCGTCAAAGTTGAATTTTTTTCAACTTTTTTATATGGACGCGTGAAAACATGATCTGCTGATGGCCGCGTGTTACGCGTGCCGCGTACATTGGCCTTCGCCTATATGAGAACGGGTACTCATAGCAGTACCCGCCATAAGAAATTTTGCTTCTACATGATGGGCTTTTTATATATCAATATTCTTTGCTATAACTCAGAGGAAGCAAGTTCTTCGGCAAACTTTAAAGAGATTTGTAATTTTGAATAAATATTTGTATTAATTGTAGCTGTAGAACTGATACAATATGATATCAAATAAGAAAAATCATATTTTCTCCTGTGCTTTAAATTACTGTTAGCTATTTATCCTCTTTTGGCAATTTTAAGAATTTTGTCATCGTTATTATAGAAAATTTTTGCATATTTTGGGCATAGCAGTAAATTTTGTCATATTTTCATAGAAAATCCTTATTTAGAACATATTTTAGCAATTTAAATGACATATCTTTGAATATTTTATACTTAAGAGCATAATTTTGTACCAAATATATTTATTACATAATTTTCCATTATCCTTTTGAAAGCAGGACCAAAATTTAAGAGTATTATATAATGTTTCTAAGGAGCTTTAAAAGTAATGATTTTAATACAGTGGAATGAAATGGAACTAAGAGCTGTAGATGTAGTGATTTAAACCCATGGTATGGAAATAATGTTCATAGATTAAAGATAAAATTTTTAAATGAAATTGTGGTGTTCTTAATAATAGTCAAAATTAGGAAGACCCTTTAAACGATGCGTAAAAATTTGCGTAATACGAAAAAATTATTTAAAAAAATTCTAAAATTGGTCTTTAGTTCCCTACCAGCGATTGAAAAAATCATGGGTCCCATACATTTTGGTAATAAAAAAGTTTTGATTTTTTAATAGAAATTGGTATCAAAAAATTTGCAATTTTTTGCTGGTTAAGGAAAAAATATTATAAAAATTGTTTTAAGGCATTTTAATGAACAATTTCTTGGAAAAAATTGGAAAATTATATATTATCAACAGTACTTACTACAATGCAAATTTTTAATATTATTTAAATATTTAAAATTCTTATCCATTTTTTAAGAAAAATATCGATTTTTTTTTTTTTTTGCATACGGCTTATGGACCTAAATTTTTGCGAAAATTTTTTAAAATATTTTTTTATAATTGGCTAAAAATTACGAAGCTTTTGATACCCATTTCAAGACAAAACTGAATACTATTTTTTGGCGAAATGTTCTAGACCCGTGACTTTCAATCTTTGGTAGAGAACTGAAGATAAATTTTAAATTTTTTTTAAATATTTTTCCCATATTGAGCTAATTTTTACGCATCGTTTGAGGGGTCTTCCTAAAAATTTTTTGTCTACGAGACACTCTAATGTATATGTATAGCGTAATATACATATATACCAATAGGAAGCTTTTAAAATAACCCTATAAACATTGCATAAGTTTCAATTTTATATCATAAAGTTTTGAAAAAAATGTTTCGAAAAATTCTGATAAAATGTTAATTAGTTCAAACTAAATTTAATGGTTCCAGTATATTGTATAAGAACAAGCTAATTTCTTTAAATATATTTCTATGAACAAATTTCCAATGTGTCATATTTTTTGTTCATAAATTATTAACATAACATATTTCTTTTGAGAAAAATCTAAAAACGCCAAAAAAATACCTTTTTACCTTTGGATATATCTCGCGAAAGCATAACATCATTAAAAGTATTTTGAGATATTGTATCTTAAAACTAAGAAAAATATCATATCAATCAACAGCTTTTTTTTTTTGGGCCCACCCTAATATACATATATTATATATCCAGTGTAAATTAGTCCTCTTATCAAGAAATTTCTACTTTATACTACTTTTAATCTAATAAATGAATATGCAGTTAAAAAATTTTCCCTTTTACATTGATTTCTTATTGAATAACAAATACAAACACAATTTTTAATTAACAAAAACATATTCATACAATACAATCAAAAACAATATAAAACTAATCAATGTAAATTATTATTTAACAAACTGGCGTCTGAAGAAAAAATATCGTTGACAATTGCACAGTCAATCAGTTAGTCAGTCAGCCACACAACAGTTTGTAATTTATTTGTTGAAATTACATATTGTAAAAGTAAGAAAGCAATTTATTTAGGGAGGAAATTAAAGATATTAAATATTTAAATAATATACATACATATATTATTATTTTATTTTTGCAAATAAAATACAATCAAATTTTAAGTTAATTAATTATAAATCCATATTTTATTATGAATTAACAAACTGCTGTTAAAATTTAAACTTCCCTTAGTTGTAATGCAGTATAAATTGTTAAATAAATTAATTTAAAACCACAAAATTTAAATATTAAGTAATCTGTAAACTAAACTAAATAGCAATATTATAATTAAGAATTAAAATATTAAAAAAATACTGTTTATAGCTATTAAATTAACTTCCGTTTTTTGTGTATGTAATTAAGAAATCATATCTTCCTATTTATTTTCCTACTTTAACACTATAATTACAATAGAAACGAATAACAACAGGCGACAGTTTATTTAAATTTTTAAAATCAATTTTAAATAACTTTAAAAAAATTAGGTAATGTATGATATTTTTAGTTTAGTGAACTCTGTTAAAAACGTTTAAACTTAATATTATTTAGTACAAGATTAACCTATTGAGCTTCGTACCCCAATTGATGCTATAAATAAGTCTTACGTAACGTAATACATCACGTTGAAGGGTATTGTGGGATTTATATGAATTTTTAAGAAGCTATAAGGATTGATTACACTTGATACCATAATGGATTTTTTAAATTCAAGGCCATTTTACATATAACCCTTAACTAGACTAAAAGTTCGGTTATTTGTCGTATTCCTTGGGTTCCCTAACGTAACGGAACATGCGATCTATATAAAGGCCGGATTAGTTGGTTGTTTATGTGATATTCATGCACTAAGGGAAAAAATTCGATTCAAAATCAACAACGGTTGTGGTCACATTGGTAATTTACGGTAACAGCTGTTTAATACCTTTCGTTAACAAATTTAATAGAAAACATATGTAATTTAACAATTTGATACCGAAATGGTTTCAACTTAGTGCCAATTAGGTATCGATTTTCAATAAGAATTGAACACGCAGTGTTTAATTTAAACACATACGGTGTAGATTCACTATTGACACAGAATGGTATCGTTTTCAACACGTATGTGATTGATATTTCTCTGGGTGTGTAAGTTTCACGTACGTGAAGAGTTTTGTACAATTATCCAAGTTAAATAATAATGTTAAGCGTCATATTAAGAATTTATCACGTGTGGACCTAATTTATGTTATATTATTGCAGCGTTATTATATAATTGTTAGAGCTCAAGCAAAGATAAATTTGTTTTGATATCAAACGTCATTTTGATGTTTTATTTTGTTGACGTTTATTTCTTAATTCTTCATGGAAATCTCAATAAAATAAGTATTTGGAGATAAAATAACACAAAATAAAATGAAATTAAAAAAAAAAGCATATATGACCATTAAATTTTGATAACGTTTCTCGACGAAAAAAAAAAAAGGATTATTATGATAAAATTTTATCTACGAATTCCCATATATGCTGCTATAAACAGAAAATTGCAGTAGCTCTGCCGACGTTTTGTTACTTATGATCAGGGCAAGTTTTTCAAGCTTTTCGCTTGGAAAGTAAGCATTTGCATATTTCAAAAGAATTTCACAAAAAATGCTTATATTTTAAATCTTTGCATAAATTTGCATATAATGGATACAAAAGTTAGTTTTCTTAACAAAAACACACTTTTTTTGGTGATTTTTTGGAGTTCAATCAAATGACTTCTAAAAATTTTTTGTATGAGTACTTTGAGTACATTGTAAATATTGTAAAGAAAAAATTCAGAAGCGTCAAATATGATACTTAAAATTGAAATAGTTATATTTTTATAAATATTGAAATCTATTAGAGATTGAAAGTTAAAAAATGCATATTTGTGCATATTTTCTACACATTAATATATAAGAATGCATAAATTCGTTGGGTTTAATATACATATTCATGCTATTTTTGCATATTTCTGTGCATATTATACCATTTTTTCATGCTTTTTCAAGCGCATATTTCAATTATTTTTGTGCATATAAAAACTTGCCCTGCTTATGATAGAAAAATCTCTCGTGTAGACCCTACGTTATTATGTATAAGCTTACGAGACGTAAAGCTTAACATTATATTAGCTCTATATTAACATTATATTAGTTTTAAATAAAACTAGGACTTAAACTTTTTTGGGAATAATTCCTTTACCAAGTTCAACAATTGAGGTGAAAATAGGGCGGGCAGTTTTAAGGGGAATGTTAGCCCCCATACAAAGAAAATACTAATTTACGGACAAGTTTAATGCAGTTACAGCAAATATCTTAGAATTTAGCATGAATATATTTCGCATCAACGTCCAAATGCAATGAAAAAGACGGATAGGACAAGGGGAAATTGTACTCCCATACAACGAAAATATTAAATATCTTAAGAACTATTACAGCAAAAGTGTTAACATTTATTAGTTTTTATATGCACAAAAAAAATTGAAATATGCGCTTGAAAAAGCACAAAAAAATGGTATAATATGCACAGAAATATGCAAAAATAGCATGAATATGTATATAAAAACCAACGAATTTATGCATTCTTATATATTAATGTGTAGAAAATATGCACAAATATGCATTTTTTAACTTTCATTCTCTAGTAGATTTCGATGTTTATAAAAATATAACTATTTTAATTTTAAGTATCATATTTGACGCTTCCGAATTTTTTTCTTTACAATATTTACAATGTACTCAAAATACTCACAAAAAAATTTGTAGAAATCATTTGATTGAACTCCAAAAAATCAAAAAAAAAAAAAAAAAATGTGTTTTTGTTAAGAAAACTAACTTTTGTATCCATTATATGCAAATTTATGCAAAGATTTAAAATATAAGCATTTTTTCTTAAATTCTTTTGAAATATGCGAATGCTTAATTTCCAAGCGAAAAGCTTGAAAAACTTGCTCTGTTTATTAGAAATAACTTTCTCATCAACCTTCATAATTTAAGATATTATAATGGGACGGGTAGGATCAGGGGAAATGATATCCCCTATACAAGCAAAATTCTCAATAGCATATCTAAGGAACTATTATGGAGCTACTATTGTGGGAATTGCTTTCTTATCATATCGTATTGATGAAATAAAACTAGGACGGATAGGGCTAGATGTAGCCCCTATACAAAGCAAATATTAATTTTCGCATATCTAAATTTTGAATTGGAGGATAGGTCGAGTTGGAGTAGTAGTAAATATTAGTTATGGCAACAAAAGGGGTAGCGAAGCGCACCGGAATAAGCTAGTTCATAATAGTTTATCAATTACAAAATAAAACAATTTTTATGTTCGGTAGGAAAGAGTGAAATTAATCAAAAGTTAATTTTAGTTTGTTAAAAATTTCCATATGAATTATATTTCCAATTTAAAGTGTTTGGTGATTTTAAAAAGTTAAGTGAAAATATAGTTTTGTGTTCGTTTCTTGAGCCAAAGTCAAAATATATGACATTTTTAAATAAATTTAGTTCTTTAAAAGGGTTTAATAAATTTGCAACAGTTCTCAAAACATTTTTTTTTTTAAATTTATTATAGTATCTTTTTTATACCCACCATCAAAAAGATGGGGGGTATATTGATTTTGTCATTCCGTGTATAACATGTCGAAGGAATCACACAAGACCCCACAAAATATATATTTTCTGGGTCCTGGTTCGATTCTGAGTCGATCTAGCTATGTCCGTCCGTCTGTCTGTTGAAAGCAGTATAGAGCTCGAACGGAGCAACGTAGGGAGACGAAATTTGGCACAAATATTTATCTTATATAAGGTTTGTTTGGTATTGAAAATGGGCAGCAGAATCGGTTAATAAAACAAAAACAAGAAAGTTATGTGCTAAAAACTAGAAACACAGGGTGTCCGTTAAATACGTTTCTGCTGATATTTCTTCAATAAAAGCACGTACGACAACGAAATTTTGTACGTATAGATCGGGGCTCAATATAAACTCGGAAACCAAAAATGGGCGTGGTCCGCCCACTTTACCGCCCACCTCCCATGTAAGGTGAAAATCAACGAAATTGTGTTCAAATAGTTCAAGGACCAATGTAAAGTCGGAAACAAAAAATAGGCATAGTCCGCCCACTTTACTGCCCACTTTACCGCCCCCTTCCATATAACGTAAAATTTGAAAAAGTTGATGGTGGGTATATAGATTCGGCCGGGCCGAATATATTCGCGCTTGTTAATACTAAACAATTTATGATTTAAAAAATAACATTCTTGCGTGATGGTAACAATCGATTTGTAATGTTTATTTTTCACTTAAAAATCTGTAATAATTGTTTTCTATACTTAAAATTTTCGTGATCTTTTAAAAAAAAAACATAAAATTCGAAGGTAACTTATCAGTTAGTAAACTTTAATGATCTTGAGCTTAAAGTGTCATCACGCGATTACCATTACCACTGATTAAAAATTATTAAAAAATTCTTGTAGCTATTAAAACGCAACTTGTCGCATGTCGCTCCCATTGTGTGAATAATAAGTCAGACCTACATTTTTATGAAAATTTACAAGCACTGCTTAAAGTAGTCGTGTCTAGAGAATATTACATTTAATAAATTAAATGGCGTTATGCATTTTAACTAGCCAAGTGGTGTAAACCATTTTCATGGTGTAAACCATTTTCATCAATCAACCATTTTCATTAAGTCAGTCATTTAGTTTATAACTGACAACTTAGTAACTAACAGTGTGTGTAAAATAATATCGACATAAATACATATGATATGATTCCTTTATAAACTTAATCATCATTATTCTCATCATTATGACATAATAATATTAGTGTTTGCAGTTGTTCAAGTAATTGATGTTCGTTACGTTTATTTGTTTAAAAAAATTCAGTTCAAACTTTATTGTTGTATATGTATAGGAGGTATCCATCCACAAGTACGCAAACTTTTACTTGTTTGTATTTGAACATTATAAGTAGTAAAAAATAAAATTATTTAAATGTGTATATTTTCTTTTTGTTTTATTTTATTTTTTATCTTTATTACTTATGCGAGAATTTTTGTTGGTATGTATATGTATGTCTTGATGTATGATGATGATGTCTGTAGTACTATAAGCGCCTTGGTGTGTATCTTTCCGCTTTCATACTGGCTCGTGCCAGTATGTCTGGCATATTCTGCTATAAACCAGATAAATTTGCTTTCTTGTAAATTTGTTATTGTTTTTAACGTTTTTATTTCTTTTCAATGGAATCAATGGTGGGACTACAAAAAGAAGTGGCATACATTCATATGTATGTGTATTCAAATATCTTTGAATATCTGTCTGCATGCATTCAAATACTGACTAATACTAGAGTTAAGTTTTAACTTATTAGCCATAACAAATGTTTATATGTAACAGGTTTATTTTGCAAACAAACAAGAAAAATGTTAAAGTCAAAGTCTTTGCAAAACAAAATGTTTTTATATTCTATATTTAGTTGGAAGTAATTAAATATGCATAAATGTAGCAAAAAATATTCTTTTGATATAATTATTAAGTATATGTGACGATATTTAGAGAAATCTTTATGATTGAATTAGATCTATCTGGTTAATACTTGATTGAATCGAATATTTTTGTTTTTTTTTTTAAATTAGATTGTTATAAAAAAAAAAAAAAAAAAAAATAGGAAACGTTATTCATTTATTTAATATGAATAAATATCATCTTTAATTATTATTTTTCTAAATTTTTTACTTTCATAAGATCTGGCACAATATTAAATAACACCAACAATTTCAGAAATCAGTTTTTTTATATTAAAGCTCGTTTAAATGATACCTAAAGTTATCTTTATTAGTTCTGAAGTAATAAAGAGAATACATAGGAACATAAATATGCCATTTCACATGGCTTTCATACAAAAATATTATTTTATTGAACTCCAGATTTCGAACGCAATGCTTGCCAATATAACTTATTTATTATCAGACAATTTGTCACAAAATCGTCAAATCTCTGTGAATACTTAGCGTCTTAAAATGATATGACGAAACTTTCTGAAGTTAAAAGATTATAATTCCAAATTAAATTCATTTGCAAATAATTTGGTTAACTCTCTTTTAATTTTAAATTAATTGTTATTTTATTACATAGTTTTAAATTATAATCAAAATATATATACCCAGCAAAAAAGAAATTGAAAAAGGGCTGAAAAAGTCATGAATTTTTTTAACCCATGGTTGTCATTGGTAGGATGTTCTTCTTTTATACTTCTGTTTTAGCCTTATTAAAACAATAAAAATGTTTTAAAATTTGTGAAATTTAAATTTTCTTAGAAATTATTGAAAACTTCCAAAAATATGCACTTTGCTTCATTTTTGAAGTGGTGAAAATGTTATTTTTTGGAAGCACTTGATTTAACAAAATAAATAAATATTTATGCATATTATATCAACCCAATATGGGTATCAAATGAAAGCTAAAAATCCCTGCAATATAATACTTAACCCTACGGTACATACCCAAAAAAATAAACGTTAATTATTACCCGTGGTACCCGGGTACCATAGTGTAATTTTCGTTGATTTTATTCAAAAAAATATATAATTGTATACAAATTATTTATCATATCCATTTAGCTGGTCATATATATTGAATCCAATCGGTAAATACATACAGAAAAACATGTATGAGTATTTTAGCGATGTCCGTCCGTCTGTCTGATCGTCCATGTTAAGCAGACACTAGCTCTGTTAAAATTAGTTTATAATGGTTACCTATTATAACCAAGTCCCCATACAATTTTTCTCCTAGAATGGGGTTTTGACGCCCATACATTTTTTTTAATATTGCTTAATTTAGTACATTTAAAACTTTTATGGATGTTAGAAACCCTATTAAATTTTATAAAATAATTTCTGTAAGTTATCCATATCATTTTTTATAACGTTCGCACGTGAAAAATCCATAGCTCCCATATATGGCCTATTTATAGGTAAACATTACGTTTTTTAAGCAAGAGATTATAAAAAGTATAAATTTTAATTTTAAATTTTACTACAGGACTTGATCTATAATAAAACACAAGTTCCGTATGAATTCTCTGAGAAAATCGGTCAAGATAAACTATAACGTTCTTACAGCAATCGGTCACGTACGAGAATAACTTTATTTACAACTGTTGTCATAGCATCCTATCAAGTTTGAAGCTACAATATGGAAGGTTTACGTTCCTTAGCACGAGTATAGGAAATGATTTAAATATCTTGAGTTTTTGCATGATATTTTGAAGTAGAAGTGGTGGATATTACTACATGATATTGAAAAAATGAAATGAATTCAAAAAACCAAAGTCAATGCGGTGAAGGATGTAAAAACGGCAAAAATGTGCGCTATCATTGCCATATTAATAAATACTGGCTTAAAAGGCCGATAATTCGAACAGTTTTTAACTTTTCCCATATTAAACTTTATTTCTTTTTCTAAAGTTCCTAAATAACCTAGACATTTCTAAAAAAAACTTATTTCTGAAACTAGTTCCAATTCAAATCCTAATGGAGTCATTACCTATAATTTAGTAATTTTGCCTGGCGTGGACATGTTTATTCCCAAGTTTAAGCAAAATCTTAGTAAAATTTTAACTCTATATGAATCCAAAGACAATAAAAATGTGATCTTCATTAACGAATAGTGAAAAAAGAAGTTAATTCTAGTGCAAAATACAGAAATTATATGGGGGTACCCGGGTACCATTGGTATTGACTCTCGTAGGTGTCAACTTTAAAGCCATTTTACATACATATAGTTAAGTTAAAAAAATTTAGGTTTAGTTTTCAGTTTTTATATTGTATAAACACCTCAATCACGACGATCTGAAGTTTCGTGGCTATATCTTCATTAACAAAGAAAAAAATGGTATCCGGGTACCCGGGTATGTACCATAGGTTTAATATAAGAATCGTTACATAGACAAAACTAGAGACCATCCATGGTAAAACTGCCCACCTACTTTTTCTCCAGGATGTCAAATTTCCTCTCAGAAGGACTTCAAAATTTCGAAAAATGCACAATTTTTAAGAATAATATAAAATATTTACAAAGATCATATTGACCCGATATGGATGTCAAATGAAAGCTATGAACCATTGCGATATAATTATATTTTTTTATAAATGTTGCAGTACACAAAGTTAAGAAAATGTCTTTTTTAAAGCAACCATTTAAATAGTAAATACAATATTTATGTTGCAAGGATTCTTAGCTTTCATTTCATGAAACATATTTTATATTTCATTTGAGCAATCATGATGAATATTTACAGACCTATTACGATTATAATCCAGGGTGTGAGGTAGTTATAGAAACTGTTTCGCATATCTAACTGAGTATTACAGTGAAAGTCTTAAAAAGTTGTAAAAACAATTTTCATATCAATTTTCGAAAAGGGCGACCTATCCGCCCATGTAGAGTAATAGGACTCATATAAAGTAAATAATAGTTATATAATCAAATAAGGTAGCGAAGCGCTCCGGGAAAAGCTATTAGTGAATATATGTAATTTTAAACCATTTTAGTGGTATTATCATGTCCGTCCGTACGTCCGCAGCTGAGACAATGTTCGCAAATAAAATTTAAAAAATACACTAAGATGTGTCATGTTAGTCAGTCCACTTTTTCGTTTTCGAAAGCCTAAAAATATGCTTTAATTTTTAAGTTAGAGATTCAGAGATGAACAATGGAATTGCAGGTGTGTGGGTACCTTAGCATTTTTTGTACTATATTAATCAGTGTTGCCATTTTAGCCTTTTTATTTTGCTTTTAGCCTTAAAGCTAAAATATTAGTATTTTATATAATTAATTACTTTCTATTATTAATTTTATGTTTTATGTATTATCAAGGGCTGCCAACACACCCAAAGCAAAATCGCCCAAACCAAATATAAAAAAACCTCCCAAATATAATACAGATTTGTATGGAAATTTTTGGAAGATTTTTTTGTAATTGCTTTATGTCCTTTAGCTGGCAGCCTCATCCATGCGTATTTATTCGTACAAACAATCGCGCGATTTTTTTTTTTTTTTCATATCTAAACAATATTTTTTTGCCTGTGGCGCTTCATTCTTCAAATCGAAATATTTTAATTAACTTTATGGACTTACTAAATCGATTATAATTATTTTTAATACCATGGAAGCTATAAATAAAATTTAAAAAATTATTCACTTTTGTAATAATTTTAAAAGTGAAAAATCATTTAAAAATGTGAAAATATTTAATCAACACGAATTATAGTTTAAAAATTATGAAAAATCACTTAACACATTGGATCATTCTTCATATGATGCTCGAGCCAAAAATGTTCGGAAATTTTTGGGTTATTTTTAATTGGGTAATTTATTACAATAACTTTAACATATATCAAAAAGTAATAAAAATAATAACTTTTTTTTGGCTTTATTTTTTGGAGCATTAAGCCTTTTTTTTCATTTTTTAAAGTTCATTTTAGTCCTTTTGTATGACGTTCCTGGCAACACTTTAAAAAATTAGAGATTTTTTTTTCATTTTTAATATTCAATTATGGTTTTTTACTTAAATTTTACTTAATTTTATCATTAAATGTTTTTTTTTTAGAAGGCAGAACACAGTTAATGAAAAAATTTCTTAAAATATTTAAATTTTATTTGAAATGCGATCAAAAACTCTTCCTCTTTCTAATACAAAAAAGTATAAAGCAGACTCTTTAGAATTTCCTAGAAAGCTTTTTGAAAGACTTTTGCAAAAAATATTTTCAAATTTTTAGACAATTAATACTGCAGAATTATATTGTATTTTTTAGTAACTACAAAATTTATTAATCAAAAATTTTTTCAATTAATTAATAAAACAAATAAAGAAGATCTTTAAAATACTACACAATTTCCTATTAAAAACCCATATATACTTTGTTTTTGACAAATTATTTAACGATCTTGTTGTTTTTCTTTTTGTTTAATCTAATTTTAATTAAACATAGATCTTTATATAAATTTATTGCAAACATTTTCATTTATTTTGTTGATATTTTTGTAATTTTGTTTTCATGAACTCATTGCTAAAATTTTTTCTCAATGACAATTAATTAAATGAAGATCATTGACTTACATAAAGAAGAGAGAAAAAAAAAATACTAAGGAAATAATATTGAACTTGAACATTTCATTGGTTTGTGGTCTTTATAAAATATTGTATGTATTTCATAAAAAAGAAACAAAAATAATAACAATAAACCATATAAAACACCCATAGTTTAAATTAATTAATAAGACACCAATTAAAAAATAAAAACAACTTAAGTGTTTTTAATTTTTAAGGAAAATAAATATAAGCAATTAGTTTATTAAATAAAAAATTAAATAAAAAAATTAATAAGAATTTTTTTCTTTACTTTTTATCTTTGCAGCTTTTTGAACTTTTGTTTTTAACTGGAACTTTTTCGATATCAAAAAAGCTTTGAACGGAAATGTAAATAATTCGCCCCCTCATTATTAATTGTTTGAGAGAAAAAAAGGATTAAAAATACACAAACACATAGATAACTAAAATATTACAAAAACGGGGTTTTAATAAAACTATATTAATCTTGAAAATATAAATAATATTTTAAACATTTAAAGTAAAACAAAAATGTCTGCAGTCATGGTTGCCATATTGAAATTATTATTTTTATGTGCTTTGGCCCATAGTGTCAGCTGCTTAGCTTTACCCACCACTAATGTACCCAAAACTTATGAAACTACCACTGATCCTCCACATAATATTCCTCAATATTTAATTGTACGCGGCGAGGATGGTTCTAATGAAAATTCTGATTACAAAATGGCTGGATCGTTATTGTTGAAATCTTTTCAAAATTCCTTTGATGACCAACCATTGGAGGAATGTAATAATCCCTCGCATAAGGCGGTATTTTCTCCTTATGATTATGCTGTTTTACTGGCTATGCTTGTGATATCTTTGGGTATTGGTGTATTCTATGGTTTCTTTAAAAAGTCTGGCAATTCATCAAATGAATTTTTGCTGGGTTCGGAAATGAGCATATTTCCGGTGACTTTGAGTTTGACAACGAGTTTTATAACGGCCATTGAATTGTTGGGCAATCCCTCGGAAATGTATTTTCAAGGTACACAATTTGTTTTGATAGGTAAGTTGTGAATAATAATAAAAATGATTTGGGATTATTTTTACAAAAATATCATATATTCATTATATTTACTTATAGTCATTCCTATGGTTTTTGTTATACCAGTTGCTGTCAAAATATTTTATCCAATTTATTTCAAAATGGAATTGACCAGTTGTTATGAATATTTGGGTATACGTTTTGGCAAGGAAATTCGTGTTCTTGGTGCCGTTTTATATGTTATACAGGTAAATTTTTATTTTATATTGTGATTTTACTTTGCTTAGCATTATTTATTTATTTTCTTGCATTTTAGATGTGTTTCTATACAGCTGTGGCTGTTTTAGCACCCGCTATAGCTCTTTCAAAAGCTACGGGTTTGAATACAAAGATAGCTGTGATTTTAATTTATGTTGTATGTGTATTTTATTCATCTCAAGGAGGCATGAAAGCTGTCGTTATTGCCGATACTTTTCAGGTAAGAATTTATTTATTACACATAGTGGGCAGAATTGAAAATTTTTGTAAATAAATCTGTAACTTATAATCGTCTGGTTGGATTAACACAAATAGAAGAGATTAAAATTGTATGTTTGGAAGGCGGGCCCCATAGGAGTAGAACTATGGAGGCTTAAACCATGGTATCTCTAACACAGGAGCCATGGTCTATTATTTATAAAGGAATTATGCTCGGGAAAGTAATTTTCGGAAGGGGATCTTATATAGGATCTATTGTGAATTTTGAACCGATTTTCACGAAATTTATTGGTATGATTTTTGCTTGTTAAAAAATGTGTGAAAATATAGTCATATTTAAGATAATTATTCGTGTTTGACCCATTTCCGGGAAAAATGGGGGTTCAGTAGAATAATGGTTCGATTATAACTAAGAAAAGCTCATGTGCTGAATTTTGTTAAGTTATGTTTGGAACAGCGAACCGGTTTTCGAATAGTTCGAATAGTTGGTATTTTGAAAAAACCGGTTGCACTTTTTAAAATTCAGAAAAAACCGGTTAACATAATAATTTTTGGAAATAACTATTAACCCAAAATAACCTAAACCATTCGGGGAGTGGTCTTTTTAGAATTGTAGACCAATATTATGGTCAATTATGGACCGATCTTCAAGAAATTCGGCACACAGATTAAAACTTATATGGAACTTACATGTGCAAAAATTCTTGCTACATTTATGGGATTTATGATCGTTAAACCCCTTTTTCGGGAGGTTATTTGTACAGGGGTTAGGTGAAATAATGAACCGATCATAACCAATTCAACACGTTTCGTCCTGGGACTATAAGAAACCTGTGTGCCAAATTGAATTAATTTATGTTCAAAATTGCGATCTGTATTAAGGTGGGTCTTAGACCAATATTTTTGGGTGTTACAAACATCAGCACAAACGCATAATACCCTCGCTAACTATGGTGGTGTAGGGTATAAAAAATATAAGAAAATAATCATAAAAAATTTTATTAACTTTTACTTAGCATAAACAGAAACCATGGATTAATATGTAAAAAGTCAGAATCAATTTTATTGAAACGATTCTGCCGGTAAAACTTTTTTAAACAAAATCTTTGAAAAATTAAGAAAATATTGAATGAAAAAAAACATTTAAATTTAACTATATTTTTAAAACATTAGAAATAATACTTTATGAATATTTAAAAAAATATTCATAAATTTATATCAAATATCAGTATTTAGTGCATGTTTTGTGAAATAAAAAGCTATTTTTAAAACCGGTTTTTGTGTTTCAAAAAACCGGTCTATTCGACATTCGAAAAATGAACATTTTCAAAAAACCGAAGGCACATTGACTGAAAAAACCGGTTTAAAAACCGGTTGGAAAACCGTGTCGATCACCTTATTATTGATATACAGACAGCCGGACGGAACGTGGTTTAGGCTAAAAAAAATATTTATAAATTTAGGAAGTATTTATTTGACGTACATTACAACAGAATTTTAAATAATGTGCATCACCCCTTACCTGATTGATCTCACTTAAAGGGTTAATATAAGAATGAAATATATCTGTTCTATACCCATATGTTTCAATCGTTAGTAGAGAACTGAAGTTCAGTTATAAATTTGTATACCCACCATTTTGTCATTCCGTGTGTAACATATCGAAGGAATCATTTAAGACAACACAAAGTATATATTTTCTGGGTCCTGGGTATATAGATAGCCAAGCCGAATATAACATTCGCGCTTGTTTTAAATTTTTTTTATATATTTGGCTCATTAATACCAATTGTTTAAGGCATCTTCCTACAAATTTGTTTTCTACGACACACTCCACAGTGGGGCAGAATCGAAAATTTTTGGAAATAAATTTGTAACTTCTGACTAACTGGACCCAACAGACCCCTTAGGGGCGGAGCTAAGGGGTCTCAAAGTAGAGCACCTCTGACTTAAAAACTTTTTAATCGCTTGCCAAATTTTTGTTTCTCGTCCGATTTCAAATACTTTTATATTTTATTGTATAAAATATAAAATACTATAGGAATTTAAGAGATTTATTTCAAAAGTTCACGATAGTAAAATGATGCTAATTAGTGTAAACGTAACTCCTTTAAAGATCTACAAATTACACTCAAAATTCTACTAGTATTAATTAGTACTTACATCTGGTTGACTTTGCTGAAACGGAGGGCTAGGAACTATAATGCATATTTGGAAAGTTTATTTTATTGTTTATATGAAACTAGTAATGTTGCTCATGAATTATTTTATGTATTTTCTCTTTATTTAAACTTAACATAATTTTTCTTCCACCTTTTATATTAATTTCAGGCTGTTGTTTTAGCCATCTCCTTAGTACTGGTCGTTGCTTTAGGCAGTTTCTACAGTGGTACACCTATTGAAATATTCAAAACTGCTGCCGAAAGAGATCGTTTGGAATTTTTCAAGTAAGTCTTATTACAGCAATTTATATAATTTTTAATATACTTAACTAATGTTACTCTCAAAATATTTCAGTTTTAATTTGGATCCCACCACTCGCCACACAGTATGGTCTGTAGTTATTGGTGGCTTTTTCTATTGGACTTCCTTATTCTGTACGAATCAAGCTTCCGTACAGAAATGTATGTCTTTAAAATCTTTAAAGTTGGCTAAAATCGCCTTAGGTTTTGCCATATTGGGTTTGGTGGTTGTTTTCTTGTTGAATTTCTATACCGGTTTAATGGTATTTAATCATTATGCCGACTGTGATCCTTTAACTGCAGGACGTATTACAGCCACCGATCAGTTATTGCCTTTTTATATTATTAACACTTATGAACATATTTATACAGTGGCTGGCATATTTGTGGCTGGTATTTTTGCAGCTAGTTTGGGGTAAGTAAAAAATTGTAGAAAATTTATATTTAAGAATTTTTATTAAATATATTTAATTTATTATTTTTTTTATAGAACTGTGGCCTCTGCTTTAAATTCTTTGTCGGCTGTTACCTGCGAAGATTTATTGGTTAATGGCATGAATATTAAAATTTCGGCCGATAAAGGTGCTCTTTATGCCAAATGGATGTCTTTGGGTTTTGGCATTTTCTCATTCGGTTTGGTATTCATAGTTGAACGCCTGGGTGGTGTCTTGCAGGCTACTCTTACCTTGAATGGTTTAATTGGTGGTGTAACTTTGGGCTTGTTTTCGTTGGGTATTGCTTTCAAAAATGCCAACACCAAAGGAGCCTTTTATGGTGGCATTATCTCTTTGATTATAGTCATATTTATTGGTGTTGTGGCACAAATAGCAAATGTTGAACCAGCTTCTTTACCAGTATCGGTGGAAAATTGTGATTGTTTGGTAAACTCTACGCAGACTTTGGGTGCCGTTTTTATGGAAACTATAGTGGAAGAGGAAGTAACAGGATTTACGTAAGTTTTTTTTGTTCTTCTTAGTCATATGTTTTTAAAATTAATTTCATAATTTATAAACCTTTTACAGTTCTTGGCCAATTTTCAAACTCAGCTATATGTGGTACTCCATGATAGGTTGTTTGTTAACCATGTTTTTGGGTCTTATTATATCGGTCATAATTAATACCGTGCAAAGAAGGCGTGTCTTTAAAATAAATTCCAACAACATGCACATGAATACTGAAGCCAACATAAAAACAAATGATAAGATTTCCACAAATGCTGCCTCAATTACTGTAGATCCTAAGCCCTCCGAAGAAGGTTGTCATGTAAATCATGCCATACGTTTAGATGATGAATGAAAAGAGAAAACAAAATTTCATTAATTTTAACTCAAATAATAACTACTTTAACTATTATCTATCTTAACATATATAATCCTTCGATATTTATTTTCATTTATTGAATATATGTACAAATTACCTCTTAGTCTTTAGTCATTCCACCCTAAAATTTAGTTACTAGATCAAAAATATATTGTTTTTTTTTTTTAGTGAGCTTTATGCTTACCCCAGTGATACACCAAAACTTAATTTAGTTTTAAGTTTACTAATGCACCAGTATTTAATTTTATATTTATATAAATATATAAACTTTAATAGAATAATTTATTTTATTTGTTAAAAATTTCTTAACGATTTTGTAGAGAATTTTTATACAAAGTGCAATTCGGAAAAAAGAAGAAATAAAAATATTAAAAAATATATATCTTTATTAAATGCATGCAAATATTTAACGAAATAAAAAATATTTACAAAAAAAAAAAAAAAATTGTATTTGTTTTAAATAATAGTGAAAAATAATATTTAAATTATTAGAAGTTAATGTAAAACAAGACAAAACTTGAATATGATACGATAGTACGGACCGAATCTTACACATACAGTGAGAGTAAAAAAAAAAAAAAAAAAATTGGTGGTGTAACTTTGGGCTTGTTTTCGTTGGGTATTGCTTTCAAAAATGCCAACACCAAAGGAGCCTTTTATGGTGGCATTATCTCTTTGATTATAGTCATATTTATTGGTGTTGTGGCACAAATAGCAAATGTTGAACCAGCTTCTTTACCAGTATCGGTGGAAAATTGTGATTGTTTGGTAAACTCTACACAGACTTTGGGTGCCGTTTTTATGGAAACTATAGTGGAAGGGGAAGTAACAGGATTTACGTAAGTTTTTTTTTTTTTTTTTTTGTTTTTCTTAGTCATATGTTTCTAAAATTAATTTCATAATTTCTAAACCTTTTACAGTTCTTGGCCAATTTTCAAACTCAGCTATATGTGGTACTCCATGATAGGTTGTTTGTTAACCATGTTTTTGGGTCTTATTATATCGGTCATAATTAATACCGTGCAAAGAAGACGTGTCTTTAAAATGAATTCCAACAACATGCACATGAATACTGAAGCCAACATAAAAACAAATGATAAGATTTCCGCAAATGCTGCCTCAATTATTGTAGATCCTAAGCCCTCCGAAGAAGGTTGTCATGTAAATCATGCCATACGTTTAGATGATGAATGAAAAGAGAAAACAAAATTTCATTAATTTTAACTCAAATAATAACTACTTTAACTATTATCTATCTTAACATATAATTTTCTATCTTAACATATATAATCCTTCGATATTTATTTTCATTTATTGAATATATGTACAAATTACCTCTTAGTCTTTAGTCATTCCACCCTAAAATTTAGTTACTAGATCAAAAATATATTGTTTTTTTTTTTTTTAGTGAGCTTTATGCTTACCCCAGTGATACACCAAAACTTAATTTAGTTTTAAGTTTACTAATGCACCAGTATTTAATTTTATATTTATATAAATATATAAACTTTAATAGAATAATTTATTTTATTTGTTAAAAATTTCTTAACGATTTTGTAGAGAATTTGTATACAAAGTGCAATTCGGAAAAAAAAGAAGAAATAAAAATATTAAAAAATATATATCTTTATTAAATGCATGAAAATATTTAACGAAATAAAAATATTTACAAAAAAAAAAAAAAAATCAATCGTATTTGTTTGAAATAATAGTTAAAAATAATATTTAAATTATTAGAAGTTAATGTAAAACAAGACAAAACATTGAATATGATACGATAGTACGGACCGAATCTTACACATACAGTGAGAGTAAAAAAAAAAAAACCAAAATTAAAAGTGGCCACTGGTGACCGTTGTAGATATCTAAATAAAATTTCACATGGTCAGAGCTGAGGTCTTTTCGACTTGATTCGACTGTTTTAAATTCGCCAAAAATCCATTTATGATTTAAATGTAAAAAATTTGACGTATAGGTAGTCCTTGTAAAACTTTACAAAAAAAAAAAAAAAAAATCTTATATGTTATCACTTTTAGTTTAAGAGATATTTGTATCTATGCAAAATTTTACCCCAATTTGTGATTATGTTTTTTAATTTTGTTAAACTAGATCGCTAGATTTCTCACAAAGTTCTAAATAAAAGTATTGCTGCAAGAATCATTTAAATATATACATATCCAATAAAAAAAGTATATATCCGATAAAAATTTGCTAAAATTCGTAAACTTCTAAAATATTTTTTTTTGCATTCTGGACTATAGATTTTGTTAATGATCTGAAAAGAAATCTGAATGTAGGTAAATTTTTGAAACAAGTTTTCCCCGGTTTTTTAATTCCCTGATTATAAAACAAGTTTACATTTTATTTAGGTTCAAATATTAAAATTTTTGCATTAGTGATTTTAATAGTTTGCTTATGAAATATTTTGCCCATTTTCAATACCAAACAAACCTTATATAAAACAAATATTTGAGCCAAATTGTGTTCTACTAGGTGATACAAGCCAAAACTTATTCTGCTTTCAACAAACAAACGGACAGACATAGCTAGATCGACTTATAATCTTACCAGGGCTCGAAATATATATATACTTTATGGCGTGAATCAGTTTCGCAAGGGTCCAAAAGATATAGCAGTTTAAACATGAAAATTGAAAAAAATCTCAAAATTTATAATTTAACTTATCTACGTTATAATTCCACACATAAAAAAATATTGTGACAAACTATCACTACATGCAAAAGACTGATAATATTATCATTACTATTTATTTTTTATACCCAAAAATCAAACTGATTTTGTTTTTGTCATTCCGTCTGTAACATGTCGAAAAAATAATTTAAGACCCCATAAAGTATATATTTTCGGAGTTCTGGTTAGATTCTGAGTCGATCTAGCTATGTCCGTTCGTTATATATTTGTACCCTAGGTGGTTGGGGTATTATGTGTTTTTCCTCCCGGAATAGAGTTTTAACACTCATAAATACCCTAAAAATAGAAATAGAATATATAAAATTTGGCACAATTAAGTTCTATATAAGTATAAATCTAAATACCAAATGTTAGTATCAAGTAGATATTTGACACAAATAAGTTTTGTTTAAGTAGTAATCACAGTGCCAAATTTTATGACGTACGGGTCCATAATTTATAATAGCTCTCATATAACCCCACTTTCGGGAATCACCCTAAGGCGGATAAATTCATATAAATGTTAGTATTATTTTCTGCTTTATAAAAGAAATAAATAAAATCACATATATTCCGCTGTATTTTTTGTTTATATTTATACCCTACACCACCATAGGTGGTTGGGGTATTATGCGTTTGTGCTGATGTTTGTAACGCATAGAAAAAGTTATCCAACACTAGAGTTGCCAGATTCGAATTGTGATCTAACTTGACATTCCTGAAAAACGAGCTTGATTTCTAAAAAATTTGACAATCGACTTTCGCCAAAATTTTTTATATGAAACCTATATGCGTATATACAAATTGCAATGCAATAGGGATAAAGGTTTTACATATTTTCGAAAAATAAGACTTTACATAGCATATCCATTTGTGCCACTGAAAAATATTAAGAAATGCGATATTCGATTTTTGCAATTGTTGACTCAATACAAATATTTCAATATCCATTAATATTGCTTTTGAACATTTACGGCCGTATTCAGAATACTTAACACAGCTTTACAAAGCATTGTTAAGCTAAATTCCTAAAAGTTTTATGCAAAAACCTTTATTAGGTTAGGTAGATATGAACCTACAATAAACTTACGTTAAGTGGAATTGTGGCATAATAATAAACGACAAAACACTTTTTATAAACTTAAATAACAGAATGAATTAATATTCGTTAGCTTTAACTATAAAGAGGGGGAAATATAAAAGTGTTAAAAAAATAGCTATAAGCGAATTTGTTCTGGAAGTTTTCAAATAAGTCTCGAGGAAACATTGATCTATGTTTAACTTATGGTAACCAATTTGTTCTTAAAAATTTTATTTAAATTTAAAACGATTCGTGTATCTCATATACATATGATTTTAGGATTATTTAAAATTCAGTCAGTTTAACTTCTAAAATATCTTGACAATCAAGTTCATTCAAGCCCGTCTGGCAACCCTATCCAACACCCACTTAAAAATTGACCAATTGACCAATTGACCCAGAATCACTTTTTAAATCAATGTAACGATGTCCGTTCGTTCGTCCGTCTGACTGGACGGCTGGCTTGCCGACTGTCCTTGTAAACCTTGTGCAATTTTATAAACATCGGTTCATAATTTACCATAGTTCCCATATAAGGCCGAATTTTATACGTTGTAAAAGTATCGGTCCACTATTGCCCACAGGTGTAATATAAGTCCTCTCCATGATTTTTGATGCACATATATAATGGTGTAGGGTATCATATATTCGGTCTTGACCGACTATATCTTTTTTTTCGTTTTTATTTGTTTATATTGCCGTTACTGGCAGTTACGTTCAAATAGTGTATGTTGCCACTACGTTAAGTGGCCAAAAGCAATCGGTTTTTGCTTTGATCTTGCCGTATTATAAAAAAAATATAAAAATTTACTTTAAAACCAAGTTGTAATAACCAAAAATAGATAAAGCTCACTTTATTGTTCACTTTAGTTTAACTTACCTTTAACTATCTGATACCTTATAGGTAGGTTATAATAACGGACCTTAGATGGTAAAACTCCAAAAATTTCTAAAACTTTAGCTGTTTTGTTAAAAAAAAAACATTCCATATTATAAAATGTAAGCAAAATAATAATTCTATCTGGTTTAGTTTTCATGGTTTTTAAGTGTATATAGTGGCTCTGTCTGTTATTATTTTTAATAAACTAGTTTCTTATGTGTCGCTGCTGAAAGTAGAGAATATTGTGGCTCCATCTGTTATTAGTTTTAATAAATTGTTTTATTATAAGCCAATGCGCATGCGTCATTATTTGAAGGTATTTGACAGAAAATAAAACATGCACTTACATAGTTCAAATTAAAAAAGCTAACCGTTGGTCAGGGTTTCAAATATCTCCAAATTGTATTTGAAATGTACTTGAATGGAAATTTGAAGGTAATTGAAGTTTATTGTAATTAACCATAATGGTGAGTTCATGGATTCTTATTTAGCAAATACAACAATCAGTTATGGTTTTTATTGCAACAGCCATTATTTAAAGAGTTGCCAACTGTTTTATAAAGGTGTACATATCATCCCTGTATTATTTTCCTGAATAAAATTTAAAACAAATTTTGTTATATATATTCTTTAATAATTTTAATGTTTTTTTAATTTTGAATTTAAATTCGAAAAAAATTGTTTATTAATATTAATACTTATTAGTTCATATGACTTTAAAGGTTATTAATTATTAAATAAATATTATTTTTATTATATATATTAAAATTAACTTAAATCTAAATATAGATAAAATATATACAATTAAATTTTCTTTTTTCTTAGGATAATTTCTATTTAAGCAAAGACCTTTTAAGGCGGTCACGTTACACTGATTTCCTCATCACTATCGGAATTTGATTCATCATAATCATCGTAGTACATTTTCATAAAATCGGGATTTTGGAATTGTTGATTATGTTGGGGATTATTAAGGTTATGCTGAGACGTTGATGTTTGTTGCTGTTGTTGTTGCTGCTGCTGATGAGCCATAGCTGCTGCTGCTTGTTGTTGCTGCTGCTGTTGCTGTAAATGATGTTGCATGGCATTAGTTATGAAAATATTATTTGCTGGATGTCCAGGATGTAAAGCCATTGGATGCAATGATTCAGGACCAGCCATACCACCAGCGCTGATATTTAACATGGTCATACGTCTTTGTTTGGCTTCATTAAGGGTGGTTTCCAATTTAAATTTCAAATCGGCTGCCACCAAATGTTTATGCATTTCAGCATTGATTTTCGCCTGAAACTCAGCACTGGTCATAGGCATCATGCCGCCACCATTGTTGGGCGGTGAAGAAGCAGTCGATGATGTTGATGATTGATCATGTTGTGTGGGCAGTTTGGCTACCGTTAGCAGGGGAGGAGGAGAAGAAATTTGCATTTGTTGTGAGCTGCCAAAAGAGGAACCAATACTGGTTACTGGTTGTGGTATATGGTGCATAATGGGTGGTGACTGTAAAGAATTGGGTGTTTTTGGTGAAACCATGGGTTTAGGTGTGCTGGCAGCTGAATTGGGTAAATCTTCCTTGGAATTGGGTGAATTTAGAGGAGGAGAAACACTACGACCTTGTGGTGACATAGCCATGGGCGATAAAGGTGTAAGAGGACGATCACCTTTGGCATCAGATAGGTCAGGGTTGGGATTATTTTTATTGGGCAATGTTTGATCTCTTGAGCCTCCACTAGCTAAAAGTTCACGTTCTTTTGAGTTGCGCCATTTCATGCGACGATTTTGAAACCATATTTTGACCTGAAAAGAAAATAAGAATAAGGAAGTGTTAGAGATACAAATTAAATAACAAGAAAGTTAGTTCAATAATTATAAATAATAAAAATATAATAAAAATATGGTCAATTAGTTTGTCAAAAATTTTATTTGTTTCAATAACCTTCTTAATTGTATCAATTATTTAAGTGATCAAAATTCAAATTTTCTAATATTTTTTACTAAACAGAAAAAAAAAATATTTATTTAATTATAAAAATGTTTGAAACCATTTTTAAATTTTGATTATAAATTTAATTGAATTTCTTTCGGACATATTTTTTCTGTGTACTTTGAGGGTTTTTTATTTATTTGTTTTATTTTTTTATTTATTTGTTTTGTCAATCCTTTAATCTGAAAGTTTGTCTTTAATGTTGTCTGTTTAACATTTAAACCAGAAATCCTTCAATATATGCAAATTTTTCTCAAAAACAACAATAACATTTTACTTGTACTTTCTACAACAAAATCCTCTAAATGTATTAGTGTATGTCTGTAGTAAGTAGTAGAAGTTACTCTTAAGTACAATTTGAAACAAATTGATTACAAAACAGATACAAATTATTATTTTATACCATCTCACATACATTTACCCATACAGTTCAAAATACATTAAGTATTTCCGTAAAATAAAGGACAAAACCAAAGAGTCAGAGGACATTTAGACGCCCTGAATGTTTGGTTGTTTGTTTGTTCCATTGATGGTGGTAGTGGTGGCAAAAGTTTGAGAAGTATATGTGACTGACAGATACGAGAAAAGGCGGTAACTTTTAATAGAAACTGTTTTTGAATTATTGTATGTGCTCCAAACATTGAGTGAGTGTATGTGTGCGAGTGTCAGTTTAACAGAAAAGTAACTAAATGTTCGATTACAGTGTGGGGGTCAAAATGTTTTTAAGGTTTCTCATTTAAACTTTTTCTTTGACTCTCTCAACAAAAAAAAAAAAAAAAAAAAAAAAAAATGGGATTTTATGCAGGCAAAATAACAGTTTTTTTATCTTTTCGAATATTGAAATAGATGAAGTTGTTTATGGGAAAACAGCAGGCATTTTAACACTTAAAATCTATGAAAACTTAATTCAATTTAAGTGATTTTTTGATAGTATTTTGTTGCAGTTGTAAATTTATTTAGATTGTTACCAGTGTTGCCTGGACTTCAGAAAAAAAGAAGCTAAATTAGACTTTAAAAAAGGTCAGAGAAGGCCAAATGCCCCAAAAAATAAAGCCAGAAAAAACTGATATATTTTTTTATTTAAAAACTCATTTATTTTTATTTGTTATTACCCAGCAAAAACTTGGTAATGACATGTAGTTACGGAAGTAGTTACTTTGTAATGACAACAACATATTGTCTGCATTACGTAGAACTTGTTTAGTAACTAATTATTATTATAACCCGAGTGTAAAAAATTATTCATAATCAGATTTTTTATTGATTTTTATAATGCAGTTACCAATCTTTAGAGAAGGGATACATAAATGGAAGGCAAAATTTGCGTATGAATTAATTTGTAATCTAAAATAGTTTATTTTATTACATTTATTCTAATTTCATTTTTGGTTGTTCTTAATCTTTTAAATTAAAATTTATAAAATCTTTTTACAACAAAAAAAAAAAAAAAAAAAAAAAATATTTTATATCCTGACATTTCATTACTTATTTACAACCTAAGATGTAACTAGTTCCTATTGTTATTACTAATCATAACTTCAGGTATGCTTTAAAATCAATTCGCTATTTAACAGCTTGGAAGTAATTAGTTATTGTAATGACATCTAAGTAATGTATATGGTAAATAGTTGTCTATAATGTCATCACCGTGTTAAAATAATGAGTTATGCAGCTAATGTGTAAGTTGTGAAGAGCCATTATATTAGCTTCTTAACTCATTACATGGCAGCCAAAGTTTTTGCTGGGTAGTTTCTGGTATTTCTTAAAGATATTTTAGTGAATTTATAAATATAACATAAATAGTTTTTATGGGTAATATAGTTAGTTAAAAAAATAATTATAATATTAGTGTAGAATGAAGCGCCGCAGTCGAACATTTTCTTTATATATAAATAATTTCGATTTTTTGTGTGAATTAATAAAAAAAAAATGCTTAAATTGACGAGTCTGTAAAATAAAATTAGTAAAATTTTAGCCTTTTTAAGGTTAAGAATCAAAAAAGGCTAGGAAAAAAGCTAGAAGCTAAAATGAAAATTTTGAGGCTAAATGCAAAATAAAAAGGCTAGATTTAGCCTTAAAAAGGCTAAACTGGCAACACTGATTGTTACTATGAAAAAGTTTTGGTGGAAGATAAGATATGAAGTTTTTTTTTTTTTTGTAGTTAAATACTAAAACTGTTGTAATGAGACTAGAAAAACATAATTTAAAATGATTTAAGTAAGAACATCAATATGACTAATGATAGTTTCACAAAAAGTATCTCGTAATAAATTGTGTTTCCACAAGTTTTAATACATTGAAAAAAACAAGTAACAAAGTTATATTAGGTCTAGCCTGACCATATAATACCATATTCCGCCGTTTAAATCTAAGACCTCTTAACCAGAATTCATCTGTTATTTTTAAAATTTCGATCTGTAGTTTGATTCCAAGTTTTACATAGAAGACGTCCAAACAGACGGACATCAGTAATTCGATTTAGTTAGTTATTTTATGCCAATTGGTATATTTTAACATGAGTCTCAGATCAGGAATGTCAAGGATGAAGCCTATTGAATTTGGTCATGATCGAACCTTTATTTCACCTGCCCCCCATACAAATATCCTCCCGGAGTTTTAACACTCATAAATACCTTAAAAATAGAAATATTTTAATGAAATTTGCCACAAATAAGATTTATATAAGTATAAATCCATATGCCGTGAAGATCGGTCTATAATTAACGATGGTTCCCATATAAAACCTTCTTCCGAAAATCACATTAACGTGCATGAATCCCATAAAAATTTTAGTATTAACTTAATATTCGACACAAATTAATTTTTTAAAGTCCACAATTTACCATAGCTCCCATATAAGACCCAATTTCGGGAATCACCATAAAGTGCATAACTACAATGAATGTTGGTATCGATGTAATATTCTGTATTCATATGTTTTTAAAGATAATTACAACTATCGGTCCACAATTGGCCCCTTGTCACAATTGGCTTCACCGACTATATCTTTCTTACTTGTTTTTTTTTTTTTTTTGTTCAATTCGAAAATTCAATTTAATTGTAGTACAATTTAATTTTTTCCCCAATTTTAGTTTAGTTGGATTTGATATTTATTCCTGGCATTCAGACTTTTGCCTTGTTAACATCTTAAAATAGTGTTGTAGAATTTCCAAAATAATTGGACTGTGATTAAAAATAACCTATATGATAACATTTAAAGACGAAATAAAAAGGTCTTATTAGAATGATTTATAAATTATTGTTAAAAATTATAGAAATGCTATGACACACTTAGGGGTAAAAGGTAAAATGGGGAAGGTGGTATAAATGTTTTAGTAATTATACTTTGTTTTTATATTGATAAATAAGTAAAAAGTGTATTTTTTTGAGAGAGTTCTGATTGATATCCGTTCTTCTGTACGAATGTTTTTAAATTTTTGCAAATTTTATTTTTGGACACATATAAAGATATCGACTATTTATTCGAAATATAATTTTGTTCTTTAACTAATTATCAAAAAAAATATAATAAAATCGTTGAAAATGTTGGACTATATATAGAAAAATCTTGAACAAGATTTTACAAAATTAAGATAGTTTGAAATTCAAATGCACATAACTCGAAAAGGTTTTAGCAAGAGCTTTAAGGTGATATAATGTCTTTGAAATCGGGTAAGGGACAAATATTTCGCTAATTTTTGAAAATTTTCTATGTCAGAGGTATCCAATTTCGAGCCCCAAAAGCTCCGCTCCTGAGATGTTTCTAGGGCCTTCACTCCAAAATTAAAATTTCACTCTTCTCTGCTATGCCTATGTAAAATTTTGTGTAAATCCAATCAGCCGATTAAAAGATACAGATTTATTCTCAAAAATGTTCGATTCTGCTCCACCTTGTAATCTATATATATAAAAGAGTAACGTGACTGACTGACTGACTGATTCATCATCCCACAGCCCAAACGGCTGATGCTAGAGAGAAGAAATTTGGAACGTAGGTAGGTCTCCCATCATATAGATCCACTAAGACAGGATTTTTTGAAATTCGAATGTTTAGGGGGTAAAAAAGGGTAAAAACGGGTAAAATCTGTAACCTTATAACTCGCAAACTAATAATGATACAAAAAAGTTGAATAGTTATCGTTATTCATTAAAAAAATAATTGGATAGGTGTCTGGTACTTTTTTGAAAATCGGCCGTTTTAGGTAGAAAACGGGTAAAAACTGTATTTTGGTACTTTTTTGACACCATATGTATCTTTGAAACCAATCAAGATACAGATAAAATTTATGTCGTATTCAAAACTCATCAAAAAATTAGAAATACAAATTTGGTACTTTTTTGAAATTCAAACGTTTAAGGGGTAAAAATCGTACCTATTTTTGGTACTTTTTTCATAAAACATTTTTTTATATTTATTGAAATCTTCATATGAGTATTTTAATATGGGATACCACTACAATTTTGAAATTTATTGGAATGCAATTTTTGATACTTCGATGGGTGAAAAAAAGTACCAAAAAAAGGGGTAAAGGCAGGAAATTACATTTTATTTAAACTTAATAATGAATTCTCAATTACATTAAACATAGAAACATGAAATTAAGAAAATGTAGATAAGAATTTACAAGAGTGATGAGAGATGTAGGTAAGAATTCAAGAGGATGGACTTCGTGGTACTTTTTTCTTCTTCTATTGGTACTTTTTTGCATTTTCTATAATATTTAACCTAGAAACGTGAAATTAAATACGCATGGTCCGATGTTGGAAAGAATTCACAACGGGGGGACTTTTTGGTACTTTTTCGATCTTCTTATGGTACTTTTTTAATTTTCTGTAATTATGAACCTAGAAACATGAAATTAGGGATATATGGTCCTTAGTTAATGAGAATCCACAAGAGGGGACGTTGTGGTACTTTTTTGTTATTTTAATGGTACTTTTTGAATTTTCTATAGTATTTAACCTAGAAATATAAAATTAAGGACATGAAGTGCTAAGTGAATGAGAATCCGCAAGTGAGAACTTTGTGGTATCTCTTTTCGTTTTTCTAATAGTACTTCTTGAATGTTCTGCAATTTTTATCCTTAGAAACATAAAATTGTAGATGTAAGGTCCTAAGTGAATCAGAAACCTTAAAATGGTTTTTGTGGTCCTTTTTCTTTATTCTAATATACTTTTTCGTAATTCTGATATTTATTTTTCGTTATTCTAAGATTAGAAACTTGAAATTAAATTGAAATTGTTATTTATGGATGACATAACATCATTATTAAAAATGTTCCCAAGGGAGTAAAGAATCTTAGTTTAAATTTATTATATAGTATAGTTTTTATAAAAAATTTCCGCTAACGAAGTTGCGGGTCTACAGTTCGTGTTTGATAAAGCAATAAAGAAATAAGATTGTATTTAAAGCGTTTTTTGTTTGAGAGCAACTGGAGTTTTTTCACTAAAATATAATTTCTAAAATCGGACAATATTTTTCAGAAAAATATTAAGACCCCGTTACTCTACCGTAAATGTAAATGTAGCGAATCAGCTGACACGTTTTGCTTATGAGAGTTATGTGTGTATGTGTACTAAAAAACGTAGTAACCTAATCAAATTAGGTCGCTCTACTTTTTACTTGACAGCTGGAAGAACAGTGTTGACAGCTATATATTTCAACATACCAAAATCGCTATAAAAAGATGAACAATTGAACAAATTGTTGTTTTGCAGTTTTCTTCAGTAAAAAATTTTTTAAATAATTTTAATAAAGTGCGGAGTTGAATCAATAAAATAAAATTTAAAATTTTTGTCATAAAATCACAAATTTCGTTTTGTATACAAATCGCTAAAATACAAATCAATAAATCTAGCGATTTTCAAACTGAATTTGATTTACTGGAAATATGTGTAATTGACATCACTGATGTGGATGTGTACAAAACAATAACAAAGTACTGGCTACATTTACGTTTTTTGAGTAACCATCCACTTACGTTCCATTTACATTTACGTTTTTACATTTACGGTAGAGTAACGTAGCCTTTGGAATCAACAACCTGTAACATTTAAAGTTCCATTCCATCAAAGTTCAAGAAAAGTGTATTTTAGGAAAATTAAAAAAAAAAAACAATAAAAATATTTGGAAAAAACTAAAAAAATATTATTCCTACCAAAATTTTCTCTAAAAACTACCAAAACCTATCAAAGTGTACCAACATTTAAAATAAACTTTTTTTGGGAAAAAAACTTATTTGAAAATGAGTGCACGCAATACGTCCAATAATAAAAATTAAAGATTATGGTCATTCAACATTTAATTTTTCACCACTTCGAAAATATTTGTTTTAAAAGTGAAAATAGATGATTTCAGTTTTAACCACTTTTGGGAATCTACTTTTATCTAAATGTTTATGCTCCAAAAATAGGATAAAGTAAAGCTATATTCACATTTGCCTTGTAAGAGAAAACAGCGTCAAATAAAATGTCTTTTTCAGTTACTCCTAAAAATGTCTTATTAATAAATTCTAAAAAAATCAAAATATGCTCTTAGTTCTACTTTTAAAGTCGTAAATATGTTTATTTTTTAGAACCTCTAGTACGTTTTTAGCTGTATTTTCATTATTTTTCTTAATTTCTTTGAAAATTTTTATTTATTTCTTCTAACAAAAAAATGTCTAACATTTTCTAAAAGTTATAAAAAATTCTACCAAAAAATCTGAATATTAAGAACAAACCAACCAAACCTTCGAAAATTAAAATAAATCTACCAATTTTGGTCCAATCGGATCAAAACGGCAACGCTGACTAAAATACCTGAAGTTGCTGGTTCCGTTTAAAAATTTAACTTTAGAAACATTTGAGAAAAATACTTGTAGTATTAATTTAACTTCATTTCAAGATTTTAAGAATTTTGGTATTTATTTATTACAACATATTTTTGCATATTTTAGTTATAACTGCATATTTTGGCTTAGCAACATATTTTGTCATATTTCTTGAAAGTTTTTAAGTGTAAAAAGAAAATATTTTTTAACAATTGCTAATCAAAATCTAATTATTTTTTATCATAAATAGATGCAAAATTTTTCAAGAAAAAATAATATTTTAAGATCTTATACTTTTAAAACTAAGGGTCTATATTCTGATTTTAAGAACAAATTTTATGAGCATAAAACTGACATCATTTTATATTAGAAAATTGTAATCTTTAAGATTATTGAAAAAAAAATATTTTTCTTTACATTTCAATGATTTTAACTTTAATTCGATTAGCAAGTGATTTAAAACAATTAAATATAAATCTCATATAAATAAAAGCAAAAAAGTCTCATGAATTCCCATTAAAAAAATCCCCATTAAGTCTAAGGATACTAACAAAAGCTGAAAAAAAAAAAAACAAAAACAACAGCCATACTAAAATAAAACAAGTCTAATAATGTACAATAAAATTACACTAAATTGCACGCTTTATAATTAATTTCCATCAAAAACAGACATCATCGTCATACGCAACCAACCAACCAACAATAACTCCCAACTTAAATTGAAAAACGAAGATGGTGAAAAGCCAAGGGGGAACGAAAAGGAACAAACACATCCTTTTGAATAAAAACGCAACAAAGACATACGAAAAAAAAAAAAAAAAAAACGAACTAGAATGAATGAAAAAGTAAAACCCATAATCATTAATCTTATCGCCGCCTTGGCTTATTATTTCAATTTACAGATTGTCGTTAGCAAACGGTACAAAAATGAATAAAAAAAAAAAAAAAAATGGGCATAAAGTTTGTCTAAGAATCAATAGTAAGGGTGGCAACATTACTATGAGGCAACAACAAGGACCAACAAAAATAACTTAAGTAAGAGTATATTTTGATGGCTTAACTTAAGTGCTAGAAAATTAAGTATGTATATGTATGTGTGTATTTGTGAGTATTACTTTACGCCTGTGGTTTTAAAAATTCTGGGAAAAATATTATACTCAATGACCGGAAGGAAAAACAAGCATTAACAGGAAAAGGATAAGAAAAAAAAAAAAACACTACAATAACAACAAATATATTAAGCTTAAAAGCCTTACAGCAAATAATGGCACGTGTGATTATATAATAGTTAAACAGCGAAATATTTACAAGATTTACCAGTTAATACAATTTTATGGTTTATTGCTTTTAAATAATTATTAACTTGTTGTTCTTATTGTGTTTGTTGTTTTTGTGTGGACAGGATTTACGATTATTTTAATAAACTTATTTTATATAATTATTTTTGTGGCTAGTTAATAGAAAAGGTTCTTGGAATTAAGGGAAATATTAAAAAAAAATGTTGGTTTAATTAAAAATAGCTAGGAAAATTTTATTAAATGTTGTAAATATTAAATTGTTTTTGTTAAGAGATTTTCTTTGTAGCGATTTTACACGCAGAGAAAAAACATGGTTACAGCATGATCACCACAATTATTCAATGATTATATAGCCGTTTTTCATTGATTTAAATATACTGTGTTCATGATAGCAACGTTTATGATTCTGTTTAATCATTTAATGATTACCCACAATCAAAATTTTAATATGGTTCACTGAATTATAATATGTATTTAAATATGTTTATATGAAATCATATTTATGAATAAATTCAATCATTTAGTCAATTCTACAACAATTTAGTTAATTACATAACCATTCATTTCATTTTACAAATTTGCTTAATTCTACAACCATTAAGCCATTAACATTTAATGCCGTTTGAATACACATTTTTGTGTATCAGTCCAGTAGTTATAATTCTCATTTAGATTATATATGAGCAAATATATATTGACAAGTTTTGTTTTTATTCAGTATAATGAATGTACCACATATCGTGGTACAAATTAATATAAATATGAAAATATGGGATCATATATATGATAAAATTGGATTATATATATGATAACATGGGATATACATATATGATAAAATGGAATTATACTTATGATAGAATTAGTTCATATATATGATATAATAGAATAATACATATGATAAAATGGAAATATATATATGATTAAATTAGTTTATATATATATGATAACATGGGATTATTAAATGATAAAAACGTGATTAATTTGAAAGCAAAACTTAAGAAAAGGTTATAAAACTTACTAAAAGTTATTAATAAGGTTATGAACCTTACTAATAAATTATAAATTGGAATCATAATAATGATTACGTACAAATATACTTATTGTAACCTGGAATCATATATAACAATCATAGTATGTTGCTCTTAGTTTATGGTCACAGGAACCATATTTTTTCTTTGCGTGATCAAGGTATTTTAATTGTAGTTTAAACAATTAATTAGTTTATAAGTTCTTAGACTAGGCAATTGTGTCATAAATTTATTCAGAACATTTCATTGTTTGAACTTTATTTGAAGGAATAATCTTTTATGTTAGAATTCAAATTGAAACCAATTGTAAACTTGTATTACATTTTAATTAAATAGTGTTTTTCAGTAAAAAGGAAATTTAAATTCATGTCAACGTATAAGTTTTCAGTGATAGTTGTCACATCCACAAAAGCACATGACAAGAACTAATGATTCTACTACAACATTTTTTTTACCGCCGTCACCAAAATTTTACAAAATTTGAAATTTTATTACTACCAAGCAAAGCAATATTTTCTTTAATAAAGTGAGCGTGTCATCCAGTCAGTACTTCCTTTGAGGATAAACATATATGCCATGTTTCATTTTAATCGGTTCAGTAGTTTAGACATAAGGTCAAGTTAAATAAAGTTAACTATATTATGACAAAAATGGGCGTAAGAAAAAAGTGACATAAAGCAAAAATTTAGTGTAATAATGTTAGTAGTCTATAAAACAACAACAACATATAATCAAGAGTGAATTGAATAATTTAAATGATTTTTATTTTCAATCATATTGAAAAAAGGGTTCCGAAAAAATAGAGCTTCAAGAAGTCATAAAACCGAAATTCAAACTAACTTCGAAAAACCCTTTGGAGGTTTTGCTAGACTACTGGTACGCTTTTATTTTGTGTTGGAATTATGCCAATAGATTAGTTAAAAAAGTGCTAAATGGGCCAAAAAAAAAAAAAACAAATTTGCCAAATTGTTTTGTAAAGAAAATTCATATTTTTGTTTTTTAGAAATTCTTTCATAAAAGCCCAAAATAATTGAAATAAAGTAGATTTTCAAAAAGTACTGAAAAGCATTTAGTACATGTTTATAAATTCTGAATGCATTTTACATTTCTAAATGCTAAATATAGCACTGAAAGAGCTATAATGGCAGATTCAAATTTCGTTGTTAAATTATTGCATGTGTAATAAGAATATTTGGTAGATAAAATATTGTTACTAATTATTGTGAAAAAAAAAAATACATTTTATACAAAATTTCCAAAATATGTTTTTCAAAAAAATCATAAAAATCTGAAAACGTTAAAAATTTAAATAATTATTCTTTTATCATAAAGATACATTTGTTGCAAATGTATCTTTATGATATTCAAATGTATTTCATCCAAATTAATGCATTAATGTTGATTTTATTCACATATTAGTGAAGATACTCATTTACAAATTACATAGAAATATTAAAAAATCACAAAAAATATATATATTTTTTTATTTTTATTTTTATTTTCCATAACTGTTGACCGTAATGTAATGTAAAGTAATATAACAATGACTTAAAGACAATTTTAATTAGAATTTTTATTATATATATATATATATATATATATATATATATATATATATATATATATATATATATATATATATATATATATATATATATATATATATATATTTTTTTTTTTGGAATAAAATTAGACAAGACGTTTTCGAGATAAGCTTCAATATATGGAGCAACCTCTTTAATTTCAACTTAAAATCGCAATTTATGGCGAGAACTAGAGTCAATTCTAAACAAGTGAATTAGAGGCTTATTACTTATTAATATCGTATATCCAATTTGACAAACACCGTGATGCAGAATTTTTTTTTTTTAATTTTGTAAACCTGTGTTATTTGCAAGTAAAAGAATCCCTGGTTCATTTAAAGGAAATAAACCAACGTTTTTGAAAACGGCAAAAACCTAACATTATCCTCATAAAACTTTCAAACAATGTACAATGGGGAATTTTGAAAATGAAAATAAATCTTAAATTTCTTAACGGACCATTTGATTTTGATAAAGTTTCAGCAGAGGTGTAATCAACCTAAAGTCCCAAAGTAGGACACATTGGGTAATGGAAAATTTTAATTGATTCCAATTCGTTATATGTGAACCAATTTAAAATATAAATGTATATATGAAATCTATAGTCGAGATCTAGAAAAATGTATATATCAATCACATTTAAGATTTTAGAATACTTTGGGTAAATTTCAAAGGGATCTTGGCATTATTGCCCAATTCGACTTATTTTCTTTTTTAAATTATATCCGTCAGTACATTTTTCAGAAAAGTTTAAAATTTTAATATGTTAAAAAAAGAAGAAAGATACAGTCGGTCAAGCCCGATAATTTCATACCCTACACCAATGCGTTTGTGCACTAAAAAGATTTCCGAAATTTTCGGATATGGATCTAATATCGGACCTATGCCAATTTATGAACCGATCTTTATGCAATTAATTAATATTGTTTCTGCTTATATTAAACTTATTTGTGTCAAATATTACCATGATACTGTCATTCATAAGCGAGTTTTGCGAGTTAAATTGATATTCGAAAGTGGGAGCTATGCCTAATTGCGGAGCGATCTTCCTGAAATTTTGCACTCCGATTTATCATTATATAGACCGAATTTTAATGTAATAGTGACATAAATAAGGCATTTGTTTGCGTTTGAACCCTATGCCGGGGAGTATTTGTATGGGGCGAGGTGAAATAATGAAAATAAAAAATATTAAATTCCTTTGTTTATAAGTTTAATATGTAAATTGCGATTTAGCAGAAATCGCACAGACATATTTTGTAAAATAAAAGTGATGAAAAATTAAATGATTAAGCGGAAAATTAATTTTTTTTTTACCAAAACTATATAATATATAAAATATTTTTACCGCGATCGGTGCGTGAACTTTTTTGACGATCATACTGCTTTACGTATGATCGTATATATAACTTATTTATGTCGAATATTAACTTTATACTAACATTCGTACGAGGGGTTTATAAGGGAGCTATGATCAATTGTGGACCGATTTTCATGAAATTTGGTACAAACATTGACACTTATACTAAGCTTTGCACCGAATTTCATTCATATGAGCTTAATCTATTCGCAGAACATAAGATTGCACAAACAAGGCAATCTTATGTTCCGATCACATACGCAGATAAATACTATTAAAAAAAGCTTTTTCATTCAAAATATCGTGATATTATTTCAATTATAATCCCAACAAACCAAATGATATCGTAATGATATCATAACGATATCATTTCGGTGATAAAGAAGGCCGAGAATGATATCATTTATAATTCCAAAATGATATAGGTTGCTTTCTAAAAGGTACACTCGAAAATGATATCATAATTTTGGAAAATAATGATATTAGTAATGATATCGTTATATATGTTGCAGAATATATACATATATGTATATGCTAAGATTAGATGAATATATTATATTCTAAATATTTTCTCAAAAATTAATAAAATATCAATAAGTCCATGCTGCTCCAAATTATTTTACATGTAATAGAAACTTTTGTAATCCAAAGACAATTGCCCTATAAATCCGAGCTGATATTGTTTCCTTTTTCTTATCCTCTTTTATTTTTTGCGATTCCACTAAATTTTTCTGTAAAAATATAATTTTCATATAATGCATAACATAAAATATTCTAATACAAACATTTTCAATTTAATTTTATTTTCCTGAAAATATTTGAAGTTTTTTTCTTAGAAAAAATAATTTCGATATTTTATTACATAATTTTAAAATTATGATATCATTAATGATACTGTATCGTTTCTTGGTTTGTTGGGAATATGTATTTACGAAACTTATGAAAGAAAACAAAATCTACAAAAAAATATTTATACTTTTTATTATAAAATTGAAGATGAGAAAATTATGACTTTGAAAATGTTGTAGTATTTAAAATTGGTCAATATTGTAAGATACTTATACTGGCTAGAATTTTGCAAAATTTGCACATAATATTTCACGATTTATAAGATATACCAGTAAGTAAATATAAATTTCATCAAATTTCAAAATTTAAAAAAAAAAAAAAATAATAATAAAAAAAGCATTTAATCATATCAAGTCTAGCATTTCCCAAAGCGTAGCAGATTAGAATTCCATTAAAATATTTTATTTATATTTAACAATAAAATAATTTCTTTATTTAAATGTGTATTGATTTATATTTTAATAAAACCTGCATAATAATAGACAAAAAACATTTAACAAATTTGTTAAAATATTTACACACAATCCTACTCAATTGATGGAACCATGAAACTTTATACCAAACATATTGTTAAATACAACACTTAGCAAAAAAAAAAAAATAAATACACAACATCCAACCACATATATAAAAACACTAGTCTCCAGACACTATTTAATTTACTATTATGCATAATATCGAATAACATTAAACACATCTTTAAACCCCTCTGGAACACTTACACATTCACCCCTGCAAAACATCTCGCACACAGTTATTTAAGTAGAACTAACAGCCAACCACCCTTAAAATAAAAATCTCAGTGTATTTAGAGACTCATTAGTGAAACATATGTTACAAAGCGTTGCAAATATTTAACTTGATGTTTCTTTTTTCTATTTATATTCCTAAATATTATTCATTCTACTACACTAACCCAACCACCATAAATACATACACACAAAGTCAAAAAGTTAGTTCCTAAAAGTATACTTTACTTTTATTTTTATTTGCTTAAACAATTTGTTAGTTTCGTTTGTATGTATCTTAAGGGTGCTTGCAATGCCAAGAATCAAATTTATTTAGAGCGGAAGAAGGGGGAGTACTTAAGCCAGTTAGGGCAATAATATGTCAGTTAAATATGTTACCAGTGTAGTAACTTATAATAATTTAATTGTTTTTATTTGTGAACGCTTTATTTAGACCTTTTTTTTGTTTTATAATTCTTCATTCATATTTTCATTTATAAAAGGAGTCATCATACTCGTAAATGCATCATTTTATTGTTGTTATTTCTTTTATATTTTAGCTTTTAAATTATGATTATTATTTCTTTTATTTATTCGGGGTTTTATTTTTTTATATCTTAGGTAACATTTGGTGTTTTGGTAACATGTTGTATATATGTATGTATGAAGTTTGAAATTTTATTCCCTTTATATTTATTGTTATGACGATGATTTATTTATAACATTTTAATAAGACGAAGAATAGCTATTTAATGTAATCAACAAGAGCTTTGAACAAAATCACGTGAATTTAATTATAAATCAATCTTTATTGTTTTAGAGAAATAAATGTTCAATTAATTTGCCATTAAATTTAGATATTAAATTTTGTTTTATCATAGTGAAACGGTAGACTGAAGTTTATTGTAATATCCTTACAAGAACAATAGAAACGAAACGTCTGATTTTTCAGTTTTTAATATTTTTACATAGATTAAGTCGAAACTTGTAAAATTTGGCAAATTTTCGTTTAAATTTCCGTCATTAATAAAGCACCACGAAGAAGAGAGTATGAATTATCGAGTCCAAGGGTGAGTATACCGATACTTCAGACTCCAACAACGAAGCAAATACTACAGTGTTATGCAAATATTTTCCGACGAACAGTGAAATGTTCAAAATAAAAATATTGTCTGAAATTTATTTGAAAAAAATAATAACACTGTACAAAAGTTTGAAAGCAATTTTCAATAAAATAGTAAAAATACTAATAATAAAAAATTAATTTACTTCAATTATATGACAACACTGATATATGCAACTGCTGTTAATAGCTTTAGTAGTTGCACAGGTCAACACTAAAAAAAGTATCGTGAAAAATATGTTGCAGATATTGTACATATAGTCACCCCAATCGGTCCATTTAGTTCTGTCAATGAGATTTTAAAAAACTATACCATTTTTGAGATTAGTTATATCGAAAATTTCCCCTCAACTTATTTCTTACGCCTCATTTGTCCATGGTTTTATGAGGGTTAATTGAAAAATTTTTAAAAATAAACTTTAAAGACTTCTAGGGGTTATGTGTGACAATTTAGAGACTTGGTTAGTACAACATTTTTGTAGACCCCATTGCTTGACTATAAAACATGGTTGACTTATTTCTTCTACATTTTATAACTTAACTCCTCAATGGGTTAAAAATATGACGTTTTTTATCATTTTACTTTGTATACTATATCAAGCCTAAGGAATAATAATTTTGTAGAATTTTTTTGATGATTTTGTTTTCCTGTGTATTTAACTATGCAGACATTTTTGAAAATATTCATTATATTCACTTATGTTGAATACAATTTTAATAATTTAAAAAATCTGATCTCAGATTTGAAAAACCGGACAAACATCTCTTAGATTTCGTAAATTTGGGAAAACTAGTAAGATAAAACAGAGGGCAAGCAAACAAATAGAGAGTCGACCGGATGTTACAATAATGGATATTATTTCTACACCCATCACTACTAAGAAGGATAAGGGGTTCAATCCCCGGTGGAGCAGAACGTCGCACAGTGTCCCATTTAAAAAATTAAATGGAAATAAATCTAGAATTTCCGAACGGATGATCCGATTTCCATGAAATTTCACATAGTGATAGAAGAAGTATATGCAAGATTAAATTTTGAGTTTGGATCTTATAGACCACATGGTCCCAAAGTTGGACGCCTCGGGTATGAAAATTTTTAAAAACAATCCTGATTCTTTACATCTGAATTGATTTCAAATATTTTTACATGAACGGATTCTACTGAAAGATATCTACAAAAATATAGTGTGCATATCTTATCTCTTTTAGTTTTCGAGATATCCGGCTTCAAAGATAAACATTTTTACATTTTGACATACCTTGGCGAAGTTTTTTTTTTTATTATAGCGGGTCCAAACTTCACCCGATTTTCTGGAAATGTTTTTTATTTTATTAACAACATTATGTGAAAACAAACAATTTTAAAAATATTTACAGAATCAAAAGTTATATGCATTTGAACTTTGAAAAAAAGTAGATATTTCACCATATTTTTTTTTTCTTTCAAAAAAGTAGTTACAGTCTTTTTTAGTTATACAAAAATTTTCTTATTTATATTTTTCTGAAAGATAACTCTATGGAAAATTGTTTGAAGGGAAAAAGTTGTAAAAATTTTATTCCTGAGATAACTAAGGTCTCCAAAATTCTACCTATTTTTTTTAATGATTTTCTAATTTTTGCCTCAATTTCTTAAATCGCAATACTGGAATTAAAAAAGTTATATTTTTAACTTAGATTAATTTGTTTTTAAGTTTCTGGTAATTGAAATTTTTGCTCCCCGATATCGGTTCGAGATATATAGTAAAAATGTAACAGATCCCATTTTTGGAAACTAAGCATCAAAAACTCTACTCAGGTGTAAAATTTTATTCAAAAATATCTACTAACAAAAATGTACAAAATCAAAAATCAGTCCTTTCTCGGTGTTTTTTGCAAAAAGTCTTCAACAAATTTTCGTATAATAAATATTTTTAGATATATTTGAAAAGAAGACAAAATAAAACGTATCTTTATCTAATGGTGACGATCTCAAAAGGAAAGCCTTGATATCTCTAAATAGGTAGCAGCATTCATATGCCGAAGTGGCGCGGAAGAGTTTTGTGGTGAGGGTATTATGCGTTTGTGCTGATGTCTATAACACCCAAAAGTATTGGTCTAAGACCTACTTTAATTTATACCAATCGGCTTAGAATCACTTTATGAGTCGATTTAATGATGTCCGTCCGTCCGTCATTCTGACCTGTATTCAATGGTGTAGGGTTTGACCGACCATATCTTTTTCTCTCGTTTTTATTTTATTTATTTATTTTTGTATTTATTATAATTAAAATTACAATAAATGTATAACTAAAGCACTAGCAACTTAGGCTATTGGCTTTCATTTTGAGACGTCGATCAATAATGTTATTTATGTGGCAACCAGGCATCCACCAAGGTTTTAATTTGTAATTAAAAGTGTTTTATCGATTGTAGATACCATAGTTTTGAATTAATATGGTAAAAATATGCGAATAACGGTTCATTTCTGGTGCACATTCCTTACGTATCAATATCAAATATGATCAAAGAATGAATCAAGGATACATAACGCTTCTTGTATAACATCCCAAATACTCTGTACATCGTTGGCGTGAAAATAAATTAAGTTGTTTTTCTGGATGAGAACTTAATTCGACAAAGAGAAGGTAGAATCGATAAAACACTTTCAATGCGACTGCCTGCTTTTATCCTCCACGGCGTCTTGTCTTCTTGGTGAAATTCTTATGGATAGGTACTGTAACAGAGGAAGTCAAGATTCCCAGGGACTCGGTCTTAACATCTGGTTTTTGTTTTCGTGGAGTAAAATGGTAGGTGTGTTTTAAATCCAAATTTCGGAGAGGAGATTATTATTCTGGTGTGAGATTATTATACTGCAACACAAGTTGCGAAAAGTGCGGCAAGAGTTTTGAAGGTATCCAATTCTTAAACAAGGGAAGAGTTTCTTGCAAAGCAGTAAAAAAACTTAAATTGCCACTAATTTGTGATAAAAAAAACACAATGGGCGTTAGTAGACACACTGTATTAACCCGGTTATCAAGAGTCCATCTTCTCCGCACTATAAAAGTCTAAATTGAGAAGTTCAAATTACAAGAACCTTTTAAGGATTTATGAGAAAGTTTAAATTAAAAAAAAAAAGAAAAAATAAGTTTGAAAAGAAATCATACCCGATCTGAAGAAATTGTAAGTTGTATCGTTGGCGAGTCAGTAGAGATGTTACAATAGACCTGTGGGCCTCAAGTGTACTCGCTAATTCTGAATGTGCTTTAAGGTACAAACGGCGGGAGGTATTTTTACATTATACTCGTGACCTCAAAAGGAAAGTTTTCTAAAAATACAACATAGTACACTTAATACCACTACTAAATGTACTAAGCACTTTTCTTATTTGATGACATTTTTCTTTACAAAATAATCACTTAATTCTCTTGTAAAAATATATTACACAAATAATATTAATTTGTTTACATTATCTATATTTATAATCTCTTCTTCAAATTTAAACTTTCACATGAATCCTTAAAAGGTCCTTGTAATTTGAGCAGCTTAAAATGTGATAAAAAAAAAGAAAACACAAATAAATAAGATAAAAAATCAAACAAAATCCCATTAAGATTCAGTCGAGCAAATAAACCATGTTATTTATATTGTTCCTTTTATTACCACATCATACGTTTTTTTTTTTTTTTGTATAACCTCGAAATCAAAGTCGAATGTACAATTTCCCCAAAATACTATGGAATGTTTGTTGCTTTTGTTGTATCGAATAAGTAGTTTTATACATATTTTTATTCATTAAATTCTTTAAGCAAATCAAAAACAGATAAATGTATGGTTTTGACATAAACACTTTTGGTGGGTGGATAAAAATATTTAAACACAACAAATAAAATAAGTAAATAAAAAACAGCAACAACAACAACGACAACATTAAGAGCAAATAAAATCACAAATAAATAAAATAAATATTAACAAAAAGATCTATGTATATAAATATATTGGAATTTTAAATATGAAGGAAATTTTCAATGCTTCAGTTCAGTTGTCGTTTAACCGCATGCAGCGTGTGGAAGAGAATAAATGACACGTTTTCTGTCGCGTGTTTCAATTTAGTATTTTTGCCAATGTATGTGTTTGGTTTTTTTTTCAATATAAATATTTGAGATGCGTTTAAATATTCAAATACACCAACCATTCAACCACTAAGTTTATTGCCTTGAGAGTTATCTGTTGTTGTTCGCTTTTTATTTCATTTTTTTTTATTTATTTTTTAAATCGATTTCCGTTTCAATATGATTGTGCCTTAAGTGGTTTTAATGCGAAAATATTCATGTATTTGTCATGTACTTAAATTAATTCCTTATCATTTATAATCGTATCTTCAAGGACTTTTATTTGTGGTGAAATTTTTAAAGGATTTTTTACAGTTTGTTTGTTGAGTTAAAGGGGAAATTGAAAAAAAAAGTTGTAAAAGGAATATAACGGAACTTTAAGCTAATTTTATTAATTATAAATTGAATTGTTAACTTATTTAAATATGTATTTGTAAATTCGAATTTGAGCAGATTTCTTATAAGCCCATACATACATTTTAAAGTAAATTCTATAGTGAATTTAATATTTCTGATAAATTCTTTAATTTAGCTCATTGTAATGAGTTCAGTTTGAAATCTGACTTTATAGGGAGACAAATTATGTGATTTTTTACTTTGTTTAGTATATCTACGCAACCAATGTCGGGGAGCAAAAATTTCTATTATCAACAAATTAAAAATACATTAGGTTACTTAAATAAAAAAAACATAATCTTTTTTTGATTCCAGCTTCGCGGTTAAAGAAATTAGGGAGAAAATTTAAAATTCCTTTAAAAGATAGGCCAATTTTGGAAAAACCTGGTTTTCGCAGGAATCAATTTTTTAAAACTTATTTTTTTTTCAATTATTTTGAATTTAGTTATCTTTCTGAATAATATAAATATTATATACGTTACTAACAAAAAAAAAAAATATATATATATATATATATATATTCATTTCAAAGTTTAAATTTAAACTCCTATTACTTTATATAGGAAAATAAATATATTAAAATGTTTTTTCAAAATATTTTTTTTTCTATTTGTGGTTAAAAAAATAGGAAAACATTTCAGAAAAATCAGGTGAAATTTGGACCCACTACATCAAAAAAACTTCACTAAGTTACGTTAAAAAATAAATATTTAAATTTTTAATTAAAAACATTTTATACCCACCATCAAAAATATGGGGGGTATATTGATTTTCTGATTCCGTGTGTAACATGTCGAAGGAATCATTTAAGACCCCACATAGTATATATTTTCTGGGTCCTGGTTAGATTCTGAGTCGATCTAGCTATGTCCGTCCGTCTGTCCGTCTGTTGAAAGCAGGATAGGGCTCGAACGGGACAACGTAGGAGGTCGAAATTTGGCACAAATATTTATCTTATATAAGATAAATATCTTAAACAAAAGATTGTACGACAACAAAATTTTGTATAAATAGTTTAAGGATCGATATAAATTTGTAAACCTAAAATGGGCGTGGTCCGCCCACCTCCCATATAAGGTGAAACTTCAAAGAAATTGTGTTCAAATAGTTCAAGGACCAATGTAAACTCGGAAAAAAATGGGCTTGGTCCGCCGACCTCTCATATAACGTAAAATTTGAAAAAGTTGATGGTGGGTATTTAGATTCGGCCGAGCCGAATATAACATTCTTTGTATGAAAACCACTTTTTATCAAATAAAAATATAAGTCGATTGTAGTTTAGCGAGTAAGACAGCAGATTAATAAACACAATCAGTATATTGATGAGTGGGTTCAAATCTCAACCGAGCCAAACGTTTTTTCTTGTGCGTAAAAAAAAAATCAGCATCCAAAATAACTCTTTTGGAACCCAAATAAAAACTTATGAAATTTTGGACATCGCGAACAAAATTCATCAGTTATAGCACCAAAAGTGTAAGCTGTTTTTCATACTGATTTTGCTTACAAATCACATTATTTAGTAGGCGAAGTTTTTGCTGGGCTGAGAAAAAATTACTGGTTCTCGAATGACTTCCTAGAACTGTTTAAAATATTTTTATAAAAAGTTTAAAAAATTAAAAAAGAGTATTTACAAAAATAAATTGATTTCAAAAGTGGCCTTTAGGAAATAGCCCATTAGAATAAAAAATGAAAAAAAAAAAAACAGATTCTGAAACTATTCCCTAACGCTTCTATGGAACTAGTTCCGAATATGACAATTTCGAATAAAAAATCACTGATTAAATAACTAGTTCAAGAACCATTCCATAGAATGGGTACTGGATAGTTAACACTTCCACAGAACTAGTTCTGGAGGTGAAAATTTCAACAAAAATCATTATGAAGTTACTTAAATTAAAAATTTACTGAAATTTTTAATAAACAATAAATATTTTTTTATTTTTTTATAAAGAGAAATCAATCCACCATTCACTGAATAAAAATGAATTCGATATTTTTTATAAATAAAAAAATCATAGAAAATCTCCATTATAAAATTTATAATATAAAAATAAAATAAAATTCATCGGAATTATTGAATATATGTATATAAATTAATAACAAATCCCCATATTTTACGAAAATCTCCAAATCCCTCCAAGCGATAATCTGCCCCCAAAGGAAAGTTTATATCCCCAGTTTGGAGACAAATCCTCTCATCTGGCAACACTGGCATGAACCATTAAAGTTATATAGTTAAACTGATCTGCACTCTTTTAATTTTTAGAGAAATTCAAAAATTTATTAAACAAATCTATGAAATTTTGATAAAATTCCTGACTTTAGATATTTTGTTAAAAGTCTACAGATATGTATTTAAGGAAGTCATTACTATAAATAATCATTTCCTCTTTATCACACTTTTCACTTTAATTCCAAAAATGTAATTTCTATTTTTTTCCGTGACTGATTATAATAAATCTATTTAATAACAAACGTAAAACAACAATTAAATATTAGCAAATAAATAGAAAAAAATATTGCAAACGTAAATATGATATGAAATAAAATGGCTATTAAATTTGTCTATTCATATTTGAAATTGTTATACATTGTGAATAAAATTATTTTTAACAATGACATTAATAATTAATAAGGGTTTAAACTAACAAGTTAATTAACAAGTGTAATTATTAATTACACCTGATACTCTTATTAACTGCTTAAAATAATAATAACAGAAGATTTTAATTTATGACCTGATTTTGTAAAACGAAACGGAAATTTATTGTTGTTTTCAATATAAAATTTCGAAAAGAATTTTTGTTTCATTTTACAAAATCAGGCCATTAAAACAAAATTTAAAAAACAATTATTGCAATCACTTAAAATTAATTGATATACTTAAGTTGTTTTTATTACAGAAATTTTTAGAAAGTAGTAGATATTGAAGTTAATAATAGTTTAGAAACTGAATATAAATATTGATCAGCTGATTAAGAAAAAAATTTTTTGGATGTGTAATATACATACAGTTAGGAACAAAACTATTTGTACACCTCATATATTTCGTATACCTTCAATAGTTTATAAAGAATTTAAAATTGTCGTATGCAGTATTATTTTTAATATATTTTTATTTAATTAAGTTATAAAAACAAAATTAATATCCAACACATTATTTAAAAAAATACAAAATAATGAAAATTCATTGGGACAAAAGTATTTGTACATATAATCTACACCTACTTATAATACTTATATTGGAAAAATTTTATATTTTGTGGGTCCTCCTTTTGCATCTATCACGGCCTGTAATTTTCTGGGCATCGATCGGACCAAATTTCTCGTTTCATCTGGAGATATTTCCTTCCAGGCTTCCTCCAAAGCAATTTTAAGTTCATCCCTGCTTCGGACGTGCTTTGTAGCGAGCTTACGTTTCAAAATATCCCAATAGTGCTCGATGGGGTTTAAGTCAGGTGATTGGGGAGGAGAATTAAGTTGTCTTGGTGCATGATAAAGCAACCACTCCTTCACTGAACGCGCTGTATGTTTTGGGTCATTGTCCTGTTGGAATATCCAACTTTGACCAAGACCCAAACCATCTACGGAATCCTTCAAATTGTCTTCCAATATACGTTTATATTGATGCTGGTCCATTACACCATCTATAAATACCATTCGCCCTATCCCACTGGCTGCTATTGCCCCCCATACCATAACACTTCCCCCACCATGTTTCACTGTTGGGGTCAAATTGTTAACATCTAACGCTGTATTTTTTTTTGCGCCACACTTTTCCCCTGCTATCATTTCCGAAAAGATTGACTTTGGTTTCATCAGTAAACAAAACCCTATTCCAAAATTCTTCGTCCTTATCAATGTATCGTTTGGCAAACTCTAAACGCAAATGCTGGTTTTTTTTACTAATCAGCGGTTTCTTGCGGGGAATTCTACTTGCATATCCCGCAGAATGTAAGATCCTCCCTACTGTTTTTGGATGAACAATTGTTCCGGTAGTATTTGCGATTTGTTCCGCTAATTTTACCCGAGTTACTCTTGGATTTCTTGCCACTTCTTTTATCACCAAGTTCGCTTCCCGTCTGGAAACCTTTTTTGGCCGTCCAGTTCTTGGCACATTTTCAACAGATCCTCTGTTTTTATACTTGTTTACAATGTATTGTACTGTGGAATGTTGCAAATTTACTAAATTACTTATATTCCGGAGAGATTTTCCTTTTTTATGTTCATCAATAATTAAATTTTTAATATCCAAACTCAACTCTTTTCGCTTTCCCATTTTTGATGTGCTTATTATTCAAAACGTTAAAACCAACTTCTTATTTTGTAAAATAAAACTCGATTAACGAAGAAAATATAACGGTATTTAAAAAAAATCATCATACAAGAGTCCAACGTACAAATAATTGTACAAAGTACTGATGTACAAATACTTTTGTCCCAAAGATTTTTACTTAAATTGTACTTTTTTTTAACAATGTGTTATATATTAATTTATTTTTTTTATCAAATAATTCAATAAAAATGGACCTGAATTAAAACTACATATAATCATTTTTTATTCTTTATAAATTATTGAAGATATACGAAAAGCATGGGGTGTACAAATAGTTTTGTCCCTAACTGTACATAGAGGTGCATCTAAAATATTATAAAAGCTTTTGCGGGTGAGAAATTCAAGCCTAAAATGCTGAATCAATTCTTGTGACATTTTATGCACAGACAATATTTTTATTCATTTATTTTTTTTAAATTTCATATATTATTTTAAGTTTACATATATTGATTTCGTTTTACTTGCTCTAAGTGTAATATAAATTTACGTCAATATTACCAATTAAATAGCATTAAGGTGATAACCCATGAAATTGTTAAAATAATTATAAAAAAATATATATGTATAAAAAAACCCAAACAGTACGTCATAAAATAGTAAACAATTTCTTTTAAAAAAGTAAACAAAACAATTATGAACTATAAACCATAAATGTTATTTAGAGAAGGTCATAGAAGCTTTCAAGGGGAAGAGTTTTTTGATGATTTATTTTCCTTTTCAAATTAATGCTACAAAATGCATTCAAAATACATATTTTGCCTTCAAACCAAATACTCTTGAGTTGTTGTTCAGTTTGAACTGTATTATTATTATTTTTTTGGTCATTTTGAAGTGCGTTTGTTAAAAATGTCATTTAACGCGACAATAATGGTTGCAATAATACTTGAAATGATGAATTGCACCTGAACTGCACCGTTTGTCATTTCTTGGTTTAAGAATACAGAAAAAATAAAAACATTTATATTTTTGCATACATAGATAGCGAGAGATAAATGGTTGGTTGCTATTTTTATGCTGTTCAACGTTGCACAGTGGTCCTAAAACGGGTTTTTTTTTATATAATTGTATAATTTGTGAACCAGTGGAGATATTTAAAAAAAAAAAATTGTATTGGTCCATACTATAGGATTTTTTAAGCACAACAGTTTCCCCCAAGCCATAATCTTGACAATTTCCTACTTTTTTTTTATATTTTTTTTGGAAAATTTTCAAATGTCAAAGCCGATAACAACAAAAAACGAGATAGAAAGATATATTCGGTCAAACCCGATTATTTGTGCATCAAAATTCGGGGAGGGGCTTTCTTTCTAGAACTGTGGCCAATTGTGGACCGAATATTACGACGATACTAATATGTATATGAATTTATTCACTTTTGGGTGATTTCCAAAAGTGGGTTTTAAATGCCGGCTGGGTAAAATTATGGACCTATCTTCGTAAAGTTTAACACTAACATTTTAATGGAATGTATGCCCTTTAAAGTGATTTTATGAATATATGGTAATTTTATATGGGAGCTATGACCAATTATGGACCGATCTTTATGAAATTCGGCACAGATTAAACTTATATGGATCTAAAACGTGCCAAATTTCATTAAAATATTGCTATATTTTAGGAATTTATGATCGTAAGCCCCTTTTCCGGCAGGACATTTGTATGGGGGCTAGGTCATAAGAAACCTGTGTTGCAAATTTCATTAATTTATGTTCAAAAGTGCTACCTATAGTTTGAGTACTAAGTTTACATAGACCGCCACTCGAGATACAAGCCGATCGGCTCCAAGCAGGTTTTGCGCCGCCGGCGTGTAATTTTTTACTTCTTGAACCGCTGCCGTTTTCATCGGCTCACATCGTTTTAAAATCAACCGCCGAAATTTTTAATTTTTTATTTAAATTCAACAAAAAACTTATTTTTCTATCTTATTCGAAGAGGTAAATGCTGTTGCTCCATTTATTATAATGTTACTTACATATGATAAATTTATTACAATTAAGGATAATAGAACGTATAAAGTGAATGAATAATTAATAAATAATGATATTCTCACTTCTCTTTTAACTACTTAAAGTTTTTTTTGCAGATGGTAAGCATCCGGGTGGCACAATGTAATATTTACTAAATTGCAGCCGAAAATTTAGATGCAGCCGCCGATTAAAAAGTGCTGTGCCGCCGCTGCCGAAAATTATGCTTCGGCTTGTTTATCTGACCGACATACGGTCAGACGGACGGACGGACTCAGAAAGTGATTCTAAGCCGATTGGTATAAATTAAGGTGGGTCTTAGACCAATATTTTTGGGTATTACAAACATAAGCACAAACGCATAATACTCTCCCCATCTATGGTGGTGTAGGGTATAAATATATTGACTACATACCTCCATATATTGGTTAAACATTAAAAATTTTTTTTTTTCTGAGCCATGCCTTTTACAACAGCTGGGCAAAGAACCAAGCCGACCGGCTTAAAAATAATTTTTCAAGCCGTTGTCGCCGCCGACTCAAACCGGCTTAAACGGCTGAGCCGGCTTAGGAAAAGCCGCCGATACTATCGGCAGCGCTTTAGGCAAAACACTGTTTTATTAAAATTAAAATAACTACACAAATGTTTATTTATTTTTGTACTTTTTTGCTCGCACAAAATTTTTTAAGAATATTTGTTCTGGGACTGTAACGATTATGAGTAGGGGGCGGGTTTACATGCATTTATGTGTAAAAATTGAGCCCCTAAAATATGCTTTTAGAAATTAACATTTACATAAGTGTAAATTATTGAAAATTTCAATGCGTGTTATAACATATTTTAGGGGGTCATTTTAGATTAAAAAATGGTTGAATATTTTGCTTCTAATTATTTTATTTCCCTTATTATTGCATACTATGAAAGGGAATATTTTTTTTTAAACAGGAAAAACAAATTATTTATGTTTAGGGATTTAATAGATTTATTGATTTAAAATATATCCCCTAAAATATGTTTTAAAAAATTTATAACATGCACTGAAATTTTCAATAATTTACATTTATGTAAATGTTAATTTCTAAGAGCATATTTTAGGGGCCCTAATAATTACTATTTTTTATTTTTATTTTTCATAATTATTATTTAAAGGCTCTGACTTTTTTACATTCAGGTAGTAAATTAATTAAAAGTTTGAATGTTTTGATCCGCTAGGGATCAGTGCTCCTTCAAATCAACTCGAAAACTTCTCAGCTCAGATGTTTTTTAGGAATCTCCAACAAATCACAAGTTACAGAATTATTTAAAAAAGAAAAACAAAATAAGCGTTTTGGGACCACTGTGCATTGTAAACTAGCGAATGCATATTTATGCCTTAACCATCATAAAATGACCACAATGCAGTAAAAAAATAATGGTGGGATGCATCATTCATCTCTTATATACAGGGACTAAAAGTTTATTTGAACAATTGTGTGTGTGTATGTGTTTTCTATGCACAACAATATTTATGAGCTATTGTTGCATGGTGCTTTTAAAAAAATCACTAACGAAATACAATTTCTCAAAATTTAGACTTTCCAATAATTTTTTTTGGTAATTTTATTATTGTAAAACAAAATGCATATATGAACATGCAATATGGTTGCTGGCAGGATCTATGAACAGTGGAAATTTTTTGCTTTTGATTTTTTAAAGATTTTTTTTTTTTTTAATTTTCCATTGTTTTTTGTTATGGCCATATGGCTGAGTGAACGGTTAGGAAAACTTTCCTTATATGACATTATTTTTTTTTTGTCCATAACATCCTTTGATATAACTTCCTGACAAAAAAATTCATTCTACTCCCCTCACACACACCCAGGCAAAATAAAAAAAAAATTCAATGACCATCAACACAAGTGTTAAATTTTACACTCCTTGTTGTTAATATACCTTCCGGCTTTGACATTTACCCATGCATTCTCTACTTCATTCACATCTTCTACTGAACAGCCAGCCATACATACAAAAATATTCTTAAAACAAAAAACTGTCTCCTGCTGTGGTCACATATGACCAAAAACGCCATCAGTGATTTTAGCATTTTTTTGACAGTTTATTTATATTTTTTTATATTTTTGTTGTTTTCATTTTTAAGGTCCTTTTTGGGGCGAGATAAAAATGTATTTTAGCATTTTTTTCTTTTAAGTTTTAGGACTTTAATATGTCATTTTTTTATTCTATAAAATTTTTATTATTGTTGTATGTATTTGTGTTATAGTTTTTTGATTTCCTATAAAAATGGCGAAAAAAATAAATGGTCAATCAAATAAATGCTTTTGACAAATGATAAATAATGGCATGATTTTATAGTTTGATTTTTTTCTTCCTTAAACAATTGTTTTATAGTTTTATGATTATGTGGTATGTTGGTACATTTTTATGGAAAATTGTGTTATATGTAAAAAAGAAGAGCTCCACAAAAATCTGTTTTTAATATTGTAAGGGAAAATTTTGAATTATTTAAAAGAAGAAAAACTTAAAAAGGATATCAATAAAATTTAGTTCTTAAAAAAATTAAGATACTCTCCATAATCTTGGCTTATCTTAATAAATAACAAATATATTAATAAAAGGAAAGCACAATTTTAAGAAAACTATTTTAAAATATTTTTTTATTGAATATTTTATTTCTATACTAATCCCGGTGCATTTACCAGAGAAAAAATAAAAATTTTATTGCAAAAAAAAAAAAAAAAAAAAAAAAAGATCCTGATGACTGCATATCATTAGCCACAGATATTTATAAATAATTGATAAATACAACAAAAAAGTTAAAGGACTATAAAACAAATTTTGTATCAAACTTAAGAGAATACAAAACAGACAAAGACCATGAATTTAAAATTTAAAATTTCTGTAACGAATTAACAGAAGTCAAAATGTAATCGATCACAACTCAATTATTTAACAAGCTAAAAAAAAAAAAAAAAATAATAATTTTAGCAACATCATTATCATATGAGTACAATATCCTTACAATCACTACTAAAATACATAATCAAATACATAATCATAAATATTTTAATTGTTTATGTGCAAATGTTGCCTGTGTATGTATGAATGATTAAATACAATTGTCCTTTTGTTATCTTTCTGTATGTGATGTCACATGTTACGCCAAATTAGTGCATTTTTTTTTGTTGAAATCTAAACCATAATTACGCTCTTTTTTTCTTGTTAAGGCAAAACAAAAAGTGTTACTAATTAGTTTTTGACAGCAATCGATCAAATTTTGTATTCCTTTTCATATGTCGTTATGTAGGGCTTGATTTTTTCAGTTGTAAGAAAAATTTTTGAGTAATGAAGTTATAATTTTGCGTAAAATTTGTGATGAAATACGTTTTTTTTTGGGAATAAATATGTATGTATGTTGGTGAATATATGAAGATTTAAAACATATGTTCTCTTATATGATTGGGAAATGATGTTGTATGTTGTGCTAAATGTATTATAACTAAATATATGATCACATTTGTAATTAGGCCGTTATAATTTAAGAGAAACATTTTAAAATAAAACAAGCGCGAATATATTCGGCCCGGCCTATATACCCACCATCAACTTTTTCAAATTTTACGTTATATGGAAGGGGGAGGTCAAGCGGGTAGTAAAGTGGGCGGACCACGCCCATTTTTTGTTTCCGAGTTTACATTGGTCCATGAACTATTTGAACAAAATTTCGTAGATTTTCACCTTTAATGGGAGGTGGGCGGTGAAGTGGGCGGACCACGCCCATTTTTTCAATACCAAACAAACCTTATATAAGATAAATATTTGTGCCAAATCAATATATCCCCCATTTTTTTGATGGTGGGTATAAAAATAGTGAGCAGTAAATTGCTGGATTAATGTGTTTTTAAGTTTCTGGTAATAGAAATTTTTGTTCCCTGATATCGGTTCAAAAGATATAGTAAAAAAAGTGAAAAATCCCATTTTTTGGAAATTTTAGAAAGCTTTTTTTTTTGGGAATTGCGGGCTTTTTGTTAATAAATACAAAAAAGAAAATTATACCTAAAACTAAGCACCAAAAAATGTACTCAGGTGTAAAATTTCATTCAAATATATTCACTAACAAAAATGTTATTCCAAAATTAAAAATGAATAATATGTACAAAATCAAAAATCGGTCCTTTCTCGGTGTTTTTTGCAAACTTGATTTGATTACAATGACGGACGGACGGACATCCTTAAGTTAACTCAAAATTTTTGAACACTTGTGATGGTCTAAATAAAAAATAGCATTGAGAAATATATTTTTGTATTTATGATTAATGCTGTATTATATTAGTTTTTGTAAAAAAATAATGTTTGAAAAATATTGACTTCGGAGTCAACGAACATTATACCAAGAAAAAAGGAGTTTGGGGCTAAGGTCAGCATTTTGTTAGTAATAGAATGCAATATTTAGTTTTCAATATTAGAACTTTTAACACTAGACTTTCATACGGAAATTTGTTTTTTGTATAATATTTTTGTTTAGGTTCAAGAATTTTTGAATATAATGACTTTTAATAGGTTACACATTGCAAAGAGATTGATTTCAAGATCTGTGATTTCGAAGACATTGTACAACATTTTTTCGTTTATTTTTTTCAAATCTGTGATGGCTCCTCCTCCTTTATTTTTTTAATTGTTAAATTTATACATCAGATTTTATAAACAATCAATAAATTTTTAAATAAACTCATTAGATGTTCATAATAATTTTTTAATAAAATTTTCAAATAATTATATTAATGATAATTTTATTAAAAATTTATTTAAAAAATAAGTTGCGATATTGAATAGACAGATTCTTCCGAATTATATATGTATATAAAAATTAAACTGTGTTTGTTTGGGCTAAAGAAAACTAAGCCGCTAGACCGATTTTCTTGAAATTTTCACAGTATTATCCTGTAATACACGAAATTAAAATAGGCTACTTAATTTTTCGATAGGAGCACGAGGAAAGGTAGCCCTTATACAAAGTAAATATTTATTATCACATATTTCCAGAATTATTATAGATAAGTTGCTGAGATTTAGTGGAAATAACTCTATTATCAGTTTACAAAATTGAGATGAAAATGGGTTGGAGTGATAGCCCCATATAAAGAAAATACTAATTATTGGATAACTTAAATACTGTTACAGCAAAAGTTTTAAAACTTTAATTCTCTCTCATCAGCTACCATGAGATGGATAGGACCATGGGAAAAGGTGTCCCCTTTACAAAGAAAATATTAAATATCGTTTATCTTAGGAAACTACTATAGCAAAAGTTTTAAAATTTTGTAAGAAGAACTTTTTCAAAAACCTTGATAGATTCGAATTCGATGGGTAGCACCAGGGGAAATGGCACCCCCATACAAAGTAAATATTCTTAATGATTTATCCAAACAACTATTATAGCGAGAGCTCTCAAATTTTGTGGGAATAACTTTTTTTTTTATCATATATTGCATTTAGGAAATTAAAATAGGATGGATAGGGCTATCGGGAGGGGTAGCCCCCATATAAAGAAAACAATTTTCGCTTATCTGAAAGAGTGATTTACTGAAAGTTTTAAAAATTTGTATACATAATTTTCATATCAAATTTGAATAGGACGGGTAGGTCGAAGGAAGTATTAGCTACAATATCATGTAAATATTTGTTATCGCATCAAAAGGGATAGCGAAGCTCACCGGGTTAAGCTAGTTCATTATGTTTCTAATTTTATTGTGATTTTTGGGTTTAAGTTCAATTACGTACCGATCTCCATAAAAATTTTTTAATTTGGTTTAATAATGGCAAAAAATTGGAAATTAGATTATATTTAACGATTATGAAGAGAACATAATATTTCTTAATTCTTTGTCATAAAGCTGTAGAGCAATTAAAACGAGCCCTATTTTATTAAAATCAATGCATATATTCTTTTTTTTTACTAAACTGCTACTGAAAAAAATATTGTGAATATAAAGTTTTTTGTTTATTTCTCTAAAATGTCTGCATAGAGTGAAGTAATTAGGGTATTCACTCGAATATTATTTGTTCGATTAATCGAAAAATTAAAATCAAACAAATTAAAATCCAGAATTTCGAGTAACAATTTATTCGAGCAAATTATGCCGATTAATCGAATAATTCGAGTAAAAAATATTTTAAATATTTTCTTTCTTAACTAGTTTTTAGGATGTTCTAATTTCAGTTTTATAGAAAATTTAGCTTAAAACAATGTTTTAAAATTTGTATAGAATGTTTTTTAATTAATTTTTAATTAAATAAAAATATAAACGTCATTAATTATAAAGTAAAATTCAAATAATTTTATATAAATTTAATAAATAATAAGAATAAAATTAAAGGATTTTAAACTTGATTTGGAAAAACATTATTGATTCTACGAATGAAAGTACATAGTTTATATAGCAATAAATGCTCAGTCTGGTGTAGAGGATATTATGGTGATGGTTTGAATGAAATTTTTTTATATAGAAGGAATTTGGACTTAAAATTAAGTTTAGCATGTAAACTTGTTCTTTATGTTAAGAATCGCTGAACTACTTTATCTGAAAAGGATAGTCCATAGTGCTTATTTTTCATTTCTTCTTTAAAATAAGAAGAAATGAGAAATAAAATATTTTACGTTTCGGTAGAAATTGTGGTTTAATTCAAAATAGAGCCAATTATATCGAACATAATTGAACGATGAATTATAAAACATTCTAAAAATAAATCTGGGTTTGTACAAACATTTCGAATATAACTGGAAACCAACCTCTGTTGTACATAGTGTGTGTCCAAATTAAAAAGTGAGGTTATGAGACAAAATCGCAGTTCGGACTACCCTTAATATAAAATTTTGTTCAACTATTTATTTAACTATCAATGAATATATTAAATATAGAGAAACAACAGCATTATCAAAACAAAAAAGACAAATATTCATAATTTTTTACGGAAATTTTAATTTTGGAATGACTATTTCTTATTTTAAGCTATATTTTTTTTTGATAAGCATTGAAAAATCGAACAAAATTTTGTTCGAATAACTCGAGTAACTTAAAAGTTTTACTCGATTATTCGAGTAATTTAAAAACAGCATTTTCGAGTTATTTGATTATTCGAACAATGAAAAGGTCGAGTAAAATGAATACTCTAGAAGTAATGCATAATTTGTATACATATTTAATTGCAAATACAATTTATTTATGTATAATCTAATCTAATAAAATATGCAAAGTATGTTTTTGTTAAAAAAAATGAAATATGTGTATGAGTAAAATTTAAAAAGAAAATACTTTAAAAACCACATAAAATAAAAACTCATACATATAACAAACAATATATTAAACATATTTTTCTTTGTATTTATACTTATTTATATAGAGAGACTGCGCATTTACGTCTGGGGTGTTAACATTAAAAGGTCCTTTTATTTTTTTATTTGGTAAATATCTATGTATTTGTGTGTATAGAAGCACTCATTTTTTGTGTGTTCCTTTTCCTTTATAATCTCAAGTTGGGTATCCATGATTTTATAAGCTCTTTTTTCTGGTTTTATATGGTTAACAATGAGTAAGTTCCTTTATCTTTGTACTCATAAGAATTGCGATTTTTTAAGAGAGTTATTATATTTATTGGTTACCGTCGGTATTTTATAAGTTTTTTTTTTTTTTAATATTTGTCTCTTTTAGTTTTGTGGTTGTGTAATTCTATTGTTATTTTTATACTGGTGGTATTCATTTTTATTATTTAAGCACAATGGGCGGAGTTCTTTTTTTCCATTTTTTTAGTTCCTTTAAAGTATGTTTTATTTTTTACAAAAGCTTTTTTAATTTTTTTATTTTCTTCTTAATAGAAATAAAATATATAAAGTAAAAATATGTTATTTATTTTTTTTTACAAAATTTGCTATTAGTTATATCTGGTGTCATTTATAAAGCTTATAAAAATGTTTAAAAAGTTGATCAAAAAGTTTAAAACTACACTCGGAAAATGACACTTCTTAGCTTCTACTCTTAATAAACAACTTGTATTTACTAAAAAGTAAAGAAGTTGGATCAATTTATTTTAACTACTAATTACTTTCCTTATCAAAAGTATTGCCAGTAGTAGTTCATTTATAATGTTATTAATTATAAACGAAATGTTTCTGCAAAAGGTAATCATTTGAGTAAAGAAAATTCATAATTGTTTTCTATTAAAATATTTTTTATCGTTACAGGTAGGTATTAATACTCAATAACTCTATTATATGAAAATCATCTAACTCGTTTTGAAATGTCGTATCCTTTTTCTCTTACTAAAAATGTAGTATTTTGTAAATATCGTCAAAATTAAATGATATTAAAACCCCTACGTGCTTCCAAAAGTGCGCAATTTCGGAGCCAACTAACCGAGTAGTCTTTTAGCTTTTAATTAAAATTAAATATTTTCCATAGTTCATACAATTTTGATCTACTTAGTTCATTAATGTATTGATAATGTGAATGACCTCTTATACATAATTCAGTTTTTAAAACAACACTTGGATTTACATTTTCAAACGGAAAACTTTTGAATTCAAAAAAGAAGAAAAAGAGAACAAAAAAAAAAAAAAAAAAAAATAATAACTAATAAAATATTAAGCTTGATCGAATCTATTATTCTCGTCATCTAAAAATTGTTTCTCATTTAGAACTTATCCTTATATGGAAGATGAATCAAGTCCATTTTGGTTTCTGAATTTATATCGATCACAGAACTATTTGCATAAAATTTCGTTGCTGTTCATGTTTTTGTTTAGGATATATCGGAGTAACGAAATGGAGTAACGTCGTACACTACCATTTAGCAATATTTATTTGGCATATATCTTTTTTGTTAATGAACCCATTTTTAATTCCAAACAAACCTCATTGAAGAAGAATAATTGAGCCAAATTTCGTTCCTCTAGATAATCCCTCTCGAGCGCTATAGTGCTTTCAACAGACAGACTGACATAGCTAAATTGTCTTAGAATTTCAGGAGGATTATAAATACATATACTTCATGGATTTATGGGAATATTTCGACTTGTTACAAACGGAATAACAGACTCAATATTCTCTCCATATTTTTCTAGAATACAAACTTTAAAGTAAACTAGGATTTTATTTTGTACGGATTCATCGATGATAAAAACAATATTATTTTGAATAAAATTTTAGTTAGATCAGACAAATTATAACAAAATTTAGTGGCCATTTTGAACCCGATTTTTTTTTTTTACTTTGTAGTTATTTGTCTGGCTGGTTGTCTGACTATTTAAGCATTCGGCCCAAGGTACAGATCTCAAATTTGAAGCTAGTTTCATGAAATATAATGATTATTTTGCCCCATGGACCAAGCCTATTGGTATACCGTTCGACTCAGATTCACTTCCTGAGTTCATTTAACGATGTCCGATGTTAACCTTGTGAGCAAAGTAAAAGTCGCAATTTTAAAGATATCTTGATAAAATTTACTTTGGCACAAGGACGGACCCTATTGAAATTGGTTATGATCGGTATATTATTTTCATTCGATTTTATCAAGCAATATCTTTTTGTTTTACCAATGAAGTATAGAATTATGTTATGTATTATAAAAGGTGTGTCTTTTAATAAAGTGTGGATCAAAAATAGATATAAATTCAAAATAGTAGAAGAAAAATTCAAAAACTGAATTAGTGTCTTAAATATAAGGTGTAATATAAGTCCCCTTTATTTATGATCGGGCTTGACCAACTATCATTTTCTTACTCGTTTTTTAAATGGGTTTCGGTTTTAAGAGATTTAAATTTGCTATAGGAAATTTTACTTCAGATTGTAAAAGGCTTTATGTTTTTATATAATTATGCCAATTAAAACAAAACAACTAATTATGGTCATTTCTCGAAGACAGTTCCATTTTATACAGGTATATTTTACATATAAAATAAATATTAAAAAAAGGTTTTTTTAACTCTTACCTGAGAATCTTTAAGACCCAAACGTTCTGCCAACTTCTTACGATCCGGTTTACTAATATATTTTTGCTGTTGAAAACGTTTCTCCAAACCCTTGCGTTGGGAGTCTATAAATACAAAAAACAATAAATTTTCTTAATTTTCATTTACTTCTCTCCTAATATTTCGTATATTTATTGGTGCAAGTAACAACCAATAATGCAGCCTAAAACCACAACATAAATTAAAGAAAATATTATTTTTACACTTACCAGAAAACACAGCACGACGCATCATACCCCTACGTGGTTTACCACGTGTTGAATGTGCCCAAGGAAAGCCTTGGCCGGGAGGCAGGGGAAATACTTGTGCACCAACTGTTCAAAAAATAATAATAATAAAACGTGGGAAAATTTCAATTTAGTTAAAATAGAGTGTAAAGACTATTAATACATTTGAATGTGTGTATGAGTATAAATGTATTTTATCCATAATTACAGTTGCATTTAATTGTTGCATCCACATACAAATTGCAATGACCTGCAAGAGTATGTAGATTTACACATATTGCAGGCCAAAAGCTATTAAATTGGTGTTGACAACAATTAATACTAAAATGCCTGCACAATGTTCCCTTACAAATGAAATTTAGTTGAAAATCACTACTAATCGCATTTAATGTTTAGTCTGTAATTTGTTTGTGTATTTGTGTTTATTCTATAGACTATGTATGAATTTTAGACTTACCACTCATGTAGGGATTTCTACAATGAGCCAACAGTGAATGCAAATGGGGATGTTGGAGACTATGAGGCAGGAATGGTGTTGGTCTACTGGGCAGGGGTTTTGCAATAACAGCTTGCGGATGTTGTGGTTGGTGTGCGTGTATAAGAGGTCCTCCACCACCAACACCACCACCTCCACTACCCGGATGTTGTAAAGGCGTTGTTACTTTTTCTTGACCCGTTGGCATTGTATGTCTTCGATTGTTATCCTCTTCATTGTTATCCTTGTCATTGTTGTTATTATTATTATTGTTGTTGTTACTTGCATGTAAATTGTTGCCATTGGAATGGTTGCCATTATTATTGTTATTACTACTCGTATTCGTACTGATACTATTTGTGGTGCAGGTAGAGTGATTGTCGCTATCACTAATCGTACTGCCAGGTGACGACGATGATGTGGTTTGCGGTTGACAACTATTACCATTGTGATGTTGCGTTAGAAATGCTGGATGCGGAAAGTGTGGATGATGTATAAAGTTTTGTTGTAAATAAGGCCAGATGTGTTGTGGTTGCATAAATTCTGAAAAGAAAAAAAAAAAAAAAAAAAAAAATACACAATAAGGTTTAATATGCACGGAAAATTTATTCAAAATTGTTGATTAATTGTACAGGTTAACAGAATATTTTTTTCTGCATCACATGATATCTCAGTCGATCGGGATACATGATAATATGAAGTACTAAAACTTTAAATCACTTTTCCTTTTGTAAAATTAATGAAGTTGCTTCATATATTGAAGCATATCTCGAAAACGACTTTTATGTTTGAGTTCAATAAAATATCAAAAAATTCAAATTAAAGTTGCCCTCAAGTTATACCCACATTGCTTTTTAATTCACTAATTAGTTATAATGATATTAAGCCTATTTTTTGAAAAAAAAGAAAAATTTCGTATAAAATTTCAAAAAATGTTTTTTCTAAAATTCATAAAAATTCGAAAATGACAAAAATGTAAATTTTTGTTTTTATTGATAAAAATAAATTTGTTGTTAATAAAACAATATATACTTTATTCAAATCAGTGCATAAATGTTGATTTTATACACAAATAAGTGAAGATACTCATTTAATATTTCTATTTCTATACCTTACATCACCATAGGGGGAGATGGTATTATGCGTTTGTGCTGATGTTTAAAAAACTTCTAAAATATTGGTTTAAGACCCACTTTAATTTATATCAGTCGGATTAGAATCGCTTTTATACTCAATTTAACGATGTCTGTCCGTCTGTCCGTTCATGTAAACATTGTAATCAAACTACAGATCGCTATTTTAAACATAAATTCATTACATTTGGTACACAGGATTTTTATGGTCCAAGCTCAAAAAAAAAAAAAAAAATTGTTATTATCGGTCCATTATTTCACCTAGCTCTCATGCAAATCTCCTCGTGGTATAGGGGTTTAACGATCACTAATTCCGTAAATAAAGCAATACTTTAATGAAATTGGGAAAAAATAAGTTCTATACAAATATAAATACGTGTGTCGAAATACAGGGAGATCGGTTCATAATTTACCATAACTCCCATATAACGTAAACTTTCGGGAATCATCTAAAAGTACATAAATTAATATAAATCTTAGTATCAACGTAATAAAATGTATTCTTATGATTTATTTTACATTTAATACAAATATTGATACATATTTGACAACAGGTCTAACAAAAGAAACAGTGGTGTAGGGTATCATATGGTCGGGCTTGATCAACTATATATTTCTTACTTGTTATACCCACCATCAAGAAGATGGGTGTATATTGATTTTGCTATGTCCGTCTTTCTGTCCGTTTAGCTGTCTGTTGAAAACAGGATAGGGCTCCAACTATATCTTTCTTACTTGTTATTACCCACCATCAAAAAGATGGGGGTATATTGTATATTTTGTCATTCCGTGTGTAAAATGTCGAAAAAATAATTTAAGACTTCATAAAGTATATATTTTCTGGGTCCTGGTTGGATTCAGAGTCGATCTAGCTATGACCGTTTGTCTATCTGTTGAAAGCAGTATAGAGCTCGAACGGGACCAGCTAAGGAAACGAAATCTTATGTAATGTTTAATTGGTATTGAAAATGGTCAAAATCGGTTAATAAACAAAAAAGTTTTGGGCTAAATACTAGAAGCAAGGGTGTCATTTGTATCTTCATTTCATACTTTTCTGCTGATATCTCTTAAACAAAAGTATGTACGACAACGAAATTTTGTACAGATAGTTCGAGGGTCAATATAAACTCGAAAACCAAAAATTGGCGTGGTCTACCCACTTTACCTCCCCCATCCTATATAAAGTAAAATTTTTAAAAGTTGATGGTGAGTATATAGATTCCGCCAAGCCGAATATAACATTCTCGCTTGTTTTCTTATAAAGTTTTCTTGAACAGTGTTTATATAAATACTACATATATGAGATCTTCAAAAGCAGACATTTTTGATTTGTAAAATTTCCCCATTTTCTTTTTTTTTCCTTAATGAGTGTGTGTTGACTGTAAGTGGAATATTCCACACTTTGAAGTGTCAAAGATTCACAATCATATGCATAATTATGAAAATTTTGAAAACAATTCAAACAAATGAAAGAACAATAAACACTTGACAGCATAAATGGGAAATTTTAAAGTTAAAACATATATTCACACACACACATACTCTTATATAAATATATAAATAAAATACTCCTACTCCCTCATATAAATAAATAGGCAGACAGACAGATGGAGAAAAATATAAGCATCAAATTTTAATTATATAAATTCTTTGATGTTAGAAGTTTAGCTTCCGGCGGATATAAGCAGCACCTTCTGTTTATTTAAGCCGAAAAACTTTTGTTAAAACAACACTAAAATATTTAAATTAAACAAAAATACATATATACTAATAAAGATACTTATACATCCATATAAATATGTATAAATATATGTATGTGAATTTATAATTTCAGGTATATTGTGTGTTAATGGAAGTTAAACTTTAACAAAAATAAACATTTTTGTGATTTTCTAATTAAAACAACCGAAAGAAGCAAAGTTTTTGAAAATTTTCATTTTATTTCATCTTATCCTTATGGAAACACACACATACATTCACTTATAAAAACCACATTTTACGCTCATATGCAGATGTATAGAATTAATTTGTATAGTTGTATAAAAATACATACAAGAAATATCCTTATGTGTTTGTTTAATGTTTTCTTTATGTGTCTATAAGTGTGTGTTTTGTATGCACATATATTTAGAGCTTTAAATATTATGTTCATTTTGCAAATGTTTTTTGTTGCCTTTAAGTTGTGATTTTAATTCGATTAGACAGAAACAATTAACAAATTAACGCCTCTTTAGTTTAAAATGATTTTATAGTTAATACAAGTGTGAGTAAGAACGATAATATGTTTGTATATAAAACATAAATACATGAGGAAATGCATATTTTTATGTATTATTTTAAAACGTTACTCATACGTACTCTTTGTAATAATTTTCAATTATTTTATGCCACGTTAAATCTTTTGTTTTTCATTATATTAAATAAGCACTATGTTAGTACATATTCAAATATAAAGATAACATACACAATTTAATTTATTTCTAAAGGCAGCTTTTTTAGGTTTTTCTTTTTTGTTTTTTTTATTCTGTAACATTAAGAAAATCGTTTAAAACCATATGAAATTCTTTATTTGTGAGATATATTTTTACGTTCCACGTTGGGCTAAAATGTGTCAAAAGAGGCGATTAATTGAATTTAAAATTTAAATTATTGTTATAAAATTGGGTATCGAATAAAAATAGACAAAATTATGTATCAATAGCTGTCAAAGTTAAACATTTTTTTTTTACATTTTTGAAAAATAGTAAAAAATTAAATTTTCACCAACTTTCAGTGTATTTATTTTAAATAAAAAGTCTTTAAAGGTAAAAATTTAAAATGAAACAATCAACTTCAGATATTTAAGTATACTTTTCCTCAAGTATTTGTAAATTATATGTTGTGCTAATATTTTTGTTATTTTTTTGAAAATTGTCCTAAAATACACAAATTTTTAAGTTTCATGGAATGCAATTTAAAATGTTACAGGATGTTTGTTCCGAAAATTTTCTGAAAAATAGTATATATTGCCCACTTTAATATTATGAAAAAAAAATCGTGCGCATATATAGCCCTATTTGAGAAAATATTTTTTTTTTTTTTTTTTTCGAAAAAACTCCAGTAGATTTCATACAAAAAACAGATTAAGTGCAGACATTTTCTTTGCTTTATCAAACACTAAAATGTGGGACAGATTCGAATATTTAGAAGCAGGATCCAATATACTCATTAGGAGCAGAACTATGGGGTTCAAAATAGGGTACTAGTGTCATGGAATTCCAAGATTTTTATATTATCTTAAAGTCTTTAATAAATCCTTTAGAAAACATGCTTGCATGTACTACTTATCTTATATTTTTTTCGAGTTATATACATTGGAAATTTCAAAAATCTAATTTTTCCATATATAGCCAAATATTTTCAACCGATTTTATTATATTTTATGTAGTTGATTAAAAAGTAAAATTATCTATTGAACAAAGAAAATTTTGAGTCGTTACCTTTATTAAGTCAAAAGTTAAACGATTTTGAATTGGAAAGTTTGCAAAAATTAACAAACAGACGGACAGATGGACGGACATTAGAATTCTTTCAAAAAAATCTTAAAATTCGAAAAATATTTTTTTTCACTTCTTAATTTTATATATAGATAGTCCTTGTGAATATCTACAAAAAATACGCTTACCTGTGTAGGTTATCTCTTTTAGTTTAAGAGATATTCGGGTCGAAATAAATTTTTACCTCATTTTTTTCCTCGCTTTTTTTAGTCTTTCAAACTTGGCGGGCTTAATTTCATAAAATATATGCCAGATTCCCTACAAAATTCTAAATAATATTGCTGCAAGAATCATATAATTATATGAATCTGTTAAAAATTATATTAATCTAAAGTTGGAACTTTAAAAAAAATTTAAATTTTTTGGGTTTTTTTCCAAAAAGGTGGCAGTATTTATTCAGTAAAAAAATTTGTTTTTTGTTCTGAGCTTTATCATTTTTTTAATGTTTTCAAGAAAAATCTTAATGCAAATGCGTGTAAAGTAAATCCGGAGGAGTTTGGGACAAAGGTCTGCCCACGAGCCCTATCCAAATTTAGTAAATTTTGATATTTTGCCTTTTCTTTTTTTTTGTTATGTTCCCAAATCGTAAAGCTGAGATCGACTTAAAATTATTTGAGTTTTTTAGCCTTATATGTAAGGTATACACCCAAAAAGTATTTTCTGATGGAGGCCCCTTATAACGACAGGGTGACCATTTCAATGAAAAAAGTCAATTTTTGAAGGATGTTTTCCCCGAACTGGAATTTTGGGTATTTTGGAGTAAGAGAATGGGAATCTATTTGTTCTTTTTTTTTAAGGACAAATTTTTTTATATTATACTAAAATTTTATAATAATAGCTTAATTAATGTAGATTTTATTTAAGTTCAAATATTAATTTTTTTTTTGAAAAATAACACTAAATACAAAAATTTTTCGTTTTTTGATGAATTTAATGAAAAAATTTAGTTCGAATACTACATTATTTATATATTATTTTTCAAGTAATATCCTTTCCAATGATACCAAATACTTGTATAAATCATTTACACAATCGTTTAAATACTTACTGAAACTTGACCCACCTTCAGCGAAATGTGCACATTTTCCTTAATTTCCATAGTAAATGTGTGTTGCAGCATTCTATATACATAAGTGCATAGCAGTTTCAACGTGTTTTTTTAAATAATTGTGTGCAACTTTTGAACCGTTAAATATATTTCATTGAAATTTCACATAGTTATTACTGAGGTAGTTTCCAACTATTTTTGAGGAGCACAAGTTTCTAGGTGGTCTTGGGTCAGGTGGGATGACCTCCGAAATGGGTCACCTCGGATATTATATAAGAAATAATTAAAAGAGTTTACCTCTTTCGGAGGTTCTCCTCCAGCCCACATACCAGCTAGAAACTTGTACTCCTCCAAAATATTTGGAAAATATCTCAGTAATAACTATTATATATTTTTACAGCGTTTTTCCTTTTATATAATACAAAAGCAACACAGTGTATTTCCTCAGATATTTTACATATTTTGAAATTAATTTAAATTATTTTTACAGAAGCGACGAAAAAAAAGCTGTGTTCACCAAAAATGCAAACTGAAATGTCGACTTTCGCTTGACGAAATCGAATAAGTATTAGCCGATATATGGGCATCAATATCATCTAGTGACAAAAAAAAAAAAAAAAAAATAAGAAATACTTTTATATGACTTAATACACTGTATTAGAAAGGACCAGCATGGATTTAATTAGCGTGCAATTAACCAGTGTCAAATTGTGTTGTGCAAAAGTAGTGAAACCAGATTTGAAATAATGTTAAAATTTTGCAGTTTTTTCACTGGGGATTTTACGCCGTTTCGGATATTTCAAAATTCAAAACAGAGCCCAATAGCTCTTGAAATTATACATCATTTGACATATATCTCGTTAATGTGCCCTCAACAGAAATGCTGTTTGAGGTACCCAAACTTGGTGAGAAAAAACGTGAATGGCTTTAAGAGGTGCCTTCTTCGCGAGGCACACTCGCAACATTATTTCAGTGAAGCTAGAGTATAGCGTTATCAAAGAAAGTTTCCAAATGACATTTAAAAATCGTTGTGGTGTTTTAAAATATTAATTTGCTAAACGTGTATAGCTATTTTAAAGAATTCAGCAATTTTGCATATTTTGTTATAGCGGATGTTCAATTTTAAACTGAAATAAGTTCCTGTGTAAAGTTTTACTTACGCAGAAAATATAATTTCACTAAAAATATTCATCGACGGTTTTCATGGGCAACTTTAGAGATTTGAGTAAGTGCAATTAAAAAATGTATATAAATGACGTTGTCTTATGACTTAAAAAAAATGATGAATTATGCAACAAATGTATGAATATAAACAACACTACATCACTAAAGACTTAATTTTGCAAATTTTATAAGAAGGTTTAAGATTATTAAATCGTATACTTAACTTATCGCATTGTAGAGTACATAAATGCAATAATTTTTGCTTTGGAACTATAAATAGAATTTTGGCAATTTTTTTTATAAATTTTTATCTTAAACCGCCATAACATTGATGACGTTCGGTAAAAGTCATTCACGCGAACAGATCTGTGTTCCACTAGAGAAAAGGAATATTGGTTCTAAATATCGTTGATGTGCCATTTAAAAATTTAATTTGAGTAGAATACATTGTTCCCTCTTGAATAAAAAAAAAAAAGATGAAAATTAATGAATATACCCAATACAAAATATTTCAAAATTTTTTTTATGAAATTAAATTTAGCTATTCGGATCAATGAAGAAACTTTTATGTATTTTTATACATGATAAATAAAGAAAAGGCTTAGTGAATATATTATAAATTGCTAAACTTTTGGTAGCATTATGTGTTTTTATCTTTGGTGTAATTCGTATTCCATCTACTCAGAAAATGATTTTTGTGTAATTCATTTAAGAATATAACTATTTAAATTATTTTATTTTTTTTTTTTTTAATTTAGGATGGAATTATATGCTCTGCATTATAGTTATTTAAAAAAAGATATTTTAATATGAGAATTTAATTTAAGAAATTATTTGTCAATGTTCGTGGGAAGATGGACAAAAATTCTGAGTGGTGAAACATAACGTAATATAATTTTACATCTATTAATTTCTTTATCATAAGCTAAAACTATAAATATTTCTTTTCTGCGCTTTTTTAATTACATTAGTATTTAGTTCAATAATAATTACTTTGTTTATGATAAAAAACTATTACAAACAATAACCAGATCTATGATATATATGATTTTGGTTACACCTTAAATATTTAAACCATAAAAAAACTGCAACAGTAGCACGTGGCCTTACATGGCAAAAAAAAAAAAAATACAAGGAAATGTGCAAAATTTAATAAAAAATTAGCCATAAAATTACCCAAAAATAGGATTATTAAATAACCGAATGATAGATAAAAAAATAATAACAATTAATCTAATAGCACAAACCAACCTACCAGAAAACAATTGAATACAAAATAAAAAACTTCCTGTAAAAAAAAAAAAAACAAAAAAAGGACAACAAATAGTAAAAACAATATTAAGGATGAAATACAATGACTGATAGACAATTTGTAACGCCTTCTTTTGTGTATGCGTGCCCTCGTATAAACGTAATACAAATGTGAGATCACACACCACACTCATACGTTTCCTCATTATTTTTATATGTACAAGTCCTTACAATTTTCCTGCTAATGTTGTGATCATATCCTCTATTTATCTTTGTATTGAAGTAACTCTACTTTGAGGTGGCAGCAAATTAACCCTCAAATGAAGTATTGCCACGTTACAAAAACTAGTTATTCCCATTTACTTTGGTTAATTTTATATTCTGTTCTATTCTTTTCGCATTTTGTGTTTTGATTTCAGTTTTTTTTTATTTTTATGAAAAGGATTTATAGGATCTTTAGAAATAATGTTGCATTAAAAAACATACCACATGCAATAATTTAAACATGATTAAAAACTATAAAAAAAATGTGTTGTGTTTTTACAGCCTTCGAGCCTGAAGGCTTAAGTCCTCAATAAAAAAAATTAAAACAACAATAGCGTTAATACTTTGTTGCTAAAATGTGAATAATGAAAATGAACTAAATCATTGGCTGATCCTGCTACCAAAACTAAATAGAGATTAAATAAAGATAATGTGATGGTTCATTTGAAGAATGAGATTTGATATTCAGTAACAATTTATTGTTACAAATTATCATTTTTTCTTTTGTTATTTTTATTATTTTCTATTGTTTTTTGAATTTTAATGGAGTCTAAAGGGGCAAAAATAGGAATTTTTAAATAAAGGAAATAAATTAAATGTTTATTTAATGCTTTAAGCCGGTGCGCTATAATTTGACCTAATTTAACGGTTAATAAAATTTAAATATCTTTTGAAAGGCTTTAGTTATGGGCTTAAAAATTGTGGTTTTAGAGAAATTTTTAATATAAAACCAATAGTTTTTAGAGAAAATATTGCAAACATTTTTTGATAGATATGGTTTTTTCTTATAAAAAAGGTGACGAAAAAGTAATACTTTCATATTTTTTTTTGTAAATATCCGACTCAATTATCGAATCTAAAAATAATATTGTGTGTCTTCATATGTGAGTCCTATCTTCCCTGATAACGCTCTTCCATTGTCCGAAGATCCTGATGAAATCTTTCACCCAGCTCCTCACAAAACTCACCCAGATTTTGTGGAAATCGTTCTAAATGCGAGAGCAGGAAGTTGATCTTGCACCCTAATTCTTATAAGTCCAATAGCATGCACTCAACATGGCCATCAGGTTTCTTTTTGCAAAGAAAATTACTCATAACCAAAACAAATTAATTTCAAGCTTTGGATTCGACTTTAGTCATTGATTTGACAAAATTAGGATCTTTCACGAGTTGCCTTATCTGAGGCCCATCAAAAAAAAACAGCTTTAAATTTTTCTGTACTTAATCATGAAAACTTGCGAGAAAGTTATTTGAAACATTCGCCACCTTTGTCAAGCTGTTTCATTATGCCGAGCTTAATATGAAGAGGATCAATAGAAGATTTAGATGTGCTGGGTTGTATCTAACGTGATTTTAAATGAGGTCGTTGATCAGAAGATCAATTATTATATGAACATTTACTTCGATTTCCAGTGTTAATTCCGTTTATTTTCACAACGAAGAAGTATCAGTCGTCGTGATGGTTTCAAGGTTCTCGCTAAATCAAGGGCGTTACAAACATTATTATATTTCTGGACCATAACTGTAAACATACCACACATTTCTGGCATACATTATTAAGAACCCATAGCTTGTACTGATTACACAATTTTATTTTAATGTATTGATGATACGCAGTTTTCACAAAGTCCGATATAGGTTTTCGATATTTTTCAAATATATATTCACCACAAATATAACAAAAACAATGTGGAATATGCACACAACATCTTTTTGACGAAGCCATATCGAAAACAACAACAAAGTATATTTCAGTATCCAATAAAAACGAAGTTCGGGTTCTGGTACGGCTTCGGTTTGAAGAGTGCCTTCGGTCGGACACTACAAGCAAGTTTTACAAAGGTTTTATCAAGAGCTGATGTAAAAATCTTGGAAATTGGGTTAGAAAAAATTACAGATTTATTTTCAAAAATTTTCGATTCTGCCCCACTGTGTAATGTTTGATGAAGCATCAAGAAAAAATAGATTTTTTTTGTGTTAGAGTAATTGTAGTTTTTTCACAAAAATATTAAAAAAATATAATATTTACTATTTTTCAGAAGAATATGAGAATAAACAACCGGTAACATTTTAAGTTCCACTCCACTTAAATTCAAAATTAGTGTATTTTAAGACAATTTTCCAAAAAAAAAAAAATCGATATACAAAATTTTCAAATTTTCAGTTTGGAAAAACCATATTTACATAATTAAATTTTTGCTTTAAGAATTTTTTATTTAAAAATGTGCACTTGAAATTGATGAAATTTTATTTTTTCCAATATTTAAAAAAATTGGTAACTTGACAGCTCAGCACAAAACACATCCTAAACCAATGGTTTTTATTGTTATTGATACATAATTTTATCTATTTTTATTCGATACTAGGGTGATCAATTATTCGACTTTTTGGAGAAACCGGTTTTCAAATAGTTCGAATAGTTGGTATTTTAAAAAAACCGGTTGCACTTTTTTTAAATTCAGAAAAAACCGGTTAACCGGTTTTTTTGGAGAAGTTAATATTTCTATCAAAAAACTACGTTTCTTAAAGAAAAATCAATAAATCTTTTTTATTTTTGGAAACAACTATTAACCCATTAAGAACGAGAAAAGAAGATATGGTCGGTCAAGGCCGACAATAACCCACACCATTGTGTGCATCAAAATTCGGGGAGGGGTCTTTTTTTTAGACCTGTGGAAATGTGGACCAGTACTATGGTCAATTATGGACCGATCTACATAAAATTCGGCAAACAGGTTTAAACGTATATGGAACTTAGATGTGCAAAAATTACTGCTACATTTAAGGGATTTATGATCATTAAACCCCTTTTCTGGTAGGTTATTTGTATGGGGGCTAGAGGAAATAATGGACCTATCATAACCAATTTGAACACGCTTCGTTCTTGGACTATAAGAAACCAAAATTGCGACCTGTATTTTGATTACAAGTTTTGCATGAATGGACAGACGGACATCGTTAAAACGACTTAAAGCCGGTTGGTACAAATGAAGGTGGGTCTTAGACTAATATTTTTAGGTGTTAAAGTGGGCGGACCACGCCCATTTTTGGTTTCCGAGTTTATATCGACCCCCGTACATACGTACAAAATTTCGTTGTCGTACATGCTTTTATTGAAGAAATATCAGCAGAAAAGTACGAAACGGACACCCTGTGTTTCTAGTTTTTAGCCCATAACTTTTTTGTTTATTAATATTTTTATATTTTATATAATTTATATTTATTTCGTCTCCCAACGTTGTCCCGTTCGAGCCCTATCCTGCTTTCAACATACGGACGGACATAGCTAGATCGACTCAGAATCTAACCAGGACCCAGAAAATATATACTTTGTGGGGTCTTAGATGATTCCTTCGACATGTTACACACGGAATGACAAAATCAATATACCCCCCATCTTTTTGATGGTGGTATAAAAAAACTAAAACATTTAAATTAGGTGCAAAAATATTACATTAAGGATAATTATTACTTATTTATTTAATATTAAACTATATTTTAAAGCCATTAGAAATCATACTTTATGAATATTAAAAAAATAATCATAAATTTCGATTCAAATATCAATATTTAGTGCATGGTTTTTGAAATAAAAAGGTATTTTTAAAACCGGTTTTTTGTGTTTAAAAAAACCGGTCTATTCGACATTCGAAAATTGAACATTTTGAAAAAACCGACAGCACATTGACTGAAAAAAAACGGTTTAAAAACCGGTTGGAAAACCGAGTCGATCACCCTATTCGATACCCTTTTTATTATGAAAAGCTAAATTTTCAAAATTTAATAAATCGCCACATTTGACATATTCTACCCCAACGTGAATGAATTAAAAAGTTTTAAGATAAAAAACTGGAATTGATCAATGACAAATGTAGAAGTGCTTGCAGAACCATCGGATTTATCCGATAGTGTAATTAAAAAGTAAGTTCGTGCGGCAACTTACTTATTACAAGTAATTAAATTGGAAGCCAAACAAACTCAAGCCAATAGACGAAAGCCGATTTTGCATGTCTAAAATTATATTTCAGCACCATAAAACAAAGCTATTTCTGTATTGAATTACTATGAGGCGATGGATCCAGTATGATAATCCGAAGTGCAAAATATTATATATAAACTCCAGTCAATCCGAAAAATCAATTTATGGGAATTTAAGCATACACCCAATAAAAAATATATAATTTTTTTTATTGTAACTTACTCATGAAAATTTACTACAATTAAAATCGAAAATAATGGCATTTTTATTGTTCCTTAAATTTTTTGTGTTTTTAAAAATCTGACAAATATTGAAAATATTGTGGAAGAAACATTAAAAAAAAAATCGTATTTATAAAAGTAAAAATAGTTTTTTATTTAAAATCTACTATCTGCGTATAAACAATGAGTTCAGCATTTACGAAATAAGACCTGTTTATAAATCAGATATACATATGTTTTATATTTTGAAATAATTAGTCAAATTTGAATTTTTATTAACTCCATTTTTTGAATATTTGACAAAAGTTAGGAATGTTTGATTTGTAAATCGCGTAGAACTAATTTTGATATCTTTTTTTATAATTTCTAATATGTGTTAAATCTATATACAATAATTTTTTCTTTCATTTCATGACTATGGGTCTATTAAGAAATAAAAGCTCCAAACATATTTGTAGAAAAACAGATTTTTTCTTTTCTCAAGGAAATATACACATGACTTTTTATAACTTCGAAACCCGTTGATGTAATGGAAAACATTTTGGTGGGTGAATGTATCATTAATAATAAAATATGATAAAAATAATAATAATAAAAAAAAAAAAAATATATATATATATATCATAATTAAATTTATTTTTTTGGTTACTCGAATAACTTATATAATTGTAGCAACTTTATATATTTTTATAAAACGTTTATCACAATCATTAATAGTATGACCTAAGCAATTTTAGAATAACGCAAATTATTCCAGGAATCATAATATGTATTATTTAACGAAAATTTTAAAAATGATATGTTTGTCGTGAATAAATATCCAAAATACCATAGCAAGGGCTTGTAAAGCGTGGAAACGTATGAGTAAATATGAATTGTTTATAAAAAGTATTGTACTAATATATCGTTCATTCCATGAGAGATTTATTTTACGGAGGGTCATCCGATTTTGTTTATATTTGGTACACATGTAAACTATGGAGCCATTTAAATATCTCCATTTTTTATTTTTTTAATTTTGAAAAATTCGCGAATTTATTCATTGTTTTATTTTTTTTAAATCATTATAATCCGTTAAGAATTTTTAGAGATATTGATGTTTAAAGTGACACACTTTGCAATTTTTTTTTTTTTACTTTTCGAAAAATCAAAACCGTGAATAAAACCGCGAATTTTTCAAAATTTAAAATAATAAAACATGGAGATATTTAAATGTCTCTATAGCACAGTGTGTGATTTTTACAATTTAGCTGATCAAAACCCCTACATTTTTTTTTTTTCGCGTTTTGAAAAAAGAATATTGTTATTCTCGTTAAAAGCCTTCCAAGTAAATGAAAAATGAAGAAAATATTAAAAAAATGTTAAACGTTATTAAGTTATGGAACCTTGACAAATACAACACAAAATATTTTTTTGGTGAGAAGTTTAATTTTGAATAGTTGTAACTTTTTTATTTTAAGCAAGATTTTTATGATTTTTTTTGTTTTAAATATTGATGTATTATTTATAGTGTACAATAAAAATAATTTGAAAGAAGATATTAACAAAAAATGTTGGGGAATTTTTCGTTTTCAACTTTTTTGGGCATTTTGTTTGTTTTTATATTAATATTTATTGAATAAAAACTAAAAAGTGCCACAAAGTCCCGTTATGTAAATGACACTTTTGTAATTGGTGATAGGTGGTCTTCCAAAATCCAATTCGCTCCTTTTCAATTCGCAAAGCAATTACTGATCATGTGTCAACGTATTTTTCGGCAAAGAAAAATTTTTTTTGATATTTGGTTGCTTGCATTAAAGAACATCAAAAGTTTGCGTATTTTTGAGTTTATTTTTAAAAATATTGGTACAATTTAATTAAAAATATTGATATTGAATCAATAAAAACATTTTTAGTTAATAAAATTCAAGATGGATGTTAGCGAGAAAAATATCATTTACTATAATATTGCTCAAGCTATAAATCTTAATATATCGATTGAATATTGACGATTTTGAGCTTTAGATTTTTTTCATTAAGGCTCGATATGTCCGCTACACTAAATGCAATTTAATTCCACGGAAAAAATATTATCGAATAATGTATTGTTCCAATTGGTAAATTATCCGAAGAAGAGCATTCTGTATGCATAGGGACTCAAAATATATGTCCAGTTTACCAGTTTACTCAATATATATGCCGATAACTGATTAGTTAGTCATAAGTAATTTTTTTTCTGAACTATTGACCACATCACAATATTTTTCTGATTTAGGTGGAAAATGCATTCAACTTTAAACTTGAAACTTCTTAATCAGATAGTTAAGAGAAAAATTAATATTAAAATTAAAAAAAAAGACAAAATTGTAAACAATAAATTTCTGGTAAGATGAGAAAAATCTATTGCTTTAAAATACTAATAAAATGTCTAAAGCAAAACTCTTTTAATCAGCGACGGCATTAAAAAAAAATATATATTATTTAAAATATCTTACCATTACGAACTCTAACACCCTCACGGGTATCACCCAATATCGCAGAAACGCTAAATTTTAATATGGGTTTTGTATTGTTATCCTTTAGCAGCGTAGTCGTAGAGGCAGGTGTAACTTTATCAACTTTTGGTAGACGTAATGAAGTACTATCATTATCCATATCCTCATCGTCATCATCGCGTACTAAATCCACATCCTCATTATCTATATCATCATCCATATCATCATCTATGCCAATATCGGCATCATCCTCTTCGTCATCAATATCATCGTGACCACGATCAATATTATCATTGGGACGATTATTAATCACTCCATCATCACCGTCATCTTCATCGATATCGTCATCATGATCAATACTATCACTATGTTCTTCTTCATCACTATTATTATTAACATTAAGTCGATCATTGTTTAATTTTTTCGTATGATTCTTTTTTGCTTTTTTACATTTATCACATTTAAAATTGTTTTCTCTTCGCAATAATTCCTCTTTAGTTAAATTTTTTGAATTCACTATAGGCACAAAATTGCCACAAATATTGCAACATAATTCCACACGATCGCCTAGATGACTCGTTATGGCAAGATGATGGTGATGATGATGATTGTGATGGTGATGGTCATAAGACATGATATGATCGCGATGAGAGGGATCGTTGTTAACACTGGTATTAGTTGTTGTAGCAAAAGCACTTGCAGTATCTTCATGGGAAGTTACCGATGAATTGCGACTCAATAACATAATGGACTCATGAATTTTTGGAAAGAATTTTTTATTAAAATTTAGTTTTATTTAGTTTTAACACAAACGGGACAAAAAATCACAGTTAAATTTTGTTTTATTTTTCTTTGTTTTTGAAATTATTTTAAATTTATCTTAATTAATACACTTTTATTTCCGTATCCGTTTCGTTTTTATTTAATTTTGTCTTATTAATTCCTGTTTCGTCCTTGCGTTACATGTACACGCGTTACGTTCAAAAATCGAACTGAACTTGTGCATTGATTATCCTGGCTGAGATTTTCTGTGTTTGTGTGTTTTTTTTTTGTTTCGTTAGTTTATTTGTTGCCATTTAATGCGTGTATTGCATTAGAAGGCTGCGCATTTGGAGATGTAAAATCTCCTCATACATTTCTGCACTCACACACACACAAACATGTATAACCATAGTGAATAAGGGTTGCTTGGCGGTGGTTGGTCTGTTTCTCCTGCCCAGGTTTTTTTTATTGTTGTAGTTGTTAGTGCCCATCTCCAACTATGGCTGTTAAATGCAAGAATGTATGAGTGTGGCACGTGATAATTTTTCTATACAATTGTGTGGCATGATGAACGTACACAAAAAAAAAAGAAAAGTAAATAAAATAAAAAAATAAGTTGTCTTTATCCCCATTCATGGAGTCCATGAGTTGGTAATGCATTCATTGTTTTCTATTATTTCCGTTATCACATTTTCTGAGTTTCATTTTATTATTCGTTTTTTTTTTCGTACAAAGATTTTGACAACTTTATTTGGTATTTTTTTCAGCGACTGGCATTTCTTTCATTGTATGTGTAAGTGTGTGTGTGTCTATGAGTATCCTTTTTATTAGTATGCCATGCCATGTTTGTGTTTTGCAATTATTTTATTTGATTTTATTAACATATTTTTATATATTTTTTTATAATTTTGTTGTTGTTTTTTTTTATAATTTCTTTTGTTTTTGTGTGAAAACAATAAAATATTAATTTTCTTGTTTGTTGAGCACAGACGCTTTTTGTTTTGAGAGTAAATTTAAATGTATGTTTGTGTTTATGTTAGCATAAGTATGTGTATGTATATGTATTCATGTGTATATGAATTTTGTGTAAATATCCTTGACTTAAAATTATTCACATTTATTTAAGTTTTTTGTTTGTTTTTCTAAGTAGAACAAACGTATTTGGTTGGAAATTTATATTTCTTATTGGATTAAGTAAGATTTTGTACAGTGGGCTGATTGAAAGGAAATATTTAAAATATATAAATTTATCTGTTTTAAATTCACAAATTGAAAGTAATACTGGCTTTGAAATTATTTGAAGTAAAGTTAAATTTGAGTAAGAAACATAAAACTTTAAGTATGTGAATTTGTTTGAATGTTCTTCATTAAGCACGCAATTGGAATAGTGCCAGAAGTAATTCTAAAAGCCTTAAATTTTTCCTCTTTAGAAATAGTAAATATTTTGTACTTTTTAAACAAAAAATAAATAGTTTTTTTTTATTATTTATTTTATATATACTTCTAATTTTTGGGTATTCACTTATAGTAACTATAACTAGAAAACTATCAAATTTAGATAAATTAAACTCCAATGTAAGAAAAATAAAATTATCTAAAAAATAAGATATGAAATAAATAAGGATCATCTTAAGAGAAGAACTTCGAAAGCAGTAAATTAGAATCATAAGATATGTTTTAAATTTTTTTTTTTTAGCTGGATTGTCACTCTGGTACCCATAGTCCCGAAAATGCTTTTTCTTTGCTGTTTTTAAGTTATTTTGATTGGATAAAACTACCAGAACTCTTATTAACATACCTCCGAGTCCACTTAGAATCAATGTCCTAGATTTTATTCCATTTCGTTAGTTCATAAATGCCTTTGCTCTTATTTGTTTATTTTGTACAGCTGATATTGAGAGCGTTGATTAAGTAAATCCTTCTATGAAATTGTTTAGTTCATCACTGAGCTGTATATCACCATTATTCTGTAATTTATTATACCCTTCATCACAGGTGTAAAGGGTATATATAAGTTTGTCATTCCGTTTGTAATTTCCACAATTTTCGTCGGAGAGCAAAAAAGTTGATATTTTCGTGATCCTTGTAAGAAATGATGACGATAGGACCATGTCCTTCCGTCCCCCCGTCCGTGTGTCGGTTGAAATGGCGTTTATGCTATATACAATATACAGTGAACTCGCGGTAATGTTAACATCCAATATAATGAACTATCCACTAATGTGAACACTCAGTTTTTTATATGGGCGCTCTAAATAGTGAACAATTTTTTTTTTAAATTTTTGGGGATTTTTTAATTTGTAGAAGCATTTATTTTTAATGTTGGGAATTCCCGAATTAATAAATACCATGCCATTATTTTAAAGGTATTTAATGCTAGTAGCTTTATGTAACTTGTTGCGGTAGGTTCGTGAATTTATTTTTAAAATTAGTAATGTCTAAAAACAGTCGAAAGTTTTTATCCTTAAATGAAAAATGCGAAATTTTGGAATATTTAAAAAAAGGATCGAGTGTTACAGTGTTAAGTAAAAAGTATAAAGTTGCAAAATCAACGATATGTTCAATAAAAAATAAAAAAGACAATATTTTAAAATGTGTGAACAATACGTTTTATGGACCCGGAAAACGCAAAACATTACGATCTTCAGAGCTTCCAAAAATGGAAAAATCGCTCTATAAGTGGTTTATTTGCATGCGGAATAAAAACCTCCCTGTAAGTGGGTTGATGTTGAAAAAGAAAGCCAAACAAATTCACAAAAACATAATTGCAAATGGAAATGACTTCAATGCTAGCGATGGGTGGCTACAAAAATTTAAAAAGAGATACGGAATTCGGCTACTTCAGATAAGCGGTGAAAAACTTTCTGCGCAATCTCAGTTCGTAAATCCTTTAAAAATTAAATTGAAAGCAAAGATAGAAGATTTGGGTTTATCCAGTTGTATAATGCCGATGAGTCTGGTCTATATTGGAAACTTCTCCCACAAAAGACATATGTAACGTCATTGGAGAAAAGCTCTCCAGGTGCAAAAATGGAAAAGCAAAGGATAGCATTTTTATGCTGTGCAAATGCGTCAGGATCTCATAAAATAAAGCTTTTAGTAATAGGAAAATCGAAAAATCCTCGCAGTTTTAAAAATTTTATCTTTCCCGTAAACTACAGAAATTCAAAGTCTGCTTGGATGACTTCTTCCATTTTTAAAGAATGGTTTCACAACTGTTTTGTGCCAGAGGTAAGTAAACATGTAAAAATAGTTCAATTGGGATTCTTACTGTTTTATTTTTCATTAAGGTGACAGATTTTTTAACGAAGAAAGGATTACCAGTAAAAGCTTAAATCCGCGGATGGTTCCATAGAAGCTATGTTCATGCCTCCAAATGTAACGGCTCTGATCCAGCCAATGGATCAAAATGCAATTAGAATAACCAAACTTCATTATAGGAACAGTCTTCTGACAACAATTATTGCAAAAGAGGGGGATTTGCTTGAATCGATGAAAAAAATCACACTTAAAGAAGGAGTTTCTATTCTAGAGGCATCCTGGAACCGAGTTGGTAAAGAAACTTTATCTAACTGTTGGAAAAATATTTTGAATATGGTAAATGATGAAGACGATCCTGAATTTAATGTTCCTTTGAGCGTTTTAAAAGAAAAGTGGCAATCAGACTTTAAATCTTTAGAAAATACTGCTGCAGATCTTCTACAGACATTGTGCCCTCAGGAAGTATTTACTGCTGTAAACATTAGAGATTGGATCAATAATCCTTGTGAGGACGTCACGCCATTTGATGAAAATGATTTAATTGAAAAGTCCGACGATGATGACGACTGTTTTATTGAAGCGCCTGAAAACAACATTAAAGCCAAAAAAGCTGTCGAAATTTTTAACAAAGCTGTCCAATGGGCTGAATTTCAAATGGTCGATCAAACTGACATTAAAGTATTGAAAAAAATCAGGGAATTGGCGGTAAATAAGCTGGTCGAACAAAAGAAAAAACAGAAAATAATAACCGATTATTTCCATATTTAATTATATATGTATGTACCTATCTTTTTTCATTGTAAATTTTATTTATTTTTTTGTCGTAATATTTTGTTTGTTTTTTATGTACATACTACGTATGTACTCTTTATAAAATAGATTTTTAAAAACTTTTTATGTTCCAAATAAATTACAAAAAGTTTTTTTAGTAATCTTTTCATTTTCATTCCTGGCAGAAATGATTTTTAGAAAGAATAACTTAGTAATATATATAAAAAAATTAAAATCGAAAATGAGAACAAATTCGAAAATATGAACTACTCCGACATTAATTAGTTCACATTATCGAGAGTTCACTGTATATCTCAAACAATCGGAAATCCTTTCGAGAATTTTGCTATTGAAATTCAGATTTCCAAGATTTTTATATCGCCTTAAAGTTCTTGATAAATCCTTTAGAAACATGCTTGCATGTATTACTTATCTTATGTGTTTTTCGAGTTATATATATTTGAAATTTAAAAAATCTTAATTTTACAAGATATTGGTCAAGATTTTTCCATATGTAGCCAAAAATTTTCAACCGATTTACAATATTTTATGCAATTGGTTAAAAAACAATATTATTTATCGAATAGAGTTGTGTCGTTCATGAAAGAAATATTTCAATTGCACGATTCAGTTAAATGAAAGATATGAAATAGTTCACAATCTTTCATGTTTATGTTTCACTTTTCACATTTCTTTATTGACCGATAACGAACGATTCACCAAATTGAAATATTATACCCAAGTCTACTAACGAACAAAGGAAATTTTGAGTCTTCATCTTTATTGAGTCAAAAGTTAGACGATTTTGAATTGGAAAGTTTGCAAAAATTAACAAACAGATGGACGGACATTAGAATTCTCTCAAAAAAAAAAAAAAAAAAAAAAAAAATCTTAAAATTCGAAAAATATATTTTTTACTTTTTGATCAATATGAAAACCAAATATAAGTATTAAAATTTTGATATCATCTTTCACTGAATTAAGTGCCATTCTCGACCCATTTAACCCAAATGTATAGACGGACGGACATTACCAATCAGCCAAAAAACATCTTATAATTCTAAAAATAAATTTTTTTTACTTACTTATAAATAGAAAAATTAAACGTGATCATTAAAGAGTTGATGTCACCTTTCCCTGAATTATACATAAATTTCGACCCATTAAATTATAATGTATAGACGGGCGGACAGACATTACTATTCTGCTAAAAAAAATCTTAAAATTCCAGAACTGAATTGTTTTACCTAAAAAATAATAAAAAAAAGTTAAAAGTGATCATTAAAATATTGATATCACCTTTCCCTGAATTAGTAGCCATTTTCGACCCCTTTTATCCCAATGTGTGGTGGGCAAAAAATATATTTTACTTTCTTTATACAAAAATAGACTAGATGAAATTTGATGAGCTTAACATGAATCTTCTTTCACTTTTTTTCTGTCAATTAATGATTTTTTATGGGCTCCATTTTTCACCTCCTATTAGGCAGTCACACTTGTATAATTCAAGAACGGTTTGTCCAATTTATATAAACTAAACTCCAATAGATGCCGATTCAAATTATCTACAAGCTATCTAAATATAACTTAAATCCACTTAATATTTTCGTATTTTATATATTTTGCGAAATAACTCCAAAAATATTGAGCGACTAAAAAGTAATGTTCATTTGAATTGAAGATAATTTTTGTCTTATCTTTTGGTTTATCATTTATCTAAATCGTAAAAACGGTCCTTGAGTTATAGTCTAAATTGTACAAACCGTTCTCGAGTTTTACTAGTGTGACCGCAGAATAAGGTGATCGGTGATATTAGTCATGTCCATAAAAAAATATGTAGGCTATAAAAAAAAGTAAAAACAAATTCTTGTTTATCACATCAAATTCCATCTAGTCAACATTTTTTGTTTAAAGAATACATGGGTATTTTAACTTAACTGTGAATAATATCAAGATTTGTGCATCAATGTTGATGATACTTGGCGTATTTTATTCGTAGCACTACTAGTTTTATGCTAAAGATAAAAAGTTTTCACTTTTTAAAAGAACTTGTAAGAATTATTATATATTTTTTTTTTTCAATTTTGCAACAAAACGTTTTTTTCGGAAACTAATTTCTAAATAACTTTGAAGATGTTGAGCATATATAAAACTCATGTTAGGGTGGCTTGAAGGTATTTAGAGCAGCAGTTTAGAAGGTACAGATTTACTACCAAAAAAGTAGCGTTTGGTCCCACTATGCTACGCAGGTTAAAAAATTTATAATTTATTTCCAAGTTATTTTGATTCTGTTCCACTGTGCTCTTTAATATTGTTATGAAAAATAATATACCATTATATGAAACGAGTAAGTAAGTAACATTATTAACTTTTATTATGACCACAAATTAGTTGTAGTTATTGTCGTCATCATCACCCGAGTTCTATGTACATTTTAATATTTACTTTTAATAACAAATTGTTAGTTTCAATTACATTTAATGTACAAACGGTTGTCCAAATATTTTTTTTTTATACTTATGACCATATACAGGAATATATAGTTGATGTTGATGTATATATTCACAGATCAGAAACTTAAAAGTATAAAATTATAAATTTTTAAATTTTTTAGAAGGTACTGTGAGACCTCGATTATCCGTAATGGTCGGGACCGGAATCATTCGGGATAATCAATTTTCTCGGTTAATTGAGTAGAAATTTTGAGTAGTATTTTTAAAACATTTCTTATTTATATAATTCAATTATTCTGGGATTTAATATAAATGTTTAAATAATAATAAAAAATAATAATTTTGGAAATAAAACAGTGAACAATACATAAATAAGGGTTTCATTTTACGTAGATTCTTTTGAAATTTATATTTTCCTTAACTACCTTTTCATGAATGCAGTAAACTTGGATTTTTTCCTTACTCTGACTCATTTAATCTAAACGATGGAATTCCCCTTTTTTTGTTTTATTCGCATTTTGTTTGATTGTTCAAAAGCAGTCTAAAAAAAATTATGCTTAGAATCACGGATAATAGAGGTAATCACGGTTAATCGATGCAAAAAAAAAAAAAAAATATTTTCTTTCCCGGATAATCGACGTTGCATGTTAATCGAATCACGGATAATCGAGGCCCTACTGCATCATATGATGCAAAATTTTAATAAATTTGATTTGTAGAAGTAAGAAGTAAATTACATTTTTATATAATAATTACAAACAACATAACACCAAATCAATATCAAAGCTGAAGTAGTTGCAGTTCCTTAATGTCAAATGTTTGGGGTATTAGGTTCAATGCCTATGATTATAATGGAGAAATCTTTTAGCATATTAAACTCTAAATTATATATAATTATTATAATTAACTTGAATAAATAAAAATATCTATTTAAAACTTTAATTCTTTTAAAATACTGTTTTTAACACTGGTTAAGTACATACTTGAAAATACATTCACATAACGATAAAATTGTATGTAATAAAAACCAATGATTTTATGGTAAAAATCATAAAAGTTCAACCAAACAAAACAGAATAAAATGGAGAACAAAAAAATAAAAAAGTAGTAAAAAGCATATAAAAAGTGAAATAAAAGAAGTCTTATAGTCGTATCACATGCACATGTTAAGACTCAGTAAAAAAAATATCAAAAAAAAAAAAAAAGTACTGCATACTTAGTCGTATAAAGGCATGTCCTTTTGACATTTCGACTAATATTTATGAGGGTAAATACTAACTTATAAAGTGAGTGTGTAAGTATTTTAGTTAGTTTCTTCGTTTTATAACAGTGTGTTAACCATAAACACAATTATTGTTATATATTTAGTTTACAAAATACTCACTCATACAAGCATATATGATGTGTGTCTGATAGTATTGGTATAAACTCATACATTTATGAACTAAAGTAACAACCCTTGTGTGTAAGTGAAAGGACATTTCGTATAAGAACAAGTGGTTGATGTTGGTTATTATGTGTGTATGTGTATGTATATGAGTGTGTCATAAAGGCGTGGCTTATAAGGGAAAAAAGGACGAGTATAATGCTATTACCATTGTTATAAATACTCATAAGAATAAGGAAGGATAATAGCTTTTAACAACAAAACCAAAATCAAAAACGAGCAAGTAAAAGAAATAAAAGAAGAAGATGAAAATAACAAGAATAAAACAAAAGACAAGAATAAATAATATGAGTAAAAATTGACTCTATTCATGATTATTATTGCTGTTTTTGTGTATGATGCTCTCATACATTCATAATTGTTATTGCGAGTCTGTAGTGCTAATAAGGGCAGGCTGAAAAATTATTTAAACAATTATTATGATTAATATATGTATTTCTCTGGCGTTTTCTCGATATCAGCATTATTTTAAAATCTATAATAGTTGTAAATTCAGTGAATTGTTCTGCTGAAATGACAGTTTCAGATAAATAGCTATGGGATGAAAAGTAGGGCCTGTTTTGAAGTAATATCTACCATACATGTAATTCAATTATGAAACCAAGCTGTTGAGCTAATACAGGTGTGGATTCCTACCATAACATTAAAAAAAAAAAAATATGTGTGATCGTCATTATTAAATCGTTGAAGTCTGGGCAAAAGTGAAAAATATGTTCAGTGGTACTTACCTTTTCTTTGGCATTATATTTTAGAGTGGAAGTTATAATATCTTGTAAACAATAAGAGCTAAATATATGTAGATCATTATTTTCTAATTTTGGATCTTGTGAGCCTTCACCTTTATGTTATATATTGTTCAAATTCAAAATTTTAGTTCTCTAAAATTTTTTAAACTTTTTAAATTGACGTCGCATTTACTCTATATGTATGTATGTGTTAAACTGTAGCATTACAACTTTATGTATTATATCAGTATTTATATGTATGTGTATGAAAATAAGAAAACAACATATTGACTCTGCCATTTGTGGCTTTTTGTTGACTTTATTTTAGTTGTTGTCTTTGATATGCTTTTACGAGCTTTCCATTTTATTTTATTTATGTTGAATACACATTATCTATTAACAATGCGGGTTCTTAAAACATATAAACAGACCCCCAATTCACATATACAATCACAAGCTATAATCCTTTTCATATCCTCTGCAAAATTCTGTGTGATTTCACTTTATTTTTATTTTTTTGAGGAGGTAAAACACACAAAATAAAATTATAATAGAAATGAGAAAAAAAAGCCATATGAAAATGAGTACAATAAGTATGATAATGATAATTACATTGTGAGTAAATAAAACATTCTCATATAACCGTTTAAATATGTGATAATAATTGAAATGAATGAATTAATGAATAAAATACCACCCACTCACTTTGTAATGAGTAAGAATTTTTATCAGCATGTAATTCCCATATACATATGCATAAATCTTAAATGTTACAATTATTGTCTTTTACTTGGTTTGTTAGAAATTGGGTTTAATGATAATTGCTGTGTAAATGATTTATAACTAGGGATGCCAATCCCGAAATCCCGATCCCGAAAATCCCGGGATTTTTCGGGATTTCAAAATCCCGAATCCCGGGATTGGACGAAAAAAATCCCGGGATTTAATTTTCGAGATTTAGTGTCATAAATACAATCCAAAAAATTAACTCTAAGCAATACAAAACATCAAAATATTAACTGAAAATTTTCAAAAATATATTAAAAATCAATTACGAAGATTAGAACATTATAGGTCTGTTCGTTTGTATGCTATTCTTACTAGTATTACTATAATTTAAGTATTTTACTCGAAAAGCATTTCTGTGCACATAAAACTAGTAAAACATTTCAAGAGAAAATAATTTTCTATTTTGCTATACATATTTTACTTGAATATTTTGTACGAGCAAGACTAGTAAAATATTTTATTTTCATTTTCCTATTGAATTTTAATTTGAAACGTCATTTTAATTATTAATACATATTGATTTGTATTAAATAATATGTATTAATAATATCTGGAAAGACATTTGTATGGAAGATGAAATAATGAACAAATGTTGGATTATACAAGTTCTAGGACCAAATTGCGTTAAATCATCTTCCAAAATGGATGGACATTAACTACTGATGATATTCAACAAAGCTAAAAATCATACTTATCATTAGCTAATGAAATTTTATAAGAAAAAATATCTGCAAAAGAACATATGCCCTTATTTTTGAGATATTTCCAAATTTCCGTTCAATACAAGTAAGACAAAAAAAAAAAAAAAAAAAAAAAAATAATAATAATAATAAAAATTTAACTTTTTATTTTATTATTTTCGGTTTTCTAATTTTTTCAAGTAAAAGCTTGGTTTTTAGATTTATTTTTTAAATATCTCTTTTATTTAACTAGTTTTACTAAAATTTCAAACGAACAAACCTTATGATTTATTATATATATATATTATATTTGCAAATACGAATAAATTTTTTTAATTAAAATATGTATAAAAAATTGATTTTTTCCATATATTTGAAATGTGTTTTTATATGAAATATAAATCCCGATCCCGAAAAATCCCGAAATCCCGAAAAATCCCGGGATCCCGAAAAATTCCGGGATCCCAGGATTTGAAATTATAAAATCCCGAATCCCGGGATTTGCAAAATCCAGTCCCGTTTGGCATCCCTATTTATAACAGATTAAATACATTTAAAATATCCATGTGAGCATGTATAAAATTAAAGGGCTATTGTTGAACAAAACTTTGCTTTTTTATAATAAATTGGATTGAAGAATAGTTTTGAAGAATTACTAAATATGATTGCAACAAAGTATGTTGCAACCAAAACAAACTCTTTAAAATAAAATAAGTAAAATTTTTATATTTTTTATCACTGTATTTAAGGATATTTATGATTTCCTTTTAGACTCAAAAATATAAAAATATATTCATATAGGCAGGGAATTCTAAAGAACGCTCTCCGTACGTCCGTCTATTGAAGGCTAACGATTAAAAATCACTAAATTCACTTAATAAATATCAACCATCAAAAAGATGGGGGTATATTGATTTTGTCATTCCGGGTATAACATGTCGAAAAAATCATTTAAGACCCCATAAAGTATATATTTTCTGGGTCCTGGTTAGATTCTGAATCGACCTATCTATGTCCGTCGGTTGAAAGCAGGATAAGGCTAGAACTGGACAACGTAGGAAATTTGGCTCAATTATTTATTTTATATAAGGTTTGTTTGGTATTGAAAATGAGCTAAATTGGTTAATAAACAAACAAGTTATTGGCAAAATACTAGAAACACAGGGTGTCGGTTGTAGCTTCATTTCATACTTTTCTCTTAAACAAAAGCATGTACGATAACGACATTTAGTACAAATAGTTCGAGGCTCGATATAAACTAGGAAACCAAAGATGGGCGTGGTCCGCCCACTTTACCGTCCACCTCTCATATAAGGTGAAATGTCAACGAAAATTTGTACAAATAGTTCAACGATCAATGTAAACTCGGAAACAAATAATGGGCGTGGTCACCCACTTTACCACGCACCTTCCATATAACGTAAAATTTGGAAAAATTGATGGTGGGTATATAGATTCGGCCAAGCCGAATATAACATTCGCGCTTGTTTATATTTTTGAGTTTAATTTCATTAAAAGAAGTTTTTTTTTTTACAATGGAGTTGTTAAAAATAGGTACACTGCATTTCAACTGAATAGGTTCAAGATTTTCGTTACATTAAACCTCTTGTTATTTTAAAAATAATAATGAAAATTAATATTTTTTCATAATAAATTTTTTCATAAAGTCTTCATTTCGAAGATATCTACAAGCAAAATAAATTTAAGTAAAAACTAATCAAAATTTTTAATGATTTTTTTTTTTTTTTCAACAAGAGGATTTTTAGGTAATTTTTTTGTTTCATCTGAATGGGTTTAACATTATTCAATAAAACAACAAGATATATTGACTAATATAGTTCTTTTTTGTTTTGTTATATTCAGGTATGTGATGCAAAACGATTTCGAAAACGAATCGATTTTAAATCGAAAAAATGTGTGATGTACTTATATTTTCGTTTTTGTTATTGATAAAAATTGTATTTAAATCACTTTCTATTAGATTTTATTAAATATTTTTTTATATTTTCCTAAAATTAATTGTTATCTCTCACATGAGCTGTATATCCTTAATGGAAAATAGATTATTATGGAAAAATGATTTTTGAAATCGATCGAAATTCATCACATCTTTTTAAACCGATTCGTTTGGAAAACGATCGGTTTTCATCATATACCTGATTATTTGGAAATTATTAATAATAAGAATAGCTTTTATTATTTAATTGAACCTAAAAAATTATATTTGGAGGGAACTTATAAAGATTTTCAACTTGCAACAAAGAATGTTTGCTCCAACTTGTTTTAATCTCTTCAGATAATGAATTTTTGTGCTCGTATTATCTGTCCGACTCATAAAGATTACATGACAGCAATTTCCATACATTTTCTATTATATTAAGGTCGAGAGAGTATGATAACGACTCCTAAGTGGTAAAATTTTGACTTCTAATTCTTTGTTTTCACGCTTCTGCGGTGTGAATAGGGACATTGTCGAACTGGAATGTTCATGAAATGAATTAAAATAGTGTATAAAGTGTTAGAAATTCTTAGCGGGAGTGATTTCCTAAAAAGTTATTGACAATATTTTAACTTCGCTCAATTTTTCTTCGCATAATACCCTCCCCACCTATGGTGGTGTAGGGTATAAAATTTTTTTTAGACGAACTTGGGTGAAAATAAAAATGTTGTATTTATACCCTACACCACCATAGGTGGGGAGGGTATTATGCGTTTGTGCTGATGTTTGTAACACCCAAAAATATTGGTCTAAGACCCACCTTAATTTATACCAATCGGCTTAGAATCACTTTCTGAGTCGATTTAACGATGTCCGTCCGTCCGTCCGTCTGTCCGTCTGACCGTCTGTCCGTCCATGTAAACCTTGTAATCAAACTACAGGTCGCAATTTTGAACCAAAATTTATGAAATTTGGTACACAGCATTTTTTTGGACCAGGGACGAAGCCTATTGAAATTGGTTATGATCGGTCCATTATTTCACCTAGCCCCCATACAAATGTCCTCCCGGAAAAGGGTTTAACGATCATAAATCCCTTAAATATAGCAATATTTTAATATTATTTGGCACATATAAGTTTCATATAAGTTTAAATAAGTGTGCCGAGTTTTAAAAAGATCGGTCCATAATTACTCATAGCTCCCATATAAACCCCTTTCCAAAAAATCAATTTAACGGCCATAAATTCTACTAAAATGTTAGTATCAAGTTAATATTCGACACAAATAAGTTTTATATAAACGTAAATGATAGTACCAAATTTTATAAAGATCGGTCCATAATTTACCATAGATCCCATATAAGGCCCCCTTTCGGGAATCACCCAAAAGTGAATAAATTCATATAAATGTCAGCATCAACGTAATATTCTGTATTTGTATGTCTTATTTTACACTTATAAGTATCGGTCCACATTTGGGTCCATGTCTAATAAAAGACCCCTGCCCGAAATATACTGTATGGTGTAGGGTATCATATAGTCGGGCCTGACCGACTATATCTTTTTCTCTCGTTTTACTTTATATGTGTAGCATAAAAATTCATAAAACCATTTTTCCTGAACAAAAGCGAAATAAAATGAAATTACAATACATACATATATTTAATATTTATTTAACTTAACTATTTTGGCACTTATTTCATTTGGGAGTTATTTCATTAAATTTAGTACTTAATTTTTTATTGTTTTTCCCAATTTTTGGAATTAATGAAATAATACCCCTTTAGAAGTAATGTCATTTTTTTAATTTGGGAGTTTCTTCATTTTTGTTGGGACTACGTTTATTGGGAGTTATTTCACGGTACTGCAAATAACATATTAACTCACCGTTTATACGACAAAATTTACATATCGCAATATTTTCAATAGCGAGTACGAGAGGTACGAGTGAACACTAAATTTGATAGACTTTAGAAAAATCTTTAATAATTGTAAAACTTATTTTAAATCTGTATAAATTTTTCCCACTAAAAACATCAACGCGTTTGTCGCGGAAAATTTTATATATGTATTTGATTCGTTTTAAGGATAATTCCTAAATCAATTATTTTTTCTTTTTTCCCTTTTTTCCACATTTATTTCAAATGCTTTGTTCTATGTGGTGCACAGAAAATATCAAAGAGAAGACCAACTATCTCTAAAAAAAACTTAATTCAACTGTCGAAAAAAAAATCTATCTCTTTACGTGTGTAAGTCGAATTTTCTAGAAATTTCCAGATTCATTTTTGCGAGCGTCCAGTAATCATCGTAGGAACGTGAAATATGGCCAAGTTTGCTCTAAATGATACCCCCTTTCAGCAGAAAAGTATAAAACGGACACCCTGTGTTTCTAGTTTTATGCTTTTTTTATTTATTAACCGATTTTTCCCATTTTCAATACCAAATAAATGATATATAAGATAAATATTTGTACCAAATTTCGTCCCCCTACGTTGTCCTGTTCGGGCCTTATCCTGCTTTCAACAGACAGACTGACTGACAGACGGACGGACATAGCTAGATCGAGTCAGTATCTAACCAGGACCCAGAATAAAATATATACTTTGTGGGGTCTTAAATGATTCCTTCGACATGTTATATACGGAATGACAAAAACAATATACCCCCCATCTTTTTGGAAAAATAATTTAAGACCTCATAAAGTATATATTTTTTGGGTCCTGGATAGATTCAAACAAAAAAAGGGCGTGGTCACCCACTTTACCGCCCACATCCCATACACTGAACCAAAAAGGTACATAATAACAATGAAAAAGTTCATTGTTACAATGAATTTGTGCACTAATTTTGACCCTATGCACAGGTTCATTGAAACAATGTATTACCAAACATTAATATTAAAATTCAATGTACAAGTACATTGATTACATTTATTCTTACATTGAATCATTGAACACGTTCATTAAATAAAATAAATAATTCCAGTGAACAGTACATTGATTTCAATGAACTCATATTTTGTCCCAATGAAACTATACATTGAAAATGTATTATAATAACAGGCTTGTTTTGTATTTTTGGTTTTTATTTTATTTTAAATTAAATGATTAAATTATATGATATTGAGTTAATATAAGCAAAAATTAAATATAAATATAAAAATATTACATTTCTCTAAAAAATTTAAGTAAACAAACATTACATGCATTACAGATGTGATCGTGTTTGCTTTGTCATTTATAATAATATAGTAATTCTTGTTGTCCTCTATATTGCTCAATGATGGTATAGAATATCCATTTAGATGCCACATTAATATAACAACAGCATTGTCCTGAACAAGAAGTTTATAAATAAAATTATTAAAATTCGTTCAATTGCTTAAAATATTTGAACTAGTTACCTTTAAATTTTTTTGTCTATAGAAATTCCCAGATGTAGCATCCAAATCTTGATCAGTCTGTAATATATTTTTATTAAGAATTCAATTAAAATATTTCATATAATTATGTATACTTATGAATAGAATCCTCTTGGTTTTGAAATCAAATATTTTTTGAAACACATTCTTCTGTGTCTTAGTGGTTTTATCTACATAAGTATAAATGAAATGTAATATTTAAAAACTGTTTTAAATCATAAACATTATTAAACTTACGTGTTAGGACGGCAAGTCTCCAAATTCTTTCTTTTTGGTAATTAATTTAATTTGGTATATTCAGTTCGACTTCTTCTTTGCGAATAAATTGTATTTATGTATTTTAATACTTTATTTACTTTTTTTATTTACTTTTTAATTATTTTCGTTTTTAACACAACACAGATTTTTTTATTTTTTGTCTTTTATTTAAAGCGCGTCATTTCTTGTTAAGAGACAAAAGAAAACTGAGTTGTATTTGTTTTCGTTTTACTTTATTTCCCATTAGAAAGAATTTATTTTAATATAATTTAATGAAACATTTCATTGGTTTAATGCTTTTATTCATTGTGTAATGCTTCTTCTTAATTAAATCAATGTATTAGTACATTGAATAAATTAATTCAATGAACTAATACATTAAATCAAATGACTGATTTACTTATTGTATTAAGAAATAAATTTAATGAATGGTTTCAATGTAATGTTTATAATAGCGTTAATTTTTTCATTGAATTTTAATGAATATTTTCATTGAAGCAATGAATTCGTACATTAAGTTAATAAATTCTTGGAAAAAATTATTGAATTTCATTTAATGTACTTCAATCATTGAAATTACTTTTTTCAGTGTATAACGTAAAAATTGGAAAAGTTGATGGTGGGTATATAGATTCGGCCAAGACGAATATAACATTCTCGCTCACCACGGGTGTAAAGGGTATATGTATATAAATTTGTCATTCCGTTTGAAATTTCTACAATTTCGGAGAGAAAAAATTTTAACATTTTCTTGATCCTTATAAGAAATGAAGTCGATAGGACGACGTCCGTCTGTCCGTCCGTCGGTTGAAATGGCGTTTATGAAGCCCACCGACAACTGCTATATATAATATATATGTACATGCAACGATAGAAAATTTTTTCGAAAATTTTGCTATTGAAATTCAGCAAGATCGGTTCTTAAATGGAAGAGATATGTCTAAAAAACCAGTTTTTTGTGTTTTTTTTTTTTTTCTTAAAAATACTGTAAATGGCGTTTATAAAGCCTTCCGTTATCATAGATACATGATATATGTATCAAAAGATCAGAAATTTATTCTTAAACTTTTCTATTGATTTTAAAAAAATCGGTTCAAAGATGGCTGAGATATTTAAAAAAACCGGTTTTCGATTTTCTATATCCCCTATATAAGCTATTGACTTTGTTTTTACGACAAAAGATCAGAAATTTTTTTCTGAATTTTAGTGTAGAAGAAATGAACTCAATCGGTCCATTATTAAGCGAGATATTGGCTAAAATATATTTTTTTTAGAGATTTTCGATCTTGTATAAACTATGAACTTAGTTCTTATATAGATCGGTCACAAATATTTTTCTTGAATTTCCGTTTTGGAATCAACCAAATCGTTTAATAAACAACTGAGTTTTTGGCAAATCTTATTTTATTTATTTAATGCGCTTTTCCCTTATAGTTGTTGTTTTCATGGGTGCTGAAAAACAACAACAACAACAATGAACTATGGCATATAATATCGTTTCTTCAACTTTTTGAAGGAACTATGTAAGCTAGAAACTTTATTCTTTCACTGAAAATTCGAATTTTTTTAATTTTTGTGTTAAAAAAGTGAACTAAGTCGGTCCAGTATTTACCGAGTTATAGGCCAAAACACGTTATTACGATTTTTGCAGGTACTATTTAAGCTATGGACAGATCGATTATATTTATAGCTATGGACTTTTTTATTTTTTTCGAGTTTCGGTTTTTTGAATCAGTCAAATCGGTTCATAAATTTTCACGATACGCTTTTTTAATTTAATATTGTCTTAGAATTATTATTAAGCATTCAAACTATTTAATTTATTATTATTTATTGTATCTCTATTTAGGAGATATGAGGTTACCGATTTTTTCCGTTATTACCCTTTTTTACCCCCTAAACATTCGAATATCCAAAAATCCCGTCTTAGTGGATCTATTCGGTAGGAGACCAATCCACAGTCCATATTTCATATTTCTAGTCTTAATCGTTTGGGCTGTGCGATTATGAATCACTAAGTAAATCAGTCAGTCAATCACTCAGTCATTACTCTTTTATATATGTATGTATATAGATAAAACCAAAGCTAATTCCAACTCAACGATGGTGAAGGGTATATAAGATTCGGCACAGCCGAATATAGCGCTTTTACTTGTTTTTATACCCTTCACCACAGGTGTAAAGGGTATATATAAGTTTGTCATTCCGTTTGTAATTCCCACAATTTTCGTCGGAGAGCAAAAAAGTTTACATTTTCGGGATCCTTGTAAGAAGTGATGACGATAGGACCATGTCCGTCCGTCCGTCCGTCCGACCGTCCGTCCGTCCGTCCGTCCGTCCGTGTGTCGGTTGAAATGGCGTTTATGAAGCCCACCGATAACTGACATATATAATATATATATCAAACGATCGGAAATGCTTTCGAGAATTTTGCTATTGGAATTCAGCAAGATCGGTTCATACAATGCGGAGATATGTTAAGAAAACCGGTTTTTAGAACCGGTTTTCCAGTTTCTGAAGCCTCTGTATATACTAGGGACTTCGTTTTTACAAAGAAGTCTCGGACATTTTTTTCTGAATTTTTGTTCTGAAAAAATGAAATAAATCGGTTCAATAATAACTGAGATATCGGACAAAACGCATTTTTTATTTTTTAAAGCCCTGGTTTAAGCTATAGATTTTTATTTTTATACAGATCGGTCACAAATATTTTTATAAAATTTCGGTTTTTTGAATCAGCAGGATCGGTTTATAAATGGCGGAGATATGCTTTAAAAACCGGTTTTTGAAACCGGTTTTTCAGTTTCTGAAGCCTCTGCATATACCAGGGACTTCGAATTTTCAAAGGAGGCTCGGAAATTATTTTCTGAATTTTTGTTCTGAAAAAATAAAATAAATCGGTTCAGTAATAACTGAGATATCGGGGAAAACGAATTTTTTATTTTTGAAGCCCTTGTTCAAGCTACAGATTTTTATTTTTATATAGATCAGTCATAAATGTTTTTATAAAATTTCGTTTTTTTTAATAAACCAAATTCGTTTATAATCAACAGAGTTATGGCCCAAAAACAAATCTGTTAAGAATATAAATACACACACAAACATGTATATTAAGCATTGTAATGACTATTAGTGACGTTTTTTGTTTTTTGTATATACAAGTAGTTTAGTTAGAAACAGTAGTAATATAATGAATAACAGTGTTGTTGTTGTTCTTTGTATATGCAGTCTGTACAAAAATAAATAGATATGGAATTGTTGTTGTTTATTTTTAAAAACTAAAACATATCTGTTAAGAATATACATAAATACATACACAAACATGTATATTAAGCATTGTAATGACTATTAGCAAAGAATATTCATATATGTTGTATATTCTTTGCTATTAGTGACGTTTTTTGTTTTTTGTATAGACAAGTAGTTAGCAACAGAAGTAATATAATGAATAACAGTGTTGTTGTTGTTCTTTGTATATGCAGCCAGTTTGTATATACACACATAAAAAAATATATAAATATGGAATTGTTGTTGTTGTTTATTTTTTAAAAGCAAAGCCTGCTATGATTGTTTTTTTTATATATTAAAATTTTCGTAGTTTGAAAAAAATTTAGATTTATATATGTGAAAATATGAAAGCATACGTTAAGGCGAAAATTTTATTATTAGTCGGTAATATGGTAATATGATGTCGATAAGATAGTAAGATGGTAATATGGTAATATGGTGAAGGGTATCAAAGATTCGGCACAGCCGAATCTTTTTTCAATTTCATTGTATAGACAATTAGTTTAGTTAGAAACAGCAGTCATATAATGAATAACAGTGTTGTTGTTGTTCTTTGTATATGCACTCTGTACAAAAATAAATAGATATGGAATTGTTGTTTATTTTTTAAAACTAAAACATATCTGTTAAGCATATACATAAATACATACACAAACATGTATATTAAGCATTGTAATGACTATTAGTGACGTTTTTGCCTATAAGACAAGTAGTTTAGTTAGCAACAGAAGTAATATAATGAATAACAGTGTTGTTGTTGTTCTTTGTATATGCAGTCAGTTTGTATATACACACATAAAAAAATAGATAAATATGGAATTGTTGTTGTTTATTTTTTTAAAAGCAAAGCCTGCTATGATTGTTTTTTTTTTCTTATTCAAATTTTCGTAGTTTGAAAAAAATTTAGATTTAAATATGTGAAAATATGAAAGCATACGTTAAGGCGAAAATTTTATTATTTGTCGGTAATATGGTAATATGATGTCGATAAGATAGTAAGATGGTAATATGGTGAAGGGTATCAAAGATTCGGCACAGCCGAATCTTTTTTCAATTTCATTTTTTTTTAAGTTTTCATACATAATACATGAGCTAGTGGATTAAAAATATTTATTTAATAATTCTTTAATATTATTGATTTATTTCTCTTACACAGCATAAGTTAAATATTGGCTTTGTCAAATTATCAATAAATTTATCGTGCATTTGACAGTTAATCATATCGATACGAGTTTTTACGACAAATTTGAAAGGAAATAAATTTCTTTTCCAATTGTCAGCACATTATATACGCACATATACATAAATATATCATAATAAATAAATAAATTCCTTTGAATACATATCCATATGATATTTAACATTTTAATATATAAAAGTGAATATATATTTCATGAGGTAAATATTACATTATTTTCTAAATAAAAGAAAATATTAATTCAAAGATGTTACCACACATTGACTTTTATACTAAAATCTTACAAATACAATAATCACAACTACACAGATACTTATTGACATACGTTCTCCAAATTTGTAAAAGTATGTGTGTGATAATCATAATAATCAGACAACTGTAAAATATTCCACTTTTTTTTTTTAATAAACATTTACAGTTGTAAGTAATAACTTTTAGCCGAAAAAATTATTTTTGTTTTATTTGATTTCGAATTCAAAGAGTATGAATTCATACATGTTACCAATATTTCTTAAATATTTATTGTTGCCAGAATATTAAAGGAATGAATTCAAGGATTTGATATTAAATGTGGGGTAATGAAAAAAACAAGTTACAAAGTCAGCAGTTGTTCTGATAAGTCATGAAGTAGTCATATAAGATATCTTTAGGAAATTTTCAGTTGGGTTTATTATTAAAATTAATACATAATTCTATAGAAAATTATTTATTTAAAAACTTAAGTATTTCTCCTTTGATGTTTTCTAAAAAATCGTTCATTTTTAGAATAAAATGTTGGCTTTATATTTAATATCTCTAAATGCGGTTTTCCTTTTAAAACTTTTAAAACTCTGCTCACCAGAACATACGGTGTATCTTTCTAACATTTCATAGACACGTGTGCTAAGTAAGTGACAACATACTTTGTCATATGATGGGCATGAGAATGAATTGGGTTGTTGATGATGATTACAAAACTTACGATGATGATGATTACGTCGACGACAATGATGACTACAATCATGTTGTGATACTAAAACGGTGGAAAAATATCTGTTTCCTATTGATTTTTTTCTTCACACTCGTATTAAACTGAAATAGAGGACATTTATAAATGGTTTAAGTACAAATTTAAGTGGGTGGGTTGGGTGTTCAACTCTGCAGGAGAGTGTAAGTGTGTGTGTGTGTGTGTGAGTATTTCATATAAAGCTGTTGGATTTTGGTATTTGATTTTATAAGCATCAGTTAGTTCAAGATGAAAATAAAATTACAAATTATGGTCTTTACAAAAATACTCCACCAAATAACCAACAATTTATAATAATATACTTTGCGTAAATATGTCTGTAAGTCTCTCGCTCTCATTCTCCTTTGAATTTTTCTACTCTATAAGTAAGTATCTGTGTCTCGTTGTACTTATTACTGTGAGTGTATATAATTTCATATAAAAACTGCGATAAAAGATTATAAAAAAGTATTTCAAGCGAATAAATATTGCAACAACAATGAGATTATCGAAAATATGCTACAAAAGCATGTGGTGGGTAACAACATTCTTTTTATTTAGTCATGGAATGATTTAGTCCCCGAGTACGACGACAACGACGATGAAACGACTGCGTTGACAACATCTGTTTTAGACATCTTTTAATAAAAATTTCATCTTTATTACGAAACAATTGTTTTATGAATGAACATTTAAATGAATGTATGTTGAAAATATATATATTAGTCCCGTATAAAAATAATAATAATGGCAAATATGACGATTAACAACGCAAACGAAAAAGTAATACAAAAAAAACTTAAGGATAAATTTGATTTTGGGAACAAAAAAACTTAAGACATTGTGGCAAAATTTACCAGTTGAGTTTATTTAAGTGTTGAAAATAATTTGGTCAAAGTAAGTCAAATCACTTTCATTATACTCAATGGGTGGCAGTAAGGAAGTAATTAGATTGTTATAAATTTTTTATTTAATTTTTTGTTTTTGTTTTAGGCATACTGTGCAGTTTTCACGCAAAATGATTTGATAGATATTTGAATATTTATCATAAATGTTTTTAATATGGAATGAGAATCTATGAGTTATGAGAATGTAAAGAATAAATTTAATTTGAATGTTAATAAAAAATACTTTTAAAACAAGAAAGTGTTATTTGCGATAACTATTCGTTTGTAAATAATAATTAGATTAAATAAATATGTTCCTCCTAATGTATTTTGGAAAAAATACAATATGTGCCAGACAAAATTGTTTGGCTTTTGGTAATGGAAACTAGTATATACACTTCCTTACCTGTTGCCATTATTTTCCTTATTGCTTTGGGTAATTGAATAACGCTATTTTTTTTATGTGGAAACTATTAGCGACGCACACAAAAAAGCGTCTCCGAATGGACAATATAGAACCATGATACAAATCTGCAGTGTTCTGAGATTTCTGCCACAATGTTCTTCAGTTGTAAACTTGATAGACGCATTTGGAAAGATGACCTAGTTGAGTCCAGCTTAGGCCAATCCTGACAATCTGGCACGTGAATTCGTTTTCCCATCTGTGCTGTGCTAGGTCATGAAGTGCAATTTCAATACTCTTCCCAAAATCCATATATGCGGTCGTTAGTGTTGGAATTCATCGACAGTGTTGTTATAGTAGATGAAAAGATCTTGATTTGGGGATAAACAAGTAGAATCCACAGTAATGGAAAAAGTGTAGAACCTTGGTAGGTATGATTTGGGAATGCAGTAGTTCACGAGTATAAGTAGAAAAAAAGTCACTCCCACCTAACATATATTCTGAAATTAAAAAAATATATATATCCAATATATCTTAAAATAGAAAAAATTATTTTCAGCAAATAACTTGGTCTGATTTTGTTCTTTTTTTTTTTTTTTTTAATATAGTGAGTTGCACACATATTACTTTGCGAAAGGGATTTTATCATATTGAAGTATAAAAATATAAAGTTCCTATAAAATAGAAATGCTCTATAATTGGCGTCATCTTGTGGATTTTCTGTGTACAATATTGTGTACAATATTCTTTTTAATTCGAAATAATTTAAAAATATTTTTTAATTCAATTTAAGAAAATAAATTACGTTAACATTAAGAACTCTTTAAAATTGAAGTAAAAAGTGAAAATGCTTAAATAATTGTTCTGGGACAAGTTAATCAACTATTTTTAATATATATATTTTTTTTTAAATTACCATTCATTTTTTCATACAAAAATGTTATTTGTTCATAATTTATTTATTTTTTTGGTTATTCTCAATTTCTTTTTATTTGTTCGTTTTTTGACTCCTAGCTAGTAAATAATTATTCAACTGATTGCTAGGAGATCTATAAGTAAAACCTAAGAATTCTCCATACAAACGTAATGAGCAGGACGACTAAATACTGCAATCATACTTTTTCCTGGGTTTTAAATGAACCAAACTGTTAATTTTATTATTTATCCATTTCATAAAATTTTAAGAACGTTTACCTCATTTAAATGGCAATTATTTTGTACTTAAAAGCATTATTACTTACTAAAGAGCATATTTTTGAAAATTATGCACTTAAGAGAACATTTTTTCATAGAATGTTTTATATAATTAGTGAAATTTTCATTCTAGTGTCACATACGTCTTTTAAATCCGATTCTCTAATAATTTTCATCCTTTAAATTAATAGAAATTCTGTAATTTTCTGCTGTAATCTATTACCTTTGAATATTTTTCAGCACAAAAATAAAATATTTTTTTTTGCTGTTGCTACTTTTTTATTTTAAGGGTATATTTTCCAATATTAAGAGCATTAAATGCGCATAAAACCCTTTTTAGACCATATTTTTGGTTGTTCTAATAATGAGTTTTACAGCAACTAGTAGCAATGTAAGTTGCTGGCTAAAGTTTTTGCTGGAAAGAAAAATCACTTGCTTTTCTTTTTTATTATTAAATATATTTTTAACATTACTTTTTATACCGAATTTACGACTTAAAATATAAAATAATATATTTTCATTATTTATTTTTAATAGGAAATATAGAATATTAAACATTTATTTGTTTAAGTTTTTTAATTGCAGTTGCGATTACGAAAATTGTTATGAATTAAAATAAAATAATATTTGCTTAATTTTTTTGCGATTTTATGTGAGGTTTTTTTTTTATGTATTTATGTAAATAAATAATAATTGTCTACTATGTGTGCTTACTACTAAAAATTTGCAAAGTTGATTTATCATATTTAAGCAAATACAATATTGCTGTACATTCAGTTCGATGTACATATCGTCACCGAAAATGCAAAACAACGTAACATCAAAATTTTCAAATTTCTGTTTTTGATGAAATATAGTTTATTTTTCCAAAATTTGTGTGATCACAAATTTTCAGACTTGTAGCTCAAAAAATAACCATTTTATTAACGAAGGCAATGATTTTCTTAAGTCAAAATAACGTAACATCACATTTATTAAAAAAAATAAAAAAAAAATTTTTTCTTTCTTTTTTTTATGAATTTAGGTTGCAAATTATTAAAAATATAATAGCTATTAAAATTTTGGAGTAAAAGTTATCAAAAATCCTTTTAATTAGAATTTTTGTAAACTTTTTATTGATGTTACGTTTTTTTGGCTTCACAAAATTTAAATCTTGAAAAACGTAAACCACATAACTTAAAAAATATTTAATAAAAATTAAATTATTCATCATCATTTTATTAGGTAATATTTAAGGATGTACTAACCCAAAAATCTTGTTTGTAGGACAATTTGTTTAGATTTTAGAAGGTTTTTTGTGCCTCCTGTAAAGTTATGAAAAGTGATGTTACGTTGTTTTGCATTTTCAGTGACGATATATAAATACTAGAACCCTAGGTAAATATTTGAAAAATCCGAATTTGTTTGATAGCATGGAATAATTTATCTTAGAAAACTTTGTCAATGCATTACTGACTTAAAGCCCAAAATTTTTAAAATGCGGAATGTATTTCTATTGTAGTATATTCAGAAATTAATTATCTGATAATGCAGTTAATGCATTAGTTGTTTTAAAATGTCATTTCATCTCACTTCGAAAATATTTCTATATATAATTTTGTTAATTTTCAAAAATGAATATGAAAAAATTAAGGAGATTTTAAGAAATAATGGAGATTTAAAAAGTTCTCTACATAAAATTTGAGTTATAAACTCTAAAAAAAAAAAAAAAAAAAAAGCAAAAATCAAGAGATAAATTACACAAATCAACAAATGTATCGCATATGCCTATAAAAAATCAGTACATGATAGAAAAAAAGTGAATGCAGATTTATGTTTAACTTGTCAGAATTTACCTAGTCCACCTATTTTTGTTACAAGAAAAAATATTTTTTTTTTGCCCAACACTGTATTTCTACTCAATTGTATGTAACATGGGTATTTTCACTTAACTGTGAATAAAATTAAGATTTGTGCATCAATTTTGAAGACACATGTCTAATTTTATTCGCAGCATTACCAACTTTAAGATAAAGATGATAAACTGAAACATTTTTGATATTTTCGTTTATCAAAAAAAAAAAAAAAAAAAATTTAGTAACAAAAAAATCTAAAATTTTTGCATGAAAAAGTTTTCTTCGGACACTTATTTTAAAATAACTCCGAAACTATTAACCACATAAAAAATGAAGTTTGAGAGATTTAAAGATATTTTTAGTCCGCATCTTTTGGTATATCACTTATCTCAATCGTACACACCGCTCTTAAGTTATAAGGAAATATACTATAGTAATGGCCTTACTATGATTCGTGTTTAGCACATCAAAATACATCAAGTCCAACTATTCGTCTATGGTGGAGAATTTTTTTTGTCGACCAGTGTTATATGAAAAATATTTTTTTGTGTTTAGTATTGATACTTTTTGAACAATATTGTATTTTTCCGAATACCCGAGAATGCCTAAAATAAAATCCCGATTCCCGGGAGTTGAAAATTGTCGTGAAATTAAAAATTAAATACCCTTCACGACTATATGGTGTACTAAGTATTACTATCCGTTTTGGAAATATCTGTCCGAATTTGTATATCCAGAAAAAAAAAAAAAAACAAGCAAATAGCATTTAATAGTTTCAAAACTAGAATTAAGTGCAATGCGAGGCAGAAGAATATGTTGAAGGCTTGACGTTGTAACATTCCTGCCATCGACATTAACGGGAAATTATAAAATAAAAAAAAATATAATTTAATAAAAATAAATAAAAAATAATAAAAGGAGTTTAAAAGGCACACATTTTTATTATATTAATTGATTTTGAACATGTCCTCTTGGACCTGTCCTATGACCTGTCGCAAGGGGCTAACTAGCCACCTCTAACTAACCCCTAATCTTCTAGGGATTTTATGAAAATAAGGAAGTTTCTTCTATGTTTATTAAAAAACAATAAACTTTTCCTTTATATTAAATATTTATTTTATTCAACGAACGTGTTCATAAAAACAAACTACGAATAAGTTGAATCAATGAACTTATACGTTGAATTTTAAAATGGTACAAATGTTAACGTATGGCAATACGTTGTTTCAATGTACCTGTACGTATATTTCGTATTTTTTCGTTGTATTTATGTACATTTTTGGTTCAGTGTAAAAAAATTAATAATAAATTTTTAAATTTTACCATTAATTGTATGTATAAAGATTTTTACAAGGATCGATCCATAACTGACTTCAGCTCTCATATAATGTTTTCTCACGAAAAACACGCATAGACAATGATGTAGGTTATCATATGCCTTTACTTGTGTTGTTTACTTTTTTTTTATGAAGCTTTATTTTTTATAAATAAAGGCAATAAAATATTATTTTAAACATCATAATTAATTTTATTAATGCTTCATTACCTCATTATTAACCACATTAACATGCGTCGAATTATACGCAGCTGAGGTATTATTTTTGTATGCATAATTGTTTTTTTTTTTTTTGTAATTTTATTAATTATTGATTAATGGACTCATGTTTTGTCGTTAATACATTGTAGTGATAACCGGAGGTGGGAAACCTATAGTAATTAACTGCAACAAACTTCCATTGCCAAATAATGATTTAAAATAATTATAATAATAACACTTTAGCAACTTAACTCATTATTTTAACACAATGATGTCATTAGAGGTAACTAGTAACTAAAGATATAAACTACTCCAATTACTAATTTTTAATTGATCAAAATTCAAATTTTCTAATATTTTTTTTTAATTTATAGGCTTTCAACTATTTTTGTTGTTGTATAAATAAATCAAATATAAATAGAAATAAATGATGATAATTTTAATAATTGAATAAGCAATTTTTTTCTAAGGATGAATTTCAATTAATAAAATAATTAAATATATATTATTCGAGGCAAATTGGACAACTGATTAATAGAAACATTGGACACTTAACATTAATCGGTGGATCACAATATAGGAATATTGCTAATAACTACTTATCTACTCAAATCCAATGCGATAAGGAGTTAAAGGCGTTCATACCACCAAGGGAAAACATTGAAGGCATTGAAGTCTAAACTGATGGTTCAAGGAAAGAGAATTGAACAGAATGTTGTGTGTTCTGAGAAAAATTGGATATTAACTACAGCGCCAGACTTTATGATGCATGTAGTATCTTTCAAGCAAAGGTTTTTGCAATGTCTGAGGCAGCCAGACTTATATCTTTGAGACCAATGTTTACAATGCTACGATAAAGGCACTCTGTGAACTGAGACGATATATTGGTATTATTAGAGGTCATACTGAACTGAGGTATTTTCTGTACAAAATTGGTCTGATTACAGTGAATATATGTAGATGGTGTATTGATGCAGATGAGGATACTGATCGACTCGGTTTGTCAACCTGTTTTAAAACCAGTTTTTTCATTCAATGTGCTGTCGATTTTTTCAAAATGTTAATTTTTCGAATGTCGAATAGACCGGTTTTTTGTGTTTAAAAACGTGTACTAAATACTGATATTTGAATCGAAATTTATGAATCTTTTTTTTAAATATTATTAAAATATAGTTTAAGATTAAATAGAAATTAATTCTGTAAGATTAAATAAATAAATTAGTAATAATTATCTTGAATGAAATTTGGTTTATCTATTTTAATACCTGTAATATTTTTATACCTACTAAATGTTTTAGTCTTTATTTCCAATATTTTCATTAATCGTTTCAATATCATTTATTCTGGCTTTTTCCATATGATTCCATGGTTTCTGTTTATACTAAGTAAAAGTTAATATCATTTATGATGATTATTTTCTTACAATTGTTATGCTAATTTGTAACACCCAAAAATATTGGTCTAAGACCCAGCTTAATTTATAACAATCGGCTCTTAGTGATGTCCGTCTGACCGTCTGTTCGTCCTTATAAACCTTATAATCAAGATACAGGTCGCAATTTTGAACATAAATTAACAGTATTATAGTCTTAGCATGAAGCGTGTTGAAATTGGTTATGATCAGTCCATTATTTCACCTAGTCTCCATACAAATAACCTCCCGGAAAAGCGGTTTAACGATCATAAATCCCTTAAAAGTAGCAAGAATTTTTACACATGTAAGTTCCATATTAGATCGATTTATAATTGACCATAACTTCCATATAAATGTTAGTATCGACGTAATATTCTGTATTCGTATATGTATTTAATTTTACATTTAATACAAGTATAGGTCCACAATTCCACAAGTCTGGAAAAAAGAAGACCTCTCCCCGAATTTTGATGCTCAAAGGATATTGTCGAGCTTGAGCGACTATATCTTTCTTTCTCGTTCTTAATGGGTTATTTCAAAGTTATTTCCAAAAATAATTATTTTTAATAAAATTTAACTTGAACATTATAAGATTTATTGATTTTTTTTTAAATGGAGTATTTTGATAGAAATATTAACTTGTGCAAAAAAACCTGTTAACCGGTTTTTTCTGAATTTAAAAAAGAGCAACCGATTTTTTCAAAATACCAACTATTCGAACTATTCGAAAACCGAAAAACTGAAAGCTGATTCGTGTTTAACACATCAAAATACATCAACGTAATTCTCGATTCCCAATTAAACAAAATTGTTGTTTTGTAAACAAAAATGTGTTTTTATTTTCTTTTCGCAACAACAAAATGTATTTGATTACATGTATTTTGTTGTTGCATGAGTTAGGTTTTTGACAACCGACTTAGGTTTTTGACAATTAGTTTCGTCTCTTGTTACTCTTTGTACATCAAGTCCAACTATTCGTCTATGGTGCAGGATTTTTTTTTTGTCGACCAGTGTAATTAATTTCATATTAATTTGCTCATTATTTACACAACGAGTTTCATATAATACAGAGAAAAATTTATTGTTGACACAAAACAACTTCTAGGTATTGTAGATGAGAGTCGATGTTGGCATTGCGTCGTTACTAAGTTTTTGCTGGGTGCAGACCTATATAATTTGCAATTTACATTACTATTGCACAATTTCAATGTATTGCCCACCGCTGTTCTCTATCTAGTCATTAAATTAATAAATAAATAATTTTTTATGAAAAATAAAAAAAATTAATTATGTATTTTAAAAAATGTATTTTATGTTAAACAAGTGAATTTGTTTATTTACTCGTATTAAAATTCGTTCATATTTTTTCTTAAATATTATTTTATTGCTTTCATTTAAATATAAGTAGTATGTAATTAATATAAATGTTAATTAATAGACATACATATACTATTAACAAATTGTTATTAAATGTCAAAACAATGTTTACCAATAAAAAATTAAAAAAAAAAATAAATAAAAAATTGAAAAACAAGCACATGGTGATTAGGAAGATATTTTAGAATGTTTTTTTAGGAATTTATTAATAATAAAAAAAAAAATTAAACATGTATTTGAATGAAATAAATCATACAAGTAATTAAAAGCATCCTATATATTTTAAATTCCTTCTCATAAAGCTAACCTAAAAAAGCACATATACCAAGACATACAATGCCAATTTTGATCATAGTATTTCATAAGTGTATGATGGTTTTTTGATTCTTTCAATATTTTAAAAAGTAAAATCAATTTGTTACATTTTTGTTGCACACACTCGTATTTCACTTGATTTTTTTCTGTTGTTGACTTTTGGCTGATTCCTTTTTTTTACCCCAGTATTGTTGATTTTCTCTTACTTGCACGAAATTGGTTTGATTTATGCATGATGGAACAAAATAATCCAAGTGTAAAAATTATTTTAAAAAATCAGTTGTTTTTCTTTTTTTAACTCCTAAAATACGTACGTATATCCTTAAAAATATGGCACGTACCACCCATACATTCTTAAAGTCAGCAAGTGTCAGTCAAAAACGACTGCAGGACATACTTTTTGCTAAAAGGAGATTAAGTTAAAAAATTCCTTAAATGAAATTGAAAAATATATTTCTTTAAAAGTTTGTTGTCTGGATTTTTCTTATTAAAAAATGTAACTTAGAGTTAAGTTTAATGTGCTATTAATAACACCCTGTAATTTTTATAAATTGTGCATTTAATGATTGAGCTATAAAAATCCAATTTAAATTATAATAGTAATAGCTCTTAATTTGCTTCTATTTTTGTATTTCTTTTTTTTTTCATTTTGGTTCATTACAAAAATTAATAAAATTTTGTAAATTTCATTGTGAAAATTTTACAATTCATCATGTGTAGTTATGAGTGAATAATTTAGTTTATTTCATTAGCAATTTGAAACAATGTAAATATGTATGAGTAAATGAATGAATGAAAAGCCTTAAAGGTTAAATATTTTTAATTAAACTAAAACTTCCAATAACTGTTTTTGGCAGTTGCATGCCAAGTCATAAACTTAAAAATTTTTTTAACAACATTGAAATTTAGACTAACGATTTCCTTTTTTTCATCTTCCTATTGTTGTTGTTGTTGCTACTTTTGCTTTAAAACAAAAATTATATAAAACTGGCCATCAAGTTAAAATTGGTTGAAAACAAAAAATATAAAGTTAATAGGATTCTAAAGGCTTAAGGCCAAGTTGCATGTATATGAACTGTTATTAAAGAGTTGCCATGTAAAAGAGAAAATGTTTTGAAAGTGCAATGGAATGTTGAAAACTAGGTTAAAGTTTAACTAAAATTATTTTAAACATGTAAATTATTCTTAAGTGTTTAAGTAAAGTAAAATAATTTAAACTAATTAATTTGTGATATAAAGGAAGCATTTGCAACTTTTTACAGCTATAAATATACGATGAAAGCTTTTTATTATTTTTTGCATTCTCAAATTTCTTGCAAGATCTTATTCTACGAGGTCAAACAAGTTCTAGGCTTCTAATTAATTTCTAAAAGTTCTAATGTTGTAATAAATCTCTTTCATATATTTAAAAGTCCTTGACTGAAATGTTAAGCTTGACAGAGACTCTAATGTATTGATTTTTAACCTAATACTTCACTAGCAATACATAAAAAAATCGTTAGTACATTTCAAGTTTATAAGTATTTTAATTAGCCAGATTATATCCGTGTACTTGCACCTAGTATATGATATTCTAAGAACCAATGCACATTGGGGTAAAAGGTGTGGAAAATGGCGCTTAATTCAGGGAAAGGTAATATCAATATTTTAAAGATTACGTTTTATTATTATTTTTTACTAGGTAACAAAATGAATTTGTTTTGAAATTTAAGCAGTTATCAATATTTTAATGATCACGTTTTATTTATTACTAAGTAAGCTAATTTTTAGAATTCCAAAATTCTTTTTTTCTTTGCAAAAAGGTAATGTACGGGGTTCCAACCGATAACAGCGCTTTATTTAGGGAAAGGTGATATCAATATTTTAATATCTACATTTGGTTTTTATATTGATCGAAAAGAAAAAAAAAATATTTTTTGAATTTTTAAATTATTTTTTTAGAGAATCCTTCCATCCGTCTGTTTGTTAATTTTTGAAAATTTTTCAATTAAAAATCGTTCATTTTTGAATTCCAAAAATTTATCGACTTAAAATTTTATTTAACTGTTATTTAATTAACTACAAAAAATATAAATAAATATAAATATAAAAAAATATGTTGAAAACAAGATTATGCAAAGTTAAGATTGCACATAAGGGCAGCCATATGGAGGCATTTGCCAATAAATCAAATTTAAAAAATTCGTTTTATAATAAAATTTCTATATAACTTTAAAGAGGACATTTGTCTACACAATATTTGTTCACAACATTTTTCGTCACCGTGACTGAAGTCCAAAGTGAAAGAAAAATTTAATACTTTTAAATTCATATTATTTTTTTTTATACCCTACACCACCATAGGTGGGGAGGGTATAATGCGTTTGTGCTGATGTTTACAACACCCAAAAATATTGATCTAAGACTAGGGTTTAGGGTTTCCCGTGATATTTCGTTTCCCGGGAAAGGGGAATGAAAAACTCAGTTTCTTGGGAATTCCCGGGAATTTTTTAAAACTTAAATTATAAGAAAAAAAAAAAAAAAAACAATGATTTTTTATGAAGAAGATTATTTTTTTCTATTCAATGCTGTAACAAAACATAAATAATAATAAATTAACAGAAAATAAAATAATATTAAGCAATTTTAAATACAGTGCGCGAAATAACCTAAGCATATAAAATAAAAATATAAGAAAAACCACTTTATTTTATATCGAAAAAGTATGTTCCACATTTTATTTTGAACTATTTGCAGTTACATATTTTGACACTGAAATTATAAAACTTAAGACCACTGTTAAGAAATATGATGCAATTGAAAAGAGTAGAACGAAATAATCTAAGCATACAAATTATATTAGCATGCTTTTTTTAAATTATATACAATGTTATAGCGGTTTAATAGTTGTTATAGCTAATTGGATTTCTTATAATATATTCCAATGATAAAGAATCTGTAGGCAAAATATACGTCAGCATTGCATTATTATTGTCCGTGCATTTTTTCAAGGCCTTAATAGTGTTAAAGCGGCTCCTTTTAGCAAAAACTGTTTGGCATATAATTCCTCACATACTCTCGCACAAATTCAGGTCTATGAAAAACTGGCTCATGTCCTGTTAGAACAGTTTTTTTCTGCTAACAAATTTTTTTTTTTTCTTACTTCTAATTTTTGATAATGTGACATCTCGGTGAACTGTATGGACCAAGTTCCAATAATCCTTTTTGTAAGAAAAGGAACGTTTATCATAAATTTCTGTACTTATAAAATCATTTAGGAATATTTTATTGTAATTTAGGAATTGTTATTGTTTTTATTGTATTGTATTGTTTATTTGCATGATATTCTATAATAAATCCTACCAGAAATTTGGTAAGTATCTGATTTTCTCATCCCGCGGTTTATTTTGTATCAATACAGAAAAGAATCATCTGGTAATACAAATTAAATATTTTATTGTCACTAAGAACAACTTCCTCCAAATTTTTTTTCCAAAATCGTTTATTTTTGGCGAACGACAGTCTTGGTGCTTTGTGAGAGTACGAAGATTTAAATTTTAGTATCCCTTTTCGCATACTATATGTTGGGATATAATTTTTAAATGTATGAATACGACTCAATGATAATATCAGTTTAAAAATGGTTCATACTTAGCGAGGCGATACTTCTTTTTTAGTGCGAATTCTTTTTATGTCCATAATATTCTTATTATAATTTTTTTATTTCTTTTTTGAAGACTGTTTTTTCAGAAACTTTCGTAATTTATTTCGGATTAGTTTTCAGATATTTGGCAAAAAATCCAGCCACATATTCAGTATGCTGTCAACCAGGCGGACTGTTATTTAATTCAATACGTTAAACCGGACATTTCGTTAATTACTGTTACATTAATACAATGAAACATTTTAAATCATACAGAGTTCAATTACTAGGGAAACATTAATACCAAAATGAGTTATTTTAATTTAATGCTGACTAATGTATCATAATTATCTCAAAATTTTATTTTGTTGTCAGTATTTTGAAAAAACTAAAAGTCCAATTTCCAAAATTGATGATAAAAGCTCTTTATAATAAGTAAAATGTTTTTAACAAGCTCCGAAAATTGTGTTGCAATTTTATTCCGCATACGTTATCAGTCAACGCACCAACGAAATTTATAAATTTTTATATAAATTTTAATAATTAAAAATATTACTTGTATCGGATTTTTAATATTCAGTATTAACATCTAAAAATGCCTTTAGTAAGTAGTGTGTTTACATTAATGTAAATTCTTCATTGAGACGTCAAAAATTGAAATATTTTTGCTATAGGATTATAAAACCACGTAAATTTTAAATTTCCCGTTTTCCCGGGAAAATTGAAAATTCCCGGGAATTTTCCCGTCCGGGAATTCCCGGACCCCAAACCCTATCTAAGACCCACCTTAATTTATACCAATCGGCTTAGAATCACTTTCTGAGTCGATTTAACGATATCTGTCCATCTGTCCGTTCATGTAAACCTTGTAGCTCACAATTTTGAAAATAAATAAATGGAATTTGGTGTGAATGGTTTTTTTAATACAAGTAAAATTATTGCTAAATTTTTCATGATCGGTCGATATTTTCACCTAGCTTCCATAGAAATATATTCCCAGAAAAGAGTTAAATAATTATATATGACATATTTAAAGTATGATTTTTATGAAATTTTGTAATACTACATGTTTGGTAACCATAAATTAGTTTGCCAAATTTCAAAAGAATTGGTCCACACTAGTGTCCATATAAAGTAATTCCAAAAATTTACTTAAAGTACATAAACCTCCTAATAATTTTAACGTTGTGTTCACATTTGACACAACCAGCTTTTATTTATAATATTCTACAATTTTAGGCATCAGAAACGGTAAGCAACACAGTGGTATGCATGGAAAAAATTAATTTTTCTTAAATTTATAATTTTCTTTTATGTTAAATAAGATTAATACTTATGGCAGCATGTTTTTTAAAGGATTTATCAAGATATTTAAGATGATATAATTGAAATCGGGTAAGAAACAAAAAATCAAATCGAAAAATTACACTAAGGGAAAAAATTCGATTCAAAATCAACAACGGTTGTGCTCACATTGGTAATTTACGGTAACAGCTTTTTAATACCTTTCGTTAACAAATTTAATAGAAAACATATGTAATTTAACAATTTCATACCAAAATGGTTTCAACTTGGTGCCAAATTAGGTATTGATTTTCAATAAGAATTGAACACGCAGTGTTTAATTTAAACACATACGGTGTAGATACACTATTGACACAGAATGGTATCGTTTTCAACACGTATGTGATTGATATTTCTCTGGGTGTAGTTCAAAATTAAAATGTTACTCTCCTCTACTAAGCCTATGTGAAGTTTTATGTAAATTCAACCAGCCGGTTAGAAGTTACAGATTTATTGCCAAAAATGTTCGATTCTGATTCACCGTCTAATGTTTGATAAAGCAAACAAAAAACTCTGCTCTTCAGCTACTGGAGTTTTTTGGAAAAAAAAAAATTAACTTCACTTGCATATCAAAGTTAATGGTTTCGTTTAAATTTTCACTTTAAAGAACTTTTTTAATGAAAATTGTATTTTTTACTATTTTTCCGATAAAAGAAAACAAAACAGCCTAACTTGATGATTTGAATTGACGTTGACATATAATTTTGTTCATTTTTATTCGGTACCCAAATTTAAATTTCAAAATCTAACGAGAGAAAAAGATATAGTCGGTCAAGCCCGACCATATGATACCCTACACCATTGTGTACATTATAATTCGGGGAGGGGTCTTGACTTGGAGTCAGATGTGGACCGATACTCATAAGTGTAAAATAAAATATAAGAATACAGAGTATTACGTTGATGCTGATATTTATATGAATTTATTCACTTTTGGGTGATTCCCGAAAGAGGGCCTTATATGGGAGCTATGGTAAATTATGGACCGATCTTTGTAAAATTTGGCACTATCATTTATGTTCATATAAAACTTATTTGTGTCGAATATTAACTTGATACTAACATTTTAATGGGATTTATGCCCGTTAAAGTAATTTTCTGAAAAGGGGTTTATATGGGAGCTATGGTTAATTATGGACCGATATTTTTAAAAATCGGCACACTTATTTAGACTTATATAAAACTTATATGTTCCAAATTTCATTAAAATATTGCTATATTTAAGGGATTTTTGATCGTTAAACCCTTTTCCGGGAGGACATTTGTATGGGGGCTAGGTGAAATAATGGACCGATCATAACCAGTTTCAATAGGCTTCGTCCCTGGACTAAAAGAAACCTGTGTACCAAATTTCATTAATTTTGATTCAAAATTGCGACCTGTAGTTTGATTACAAGGTTTACATGGACGGACGGACATCGTTAAATCGACTCAGAAAGAGATTCTAAGCCGATTGGTATAAATTAAGGTGGGTCTTAGACCAATATTTTTGGATGTTACAAACATCAGCACAAACGCATAATACCCTCCCCACCTATGGTGGTGTAGGTTATAATTAATTGCCATTTTTTACACATTTTGCCCCAAAATGCAATGGCTCTATGTGGCAGCGACTGACTACTTCATAAAACCATGGAAAAATGAGGGGTTAGGAGCGGATGCAGGGGTGAAATTTGATATAACTAATAAAAGACCACAGATCTAAAAAGTGGTAAGGTTTTTAAAATTGCATTGAAGGAAATTTCAAATTTAAATTAGGATTTAAGAACGTACCTTTTTTCTTTCCCATACTAAGTAGCAGCAATAGCTTGTTACGGTCTTGTAGTAGTTATATCAAATACAAATTTCCCCTTTAAACCCACTTCCTACTCCTCATTTTCCAAGGTTTTATGAGAGTTAATTGAGAAATTCTTGATTCTTACAACTTTAAGGACTTCTATGGAGTATGTGTGACAAGTGAGAGACTTGATTAGTCTTTATAATAAAAGAGAATGACTAATTTCCTCTGCCTATTACCTAAAAAATTTTATAACCTAAAAACTCCTCAGGGAAGCATATTTTCTTTCATCCTTAATGGGTTAAAAATGTGACGTGATGGCGAAAAACCGAAATGTTCCTGACTATACCTACAATATCTGCAATATATTTTCAACATCCTTTTTTAGTATTGGACGGTGTAATTAAAAATTTTAAACTTTGGCAACTCCTCAATGAAAAAGTTTAAAAAATAATATGCCCAATTAGAGCTTGATGCAAAATATTCCAATACAATCATTTGTGGTAATTTCTATTTATTTTTTTTTTCTACCAACATTTCAATCTAAATGTTTATATGTGTGTATATCTATGTACATAAGTATGTATTAGAGTATTCATTTTAATTGACTTTTTAATTGTTCGAATAATCAAATAACTCGAAAATGCACTTTTTAAATTACTCGAATAATCGAGTAAAACTTTTAAGTTACTCGAGTTATTCGCGTAAATTATACCTTCAAATTTTACTCGTTTTTTCAATGCTTATTAAAAAATACAATATTAAAGTGTGATTTGAAACGTTATAAAATGACTAGATTTACACTGTGAAAAATACTAATGATACCCAATTAAAGGAGATTATCAATACTTTTGATAAAAAATAAAAATTTATGATTTTATCCAATTTGGAATAATTAGCGATATTGTCTAATAATCTCACTTTTCAATTTGGACACATACTAATCTATGTACTACACAGAGGATTTCAGATATATTCAAAATGTTTGTACAATATTTTTAAGTATCTGAAATCTATAAAACCCAGATTTATTTTGAAAATAAAATGTCTTTAAATCAAAACTAAACTAATTGAAATTTTGGAACGTATTACCCATATACTACAATGATCGCCAAACATAACCAATTAAATTAAGTACTAGACTGTCTTTTATTATACAAATGTATATAGTTTTTAAGACAATATACTCTTTTTTGTATTATAGTAATTTCGTGATTATGATTTAGTTAAATTTTGTGCAAAAATGTTTCGTAACTTTTAATTTCCTAACAACAGCGGCGCAAAAATATATAAAATTCTATATAAAATCTATAAACTTGTATAATAAATTAGTCAAATATATAATTAGTTAGAATTAACTACTTTTATCCTTTAAAATTTTTACAAAAAAATGTTCAGTATTTTATCTCCCCTTTCTTTTATTTCTTTATTTTATACAAATATTACTTTGACTTGTGTCAGTTAGGCTCTGTAAGAATAGTGAAAATATATTTATTAGTTTCTGAGTTATTACATTTTTAAAATAACAAAAAGATCTTTGGACCACCTTTTATTTTTAAGTCCAAATTCCTTCTATATTACAAATTTTATGCAAGCCATCTCCATTATATCCTTTACACCAGACTGAGAATTTATTGGTATATCAAGTATGTACTTTCATTCGTAGACCCAATATGTTTTTCCAAATTTATCTATATATATAAAAATTAATTTCTTATAAAACATTTTATATAAAAATGTTTTATAAGAAATATATTTTCTTTATTATTATTTGAATTTTTCATAATGATTTTTTAAAGTGACGTTTATAGTTTTGTTTAATTTTTGTGGTCTACGTATTGTAATTTAGGCATATATTCGATTATTTTTACAAAATATTTATAATATTTTTTTAATAAACTTCCAAATTGTGGTGCCAATTTTAGATTCTAAACATTCTATAAAAATTTTGAAACATTGTTTTTAAGCTAAATTTTTTAAAAAACTAAAATTAAAACATTCTTAAAACTAGTCAAGAAAGGAAATATTAAAAAAAAAATTTACTCAAATTATTCGATTAATCGGCATAATTTGCTCGAATAAATTTGTATTCGAAATTCTTAATTTTAATTTAATCGAACCATTATTTGATTTAAATTTGTCGATTAATCGAGCAAACAATATTCGAGTGAATACCCTAGTATGTATACAAAAATATGAAAGTAAATAATAATTATTGTTGTTTGTGGATAATATACATAATATATATGTACATACATACTACAAATGTATTTAAAAAGGTGGTTGTTTAATTACCTTTAATCAATTCAGTGTATGTAAAATACTCGTTTATAAATTTTTGACATTCATATTTTGATTTCAATTAAATGATACATCATAAATGTTGTTGTTACAGTTGTTGGTTGCATGTGATTGACATTTTATTTTCTTTTTTTTTTTTTGTTTTGTCAGAATTTTGGGCAACAAAAATTAATTTTCCATGGATGGACAGAAAAGGGTTGCAATTTTTTTTATAATGTTAGTATTTAGCTTCTTTTTTATTTAACAAGAGATAAAATTATATTTGCATAGACTTTTTTTATGTTTATGAATTGTATTCGGTTTTTTATGTTGTTTTAATTATTGTTCATATTTTTATATTTTTTGCATAAATAAATAAAAGTTTGTTTGCTAAAAGGATAAGAATAACGTTGTATTTATTTAGTTAAAATTATAAAAAAAAACTTTAAATATACAAATTACAAAATCAGGATTTAAAAAATATTTATTTCCAAATAAGGATTTTAAAATAATGTTATTAATGTATGTGACATAATTGAACAATTTTTTATTAGAACTTTATAGATTTATTTTTAGGCTAATAAGAAATAAAAATATTTATAATACAATAAGTATTGAAAAATTTAAGTATATAATAACATTTTCTTATATAGAATTCAATAATTAATTAGCTATAACAATAGTTAAATCATGTAATTTATGTCTCCACAAACTACCTTCTTAGAAAATTTATGTCTCCACAACAAAAAATGTTTACTTTTTCAAATGAATGCTAAGACCTTTTTTTCATTTTAATTTATATTTCAATGCATTTAAAATTTATGTTTCCGCAACAATGAGTTGTAGATAATAAGATTGCAAAAGATCATTTAAAATTGTTAAAAGTCATATTGTTAACACTTGACTTAATACCATTTATTATAATAAAGCAAAAAAAAAAAAAATAATAACAATCTGACTTATAACATCGTTCGCTACAAATAAATGTCACAATTTTTCTAAATTACGATAAATTAATTAAACTTGTTACAATTGTCTCAACAAAACAATTTATTTATGTTAGAACACACACAAACAACATAAACCCCTTTAAGTACATCTAACTGTTTTTATATGATTATTTTAAATTAAATTACCTTTATAGTTTTTTATTCTCATACCCCTGATCATTGTCGTCATGTAACATGTTGTTTTTGTTAGTTTGCAACACATTGTCTTGTTTTGCACGGCAGTGTTTTGTATCTTAAAGTATACAATAGAAAAGAAAACAGCCCTGTTTACACTAAAGACACATCATTCAAAATTGCGCCTTTTTTTCTTAATATAATTTTTCATTCATTATGATGATGTTCTTTTTTTTTTTTTTTTTTTTGTTTTGATGTAACATCAGCAACCCTCTCTCTCCAGTTATTGCTGTCAGTCAGTCTGTTTGCCTGCCTTCCTTGACCAAATTATAAGATTTGCCAGTTAAATGTTTTATTGCTTGATGTTTTATTTCTCGGCTCAAATTAATCAAAATATTAGATTTATTATTTCTTTTTACCCTTTTTTCATAACGTTTGTTTCAAATGTGTCACAACATGTGCATTCTTATTTTTATTTTCTTTTGACACTAATGATTTAATTTTTTTGGGTTGAGAAATATTTTTGCTACAAAAAATTTTAAATACTAGATAATAAAATAAATTAAATGTATTTATTAACATAATCTGTGTTGAATAAATTTATATCAAAATGTTTTAAATTTAAGAAAAATTTTAAGCTAAGTCAAGCTTTTACAATTTAGTGGGAGCACTATAATCGCGTCCAATCATACATACATATAAACCTTATATAAAATTAAGAATTATATATCTGATATAATTAGTTTTGTATATTCGTTTCGTAGAATCAAAATACTAATAAAAATATTTTACTTTAAAACAACTTTTTCAAAAATTTCAGTGGTGGCAGTTAGATAAATCGTCAAAAGTAACTTGGAAAAAAAAAGATATAAAGATAGGGCACATTGAGTTTACAGTGTATGCATAAGTGCATATGGTCTGGCCAGACCAGCTCTATAATTTAATATATTTCAATAGAAATTTTGGTAATTTTTCTATATTGCATTTGTATAACTACATTCTAACATCACTATTGAATAGCTTTTCAAAATATTACATTTTCTCATCGATACACTTTACGTTCTTCTCCTAGTTTTGAGTCTACAAACGTATACAATTTTTCGTTTCAAACATTTGATGTTTTATTAGTGTTATTCTCTTAATACAAAATATGAACGATTAGATGGAAAATCATAAAATAATATGTATAAACTGATGAGAGCTGAGTTTAAAAGATTTTAATAAAATAAAATACAAAAAAAAAAAAAAAAAAAAACGTGGTAAAAATACATAATTTTCTATACAAAATATTTGTGGTCCAGCCAGACCATATTTCTTACGAATGGGACATGTACAGCAATTCATCATTATGACAATCCTTGTATTAGCTTTATCGTTCTGGTTTTTTCGCAGATCGTTAGAAAAAATATTGTAGTAGGGTACCTGAATTATTCTCAAATATATGCCAAAATTTCGTGCTGGTCCTCTCACGATGTTCTTCATCCATTGACATCCCCCCTCTCTTTGATGTTGTTGACATAGAGTAACTATAGAGGCGAAATTCTCGATTGACAATTGTAAAAATTGTTGTTTTGTAAACAAAAATATGTTTCTTTATATTTTCTTATAGAAACAACAAAATATATTTGATAACATGTATTTTTTTGTTGCATAAGTTAGGTTTTTGGCAACCGACTTAAGTTTTTGACAATCACTTTCGACTCTTGTTACTCTTTGGTTGTTGGCTGCACATACCCAGACCTGGCTCTCTTAATTCTTTCAAATAAACCAGATAGAGTTTTCCAGCTTTGTTGTGGACTGTAAGTAGTAGTTGACAGATGCTAAGTTTTTTTTTAATGTTTACTAGAAGCACTCTTTGAAATTATATTCGGTGTTTTACATTTACATCCATTTGTAGCTCTTTGGGAATGGATCTACAAAACCTTGACGTTATTCCTTAACTAGACACCGTTTCAAGACGTAAATTAAGCTGATTTTTTTCTGCATTTCAAATAGTCCAGGGAGGATCTTTTTTGGCTCCGAGCCTTTTCCTCTTTCGTTTGTGGAAGCTCTTTCCTCTATACCACGCCAGAACACACTGTCACATTTATCTTAATAAGAACAACAAAAATAAGAAAATAAAAACTTAAAAAAAGATTTTTTTTTTTTTGCATTTACTAGTAAACATATCATTTATTATGAAAAAAGTACTTAGAATAATGAAAAATGTATATAGCGTAAATAATGGATATTCAAAGTTGCTACTTTTAAAAATATTTAAATTTTATTTAGTTTTTGTGATGAAGCATGTTAACATTAACTTCATATATCTCAGTAAATACTGCATATACACTGAAAAAAGTAATTTCAATGAATGAAGTACATTAAATGAAATTCATTAATTTTTTTCCAAACAATTATTAACTTAATGTAGAAATTCATTGCTTCAATGAAACTATTCAATGAAATTATTAACGCTATAATGAACATTACATTGAAACCATTCATTAAATTTATTTCTTATTACAATAGGTAAATTAGTTAATTGATTTAATGTATTAGTTCATTGAATTAATTTATTCAATGTACTAATACATTGATTTAATTAAGAAGAAGCATTACACAATGAACACAAGCATTGAACCAATGATAAATTTCATTAAATTATATTAAAATAAATGATTTCTAACGGGAAATAAAGTGAACTGAAAACAAATACAACTCAGTTTTCTTTTATCTTTTAACAAGAAATGACGCGTTTTAAACAAAAGCAAAAAGTAAAAAATAAGTCTTATATTAAAAAAGAAAATAATTAAAAACTAAATAAGATAAATCGAATTATTAAAATACATAAATATAATTTATTCGCAAAGGAGAAGTTGAGCAGCATAATTGAATATACCAAATTAAATTAATTACCCAAAAGAAGGAATTTGAAGACTTGCTTTCATAACACGTAAGTTTAATAATGTTTATGATTTTAAACAGTTTTTAAATATTACATTTCATTTATATTTATGTAGATAAAAACACTAAGATGCAGAAGAATGTGTTATTAGCCTTAAATACCGGGGTTTCAAAAAATATTGCGATTTCAAAATCAAGAGGATTCGATTCGTAAGTATACATTAATATATGAAATATTTTAATTGAATTCTTAATAAAAATATATTACAGACTAATCAAGATTTGAATGCTTCATCTGGTGATCGTCAAAATAAGGAAATTTCTATAGACCAAAAAGTTTTAAAGGCAACTAGTTTAAATATTTTAAGCAATTGAACGAATTTTAAAAATTTTATTTATAAACTTTCGTTGTTAAGGATAATGCTGTAGTTATATTAATGTGGCATCTAAATGGGTATTCTATACCATCATTGAGCAATATAGAGGACAGCAGGAATTACTATATTATTATAAATGACAAAGCAAACACGATAACATCTGTAACATGTTTTTTTTTTTTTTTTATTTAAATTTTTTAGTGAAATGTAATAATTTTATTTTTATATTTATATTTAATTTTTGCTTATACTAACTCAATATCATATACTTTAATCATTTAATATAAAATAAAATAGAAACAAGAACTACAGAACACGCTTATTATTATAATACAATTTTAATGTATAGTTTCATTGGAACAAAATATGAGTTTATTGAAACCAATGTACTGTTCACTGAAATTATTTATTTTATTTAATGAATGATTCAATGTAAGAATAAATTTATTCAATGAACTTGTACATTGAATTATAATATTAATGTATGACAATTCATTGTTTCAATGAACCTGTACATAGGGTCAAAATTAGTGGACAAATTCATTGTAACAATGAACTTTTTAATTGTATTTATGTACCTTTTTGGTTCAATATATTGATATGATTTCTTTTGGTATCTAACAGTAAATGTATCCAAATTATGTTATAATTTGTTAAGTTAAACAAATAAATATTGATACTATTTATATACCCACCATCAAAAATTATGAGGGGTATATTGAGTTTGTCATTCCGTGTGGAATATGTCAAAATAATTATCTGAGACCCCATAATGTATATACATGTTTTGGGATCACGTGAATATCTATGACGATCTAGCGATATCTGTTTGTCCATCTGTCTGTTGAAAGCAGGATAGGGTTCGGGGCGGACATACTAGGGGAACAAAATTTAGCTAAAATATTTATCTTATATAAGATAAATCTATGAACTAATACTAGAAACACAGCTTGGCCGTTGTGTGAATTTTTAGTGTGAATGTTAACGGCCTTGTCTACTAACAGAATATACAATTTTAGTTCAATTTCTCCAAAACTAGTTTATTGTTCTCGAAAATGGACAAATGTGACACTGTGCGTCATGCCGAACTAAATTTGATGAATGATCTCCATGTTCTGTTGCGAAAATCTTTAAAAAATCTTTAAGCCATTCAAGAGGTATTAAAGTTTCTTAAGTATCTACTGCATTTGGTTTAATTATTTAATTTGTAACGCCAACAACATACATAATAATTTTAAATTTACCTATTACTTTGGCTCTAATAAATTGAATATAAAAATGTTATCATTAAATTAATTTCCAAAAAAGGGGTGATTGACTGAAGCTATCAACATTCTGCGATGCAATTAATATTTAACATACACACTAATGAAAATAAAATAGTCTCCCTTTTATGCGTTTTTTCTATACATCTAAAAATTTATCTTTTAAGGAAAATGCATAAATTTTAATTCAATAAAAAACTAAATCAGTTCTGGTCACGTGTTAAAGATCACGTGAATAATAAATATTTTTTGTTTTATTAGACAATTTTGAATTAAAGTATTCCTACCAACAAACAATTATCTATGAATTTAGTAGTCGATCATAAACTACAGTCCAATGGCCAATTAATGAACTTTACAAACTATGCGGACAAAAATAATATGTCAGAGTTTCTCAAATTAGGGAGTAAGAGATGGTATAACATTTTTATTTTGTTTTAAAAGTAAAAAATAGAACCTTTATAAATCTTTAAATAAAACAATATTTTAGTAATCAAAAATGTAGCTACATATGTATGTAGGTGAAGATGTTGAGGTTTAAAAGAAGTCATAACAAGCTTCTGGTCAGATTTGGTGAATATAAGTAGCAAATAACCTAACCCTTAAAGAAAATATATTTCAAATCCTTTTTTTATATTAAAAAACAAGTTATATTTTGACATGAGGATCAAATAATTTAAAACTAGATTTTTATAAAACAATTGGGAGAGTATTTTTAATTACATGTTTGCCAAGTTTGGCCATGATATGTCGTCAGATTCGAATTGTGATATCGACTTTCACCCAACATTTTTTATATGAAACCTACATATATGCGTATCTTCAAATTTCAGTGCAATAGGGATAAAGGTTTGAAATATTTTCGAAAATAAGACATAGCATATCCACTGTGCCATTGAAAATATTAAGAAATGCGATATTAGATTTTTGCAATTGTTGACTCAATACAAATATTTCAATATCCATTTAAATTGCTTTTGAACATTTACGGCCGTATTCAAAATACTAAACACAGCTTTATAAAGCATTGTTAAGCTAAATTCCTAAAAGTTGTATGTAAAAACGTTTATTAGGTTAGGTAGGTATGAACCTGCAATAAACTTACGTTAAGTAACATTGCGACATAATAATAAACGATAAAACACTTTTTATAAATTTGAATAACAGAATGAATTAATATTCGGTAGTGTATAGCTTTAACTATAAAGAGGGGGAAAATAAAAGTGTTAAAAAAAAATTGCTATAAGCGAATTTGTTCTGAAAGTTTTCAAATAAGTCCCGAGGAAACAGTGATCTATGTTTAACTTATGGTAATCAGTTTGTTCTGAACAAATTTTGTTTAAATTTAAAACGATTCGTACATTTCATATACACTGCCGCTCACTTGATTACGACACATACAAAAATTGTTTTTGGCATTTAATATCTCGGTAGTATATAACAACTAAAGCTAATTTTTATACCCACCATCAAAAAGATGGGGGGTATTTTGATTTTGTCATTCCGTGTGTAACATGTCGAAGGAATCATTTAAGACCCCACAAAGTATATATTTTCTGGGTCCTGGTTGAATTCTGAGTCGATCTAGCTATGTCCGTCTGTCTGCCCGTCTGTTGAAAGCAAGATAGAGCTCGAACGGGGCAACATAGGGAGACGAAATTTGGCACAAATATTTATCTTATATAAGGTTTGTTTGGTGTTAAAAATGGGCAAAATCGGTTAATAAACAAAAAGTTATGAGTTAAAAACTAGAAACACAGGGTGTCCCTGAAATACTTTTCTGCTGATATTTCTTCAATAAAAGAACGTACGCCAACGAAATTTTGTACGTATACTTGGTGGATCGGCATAAATTCGGAAACCAAAAATGGGCGTGGTCCGCCCACTTTACCGCCCACCTCCTATATATGGTGAAAATCAACGAAGTTGTGTTCACATAGTTCAAGGACCAATGTAAAGTCGGAAACAAAAAATGGGCGTGGTCCGTCCACTTTACTGCCTACTTTGATGGTGGGTATATAGATTCGGCCGGGCCGAATATATTCGCGCTTGTTTTAAAATTAAATTAAACTTTATTTACACGATATGTTATAATTCATAATCTCGTAATTCAGGAATACGTGTTAAAAACAAAAAAATTAAAATAGTGTTCAATAAAAGCTTTAATTTTCGAACTTTTCTAATATCTATTTTGTTTCTTGGTTATTTTTATTAATGTGTACTTCCTCCTTTATTAGAGATAATCTCAAAAGGAATCGTATTCCACGCTTCATTTAGGTCGGATTTTGTTTCATATTGTTTCCCAGATTCATGCACTTTACGAGGTAACCATCCCCATACATTTTCCATTATATTTAAATCCGGGGAAAATGGCGGCCAATCAAGTAATGTCACATTTTGTTTTCTAATCCAGTTTTTAACCACATTTGCAGTATGAATAGTAGGAAACTGAACCCCAAACCATCAGACTTCCAGCACAGCTATAATGTCAAATAAATTTCTTCTTTTCGAAAATCGTGGAAATAATAACTGTAGCCATATAGTCCTTCTAAATTGATTTTTTTTTTTTTCATCGGAAAATACTACTCTGTGCCATTGTTTTTCCCATATCTTGATGCCGGCTAAAAAGTAGTCTTGTTTCTTTTCGAGATAGATTAAGGGGTGGCTTCTTTTTAATTTTTAATCGTTTAAGATTAGTTGCTTTTGCATTTCAGATGAGCGGCAGTGGACTTATGATTTTAAGATTATTTAAAATTCAGTCATTATGCTGTGCAGTTCTGTATAAGTTTCACATTCATTGTGTAATAAATCATATGGCATAGTATTCTCTAAAATAACAAAATATGCTTTCAAAAAAATATTCGTAACTTCAAATTGTTTTCAATTTGACAAATTACATTTTAACTTGTAACTTGACAACTTCTAAAATATCTTGACAATTAAGTTCATTCAATCCCGACTGGCAACCCTATATACCAGGGGTTCTCACAAGACCTCGCTTCGCGACTCCCTTTTGACATTGCAATGGAAGCGCGACCCACTACAACTTTGACTAATTTAAAAATTAGAAAAAATGTAAAGATAAAGTAATTTTAAAAAATAATATTAATAATTTCTACATTGTTTTCCTTGAATATTAAGAATTTTAAGAATATTAAGATCGAATCTCTGTTTCGAGGGACAAAAGAGTAAAAAAGATATTTTTACATAAAAATGTATGTTGAAGAAAAATCGTTTAATATTTTTAGGACTTCGGAGCCAACAAGCGGATATACTTTGCTATATTTCAACTATTTAAAATGCTTTTAAATATATTGATTCAAAATTAATTTCAACGAATTTCAACTCTTTTTTTAATATGAACCTGGTACTTTCTTAATACTAACATTGATAGTACTTTCTGTTTTTAAATTATAAAGTTTTCTTTATATAGCCGGGAAAGTTAGCGATGAAATAAAATGTTTGTGTACTGAAAAAAATTTTATAAAAAGATAAAATATAAGTATAATTTCATGTGAAAAAAATTATAGTTTCATAAAATTTAAGTGAACTACATATTTATCATTTTAATTAATTGTTTTCCCTGCCACATCGTAAAGTTTTCTTTATACTGTGTCATTGGAGAGAAGTGTCCCGTAGACAAAAATTTTGTAGGAAGATCCCTCAAACGATGCGTAAAAATTTACTTAATATCGGAAAAATATCAAAAAAAATTTAAAATTGAACTTCAGTTCCCTACCACCGATTGAAAGTCACGGGTCTAGAAAATTTCGTCTAAAAAATAGTATTGAGTTGGGTCTTGAAATGGGTATCATTTGCCAATTATAACAAAAATATTTTAACAAATTTTCGCAAAATTGTTGGTTCCTAACCGTAATAAAATTCGATGATTTTCTTAAAAAATTGATAAGAATTTTATAATTTTGTTCCCTTTATGGCTAAAATATTAAAAATTAGCATTGTAGTAATAAGTACTGTTGATAATATATGATTTTCCAAATTTGTCCAACAAATTGTTCATCAAATGTCTTAAAACGTCTTCTAGCGAAACAAAATCCCACGGAAAAAAATTTAAAATATTTTTTCCATAACCAGCATAAAATTACGAATTTTTTAATACCTAGTTCGATTAAAAAATCTAATCTTTTTTTTTTACTAAAATGTATGGGACCCATGACCCAAGCAAACTTTTAAGCATCGTTCGAGGGGTGTTCCTATATCGACACTCTATTGGACAGCATTACTTTCTTCGTTTGATTATAGTTGTCTTTTTGAAGCATAATATTTTCAATTGAAGGTTTCTTCATTAGTAGTTTCTAAAAAGAACTCATTTTACGCTTGTCTTTAATTTGGATATCTATATATATATAAAAATTAATGTGTGTTTGTTTGTATGTATGTTTGTTTGAAGTCTATAGCCGCCTAAACGGCTAAACCGATTTTCATGAATTTTTCACAGTGTGTTCCTATATGCCTGGAAGGAAAAATAGGCTACTTTTTATTTTGAAATTCCATGTGGGCGAGGTGCCACGCCCACTTATTAAATAACTATTAAAAGTAGTATATCTCGGAAATTGGTAATTTTTGCACGAACAACTTTGACACCTATATGAACATTCTGGAAAAAAATATGCGAACTAGCAATAGGGGGTGTGGCACATCCCACGCCTAATATTGCTTGCCAATACCAAATGCCGTAAATTTAGGAAACTATAACAGTTACATTTCCCAAATTTTGTACAATAAACTTAAGTGTCAATGTGAACATTTTGTGCAAAAATGGGCGGAAAAGAAATAGTGGGCGTGTCATCTCTCATATAAAGTTAATACCAAAATTTTTATATCTGGGAAACTATAAAAGTTAGAGAGCTCAAATTTTGTACGACTAGCATTAGCTTCAATATGAATATTTTGGACAAAAATTGGTGCACTAGCAATAGTGGGCGTGGCACCTCCCATATAAAGAAAATATTAAATTATCATATCTGAGAAAATATAACAGTTAGTGTTCTAAAATTTTGTCTGAGACACTTTTGTATCAATATTAATATTTAAGAAAAATATGGGCGGACTAGAAGTAGGTACCTCTCATATGAATTAAATGCAAAAATTCGTATATCTGGGAAACTATTGGAGTTGGAATGCTCAAATTTTGCACAAAGAATTTTGACATCCATGAAAACATTTGTCAAATAAATTAGCGGATTATGGGGGTATGGCCCCTCCCATAAAAATTAAATACAAAAATTAGTATATCTGGGAAACTATTAGAGCTTGAATTTTCAAATTTTGCACGGGAAATACCTATCTATCTAATTTTTAAGAAAAAATGATATATTTTAATTACTAAATAAATATATTTTTTTAATCTTTTAATTGCTATGTATTTCATTTGAACTTGTAAATAATATTTATATTAAAAAATTTTATGTTTAAGAATTTGTTTCAGGAACTCTACGCGACCCCCCACGAATGTCCTTACAGACCCCTAGTGGGTCGCGGACCCCCATTTGAGAACCGTTGCTATATACAATAGGTGATAATATCGGTTATGAAAACTTCTTATTAAAGTACAAATTATTCTTATTTGAAATATTTTTTTATAAATCATATGGAAACACTGATCGTCACACGAGTATAAATGCAAACATAAACAAAACAAGTGAATGAATTAGAGCGCCTGCCGTTCTAAACTTTTAAATGATTCAGCTTTCTCTCCACGTTCTCAGTGTAATTTACATAAATTAAACAATTTAATTGTTGCTATTTTCGCATGTTTTACTAAATTATTTATTTTTTATTTATTTGCAGGCTTAAAACAGTTTTTTTTGCTTCAGTCAAAGCGCTTTAAATTTTATTTGTTACTGTTTTCTAAACTATTTGAAAAAATTTGAATTGCAAATTTAAAAACGTTTAGATTTATGGCTTGAAAATAGTTGTAAATAATTGAAACAAGTCTCAAATTACATTTAGAAAACAATGAAAAACTTTAGTAGCATAATATTAAATAATAGAATTTAATATTTTGTTTTAAATATTTCTTTGAGTGCAGTGATTTTGTCATTATATATTTCAATAAATACATGTATTTTTTCTATATTATTTATTAAATTAATTAACAATTATTTAACATTTTATTTTAATATTTCAATTGTGTTTGCGTATAAATGATTTCATTATTTGTTTCGAAACTGTTACAAAATAAGATTTATATCGATTAATGTTGCATTTAATTTGCCCTTTTGATAATTGAAATAAGAAATATTTAAACTGATTATTATCTATTTCAAAAATTTTAAATGATTTTTTATATTTTGGTTAATATTTGCCTAGTGAGACTGTAGGTTAAAGAACTGTGCAGACTATCTTATTGACCTAGGTCACTTTTTTGAAGTAAGAGAGATAGAGATATTATTTTATTAAGAGTTTACTCTATTAATTTGCAGGCTACATTCATGTACATTTATTTGTTCTCTTTTTCATGTGAAGTGACAAGAATTGCTTCGATAAAGATCATGAAAGTTCAATTAATATGATTAAATATTATGTTTATAAACAGATGCGTAGTTATTTGGGGAAACTAATATTTTTTACAATACTAATAAAAGTCAATGCTACTGTATTTAGAAATTTGATTGTATGACAAATGTCTCTCAAATGAGCTCAAATTGAAATTTAAAAAAAATTAAATAAATTGATAACAAAGCGTCCCACAGTGGGGTCAAACGCAAATTTTTTGGTAATAAATCTGTATCTCCAAAACTACTGCTCGGATTAAATGGAAATGTATGGAAGAGTTGCAGAGAAGGACCTAAGCTTTCAGAAAAATCATCTTGTGGTCACCCTGTGATAACACAAGATAAGCAACAGGGTGTCGAAACTGACTACCTCGAGTATGTAAAAGTTTAAAAAAATCGTAACTTCTTCAAATGAAGTCCGATTTTAAAGATTTTTATATTTCTGTAAAGTGCTTGGTAAGCTAAAGAAAAAATAAGCGTACTTAGCAAAGCTATATCTTACAGTTTAAAAGATATTTACACATGAATTTTGAATTTTTGATTTTTTGCCTCGACTTTCTTTCGTTTTTCAGGAATAAGTCCGGAGATATATGAGGAAAATTTTTTTTAAAAACATTTTGTAATTTGCTATACATTTCGAAATAATATGCTGAAAGAATTTTTGGATTATCTCAATTCGTCTAGACGTAAAAAATATTCAAAGTCAGTACTCTGAAATTAGAATGAAAAACTGCTATTTTTTACAAAAATATAGTACAATTCTTTCACTTTTTTCTCAAAGTTCCGTTAACGAAACAATTCTTTCTTTATATATTTCAAAAGATAAAGCTTCAAAAATGTTTAATAACGAAATTTTAAATTAATTTATGTTTGCACACTACAGCAGGCATTGGTCGAAAATGGTTAATTTTGGAAAAAGGTAAAATTTTTATCGATTAATAAAAAAAATGTCACGCGAGCTTTTTTAATTTTTTTGACGATATTTTATCAAAAAATAGATTAAGAACGATTTGACACTAAACTCCTTCCCGCCCGGCCAAAAACGAATGCAGGAAAGCAGATTTCATGAAAAAAGTCAATATTTTAAATAACTTTTTTTAATTGCATAAAAAAGCATATTAGCATAATATTTTCGCCATTATTTCTAATGTTTTGTATAAATTATATATCGGTCTATCATTACTGCAAAAATCATTAAAATATCTTTAAAACCCGATTTTTGGCAATTTTTCGAAAATAAAAAAATATTTAATAAATATAAGCGATTATTACGAATATTATCTCGTTCAACAACCAAAACGTACCAATTCAATTGTGTGTTAAGCCCAAATTACAATAGCGCGTAGTCAGCGGCAGTGTGTGCTGCCATACAAACATAAATCAGTTCAAAATTTCTATATTAGCCATTTATGAAGTCTTGTCTTTTGTAATATATAGAGAAAGAAGTTTTTTCTTTAACGAAACTTTGATAAAAAAATGAAAGAATTGTACTAAATTTTTGCCAAAAATAGCCATTTTTCATACTAATTTCAGAGTGCTGGCTTTGAATATTTTTCACGTCTAGACGCATTGAGATAATCCAAAAATTCTTTCAGTATGTTTTCTTTCAAGTGTAAATATCTTTTCAACTGTAAGAGATAGCTTTGCTAAGTAAGCTTATTTATTGAAGAAGTTACGATTTTTTTAAACTTTTACATACTCGAGGTAGTCAATTTTGACACCCTGTAGATTTTCTTGTGTTATCACAGGGTGACCACAAGATGATTTTTCTGAAAGCTTAGGTCCTCCTCTGCAACTCTTCCATACATTTCCATTTAATCCGAGCAGTAGTTTAGGAGATACAGATTGCGTCCGAAGTCTATTGGATTTAAGTGATCTGAACATTTTTGAATTTATTCGTATTAGTTTCTAAAGATTAATTTAAATCAAATTATTATCTAACTTACCGAAAATCGAAACTTTTTTTAATTAATATTTAAATATATAAAATAGCTCAAATCGATGTTAGAACAAAAGTAAACAAATACTTTGCTATTCAAAAAAATTTTGTTTAACAATTAAAAACTAAATCCTTTTCAACATAAGCCTCTGTTTAACCGATATACACAGAATTTCATTCTTGTCTACCAAATTAAGTTTTGGTTTTGGTCTCTTTCACTTTCATTTCAGTATAATTTAAGACGTAAAACCCAACAAATACACGAGTATATAAAATATGTATTACAAAAAAAAAAAAAAAAAAAAAACTGTTGCAAATGTCATAAATTAAATACAATTTAAAGAAAGTGCTTTAGTTATTTTATAATTTCAAATTAATTACGGATTGTCATTTTGAAATACAATTAAATAAATAACATAAAAAATAAAAACTTAATAAATATCTACAAGTTTTTTATTCTATTAATTTACATGCTTAATTGTAAACATGTCTATTAAGAATTTTAAAATGAAATAAAACACATGTCAAATTATTGGCACATACATACATACATACAACAAGTGCTAAAAAAGTACCGTATCTAGATTTAAAAATAAAAAATAAAACTAAATAATAAATATTAATAATAATTATAGTAAAATATGTGAAATAAAAAAAATATCAAATGTATCTTTTAATCGGCTTCAATACCATTGGTAAGTGTTTATGACAAATATTATGAAAAAAAGTGTCACGATTATTATTTCTCGTGTGCGATTAACGCCAGCGATAAAATCTCATTTAAACTTACAACAATTAAACAACTGATCGAATATTTAAGTTTAAGCAATCACATGTATGGGAATAATTTTGTAATATACTCATAATCAGGGCAACCAAAAATGTATGCTCTAAGAAACGTACTTTATGCGAATAATAAATGATTTTAAATCTATATAATGTTTTTCTACTATTTAACTCAAAAGTTTACAGTGACAAACAAATTTATTGTGATAGTAAAAAAAATTATGACAATAAAGAATATTTTTCTATTCTGGCTTTGAAAAAAAATATTTATACATTTTTGGTGATAGTTATCACATTCATAAAAGCACATTACAATAACTAATGAGTGAAAATTGTCAAAAATTCGAGAATAGCACTGTAAATCAAAAAATATCAAAACCCATTGAGTTATTCAAATAAAATTTAATATATTTTTAATCTTATTTTTATACTAAAACTCATGATTTTTAAAAATTTTGTAGATCGAATCTAAGCGATTTCTCCATATTCTTTAGAGTTTATTATAAAGAAATGCTATTTAATATTGTGATCCTTTTTTAAGCCAAGTAAATTTGTTTGGTTCATAATATATTTTATATTTCGTAATTTTTTAATGCGTCTTTACATTTCCATTACTCGTCGTCTTCACCAAACATAAAATATTTAACACTAAAACTAACATAATGTTAATGGTAAATGTAAACCGTTCAACTAGATGTAAATGTTAACTTTTTCGATGTTTAAACACGGTTGTTAAAGTGTTTAAACATCGAAAAAATTAACATTAACATCAAGCTGAACGATCTACATTTATCATTAACATGATGTTAGTGTTAATGTTAAATAATTTATGTTAGGTGAAGACAACAAGTTAGGCATTACTAACACCACCTAATTATGTCAATTATGGTGAATTTCGTGCTGAGTATGCAATATACATTAGCAAAATGTGCTGTGACAAAAGTGTCCCATTTTCAACTATCATCGACATTTAACTAAATTTATAGCACCATTAGATATAAAATAATGTGCGAAATTATGCTCTTAATTATAAGATATGCAAAAATATGCGATTTAAATTGCTAAAATACTAAAAAACACATTTTTATTCAATGTGCTGTCGGTTTTTTCGAAATGTTCATTTTTCGAATGTCGAATAGACCGGTTTTTTTAAACACAAAAAACCGGTTTTAAAAATAGCATTTTATTTCAGAAAACATGTACTAATTAGTGATATTTGAGTCGAAATTTAGGAATAATTTTTTTAAATTTTCATAAAGACTGATTTCTTATGTTTTAAAAATATAGTTTAAGTCTAAATTGGAATTTATTCTGTAATTTTAAACAAATAAATAATTAATAATTATCCTGTATGAATTTTTTAATCTATTGTAATATCTGTAATATTTTTACACCCTATTTAATTTTTTTTTATCCAATATTTCCTTTATTTTTTAAAGGTGTTGTGTTAAAAAAGTTTCACCTGCAGAATCGTTTCAATTGAGACAGGCTTCCATATTAAGCCATGGATTCTGTTTATGCTAACTAAAATTTAGATGATTTTCTTCAACAATTTTGAAACATAATTATCTTCTAGTCATCTAGATATATAATTTGCTTAGCATTTTTTCTCTTTCCAGAGCTTTCTAAAGCTCCCAGAAGACGTAAAAAATAAAATTCGGCTTACTTATAACCCTATTCGTCCTAAAAATCCTAACGGAGCCAGATTTTGGAATCTCTATCAGGGAGCAAAAATACGTGGATCTATATATATCGTTTTATATATATCTTTCCTAAGCATTGTTTCCTCTCCAGAGCTTTCTGAAGCTCCCAGACGACGTAAGAAACTAAAAATTGACTTACTTATAAAACTATTCGTTCTACAAATTCTAACAGAGCCAGATGTTTCTATCAGGGACCGAAAAGTCTGTTTTGGTATTAAGAACTTTTGAGCTGCTATACTTATTGTTTGCTCTCCAAATCCTATTAAAAACTGATTCTGTATTTCGGTTAGGGAGCACATTTTCGACGATTTTTTTTTTATTTTGAAAGGTTTACGAATTTAAAACTTTAATCAATATTATCCTAATAAACTCTAACGGCTTCAAATAATTTACTTCGATTAGGGAGAGGAAGGTGTCTAAATGTTGTTCATATTTTTTCTTTTAATTTTCGGATTTGTTTGTGCATATTTTCATTATTATATTATTTTTCCTGACATTGTCAGGCTTTTACGCTTGTATTTAATAAATTTTAACTTGATTATAAGAATTATAGATTTTTTTAAAGAAATGCAGTCTTTTGATATAAATATTAACTTCTGCAAAAAACCGGTTAACCTGTTTTTTCTGAATTTCAAAAAGTTCGAATAGTTGGTTTTTTTTAAATACCAACTATTCGAACTATTCGAAAACCGGTTTCTCAAAAAAGTCGAATAATCGATCACCCTATAAAATACGCTCTAAAATTGTGATTTTATATTAAAGTATTACAAAATATTCTGTTTAGCACACAATATGCAAAAGTCGTTGCAGAAATTCCCAAAATTTACTGAAACAGATAAATAACTAACAGTTTGGTTCATTTAAAGCCGAGGAAGAAATATTATTATGCATATTTTTGGTTTACCTGCTCATAATTATTGTCGCATATGAACAATGTAAATAATAAGTCACTATTATGTTAATTATTTTAAATTATTATCTTTTTAACCAAGTTGATGATTTAAGTACATACCCATTTTAACACACGCGTAGAGTTTGTAGTCTGGATATTCTCGGGTGTCAAATTCCGGGATTTCTCGGCAAAATACTGTTGGGAAATGCCGGACTTTTTTTTAGTTTTCCCGGAAAAGGAATATTTTATATTCACATAGTTTTAAAATCCTATAGAAACAATTTTACTATATTTTATGAATTATATTAAAGATATAATGCAATAAATCATTTGTTTAAAAATATTGACAAAGGAGAATTTTAAAGCATTATCATAAAGCATCAAAGTTGAACTTGTCCGCGTGATTATATATAATCAGCAACACTTACTGCTATGCAAAATTTTTAGCCATAAAAGGAACAAAATTAAAAATGTTTATCTATTTTGTAAGAAAAAATATGGAAATTTTTTTGCATGATGTACTAAAATGACGGTTTATGGACCAACATTTTTAGGAATAATTTTTTAAATATTTTTTTCATGGAATTTAATGAGCTTAACAAGAATTTGCTCTTACCCTTTTCTATCACGTACAGATTATTTTTTTAAGGGCTTGACAAATATGACCACTTTATTCAGCCTTCACATTCGTTTAACTCAAGAAAGATTTGTCAAATTTAGATAAATAAAACTCCTTTATATATTAATTAATTTTTCGTTAATTCAATATAATTTAAAATGTTTTATTTTAGATTATTTAATAAAAAATCTTTACAAGAAATCATTGCCGTTCTTCTTATTGAGTGATTCCATGTCAAAACCGACAGCAAACGTCGGTTGATTGAGACCCCAATCCGCATTATCAAATCATCCGAATTATCGAGGTTTTTTCCTGGTACAATTTTGTTTAAAAAAAATACGAAAATGTGTTGTTTATATAATATATTTCGTCTAATAACATCAAATATTTTAAGTTTTCCAAAAATGTTTAATTTAGCCTAAAAAAAGTAATTTGTACTTTTTTCACTGAAAAAATTTTTGAGTAATACTTTTCTGAAAATTAATAAATTCAACTACAATCTCTATTACAACATAATTTTTATTTTATTTTTCAAGTTATACTTAAATTTAAATAAAAATATTACTTTTTATATTAAATCCGGATTACAAAGTTGCAATCAATCAGGATTTTAGAGTATGTAATATGTTGGAAAATGCCGTCCGGATTATCGACCTCCAGATTATCGAGTTTATACTGTATTTTAAAAATTCTGAAAATACTATATAATTTTGACGTAACTCTTTTTCCTACGCACTCAAACTTTCAAGTTGAAGACTCATTTAGTTTATTATGGACAAAATTAAAATCGAATTACTTATTGTGAATCTGAACTATACAATAAATTTTAGTTTTAGTTTAATTTTAAAGATGAAAATATTTCCATATTTCAAAATGATATGTAGTAAGTTTATTAAATTCAAAAGTTCAGAGGTCAAAATTAGACTTACGTAAATTAAATCTTTATATCTCCAAAAACGACATTTTTTAAATGTTTAAGAAATTATATAATGATTGATTCCATGTCAAAACGGAAAAAAAAAACAGTAATTTTCGGATTTCATGTCTCCGATTTCAATGAAATTCGCTACAGTTACAGACTTAAGATCCTTTCCGGTCCAAAAATATGACGTTTTAAAAATGAAAAAGCTATCAAATTTTATCCAAAAGTGTACATAGTTCATTGCTCATAACATCTAAACTATACATTGTGAAATTCTAATTTGTATCTCATTTAATAGAAATAGACATTAGCCTTAAAATGAAGCATATAAACTTTATTTACTTCGAAAGTTCAAAGGTCAAAATCTATAATATAATAATCAAAGCTGAATATCTTTAGGATTTATGAAGCAAAATATAGTAAAAAGAATTTTTTTTGTATGTAAAAATTTAAAATATTTGCAAAAATTAATTTAAAGTATTTTTTTTATTTAAAACATATGACATTTTATATACAAAATTTGACTTTGGTTTATATTTTGTTACATAACTTCTAAACTAAATGAGTGTTCAATATGAAATTTTGCACGGGTATGGACAAGAGTTGTGGTAACATTATATAATTTTTTAAGAATTTTAAAAATACCGTTTTTGGAGATATAAAGATTTAATTTTTATAAGTTTAAATTTGACCTTTGAACTTTCAAATAAAATAAATTTACTATACATAATTTTAAAGACAATATCTTAATATTTAAAATGATACTAAACTTTAAATTTTATTGTGTATAGTTTAGAAGTTATAAGTAATTAAATTTTATTTTGGTCCATAACCTCTAAACTAAATGAGACTCCAACTTGAAATTTTCCGTACGTAGGAAGAAGAGTTACGTCAATATTATATATTTTTTTCAGAATTTAAAAATACCGTTTTTTGAAATATAATGATTTGATTATTATAAGTCCAATATTTGACCTTTGAGCTTTTGATTAAAAAAAAAATTTATAAATATCTTTATAAAGGTAATATTTTTGTCTTTATTATGAAACTGAAACTAGATAACTACCGTATATAGTTTAGAAGTTATTAGCAATTAAACAAATGCACCTTTGTAAATTTTTTAGCTTTTTCTCGTTTTTTGGACCGGGTAGATGCATGAGTCTAAAATTTTATGATTTGGGAAACACTTCCAATTGCCAATATCTGTAGTGAATTTCATTGACATCGGAGATGTCAAGTCCGATTGCTGTCCGTTTTGACATGGAATCACTCTAATGTTAAAACAACTCTTGTCCATACCCGTGTAAAATTTCATATTGGACCCTTCTTTAGTTTAGAAGTTATGTAACAAAATATAAACTAAGGTCAAACTTTACGATATATATAAAATTTATTTTTTTTTTAATTTGTATGATCTTAAAAGAAATATTTTAAATTAATTTTTGTAAACTTTTTTAATTTTTGCTTACCAAAAAATAGCTTTTTACCATATTTTTCTTCATAATTCCTAAGCCAATAAAGTCTTCAACTTAATTGGCTCAAGTATAAAAAAGTATTAAATTATCCAATTATTATTTTTTTAAAAATTTCAAAATACCGTTTTTCGATATATTCAGCTTTGATCTTTATAATATTGATTTTGACTTTTGATTTTACTATGTAATTAAATTTTATACACATCATTTTGAAGCATTTTCTCATTCTATTAAATGAAATAATAATTAGAGTTTTATAATGTATAGTTTAGAAGTTAGACCACCCTAAAAAGGAATTTTAGGGTGGTCTAAAATTCCTTTTTGCGAGCTACATTTTAACGTATCTAAAATTATGAAAGAGTATGTCATTTAAGGACTGCGCACGAAAAAATCTGTGCATATAAATCTACTTATAGAAACTAAACCAATGGGCGAATTTTTTTTAAATTATATTTTTATTAATGACTGTTATGTTCAAGTTCTAAACATAGAAGAATACATTATTTTCTGTTGGTTTTTAAGGAAATATCTGATCTATTCCAGAATTCATCCAATAAAGGTTTTATTGTGTTTCGGCCACTTTTTTGCTTGAAGAGGTCCACTTGTTTTTAAACTCCTTTTCATTTTAAGCTTAGCTTTTAATGTTCTTTAAATTATTTTTTACTAGAACTCAATATCTTTCAATTGCACGGAGTTCCGGAAAATTTGATGGATTTGTCTTTTTCGGTACAGACACTAACAATTTCTTTATTACCACTCCATAGTTTTGTTCCTGTAATGAGAAGAAGCGAAAATAGTCCAGAAAAAATCGGATACACTGTATTTTGTTAGGAAAGGGAGAAATCTTTTCCAAAGGCACTCATTCAAGTATATTTCTGTGTTAATGGAACCATTTTTATGAATGAACTGCGTTTCATAGTCTATTATACATTAATCATAATTATGAAAAAAATTCGTCTGAAGTACTTTCACATTATTTTTTCCATCCAAATTCTTTCGTGCATTTCTATTAGGATTATTTTGTACTTTATACGTCTTCAGGCTCGATTGCCTTTCAACTTTTCTGATAAAGATTCAAAGCAAATAATTTTTTGTGACACTTTTCTTCCTGAGATGAGGGGATTTTCTCTCATTCATCTAGCTCCCATACAAATGACCTCCCGGAATAAAAGTTTAACGATCATAAATGCCTTAAATATAAAAATATTTCAATGAAACTGTGTACAATGGAGTTTTGTATAAATGTTAAACTTTGTGCCAAATTCCATCAAGATCGGCCTATAATTGACCATAGCTCCAATATAAATCCCCTCTTCCGAAAATCACCTTAACGTACATAAACCCCATACGAATGATGGTACGAGTATCAAGTTAATATTGGACACAAATAAGTTTTATATAAGTAGAAACAACATTGCCAAAATTTATGGGAATCGGTCCATAATTTACCATAGCTCCCATATAAACCCACTTCCGGGAATCAGCCTAAAGGGCATATCATATCAATGCATTGTTCTGTATTTGTATATTTTATTTTACATTTAGTAAAAGTTGGTCTACAATTAGCCACAGACACTGTTGCCAGATTTGCCGTTTTTTTAATGTAAAAATTCCAAAGTGCGATTTGCCGATTTTTATCCTCAAAATGACGATTTTGTAAAATTGATATTTACATCACTATTTTAAATATAACCCAGCAAAAAACGGTCCAAAAAAGAACAGTTTTACTACTTCAAAAGTGGAATCAAGTGCATATTTTCAACTTTTTTGGAAGTTCCTAATAATTACTTCCAAAAAAGTAAAAATAAATTAAAATTTAGAGAGAAAAAAGGTTAATAGTTTATAAGAAAATTAGAATTTTAAAAAAGGTTGAAGCGGAATTTTTGTTAAAAAAATTGTATAAACATAGTTTTAAGAGAAGTACTTCGAAAGCAATGAATAAAAAGTATGAAAGAAGAACAACCATCCAATGACAAACATGGTTTAAAAAAAAAGAACTTCTGCAGCTCTTTTTCACCACTAAGTACTTCTTTCCAATGTTAAATTCATTACTTTCTCAGCTCTTTTTCAGTTTCTTTTTTTTTTTTTTTTTTTGCTGGGAATTATTGCAACATCGTTTTGTTAACAAGTATAAAGAACATAACTAGTATCTTTTGTACAATATAAACATTATAAGAGAAAATAATATATAATAATGATATCCTACACCATTGTCTATGTGGACCGATAACTTGTATTAAGAACATTACTTTGATACTAACATTCACATCTATTTATGCACTTTTGGGATATTCCCGAAATTGGGTCTTATAGGGGAGCTATGAAATTATGGACGGACATGGTTAAATCGACACAGAAAGAGCGATTTTGAATCGAACGGAAGATTTATTCTCTGCGTTACAATGTTTTCACTATAAAAATAAATTCAAAATACATTTCGTTAAAATGAATGTATCATAAATATGTGCATATGGGAAATTATCAAAAATTTTTAACCTGGCTGAAACTGACTTAAATCCTTAAAAAGTTTTGTGGTAATAATACCTTAAACAAATTGGTTACAGATCTGAACTTACAAGACTTGAAACTAATAGAGTGCAAAATTTTAACACAATAGGTTTCTTTTCATAACCATGATTGTTGTTCAAAGTTCAAGAATATGGAAAAACTGGTAAAAACTACTTAAGTTTTTACCATTCTTCTACAATTTCTTATCGCGCGTTTAAACTTTTTGATCTTACTCTATCATAAGTAAACTAATTAGACTTTGTACATAAATTCCGCAACATCTTTGATGTTGTGCAGACTTTCAACAACTAAATACAGGGTAGTAAAGTTTTAGATAGTCTCAAAATTTAGATAGTCTCAAAGTTTGGAAAACAAGTGCGAAAATTTTTCAAAAAGTCAGTTTTTCGCGAGGCACATTCACATTTTCATATGGAATTGCTTGTATTACTGCGTGAACTTATTTTTTTGCCATTTTACATAACAAAATCGGGGGAGCATTAAAAATAAATTCATTACAAAAATTGTATGGACTTTTTGAATATTACGCAAAAATTGCACTTTTTGTTTTTGTATTTTTATATAGAAAATTGCAATTTAAACAAATATTAGAATTATGGATGTTAGAGTGGGGATAAATATAATTGATTGGGATCATAAATTTAAGTCAAATGTCGTTGATAATTTAAAACGGGACACTTTTGTCAAAACACATTTCGTTAAGGCACATCGTGTGGACAGCATGAAACTAACCATATTTGACATAATTAGTAGGTGTTTGTTATGCTTAATAAAAATTCGGAGGCGCATCAAAAAATTTTGAGAGATAAACATTTTATTGACCAACAAATATTTGCTTGTGTTAAAAAAAGATGACAATATTATAAAGCATTTCTATGTAATAAACTCTAATAAAATATATTTTCAATCAATATGTGGAGAAATAACTTAGATTCGATCAAAATTTTTCACAAAATTTTTAAAAATCGCGATTTTTATTGAAAAGAAAATTTTTAAAATTTTACTAGGAAACTCTAAAATATGTTGCACTAATACCATCAAACGTTGAAAATATCATACATTTTATTTGAATAACTCAGTAGGTTTTGATATTATGTGTAATTTTGACCAGAATTGTACATAAACTTCTAATTTGTAAAAATTTTTAAATATTCAACTTTAAACCGCCGTAACTTTCGCGCCCCTCACATGAAATGATTAACGCGAACTGATTCTACATTCGAGTCACTTTATATGTATACAAAATGATTTTAATGTGCCATCAAAAAAATTTATATTTTTTTGAAGGGCTAAAATCAAAAATTTTTGTTAATAGCCCATATATGTATAATAAATATATATTTATTTTTGTATTGATTATTTTTTTTATATTTTTTTATAAATCCATACTTAAAATATTCATCAAATATGAATATTTTGAATTAGCTATTTTATTTTATTAATAACATGTAAAAATATAAGTGAAATACCATGCGTTTTATTTAAGCAGATTTTTTGACGATTTCAAAAATATTTTGACGATTTTTTGTCCAATTTTGACGATTTTATACTAAAATTATCTGGCAACAGTGGCCACATCAAATTTTTAGCTCATACAGAATGGTATAGGGTATCATATGGTCGCTCTTGACCGACTATAGTTTCTCTCCCTTTTTGACTTATTAATAAGTAAGAGTTGCGAAATATTTTGGCACAAAATTTAACTGAAACATAATCATGAGATCAGTATAATATAAATAAGAGTAAATTATCTTAAAACTGTATACATTTGTATAAGAAATGATCATCTTTCTAAATACTGAACATAATTAAACAATGAATTAAAATTTGATACTAAATATGTTGAGATAAGTTTTCTTTATAACTAAACCATATAAAGACATTTTATGCTCCAAACAAATCAGGTTTTAGTAGATCACCGATACTTAAAAATATTTTAAAGGTATTTTGAATATATCTGAAAACCTCTGTGTAGCACATAGATTAGTACGTATCCAAAGTAAAAAGTGAGGTTATGAGACAAAACCGCAAATTATTCCAAAGTGGATAAGAACTCAACTTTAATTTTTATTTGGGTCAAAAGTAGAGTTTCTTAGTGCAGTCCTTAGTGTCATTTTATAGCGTTTCAGAAATGACAAAAAGCACTTCGGACTCACTTTTTATATTAACTTTCTTAATATTTTGTAAAATTTTTATGAGACAAATTCCGCATGTTGTTTATATTATTGACTAATTTTTAATACATATATGTTTAAGATGTCTACATAGGGTTGCCACAATTGTTTGGTAGTTTAACTTGACATTTCGAAAAATTGAACTTGATTTTAAACAAATCAACTTGACATTACCACAAATGTTAAAATAAGCTTTTATTATTTTATTGTTTTCATTTTTTTATTTTTGAAACACGGAATTATGGACACCATAATTTACAGCTGCATTATTGGCGCTGTATGAAGTAATTTTTTGAAGATCTTTTTTATTTTCTATTGTTATTCTTTTAATATTTTTGAAAATATCTGTTGAAGTTTCATTCGGATCTTTATAGAAATCCAGAATTTGTCTACGAATACCATTTTTAATACTAAAATATTGTACTGCATTTGGATACGTTTTTACATTTATTTGATGCTTCACTGCAGATTCCAAAAAATAAACTTTCTTCTAAGGCACTAGAAACATTTTCTTATGAATATGGAGCCAATACGTTTCTTGCAATTGCTGGTACTTTAATACGAACACAAGTAATTTTGTTATCAATTTTACTATCACAGTATAAATATGAACATAATTTGACATGGCAATCTAAGTCCATGTATTATATTATGAAAAACAAGTAATAATTTAGCCTTTGAATCAAGTGATTCATCCTTTAATACTGCCGGTACTACAAAATTTGAAATGAATTTTGACATTTTTTGCGATAATGCCGCTTTTTAATTTTAATTTTTTCTCACAAATATATTTAATTTAAAGTACTCACAAATTTCACAATAATATAGTTTTAAAATCATTTCTTGCATTTATTGTCAGTCATGAGCAAAAATGCATACAATTTGTAACGAAGAAAACCATACTTCTTATATTTGACTAAATTTATTATACTTTTTTAAGAAATTTAAATTGTAGAATATTCTAAAGTAGAATATAAAATTTTTATAGCTTGATAAATTGTATTTTAACTTGAAACTTGACAAGACCTAAAATATCTTGACAATCAAGCTCATTCAAGCCCGTCTGGCAACCATATGTCTACATGATTGTTTCAAAAAAATATACTTTTTCACTTGCTGGGTTTTAGTACTAATATTTTATTAAGATATAAAATTGAATTCATGCTATAGAGTCATTCCATATAAATCATCTAATGAATTGTATGTAAAACTTTATATCTGGATTTATAGCTTAAACTTTTTTAAGACATTACTCAAATTTATAAATTTTTGTTAAAATTCATGCTGTTTTCTTCCACTTAAGTGATTTGGTGAGCATAAATTTTAGAAGATTTGTTCTGGAATCATCAACTTAAATGGGCGTGTAGCATCCCGTTCCAATCATCGAATGATGTTGAAATTTTGCCAATACATTCTAAATGACATAATTTTAGGTATGTTTAAGAATTCTATACACTTTGGTTATCTTTAAATAAAGTTGGACTAAACTAATGTACACTTTTAGAAAAAATTCAATAACTTTTTTCATTTTTAAAACATCAAGCTTTTGGACCAGAAATGGTCTTTAGTCTGAAAGTTCATAATTTGAGCAACACTTGCAATAGGTAATAACTGTAGCAAGTTTCATTGAAATCGGAGATATCAAATTCTTGTCCGTTTTGATATAGAATTACTCTATTATATTTATTTTATAACTCCTTTATAAATTGGAAAATATTGCATTTTTGGAGAATATAAGCATAAGATGCTAAAATTTATGCTCCCATCCTAAAATCAATTGTTGATATAAAACATTTTGAATCAATTATAAATTTGTTATAACTCGGTTAATACAAAGTTTTTGAGAAAATAAGCTTAAGTGTAATTTTATCATTAATCGATATTTATATAAAAATAAAATTTCGATCAAAACGAAAATCCTTTATTATGTGCTAAGTTCTTTTTAAGAAAGTAAGCTTAATTTCTTATCATCAAGAATTAAGTTTTATATCAAAATTTTAATTAAAATTTAAATCCTTTATGAGTTAAATATTAGGTTTTTTGAGAAAATTAGCTTTCTCAAAAAAAAAAAAAAAAAAAAAAAAAAAAAAAAAAACTGCGTTTTTTTCACAAAAAAGTTTAATTTGTGATCATTTATATTTTATATCAAAATTTTGATTAAAACTTAACAGCCGTACTAAAAAAAATAATGTAGGTTTGATAACGAGTTACTAACTTTTTCTTATGGAAATTTACATACAAAAAAGTTAGTAACTCGTTATCAAACATACATCAGTTTTTTTGAATATGGCTGTAAGTCTTTTATAACTCGTTAAATATCGTTTTTTTTTTTAATTAACTTACATTTCTCATCAAAAATCGATTTTATATACAATTTTTGATTAAATGATTTAATTCTGTATAGTTCGGTAAATCCTGAGTTTTTTAAAAAAAAAAAATAAAACAGTGTGTTTACTTTAAGTATTGGATAATTACGATATAAATGTTAACAACTAGTAAAATATTATTTATATATTAAATAAATGTCACAATCAGGCGGAAACTATGATAAGAATTTTATCAATAATTTAGTATGATATTGTTATGCAAATTTTTATTACTATTATTTTTAATAAGCAATTACGTTTATTATTGGCAAATGAGATAAATTCCACTTTTATAAGTTTTCAACGTGTAGTTATATCAACACTAATTAACGTTAACTACTTAATACTTTTATTTTAATATAAATTTAAAAATTAAAATATAATTATTAATCGGCTTTTGTATAAATAGTAAATAAAAAATTTAATATGTAATTACTTTTGACCTTTTTATTATTTGACTTACATGTGATTGTAAAATAGCAAATATAATAGGCAGTGTTGCTAGTTTAGCCTTTTTAAGGCTAAATCTAGCTTTTTTATTTTGCTTTTAGGGTCAAATTTTTCTTTTTAGCTTCTAGAATTTTTTCCAACCTTTTTTTGACTTTAAATATAGCCTTAAAAAGTCTAAAAGCTTACTAAATTTATTTTAACAGAATCATATATTTAAGCATTTTTGTATATTAATTCGCAGAAAAAATCGAAATTATTTATATTTAACGAAAATTTTCGACTGCGGCGCATTGTTCCACAAAAATATTATCATTATTTTTGAAAAAACTTTATTACCCATAGATACTATTTACTAATAACTAAAAACTAATAAGAATAAAATAAAAAATAAATGCGTTTTTTAATAAAACAATATATTAGCTTTTTTCTGGCTTTATTTTTTTTGGCACATTTAGCCTTTTCTGACCTTTTCTAAAGTCTAATTTAGCTTCTTTTTTTCTCAAGTCCTGGCAACACTGATAATAGGTGTTCTAAACATGCTACTACAATTTGAGAAACAATTATTTACTTTTACCTTTTCGTATTTTTTTAAGGAGATTGGCCACGTAAGCACTTTTTAAAGTCTTAAAAAAATTGTTTTATATGATATTATTTTATTACTATTTCTTTTTTTATATTAATAACAAATTAAAAAATTTCAATACATTATTTAAATCTAAGCATAATTTTTGATTGATGCCTTAAAATATGCCATAAATTTTAATATCATTTCATAATTAATTAACGTACTCGTATGTATAAGTTTGTTTTTAAATCTGTGCGTGTGAAATAAATACAAATTTAACATGCCCTACAGTTCTATCCATCAAATAATGATTTAACTAAACATTTTGTATCATCATAGTTTACCCAACAGATATGTAATTATCCAATAGTTTTGGTGACTGTCTCTGATCTAGTTACTTTACTGACTACAATGAGATGAGTAAATTATTAATTGAAAATTGCTGGATATATGATTATAACATATCGTTGGTGCGCTGGTGATAAGTTCTACATGTTTTTTAACAACTTTTCAGGAGAGCGCAAACATACATATATTTTTTTTTGTAGAAGCCATATAAAAATTAAAATTTTGGATTAATTCTTTTTAAAACATCAGAATTAATCCAAATATGTGGAATTAGATTAAAATAAAAACAATAAAGAAAATACGCAAAATTACATATGGCAAAAATTTATGTAAAATTACTTCTGCAGTTTGTTGAAATAAAAAGAAGATATTTTTTCCTTCTCAGGGTAGTCACATTTTCAATTAATTTGAATATTAAATACTTAAAAGCCTCAAACAAAAAAAAAAAAAATTAAATACTTAAAATAAAGCATTTAAACAAAGAACATACACAAACTAAATAAATATTTGTTTAATAAAATAATTGATATTTCACTGTCAATTAATTTAATGATTTAATTATTCAAAATGACTTGTACAGTAACAGTAGCTGGCAAATTATAATTTAATGATTTATAATTACAAATCAATAAATTAATAACTTGTTAAAAATAACAACTCATCAAAATCATTTACATACAAAGTTTCATAATTTCATGCATAAATGAAAATAATAGACGAATATACGTGATTTTTTTAAGGAAATTTAGTATATAATTGAAAATTGGATTAACATAATTACGTTAAAATTAAGAAAAAAAAAACACAGGTAATCACTTATTCTGCGGAATGGGATTTCTCATTCAACTAAGCCTTTAAATCACTTTTTATTGTTATATAAAAACACATAATGTTTGAGGTAATATGTGCAAATATTGTAACGCAGAGAAAAAATATTCCGAAATTTAGTCGGAGGGGCTTGACCGACTAAATCTTCTTTTCTCGTTTTTTAATAGAAGCATATTTCGAAAGCGACATGCCTGATTTGGCTAAATAAAATATCCAAAAATTCAAATTAAAATTGCCTTTACTTTATACTCATATAATTTTTTAATACCCGCCACTAAAAACTACTTAACTTTTTCTTCGTGCGTTTATACCTTTTGATTTCATTCTACCTTTATAAACTAATTGGACTTTACGGATAAATTCTGCACAATTATTTTTATTATTATTCAGACTTTCAGAAGATAAATACAGGGCTAACGAGTTTTGATGACAATTCTTTTTTGACGTAGTCTGTCCAAAGTTGTTCACCTCGGGTATGTAATTTTTTTTATGACAAATTTCTCTTAAACTAAAAGAGATAACATACACATGTAAGCATGTTTTTTGTAGAGATTAATAAGGATTACCCATATGAATTTTTTTTTTTTTTAATTCAAGTCATAAATGAATTTTTAGCGAAACTTTGGAGGTCTTCCCTCTACCCCTGTGACCCGCTAGGATTCTGTGCTCCTCCAAACAAACTCAGAAACATTTAAGCTCTGACCGTGCAACATTTTATTTAGATACCTCCAACGGTACACAAGTTACAGAATTATTTCCAAAAAAATCGATTTGGGACCACTGTGCGATGGGGTATAAAAAAAATTATACAACTTTTTTTGCTTGATTATGTAATTTAGTATTGTTTTTTTAATATATAAAAAAATAATTATTTCCTATTTTTTGCCACAACTAAAAAAATAATAAATCAAAAATTTTCTAAATTTCCTTTTATTACACAAAGTCAAAGAATTTTTTATGTTAAAATATTTTGTGTTGTTTAATCGACATTGCTTTAAAATTTAATACAATATTGAAAACTAAAAAAACTAAAAATGTTGGACCGGAAATCGGGCGAAATTAAGCAAATTAATAATTTACTGAACATAAAATGTGGGTGCAGAAATTAAAATAATATTTAAAAATGATAGGGCTTAGGGGAAGTAGGTATGCCCTTGCTCCTGTTACATAAAATATTGTCTGACCTAAAAAAACCTATTTCAAATGACTATCGCAAATTTTGGTACCGTTTGGACCAATATTTTAGAAGACAATGCTTTTTTCGCATTCCATACATATATATCTATATATATAAAAGAGTAACGTGACTGACTGACTGACTGATTCATCATCCCACAGCCCAAACGGCTGAAGCTAGAGAGACGAAATTTGGAACGTAGGTAGGTCTCCCTCCATATAGATCCACTAAGAAGGGATTTTCGGAAATTCGAATGTTTAGGGGGTAAAAAAGGGTAAAATCGGTAACCTTATAACTCGCAAACTAATAATGATACAAAAAAAGTTGAATAGTTATCGTTATTCATTTAAAAAATAATTGGACAGGTGTCTGGTACTTTTTTGAAAATCGGCCGTTTTAGGGAGATAACGGGTAAAAACTGTATTTTGGTACTTTTTTGACACCATATGTATCTTTGAAACCAATCAACATACAGATAAAATTTATATCGTATTCATAACATATCAAAAAATGAGAAATAAAAATTTGTTACTTTTTAGAAATTCAAACGTTTAAAGGGTAAAAATCGTACTATTTTTGTACTTTTATCATAAAACATTTTTTTATATTTATTAATATGGGATTTCACTATAATTTAAAAACTCATTGGAATACAATTTTTGATACTTCAATGGGTGAAAAAAGTACCAAAAAAGGGGTAAAGCCGGGAATTACATTTTATTCAAACTTAATAATGAATTTTCAATTACATTAAACATAGAAACATGAAATTAAGAAAATGTAGATAAGAATTCACAAAAGTGGATATTGTGGTACTTAAAGATACATGGTCCTGTGGGTAAGAATTCAAGAGGATGGACTTTGTGGTACTTTTTTGCTATTTTAATGGTACTTTTTTACATTTTCTGTAATATTTAACCTAGAAACATGAAATTAAATACGCATGGTCCGATGTTGGAAAGAATTCACAAGGGGGGACTTTGTGGTACCTTTTCGTTCTTCTAATGGTACTTTTTGAATTTTCTATAATTATGAACCTAGAAACATGAAATTGGGGATATGTGGTCCTAAGTTAATGAGAATCCATAAATTGAGACGTTGTGGTACTTTTTGTTATTTTAATGGTACTTTTTGAATTTTCTATAATATTTAACATAGAAATATGAAATTAAGGACATGAAGTGCTAAGTGAATGAGAATCCATAAGAGAGAACTTTGTGGTACTTTTTCGTTCTTCTAATGGTACTTTTTGAATTTTCTATAATATTTAACATAGAAACAAAAAATTAAAGATATTTTGTTCTAAATGATTCCCATAAATTAGAGGGGAGTTTGTAGTACTTTTTTTTGTTCTTCTAATGGTACTTTTTGAATTTTCTGTAATTATGAACCTAGAAACATGAAATTAAAGTTATGTGGCCCTTACTGAGTGAGTATCTATAAGAAGGGGTTTTGTGGTACTTTTTTGTTCTTCTAACAATACTTTTTGAATGTTCTGTAATATACATCCTAGAAACATAAAATTGAAGATGTAAGGTCCTAAGTGAATCAGAATCGTTATTTTAATATTTATTTTTCGTTATTCTATTATTAGAAATCTAATATTAAAGAGATATTGTTATTTATGAATGAATTTCTCAAGCTCTATTAGTCTCATTCCTCTATACTAAAAATAATAATAGGAATACTTTGGTAGTTTTTAAACTTTCGAACGTTAAAGATGTTAAACATTGTTACTTTATTGGCACCCTATCAAACATGCCTTTTGTACTTTTCGAAAATCCTATTTTAAATTTATTTTATAGTGTGGTTTTTATAAAAAATTTCCGCTAACGAAGTAGCGGGTTAACAGCTCGTGTATGTATAAAGTAATATATGTACCAAGTTTCTACGATAACTCCCTCTATTTTTTTATAAAATTAAAAGCAGTATGTTAGCCAAAAACGTTTTTTTTTTTCATTTTAGGAAATATGGAAGGGTGGTAGGGGTGTTCTTGTTGCGATTTAAATATAAATTAGCAGGCTCATAAATAATTTTGCTGGAATTCTGACAATTATTCTCGCAGTAATTCTGGTTTTCAGTTTCTGAAAATAAATTAGAAGACTTATAAGACTTATTTTTAATGGCTGGTATGAATTTTGGTAGTCCCGACCAGTATTTTTTTTTTTTAAAAAAAGAGAGGGAAACTATAGTCGGTCAAGACCGACCATATGATACCCTACACCATTCTGTATGAGCTACAAATTAGACCTGTGGCTAATTGTAGACCAACACTTTTACTCAATGTAAAATAAATTATACAAATACAGAACAATGCCATGATACTAACATCGATATGATTTTATGCCATTTAGGGCGACTCCCGGAAGTGGGTTTATATGGGAGCTATGGTAAATTATGGAACGATTCTCATAAATTTTGGCAATGAAGTTTCTACTTATATAAAACTTATTTGTATCGAATATTAACTTGATACTATCATTCTTATGGGATTTATGCACTTTAAAGTGATTTTCGGAAGAGGGGATTTATATGGCAGCTATGGGAGAAAGATTAGCACTTATACGGAACTCTTTTGTACCAAGTTTCATTGAAATATTGCTATATTTAATTCATTTATGATCGTTAAACCCCCATTCCGGGAGGACATTTGTATGGAGCTAGGTGAAATAATGGACCGATCATAACCAATTTCGTCCTTTTGTTAAAATAATTATTTTTGCCAAATTTCATTAAGATATCTTTAAAATTGCGACCTGTACTTTGTTCACAAGGTTCACATGGACAGACAGACAGACAGCCAGCCAGCCGACCAGACGGACGGACGGATATTGTTAAATCGACTCAGAAAGTGAATCTGAGTCGAACGGTATACTTTAAGGTGGGGGTCCCATAACTATTTTTGTGCGTTACAAACATCAGTACAAACGCATTATAAAAATTAGCTTTTTAACTTCAGAATATATGGTAGGTAGGCGTGTCCTTGCGCCAATTTTTTCAAAACTTCATATTTATTCATTCTAAGCCTAAAGTAATATGCGTACACAGTTTCAATTTGCTACAATAACTCCTTCTATATTTGTCCCATCGTTGTATGGGATCAAAGCACTGTGGTGTACCCCTTAACGGAATACAAATTTTGAAATAGGCATTGATACTTTTTGTAATTGTGAGTATTTTGCTTTATATTTTTATATACATATATTTTATAATGCCTAACAAAATGCGGAGGAGTATCAAAAAATATCGAAAGATAAACATTTATTAACTCCATTAACTCCAGGGACCGTAATGATTAAGAGTTTTATAATAAAAACCATAATTTAATGATTTTTTGCTCAAAAAATAACTTTTATTTTTTATGTTCTGTTCAAAATTTTATTTTTATTGAAAAAATTTTAACTATTTAAAATTTTTATTTTTTACGAGTATGTATTTATATAAAAAAAATCAAATTTACATTTAATAAATGTCTATATCTGATTTTAATTTACTTTAGCAAATGATACAACATTGCAAAATTTTATGAGAATCGGTCCATAATTTACCATAACTCCAATATAAACCCACTTCCAGGAATCACCCTATAGTTCATAAAATCATCTAGAAGTTATTATCAACGCTTCTGTATTTTTATATTTTATTTTACATTTAGTAAAAGTGTTGGCCTACAATTGGGCACAGGTCTAACATAAATCCCCTTCCCGAATTTTTATGTTCATACACAATGGTGTAGGGTATCATATAGACAGTCTTGACCGACTACATCTTCTTTTCTCGTTTTTTGTTCTTCTAATGGAACTTATTGAATTTTCTAATGGTACTATTAAATTTTACACCATTGAACTTAGAATCATGAAATTAAAGATATATGGCTATAAGTGAATTAGAATTCATATGAGGGGACATTTTTATACCCACCATCAAAAAGATGGGGGATATATTGATTTTGACATTCCGTGTGTAACATGTCGAAGGAATCGTCTAAGACACCACAAAGTATATATTTTCTGGGTCCTGGTTAGATTCTGAGTCAATCTAGCTATGTCCGTCCGTCTGTCCGTCTGTTGAAAGCAGGATAGGGCTCGAACGGGATAACGTAGGGGGACGAAATTTGGCACAAATATTTGTCTTATATAAGGTTTGTTTGGGATTGAAAATGGGCAAAATCAATTGACAAACAAAAAAGTTATGGGCTAAAAACTAGAAGCACAGGTTGTCCGTTTTATAGTTTTCTGCTGATATTTCTTCAACAAAAGCATGTACGACAACGAAATTTTGTACGTATAGTTCGAGGATCAATATAAACTCGGAAATCAAAAATGGGCGTGGTCCGCCCACTTTACCGCCCACCTCCCATATAAGGTGAAAATCAACGAAATTGTGTTCAAATAGTTCAAGGATAAATGTAAACTCGGAAACAAAAAATGGGCGTGGTCCGCTCACTTTCCTGACCACTTTTTGAATTTTCTGTATTATTGAACCTAAAATCATTAAATTAATCATGTATGGTCCTATGTGCATGGGAACCATAAGAAGAGAGTTTGTCGTACTTTGTTTTGTTGTTCTAATGGTACTTTTTGAATTTTCTATTATATTTATGAAATTAAAAATATATGTGTCCTAAGTTAATAGGAATCCATAAAAGGGAATTTGTGGTATTTTTGTTTGTTTTTCTTTTTACATAAACTTGAATAAGTGAGTGAGAGTCCACAAGTGGGCACTTTGTGATACATTTTCGTTCCTTTAGTAGTTCTTTTTGATTTTTTTTTTAATATTCAGGGATTTTGTGGTACTTTTTCGTTATTCTAAGTAATATTACTATTTGAATTTTTAGTAATAATTAACCATTAAAAATGAAATTACATACATATGTATATTAGAGTGTTCCGTAGAAAAAATTTTGTAGGAAAACTCCTCAAATGATGCGTAAAAATTTGTTTAATATGGAAAAAATATTAAACTAATTTTTTAGTTTAATATTGAGTTACGGGTCTAGAACATTTCGTCCAAAAAAAAGTATTGAGTTTCGTCTTGAAATGGGTATTGAGTTTTATCTTGAAATGGGTATCGTAATTTTTAGCCAATTATGAACAAAATTATTTTAAAAGATTTTCGCAAAAATTTTGGTCCATAAAGCGCCATTTTAATACATCATGCAAAAGAAATGTTCCATATTTTTTCTTGAAAAATGGATACAAATTTTATAATTTTGTTCCCTTTATGGCAAAAATACTAAAAAATTGTTGATAATAGATAATTTTACAAAAAAAAAAAAAAAAACAAAAAAAAATTTAAAATATTTTTTCGATAACTGGCATAAAATTACGAATTTTTTGACACCCATTTCGATTCTAACCATTTCTTTATTCTGTATCCTGATGTCTTCACCTACAATAATCCCTGTTGTCTTGATGTTTGCCGTCCTGATGTCTTCATCTAAAAATTGACATATTGCTTAGATGATCTTACCTTGTTCCTGTCTCCATTTCTTTATTCTGCATCCTGATGTCTTCACCTATAATAAGCCCTGTTGTCTTAAGTTGCTGGTTCCTGTCATATTTCTCTTTATTTTATTTTCCTAAGTTCCTGACTACAATAACATGTTCGTGATATAGTTTGATCGTTTGCTATATCCCCTGATTGTAATTCTACTATGTTCCTGATTAATTGCTGTTACCATTTCTTCCTGAGTTAACTTTACATTCTTTTTACTTTATATTAATATCATTACTCCTTTATTTTCTTTGTATTTTAATTACTAAATATTTTTATTTATTAGTATTTATTTTATTAATATTATTATTTTTTTTCATCTATTATTATTTTTGTTATTATTAATTTTATTATTACTTTTGTTATTTTTGTTATTATTATTATTTTTATTATTGTTATTATTAAGGTTTAATTTGCTTTACTTGAAAACATTTTTTTGTTATTATTATTTTTTTTCTTCGTTTTGTTTATTTGAATTTATTTATGATTTTTATTTAAATTTTATTATATTTATTTTAAATTTTATTAGATTTATTATTTTCTCTCTCTCTCTCTCTAAATAAATGTTTCTTTATTAAATTAGTTTTCTATGCTTATTATTATTTTTTATATTATAAATTATATTTTTATTATGTAGTTTATATTATATATATTAAATTTAAGTTTGTTATTTAGAATATAAGATTTCCAGCTGTGTGCGTAAATAAATAAATAAAAAATCGAAAACTTTTTTTTACCAAAATGTACTTAGTCCCGTACATTTTTTAATCGCTGGTTGGGAACTGAAGACTAGTTTTAGAAATTTTACAAACATTTTTTTATATTAAGCTAATTTTTACGCATCGTTTGAGGAGTCTTCCTACATCGAAATCTCAAAAAAAGCTTTCCTCGGGACACTCTAATGCATATGCTTAACGTGACCACACGGTTTTTGTCAAAAAGCGTGACCCGAACGACTAAAAATTGTACGGAAAAAGCGGGATTTTGAAAAGTTTTGTAAAAAAAACAGGGATTTTATTTTTATATCTCAATTAAAAATCTAGATCAGCTGTTCTCTCGCAAGCACTTTGTTCACGACCTAATTGAGACGTTACAAATTGAGAACGACTCATAAAAATTTTGGAACATCGAAATACAAACTGAAACATTAAAAATTATAATTTTTACGTGTTTGTCTAAATGTTTTCAAAATATTCCTAGTTAAATTTCAAGATTGAATTCAAATACGAATTGATAAAAAAAAACTTGGTTCTTTTTGAATTTGATAACAATAGATTTTGTTAAATAACTCTTAGACAATAAAACCAAAGTTGGTTGCCGTTACCGCTAAATAAAAACCATTCAACTTGATTACCGTTATCTCTAAATACCGAAATATGTAATTGAAAATATGGTTACTGCTAAAATATATAACCCTAAAAAACCGTTACCGAAATAGCTCGAAATACCGTTAGCCTTATTTTTGGGTTTAATAAATATTATTATTTTTAATAACGTTGAAATAAAACTTGTAATAAAGTTATGACTACCCCAGCTCGTCATTATAATATTGGACTACAAATTATATTTTATGGTTCTGAACCCGTACTTCGAAATTTTTGAAACAACAGTTACCCATAAAATACCATTACCGAAATAACTCGAAATACCGATAACGCTAAATACAGATACCGAAATAACTAAAAATACCGTTACCTCTAAAAAACCGTTATCAAAATAATCCGATATGCTGTTACTTTTTCACCTTTTTGAATCGGCTGCTAATATTATATTTTTATAACTTTTATTGGTTAAAAAATTATTTAAATAGTACTTACACAAAGGTTCCTACGAAATGAGTTTTTAAAATCTACAAATCTCTTTGAAAGAACAGAATTTCTTCCTCCAAAAATGTATTTATATTTTATTCTAACATTCTTAAAATAATTAATGTTTTAAACCTATTTCTGGAAAAAAATTCTAAACTTTTTTGGTCAAAATATATCAGACTTGAGATTTTTCATTCACTGGTAGAGAATTTTAACAACCTATTGCTTATCTTTTGGGAGGTCTTCTTACATCGAAGTCATCATAAAAATAAACATAAAGTTCATTTAAGATTAGTCAGTAGAGAAGATGATCAGCGTAATAAAATATTTAAAACTTTCAATTATCAAAAACAACGATCAAATTTCCAGTGGGAAAAAATATTTTTAGTTACACTTAAATATAAATAAGAATGTTATAGAAAATGTAAATAAGAAAATCGAATAAGTAATTGTTAGTGTTAGAAAAGTGGGATTTTTTAATAAAAAGCGGGAAACATATTTTAGGCGGGATCGAAGTTTAAAAAGCGGGATAATCCCGCCATAAGCGGGATGTCTGGTCACATTACATATGCTATATGTTTATCAAGTTTATCATAAAAATGTTTCTCATACGTTAAAAATAACCAGAAATTAAAATGTCTAAAATTTTCATTTATGAACCTTTCGACACAAATGAACCAAATTCTAGTAAAATTCACAATTTATGTTATAATTATATTCAGTTTTAACTTTGACGACTTATAAATATTTATATAAATCAAGTATTTAACTCATAATATAAATAAAATATTAAATGTATTCAATAAAATGATTAAAATTATTATTACGAATATTTTTTTATAAAAAACTATAATTGGTTGATCTGTAAACAGTAAAATAATGACATATTAATGTAATTAAATTAATTAAAACTTGTCAAGAAACAACAATATATAAATAGTACCTGCTCGTAAATTGCTATTGATCTTTGAAATTGGTTATATGGATTATTAAGGGGAATTTAAATTTCAAGGCCACTCAGCACGTGACATTATTATATCATTACATTCATATTTTGGAGGATATTTATTTAACTTCTTTAGGATGAAATACGTTAGCCGAGTTAATTATAGTTACTCGTATTTGAAAAAATATGCTTTCTTATTAATATGCTTAAAAAAAACATAATTAGTTTCAAATTTTACATAAACAATATTCAGCTTATGTCAGCCTTAAATGATAAGTATATATCTAATGAAACATTGATTACCGAATTGAAAGAAATTTAGCACCACCATGAATAAATTGCCTTAGCTCAAAGATCACTTACGGAATAATCAGAAATACCAGAATACCTGATATACCTTGCACTTACTTCAATTGAACATTAAGTGGAAAAAATTTTTCCGTCGTTATTAATTTACATTTGTTTGTTTACTGTGAGTATATTTAAATACATTTGTAAATAAATGATTATCACAACAATTAAGTAATAAAAAAAATATTAATTCGTTGGTTGTTATTGTTATGAAAATAATTTTTTTAAACTTGTTAATCGCCAGGAAACAAATTAACAAATTATTTTTAATCTAAATCATTTCGAAGAAATTTCTAATTTCTTAGTACAGAAATTTATTTTAATTGTCTTATAATACAGTTTAATAGGTTAATTAATATAAGGATTGACCCATAGTATAATTATAAAGTATACTCGTAAGAACAGCTGTTTTACAATTTTTTCATTGACATACCTCGCGGAACTGTCAAATTGTTTTTGTATTCATATGCAAATTTTTTGGAGTTTTTTTTACTCTTCTCTCCTTCATTGTCTCATTTTCCGTTCAAAGCATTTTGACATTATGTGCAGTAGTTTTACACTAACAAAATACAAGCAATTGTTGTTTTGACCATGAATGTGAAGGGCAGTGTTGCCAATTTAGCACTTTTAGTGCTAGATCTAGCACTAGTTTTGTACCATAAAAACATTATCGGTTTTTTTCAAAAAATTAAAATTGCAACTAAAATTTTATATTTTTAATGATTTAAGTTTAGCAAAATAAAAACCAATACAATTATAAATAGTTAACCTACACTGAACCAAAAAGAAGCAGTAAATACGATATAATGGGGTGTAGAATTGAAGAAAAGTAGGTTAAATATCAACCAACAAAATCGTTATTCAATTCAGCAGAATTTTTTCTTAATTTTTCGTAAGTTAGTTAAATCGACGAAAATTCGTCAATATGACTAATTCAATTAGTTAATGAAAAGGTAGTTAATTTGACAAATTTTTTGACAAATTGAAGAAAATATTATTCAAATTAATTAAAAATTTTATTCATATTGAAGAATTTTTATTCAATTTAACTAAATTATTTTATTTAATTCTACTAAATTTTAGTTAAATTGAATAAAAAATTTATTCAAATTAACAAATTTTTTTCTTTAAATTGAAGAATGTTTATTCAGTTTAACATTTGAATTTTATTCAAATTGACAAAATTTTGTCAATTCCAAAGTACTGTTTAACCCCTGTAGGAAAGTTTACTATAATTAAAATCATCAAAATAAAACAAATAAGAAATTTTAAACACTTTAATAATATTTATTGTGTAAAAAAATATAATTCATATTAGAAATAAAATTATTTAATTAAATTTTGTACAAACTTACGTAATTAAATTAAATTAAAGTAATTTTATGATAAAGGTTAGACCCTTTCAATAATGTAAAATAAACCACTGTCTGAAATATAAAAAAATATATGTGAGAAATAAGAAATTCTGTTAGTTTATAACACTGGTCGACAAAAAAAAAAAAAAAAAAAAAAATATATGTAGACTAGATGGAATTCCGCATGCTAAACTCGAATCTGCTTTCAGATTTTTTCCATCAGATCGGGATTTTTTTTATGGGCGTGTCTAATATTGCGCCCTAAATAAGCCGATTACTCGAGTATATTTCACTATAACTCGAGAACGGTATGCACGATTTATATATAAAATACACCAAAATATGTGGAATAGAATTGGCTTTAAGTCGCTTTACTATCAAATTTTTATCCGCTCAAAAGTTTAGGATATATTTCGAAAAAAGTGTCGGAAAAACATTTTTTCATGCAAAATTCAAGATTTCTTTTTTAACTAAAACATTTTTTTAAAGTGAAAACATCAAAAATATTTAAGTTTATCACCTTTATCTCAAAGCTGGCAAAACTGCGAGCAAATAAAGCCACATATTGTAAAAATTGATGCACAAATTTTGATTGGATTCACAGTTAAGTTTGGATACCCATGCATACCTATAGCTAAGTGGAAATATACTAGTGGGCAAAAAAAAAAATTTTTTTTTCGTTTTAAATAAAAAAAAAAATTTTTTTTTCGTTTTAAATAAAAAAAAAAAAATAGGTGGATTAGATGGAATTCAACGTGCTTAATACGAATCAGCTTTTACTTTTTTTCTATCACGCATTGATTTTTTTTATGGGCATGACTACTATGACCACGCCTTTAGGCAGTCACACTTGTATAACTCGAGAACAGTTTGTCCAATTAAGATAAATTGAACATTAATATATAGCGACCTAAATTGTCTTTGAGATGAATTTGTATAATTTTTTGTCCAGTTAATATTTCCGTAGCTATTCGATAATTAGTACCGAAAATTTTAAAATTTATTTTTTTTGAAAAGTGATGAAAATTTTGATCCATAATTCTGAAATTCTTGAGCGAATGAAAAATATTGTTGATATACCTTGAAGACAATTTTCGTATGCATCTTTTGATGTATCACTTATCAAAATCGTGTAAAGGGTTCTTGAGTTATAGTCTAAGTTCGACAAAACATTCTCGAATTTTATAGTGTATCCGCTGAATAAGGTGATGATATTAGTCATGCACATAAAAAGAAATCAATACCCGATAGAAAAAAAGTGAATGCAGATTCTTGTTTAACTCATCAGAATCCACCTATTCCATCTTATTTTGTTTCAAGAAAAAATAAAAAAAAAAAATTTTTTGGGCACAACTGTATTTCTACACAATTGTATGTAACATGGGTATTTTTACTTAACTGTGAATAAAATCAATATTTGTGCATCAATTTTGAAGATAAATAACTTATTTTATTCGCAGCATTACCAGCTTTAAGGTAAATATGATAAACTGTAACATTTTAGATGTTTTCATTTATTAAAAGAAATTTTAGTAACAAGAAAATCTAAAATTTTGCATGAAAATTATTTTTTTCGGACACTTAATTCAAAATAACTCCGAAACTATTGAGCACATAAAAAATTAAGTTAGGAAAATTTGAAGATATTTTTATTAGACATGCCCATAAAAAAAAATCCAGACCTGATAGAAAAAAACTGAAAGCAGATTCGTGTATATCACATCAAAATACATCAAGTTCAACTATTCGTCTATGGGGGAGGATTTTTTTGTTGACCAGTGTAATTAATTTGTAATATATTACCTTCAGGTATATTATCTATTTGTTTCATATTTTGTTACAAAAGTTTGTTTGCTGGATCTTTGATATGATCGTTATATAAGATGATGTTTTATGAAAATGCTTTATAATTCGAATGGAAATAACCCACATTTTAGTACAAGTGTTTAATCGACATCGGCATGAGAACATAAAACAATATATGTTCATTTATTAAAAATTTTAATATAGCAAACTATTTTTGTACCATTTATTAAGTACATTAGATGTGCACTCAGTGATCAACAACCAATTTCAGCCCATACAGATTTATAACTTAATATTTTTAAAGTTTATTTCTGGATGATCTATAGCAACATATAAAAAATGTAAAGAAAACGAAAATATAAATAAAAAAGTTTATATACATAGTACAAAAAATATTTACCTACATTTACAAATCATTTGTGGTTACTAGTAGTAGGTTTGTTTTTATGTTTTCCCAGGAAATTTTCCATAATCCAAAACTGCTCCTTGAGATAATGATGACCGTGGTCTAGCAGTTGATTAATTTGTTTATATTTGCTATCGAAATGATTTATAAAATAAGTAAACATACCTAAAATATTAAAAACTTTAAATGTTTAACATTACCGTGAAAAGTATGAAAAAGTCCTCCAAATGTCCATTCTCATAACAATGCTTTAGTTCTGTCGTTGCATTTTGTTCCATTTATGGTGTACATGAGTTAACATTTTTTGCAGGAGAATTATATATTTATTGATCGAAACTTGCTTGTTCTTGAAGTATATCTGATTTAACACAAATTCACGCTTATTTTTCGCTATGTTTTATTTATTCGAGTATTTTTGTATCATAGCTGTTCATTGTGAATATTTTCAATCAAAATATTTGTTAAAAATAAATTATTTTAATATTTTATTCATATTTTTAGAAATAAATTTCTTTAAAATTATTTTATACTCTTTGTAATATGATTTTCAATTACTTGAAATTAATTTGAATAAAAATTATTTAAATATTATTCCATTTGTTAACAAGTTAGATAAAATAATATTTCCACAAAAGTATTCGAATATAAATTTATAAAATATAAATCAAATTCTTAAGTCTTTAACTAATTTTAAAATATATTTTATTTCTTTAGTTTGAATACAATTGTCCTTTATTTTATTTTCTATTTTAAAAATAAAATAATATCTGTTTTAAAACATTAAATTTTTTTTATTCATAGAAAACTTTTGAATATTTTTATTCCACATGAATTTGTTTGAATAGTTTTAAATTTACTTTGAAAAAGAAAAATAAGGAAAATATTTTTTTTTATACTTGAATATTTGAAAAAATTTTATAATTTTTTGTTATTCAAGCCTTTTGAGGCTGAATATTTTTATTTTTTGGAGTTTTTGTTGAATAAAATAATAAAAATATTTATTTTAAATGTTTCTATTTGAATATAAAGTTTTTGAATAAAAATCAGAAAAATTTGTTGAACTTTTTTTATTTAAATAAAATACATATGAATATTAGTAAACTTTAAAATAGTCAAATAAAAAACTTTTGATTATCTTCTTATAAAAATATATTTGTTTTTCTTTTGGTTAAATAAAATATTTTAATTTTTAATTTATTTTGTTCAATCAGATACAAATTTATAATAAATTCAATTGTTTTAGTATAAATAGAAATCCTTAATATTTTTATTCAAAAGATAATAGATTGATTAACAAATATTTTTTAATTAGAAATAAGAAATAGAAATGAAATAAAAAGTATTTTTATTTTTTATTTCATTTATAAGTTACAGCTATGTTTTGTATTTGTATAAAAAAATTTTAAACAAAATTTAAATCTATTGTCACAAAAACACGTGCACAAGCTTTATTGTTTGTCATTCAACTGATCTTCTTCATTATGCGTTTTCTGTATTGAAGAAATTTCTTCAGTTCTACACATGTTTTTTCAATTTGACTAAAAGAAATTATTTAAATTGACGAAATTTATTCAATTCTACATGCCTTTAGTAAAGTTGAAGAAATTTCGTCAATTTGAAGAATTTTATTCAATTTGACTAAAATGAATTAGTTAATATTAACGAAATTTCTTCAATTCTACACGTCTTTAGTAAATTTGAAGATATTTATTCAAATTGAAGAATATTATTCAATTTTTCTAAAACAAAATTGTTAATTTTAACAAAATTTCTTCAATTTTACATGTCTTTAGTAAAATTTACTAAATTTTTTAATCATATTGAAGAATTTTTATTTATTTTTACTACTTCATTTTATTTAATTTAGTAAAAGTAAATTAGTTTATGTATTAGCATACTTTATAAAAATTTTTAAATATCGTTCATATACATATATAGTACAGTCATTCATTTCTAGTAAAAACTAAATAAATAAATTATAAGAAATATATTTTTAAATTTTTTACATACTATCAAAAACTGTAATTGTATGTAAAGACGTACAAACTTATTTTGAAGAATTTTCTTCAATTCTACATGTCTTTAGTAAATTTGAAGAAATTTCGTCAATTTGAAGAATTTTATTCAATATGAATAAAATAAATTATTTAGTTTCTTAAAAAATGTATGCTTTTAGTTGATTTACAAATTTTTAGTCAAGTTGAAGAATTTTATTCAAATTGATTAAAGAATATTAGTCAATTTTAAAATTTACGAAAAATATTAGTTAAATTAACAGATAGTTACTTCAAATTAAAATTTTTTTGGGATGTTAAATTGAATAAAATTGTGTGTTGTTTTTCTTACTGCCAATTGTTTAAGAGTTACTTCCAATTTAACTAAATTTTCGTCGATTTAACAGATTTTTCGTCAATTTTTTAACGAAATTTTATTCAAATCAACATATTTTCCAAAAAAATATTTTTGTCAAAAATTTTTTAGTAGATTTGAAGAAAATTTGATTTGAAGAAAAATTCTATTGATTTGAAGTAAAAATCTGTTAATTTAAATATTTTTTTTTTCGTTAAAATTCTACGAAAAATTTTCGTCAATATTACCTACGAGATTTGGTTCAGTGTACAAAGTAACTACATCCGTAACTACATGTCATTACCAAGTTTTTGCTGGGTACTTATCTGTGGCAACACACTTGGGATAGTATGGATATGTATGGGGGTGCATTTATTTTGGATGTAGCAGTGAAATTTTTAAAATTTCGTGATAATGATTCTCTTGTCAAATTCCACAATTGAGATGAAAATAGGACGGATAGGTCTAGACTCTAGAGGGAGTGGTCTCATTTAAATAAAGTATTACAGTATTAGTATTAACACTTTGTGGATATAAGTGTCTTATCAAGTTTAGAAGCTGAGATAAAAATAGAGCGGGTAGGTTAGGGGAATAATGAAGCACACCGGGATAAATAAGTACATTTATAAAAAAAATTATCTCTCGTTATCGTAGTTTGAAATGTCAAACTCTGTAAATAAATTAGTTAACAAATGTTTGCATAAAATTTTATAAACTTTTTATTAATGAAAATATCATATTTTATTTAGGAAAAATCTATAAGTTGCACTGGTCGGCAAAAAAATCCTCCCCAAAGACGAATAGTTGGGCTGGATGGATTTTGATGGACTAAATATAAATCTGTTTTCAATTTCTTTTCCATCAGGTCTGGACTTTTTTTTTATGGGCGTGTCTAATATTTCGCCATAATAAGGCCATTACTCTACTATATTTCACCTTAACTCAAGAACGGTGTGTACGATTGACATAAGTGATACACCAAAAGTTGTGGACTAAATCTTCAAGCCACTCTAACTTAATTTGTTAGGTCTGGACTTTTTTTTTATGGGCGTGTCTAATATTTCGCCATAATAAGGCCATTACTCTAATATATTTCACCTTAACTCAAGAACGGTGTGTACGATTGACATAAGTGATACACCAAAAGTTGTGGACTAAATCTTCAAGCCACTCTAACTTAATTTGTTATGTGCTCAATAGTTTCGGAGAACAAATAGTGAATAAATTGGATAAACCGTTCTCGAGTTATACAAGTGTGACTGCATAAAGGCGGGCTCATAGTAATCATGCTCATAAAATAAAATCAATACGTGATGGAAAAAAAGTGAAAGGAGATTCTTGTTTAGCACGTTAAATTCCATTTAATTCATCTGTTTTTTTTATTTAAGACGAAGAACAAAAACATTTTTTTTTGGCCACCAGCGATCTCCACTTAATTGTATACATGGGTATTTTCATTTAACTGTGAATGAAATTAAGATTTGTGCATCAATTTTGAAGATACGTGGCCTATTTTATTTTAGTCTTAACAGCATTGAGATAAAGATGATAAACTAAAACATTTTTAATGTTTTCATTTAAAAAATAAAATCTTCAATTAGGAAAACTATTTTTTCCGGACACTTTTTTCGAAATAACTCCGAAACTGTTTAGCGGATAAATTTCATATTAGAACGACTTAAAGCCAATTTTATTCCACATATTTTGGTGTATCACTTATGTAAATTATGAATGCCATGCTTTTGTTTAAGAGATATCAGCAGAAAAATATGAAACGAAGCTACAAAGGACACCCTGTGCTTCTAGTATTTTGCCTATAACTTTTTTGTTTATTAACCGATTTTACTCATTTTCAATACCAAACAAACTTTATATAAGATAAATATTTGAGCCAAATTTCATCCCTAGGTTGTCGCGTTCGATCCCTATCCTGCTTTCAACAGATGGATAGACATAACTAGATCGACTCAGAATCTAACCAGGACCCAGAAAATACATGCTTTATGGGGTAAACAAGTTTGCAATCGTAAATTGCCTTGTTGTCTCTGTTTGGCGGTACCAAAGCAGAGTTTGTGGACTATAATTAGACACCAGCAGAATGGAATACGTATTTTCTGTGCCGCTACACACTTCATCAGCATTCGTGGTGTCTTATCCATTTCGATTTCGTTGAAACCTAAACATGTCGCCCGCCTTGCACTGGGTGCTATTTTGAGGGACTCAGTTAGCAGCGCCAGGCGTTTGGGGCAAGTAAAAAAGAGGTTGAACCTAGCGTCGTAAACGCTGTTTAAGATGTGGTTACATAGTGTCGTAAGCCGACATCCGGTTCGAAGGACCATAAACAAGTTTGCAATCGTAAATTGCCTTGTTGTCTCTGTTTGGCGGTACCAAAGCAGAGTTTGTGGACTATAATTAGACACCAGCAGAATGGAATACGTATTTTCTGTGCCGCTACACACTTCATCAGCATTCGTGGTGTCTTATCCATTTCGATTTCGTTGAAACCTAAACATGGGGTCTTAAATGATTTTTTCGACATGTTACATACGGAATGACAAAATCAATATACCTCCCATCTTTTTAATGGTAGGTATAAAAATCTATCAAATGGAAAAAAACTGAAAGCAGATTCGTGTTTAGATTCTCGAATTCCTTTAGTCCACATATTTTTTTTTGAAGGCGGACGAGAAATTTTTTTTCTGCCGACCAGTGTTATCAAAAATATGTTCTAATCACTTTCAAAACGTTGTTAAAACTCATTCAGGTTTTATTTTCTTATATAATGTTTAAGATCCACATTATCTTATTTTTGACAAGCTTTCTTTTAAAATATTTAGTGTTGAAATAATTTGTGTTTTTTAAGTTGTACTTAATAGGTACTGATTTAATTTTTACTTCCTTATGAACATTTAGTAGGACTGTAAAATTTCCTATGAGGTAATGGGTTAATTTTGATTTAAGTTATATACAAACTATTACATATTTTTTAAAATATCATCGATATCATTTGGATTTTATTTAATTAACTACAAAGTGCTTTGAAGTAACAATTTCAAATATTAATTTACATACTTAAGTAAAAATATTTACTTTAATAAGTGATTTTTAATTACATGTTACTAATTTTATTTTATTAATATGTTTGTGTTAAAGTAGCCAATTTGGAAATGACTTTGCAAAAATCTTCATTTTCTACATATCGTACTATTTATAAGCAAAATTATTAAACCACTTATCAAAGGTGTTAAAATTATTTATTTGTTTGTCATTCGATATGTATACAGTTAGTTGCTTTTAAAAAGTTACGTTCCGAAATTTACATAGAAGTAAATGTTTTTTCTATAACTTTTTAGAGATGATATTGATCAAATGAACGCTGCCTATCTTGATGATACATTTAGGACCATATAGTATGTTAACTATATATTCTAGATTTTTAAATAAGTGAATACAGACCATAAATAGTTGGGTTATAAAGGTATATCTAAAATTGCATCTAAATATCAGTAATCAGAATTACTGATATATGCTAATATTGAAACATAAGTCCATGAGCACTATTGGGAATAAACTAATTTTTTTATTAGTTTTTTAAATATATTAGAAAATTGTTGATTTTTTTGAATTTTTCATTTTTTTTTTTTGCTAACAAATATTTTTAAATTATTTGCACGTTTAGGTGAAGTATACAAAACATTCGATGTAGTCGGCTGTCAAATGTTATTATTATTTTTTTGTGTATAAGGTATGAAAAATATACTTTTAAAATACATATTTGATAAATTAAGATTGTGCTAAAATTAGCACTTTGCTAAGGCAAAAATATTCAGAAAAATTTTAGAATAATAATTTAGTTAATGACTATTTTCAAAAGGAACTTAATTGAGCATTTTATTATCTTGAATAATAAAATATTTAGTAATATACATGTGTAACTCATTATATCTATTGCACAATTGTATTTTATTCAAATTGAAATACAGTTTAATTTAAATAGATTTTTAAATTATCTGAATTGAGAAATACAGTCTCTTGAGTTATACAAAATACTAAGGATTCACGATCACCGAAAAAATCGTGATACGCGTGAAAAAAGTTGATTTACATACTATAGGAGAGCAAAAAAGATACGAATTATTAAAGAAATTTAAAAGAAAATTTCTACTTCTCTGGGTGGAAAGTTTGTCATTCTGTTTGTAATTTGCACAATTTTCGTCGGAGACCAAAAAAGTTGATATTTTCGGGATCCGTGTGTCGGTTGAAATGGGGTTATGAAGCTCACCGATAACTACATATATTAATCGATCAAAAATTCTTTCGAGAATTTTGCTATTGAAATTCAGAAAGATCGGATAAACAAAAAAAACAGGTTTTTAGTAACCTCTGTATATAATAAATCGGTTCAATAATAACTGAGATATCGGGAAAAACGCATTTTTGATTTTCTAAAGCCCTTGTTGAAGTTATATATATATATATATATATATATATATATATATATATATATATATATATATATATATATATATATATATATATATATATATATATATATATATATATATATATATATATATATATATATATATATATATATATATATATATATATATATATATATATATATATATATATATATATATATATATATATATATAGATCGGTCATAAATATTTTTATTTCGGTTTCTTGAATCAAATAAATTCGTTCATAAACAACCGAGTTATGGGACAAAAACTAAAAAATATCTGATAATATAAATACACACACAAAAATTTGTATTAAGCATTGTAATGACCAGGGAACCCACAATATGCTCTAAAAAATCAACCACGTCGAAATTTTATTCCCAATTTTTTACTGCATCTAATAAAAACGTTATTGATCTTCCATTTTCTTTACCATAATTTTAAACACTATTATTAGTTCAGAAATTATCAAAATTATCATATCCATCACTGACCGCCAACATTTTCGTGTTTTGATGAAAATCAATAATTTAGAATCATTTAGATCATTTGTCAAAATTTCATAGCGAAAGTAATTTAATGTAAAATGTTTACTAGATATATAGTGCATTCTAGTGTATAGTAGCAAAGCACAGTGCATATCCCAGCAAAAATTTGTTGGCTTTTGGTAATGACTACTACTTACTAGACTCATTACCAGGTAATGAGTTGTCATTATAAACAATTTCATTTAGTTCTGCAATGGCTCAGTTCGTTAGAGCGACACTCAGAAGGTTGTCGGTTCAACCCCGAACTAAACCCAAACGTTTTTTCAGTAAATTATTTTAATTTCTATTGGTATGTTGAAACCATTAATAACGCACATCAAATTTTAACACATACATGGCGTAGTGACTAAGACAGTAGTCTTTGAAACATGAACGAATGTTTTTGTCTAGGTTCAAATCTCATTTGAGCCAATATTTTGTTTCAAATTTTTTTTTAGCAATTTTGTGGTTTTGAAGTATTTGTATTTTTGTAGCATTTGCTTAACTACTTACTTAATTGTTTAAAATATGTAATTTAATAATGGGGACCCATGAATTCGTGGACATCGCCATATAAATGTAATGAGTTTTTCACCCGAATTATAAGTAGTTACCGCCTTTTAGCAATGTAATATATTGACTTACCGGGTAAGTAAAGTTTTTACTGGGATGGTGCACAGTGGTCCCAAAACGATTTTTTTTTGGAAATAATTCTGTAACTTTAGAACTACTGAATGTATTTCAATGAAATTTCGTTTGGACAATCTTGAGATGGATTTTAATTGATCTATAGCAGCACAGGTTCTTAGATGGTCTGGGGGACAGGGGGTGGACCTCCAAAGTTGGTCACCTCGGGTACGAAATTTTTCTAAAAAATCGCCAAAATTTAATTTATGATATTATTGAAAAAAAATGTGCACATAGATAGTCCTTATAATATAATGCCGATCAAAAATCAATTACTCCGTTATTTTTCTGCGTAAATAATTTAAATTTTATACGTAAAATATAGTGTTTTATTAACAAACCAAATTACTTACGAATACCTAAAGGGGATGGCCAGATAACTAAGGACAAAGAAGAATTATGATAAGTTCATACTTGAAAAATATCAATATAATTTAACTAGCTTAAGCGTAAGACATAAGCTCCCTAATGATATATATATAAAAATTATTATAAAAAATATCATAATATTTAATATATATATCAAAATAAACCCTAAAAATTGAAGGGTTAGTTAATTTCGTTGTAAATTGACAGTTTTGTGTTCCCCTGTATGATTATTTAGTCCGCACAATTATTAGATAAGTTACATTACTTAAAATTATTAAGATAAATTTATAAATTATATAATTTTGTTACAAAAATTATGCAAAATAAATAAGTTTAGCTAGGAGGACCAACATTTGATAATAAGTTAATTACAGGTATTACAATTTTATTTTATCATTTTAATATTAAAAGTTGCTCCAAATTTCCAGGAATCCACTCGATATAAATTAATAAAAAAATATCAGAAAATCCAAATTGGTCCTACAAATAATTGGTCAACGAATTAAATGTCTGCTCTGAAAGTGTTTCCAAAGTTATTAAACCGTATCAGGAGAATTCGACCATTGATAAGAAAGATGGCTTGGGAAGAAAAAAGGTCCACATGATATTGGAAGGCCAAGAAAATTGAAAGTATATTGAAAAGAACTCCAAACATATCTGGTAGAAAAGAATCCCGGTTAGCTCAGTGCTCAGACTATTTGGTGCAAAAAGTTAAAGCTAATGCGGAGTTAAGAACATATAAAGTCAAAAAAGATTGGAATGCTGCAAAAAATTTAGAAGCCAAGAATAGGGCTCGGAAATTAAAACCAAATTTTATATAAAAATACTCATGTATAAAGAACGGCGAAACGTATGTACTGGCAGATTTTTCGCAGCTTCCGGGTCAAAAATTTTATATTGCTGGTGTACGAGGAAGTGTTAAAGATAAGTTTAGGACAGAAAAGCTGACGAAATTTCCTAAAGAATTGTTGGTGTGTCAAGATTTATGCAGTTGTGGCAAAAGAAGCAAATCATTTGTTACAGTGAGCTCTACAAATACCGAAAAATATATCAAAGAATGTTTGCAAAAAAAAAAAAAAAAAATCCTTTGATAAGAAAGCACAATGTGTCCACTTATTTTTGGGCTGATTTGCTATCATTTCACTACGTAAGAAAGCTCTGGAGTGTTACCAATGCAATAACATAGTTTTTGTACCAAGAGAGGTCAATCATCTAAATTGTCCGTAGCTAAGATCAGTGAAGAGATATTTGACTTTTGTGAAAAGAGAATCGAAGTCTACGACTTCATAAGTAGTGGGCAGATGTATACAAGTTTTATTTTTTTATAATCTGTAATATAATATCAATTAAATAAAAAAACAAGAAAAACTCTAAGATCAACCGTTTCGTAATTATTGAAGTTTATATATGTTAAGATTTTTCCGATCGCAGTCCTTATATATTTTTTAATATTACATAATTCATTTTCTTAATATGTTCAAATTTAAATATATTAAAAAATACCTCATTTTAAGAAGTTACTAGAAATGTTGTGGTAAGAAGGGTAGCAGGTAGTAGCAGCTGAATTTTATTGATACTAACTCGTGACACTTAGGAATATTAACTAATACTAGTTAGTACTACTCAACCTCAAACTTATTGAAAAAAATATTATTGCTATTGTTCCATTAAAGTTTCCGTTTAAAATGTATGTGATGATATTTTATACCAAAAGATTGACAATAAACCAATATTCTCGAAAAATGTTAAAAACAAAGTATACTCAGTGACAGAAATGCATAGTGTACTTTATATACTATAAGAATTTGAACAGTATTTTTTAAAACAATGACTAGTAAAAAATATTCCAGTTTGAAACATTATTACCTATAAAGTAGATTTCTAAGCAGCGAAACAATTTATGAATCATATTATCTAAACTATTGATTTTATAACGCAATCAAAATTTGATAAAAAATCAGACATTCTCTTTCAGAATTTTTTGCCGGAATTTACCTTCGTGCAGTGGGGCAAACGCAAAATATGTATCTGCTAAACTACTGCTCGGATAAAATTGAAATGTATGGAAGTGTTGTAGAGCTTTCAGAAAAAGTCCTGAGGTATATGAAGGAAAATTTTTTTAAAATATTTTGTAATTTTTAACATATTCCGAAATAATATGCTGAACTAATTTTTCGATCATCTCCATTCGCCTAGACGTAAAAAATGTTCAAAGTCAACACTCTGAAATTAGTATGAAAAATGGCTACTTTTTTTACAAAAATACATATGGTACTATTCTGTAACTTTTTTTTAATAAAAAAAATTTGTTTCTTCAAAATAGTTAAGAAATAAATTTTGAATTGATTTGGTTTGTGCCCTACCCCCAGCGTTGGTCGAAAATGGTGAATTTTAGAAAAATGTTTTATTTTTATCAATTATTAAAAAATGCCACGCGAGTTTTTTTTTTTTTAATTTATTAACGATATTTTGTTGATAAGGTGAAACATTAACGAAATTTTGTACAAATAGTTCAAGGATCAATGTTAACTAGGAGGAAAAGGTGAAATTTAAAAAAGTTGCTGATGGTGGGTATATAGATTCGGCCAAGGCGAATATAACATTCTCACTTGTTTTTTTTTAATATTTTTTGTTTTTAATTATATTAACTTTTATTATAATTTTTTTTTTTTTTGTTATAATTTTTCGTTAATGTCAAATCGAACCCACGTGTCTTCCGTGTTTTAGTCTGCACGCGAGATACTAAATGCACAATTAAGAAGCAGGTTAGAATTTGACTCTCAACTGATATTTATTAAGTGTGGTGATATCAACTGGTTCTCAACTTTAACTTTGGTGACGAATTAGGTGTCAATTAGAACTCACTGGTATGAGGGACCGGTTCATTACTACAATTGCCACCAATTATTGCAAAATATAAATTCATTATGATAAGTAAAAAAAAATAAATCAGTTTTTAATTTTATTCTAATCTGGAAATAGTAAGATATGTTTTCACTTATCAAAAGATGACAAAGGTAATTATAAGGATGGGTGAGATCAAAGGACTTTTACACGTAAAGAAGTACGTTTTGTTAAAAATAATGGTGAAAAAAATAGTTCCTGAAAAGAAAAAAATTTAAGTTTTAAAGATCGACATATTTAGATCTTTTATCAGCAATATGTTAATAAATATTAAATGTTAATAATATTTAAGACACCATTCTTTGTGGTAAAAAAAGGAAGAAATATCCTAAATTCAATCCATATAATACAAAAATAATAGTTGGTTAGCTATTATTTTTATATTCTGAAAAAATTCAAAAATATATTTTATTCTGCGCACAGTGCACTTATTTAAAATGTTTGTGAATTGTTGACTTCAACACATATGTATATCCTAAAATTGAAAAAATAATTTTCTTCTAAAATACGGGTCAGAAAATTTGTGGTAGCGTTTAAAAATATATTATTCATGAGTCTGCTAATTAATTGTTTAATTGAAGCAAGGATATGCCCAGCTCCCATATATACTGAAATTAAAAAATTAATTTACTGCTAAAATACTGATCAGGATTTTACCAAAATGTCAGACTGCAGTTAGATATAGATTATGAGTTTGCACAGTGCAATAACACAAAATTGTCTTAATAATTTAAACCAAAATAAAAGAGCACCAGAAGTCTAGCAAAAATCTTAAAGGATTTTTCAAAGTTAGTTCAAAATTTGATTTTAATTTCTCGGAACCCTTTTACTCAATATAAGTAATTGGAAATAAAAATCATTTAATAAGAATTTTGATGGATACTACACCGCAAAGGGAAGATTTTTTGGTAATAAATCTATATCTCCTAAATTAATTAGGATCGAATTGAAATATGTGGATAAGTTGATAAGTAGTCACCTGTGATAACAAGAAGTAAGCTACAGGGCACAGTGGGGCCAAAAGCAAAATAAATGGTAATAAGTCTGGAACTTTGAAACCACCGAACCGATTTAGATGAAACTTGGAACATCGATATAGGAGGAGTTAGGCTTTCAGAATATTGTTGTGCAGAGTATATAGCTGCAGCATGGACTCCGCTACAGTGGGCCAAAGTTGACCACCTCGAGAGTGAAAAACATATTGGGGCTTATAACTTTTACAAATATTAACCGATTTTGAATATTTTTTTTGAATTCTCCTAAGCAAGACAAGGAAAAAACACGCTTATTGTGCTAAATTATCTCCTATGGTATAAAAGATATATAACTTCAAAAAATAAATTTCCCATTTTTGGCCTTGATGTTTTTGCGATTTTGCACTATAACTTTTAAAATAAAATTTCTAAAATTTTTTTAAAAATGTATTAAAATTCTCTACAATTTTCTAAATTATGCTAATAAAAAAACTCCTCCTCTATCGGTGTTCCAAATTTCATCTAAATCGGTTCAGTGGTTTCAAAGTTCCAGACTTATTACCATTTATTTTGCTTTTGGCCCCACTGTGCAGGGTGTCAAAGTTGACTCTATCGAGAATGTAAAAGTTTAAAAAAATCGTAACATCTACAAATTAAGTAAATTATGGACCGATTCTCATAAATTTTGGCAATGTTGTTTCTACTTATATAAAACTTATTTGTGTTGAATATTAACTTGATACTATCATTCGTATGGGATTTATGCACGTTAAAGTGATTTTCGGAAGAGGTTTATATGGGAGCTATGGTCAATTATAGACCGATCTTGATGAAATTTGGCACAAAGATTGATACTTATACAAAACTCCTTTATACCGAATTTCATTGAAATATTGCTATGTATATTAAAGGCATTTATGATCGTTAAACCTCTATTAAAGGACATTTGTATGGGGGCTAAGTGAAATAATGGACAGATCATAACCAATTTCAATAGGCTTCGTCCTTGTGTCAAAATAATTATTCGTGCCAAATTTCATTAAGATATCTTTAAAATCGCGACCTGTACTTTGTCCACATGGTTTACAGACAACCAGCCAGACGGACGGACATCGTTAAATCGTCTCAGAAAGTTATTCTGAGTCGAACGGTATACTTTAAAGTATGGGTCCGATAATTTTTCTCTGCGTTACAAACATCAGCACAAACGCATAATACCTCAACCACATATGGTGGTGTAGGGTATAAAAATAGTTTTGTGATATCTGTTTCGTTGTTTTACGATTATCCGTAATGTAAGTGTCGAAAGATCAGTTACTGCTCCAGTACTTTTTAAGTTTGATAGTTATTTTTGTAGCACATGAAATGTAATGTTTGTTTCTTGTGGGCTACATTATGCGGAAAGGGATCTATTTTATATACTTACTAAAGAATTTATAGGAGTTTTAGAATGGCTCGTCGACATAAGATAAGTGACGACGATATCGCCTACATACTCCAAGCAGATGAAGAAAATGAACGTGGTATTGATTTTGATGATAGCTTGGCTGATCTTGACTTTGCTCCGGATTTCGAGGAGTTTATTGAAGAGTGTTTGGAAGATGAAATTGATCCCTCGATGCCGAACAATGACGATCTTATTTCTAATCTTAATGAAGAACCAACACCTTCCAGTGCAAATCTCTTGAATTCAACAGATCCAACCGAAAAACGACAAAAGCCTGAAAAAAGAACATTACAGTGGAAAAAGATGAACCTTGACCTTAATGCACAGCAGCTCGCTTTTACTGGCAACGAGTTGTTGAGTCCTGATATCTTAGATCTCGAAACTCATAAGTGGAGCTATAGATTATCTGATTTTAGTGACCTTTTTAAATTTACCTATAATACGGAGATAGAAACCGGCTGAAGATCAGAATTTATAAGCTTTTTCCAACCTTGTAGTGCGACTATCGACGACAAAACTACAAGCTGTATTTTGATAACAATTTCACATCGCTACATGTTTTGGAATATCTAGCTAAAGAAGGTATTTTTGGAATATTAACCTTCAGAAGAAATAGGATTCCCGATTGTAAGTTGCCATCTGAAAAAGAACTTTTAAAAAAGGATCGGGAATACTCCGAAGGGAATGTAGCTAGTGTCGGTGGTGTAGACGTTTCAACAGTTGTATGGAAGGACAACAAAATAGTTTCATTGACTTCCACGTTTGCGGTTCAAAATCCTGTAGGTGATGTCTGCAGATATGATAGAAAATAATCAGAACACATTACAATCCGTCGACCACATATTGTAAGCGAGTATAACCAATATATGGTCGGTGTGGATCTTATTGATAGCATAATTGGCACCTACAATATTAGATTAAGAAGTAAACGTTGGCAAGTGCGCATTTTTTATCACTATTCAGATCTTACGATGTCAAACTCTTGGTTGCTCTATAAACGGGTATGCAAATATAAAAGTTTACTGGTCAAGGGCATCATTTCTTCCGCAAACTTTGTGTTGGAAGTTGGCGAAACTTAATGTAAAATGGGGATAAAATCAACCTTAGAAACACGTGGCTTTTTGGAAGATGAGATCGAAGCAATGAAGCATAGAGGACATGCGCAACGTGTCATTGTAGCATGTTGTTGCCTATAAGATGGGAACTATATCTTAACCACAATGTCATTAATAAGGTTTCATATACAATTCATTATATGATTTATATGGAATGACTCTATAGCATGAATTCAATTTATTATCTTAATAAAATATTAGTACTAACTGAAAAAGTAAGTATATCTGTTTGAAACAATTATTTAGACAACTTAAACATATATTATAAATTAGTCAGTAATATTAAAACATGCGGAATTTGTCTGATAAATATTTTACAAAGTTTTAAAAAAGTTAATATACAAAGTATGTAGTTAGTCCGAAGTGCTTTTTGTAATTTTTGAAACATTATAAAATAACAGGTTTTTGCATTAAGGAAACTCTAATGATACCCAATTAAAGGTGATTATATTTTCTTTTGACCCAAATAAAAATTAATGTTGAGTTCTTATCCACTTTGGAATAAATTGCGGTTTTGTTTCATAACCTCACTTTTCACTTTGGATACGTACTAATTTATGTGCTACACAGAGGTTTTCAGATATATTCAAAATACCTTTAAAATATTTTTAAGCATCGGAGATTTGTTTGGAGCATAAAATGTCTTTATATGGTTTAGTTATAGCGAAAACATATCTCAACATATTTAGTATCAAATTTTAATTCATTGTTTAATTATGTTCAATATTTAGAAGGCATTCAGATGATCATTTATTATTATACAGTTTTAAGATAATTTACACTTATTTATATTATACTGATCTCGTGCTTATGTTCCAGCTAAATTTTGTGCCAAAATATTTCGCAGCACTTACTTATTAATAAGTCCAAAATACAATTAGTTAAAACTAACTACTTTTCTCGATTAATAGACAATGTCAACAATTTTTTTCTTCTTTCTTCCTATTTTTGTATAACCTAGTACATCCTGTGAAAGAACTGTGAAAATGACAAAAAGCACTTTGGACCACCCTTTAACAAAAAGAAAAAACAAATTGCAATAAAATTAAATATTATTTCGATGACCGTGTATACGATGTTCAAAACTATGTGACTTTTTGAATGAAACACAGTGTTTTTTGCAAAACAAAAATTTATTTTTCAACATAATCTCTTTTTAACTCAATACACTTAGTCCAACGTATCTCCAGTTTTTGTATCCCTTCCAAAAAAAATAGGATCTTTCAAGGTCCTTAAAATAGGCATTTGTTTGGTCAATATTTTTATCGTTGGAGCTGAATCTCTTTCCACCGAGCCATTTCTTTAGGTTTGGAAATAGGAAGTAGTCAATAAAAGCTAAATCCGGAGAATATGGCGGATGAGGTACCAATTCGTAGCCCAATTTATAGAGTTCTGCCATTGAGACTGCACACGTGTGCACCCGTGCATTATCTTGATGAAAAAGAACTTTCTTCTTGGCCATATGGGGTCGTTTTCTTTTTAAATTTTCATTAAATCGGTCTAATATGTTGGCATAATATTCGCCATTTATTGTTTTTCCCTTTTGGAGGTAATTGATGTGGACTATCCCGCGTGCATCCCAAAAAAATGTTGCCATCACCTTATTGGCCGACAAACTTACCTTGGCCTTCTTCGGAGCAGGTTCACTAGGAGAAACCCATTGTTTAGTACAGTAATGGATCCATGTTTCATCCAGAGTTACAAAACGCTACGAAAACTCATTCGGATTTCGGTTAAACAACTCCAAGCAATCCTTTGAAGTTGTCACACGTTTACGTTTATGGTCAATTGAGAGTAAACGCGGCACCTATCTTGCAGACAACTTTCTTAAACCCAGCTGATCATTTAAAATCGAAACCACACTGCCATATGAAATGCCTATGGCATCAACAATCTCACGCACTTTTACTCTTCGGTCAGCCAATACCATATCGTGGATTTTTTCGACATTTTCGGGTGTACTGACCTCAATTGGCCGTCCAGAACGTTCAGCGTCATTTGTTCTTGTGCGACCACAACGAAAGTCAGAAAACCACTTTTTTACCATTGAAATCGATGGTGCAGAGTCCCCATAGTATTTATCGAGCTTTTCCTTGGTTTGATTGACGGTTTTTTTTCGCAAAGAATAATTTTAATGAGCACTCGAAATTCACTTTTTTCCATGTTTAGAAAAATACACGAGGTTGTATGTTTTGAACAGCTGTAAATGGTGACACTTGCTCAAAATTTGACAGTAGTCTATTATAGGTAGTACTTGATGGGAACTGTGTTGCATTTCATATAACTACGAGGGAAATTCGAAAAGTCACGGAAATATTGATCCGCCCTCGTACGTTAAAGTTTGCGATATATTTTTGATATTTTCATATAATAAATCATTATAATAATGGATCACCCATTGAAGCTACAAACAATTTAATATAGTTTTAACACACATTTGAATTACCCCAAAGGGTTTCGGGTAAATATTGTGTTGATATCCACAAAGCTTTTTCACGGCAGCTTTCACTCGAGTTAATTAATAAGTAGATAAAGCAACTGATCAAATTTATTTTTCTTAGTACATTTACAATTCTGTTTTAAAACGCAATGTAATAATGCAAAAATACATATCCCTCTGGGTCTAAATTGTTCAACTAATGAGAGTAGCATTACTTATAGTTTTTAATCCGCGATCCCGGAAATCCCGCTATCCCGGGAAATCAAAAAGTCCAGGAAATTGCGATCCCTAGTGGTTGGTGAAAAATATTCTAACACCCACCTTAAAGTACACCAATCGACTCAGAATAATTTCTATGGTGGTGTAGGGTATAAAAATTTCATATATGTTTTATTTTTAAAAATTAGTTTTATAATAATTTCACAGCAAATCCAATTAGTCTTTTATAAACAACTAGCTTTTCTCGGTGCGCTTCGCTTTAGGCGATAGCAAATATTTACTACTACTGCTAGAACATTTTAAGGCTTTCACTGTAATACACCTTTGGATATGAGAAAATTAATATTTTCTTTGTATAGGCGATAAGATAATCTTGATGTTCACACGAAGTTTGAGGACTTTCACTATATTAGTACTTTAGATAAACCATAATGAATATTTACTTTGTATGGGAAGCACCACTCTCCCTGCTCCGATCGAAACATAAAATATCATATTTGAATTTAGAGACACTCAGAATGATGCTGTGAACATTTTAAGAAAATCTGTATAGCCGTTAGAGTTTTAAAAAAGTGGTCGTGAAATGTAGGCGTGACATCCAACCGAAATCTAACATAGCCTAAAACCACTTTCGTCACTGGTACTATCTGTGTGTCAAATTTCGTGAAAATTGGTTTAGCCGTATAGGCGTGATTGACGCACAAACAAACGAACTTACACATAATTTTTATAGTATATATATATATATATAAAGATTGTTGTCGAAAGTGGGCGTGGCAAACAATGAAAACATATTTTTGCATAGAGCCAATGACGTTCTATACATATGCCAAACTTCATGTAAATCGCATGATTATTAAAGTGATAAATTGAGAAAATTACTTTTTTAAAAAGTAGGCGTAAAATGTGGATGTGTCATATTCATATAGTCTTTATGTAACTCATATCACTACCAATGAGATACTTTATCTCCGTACCAAATTTTGTGTTTATAGGTTTGGTAGTTTGGGCGTAATGACGACTCAAATTCAGACTTATATTATAGTCGAAAGTGGGCGTGGAGTAGGCGTAGCGAACAATAGGGACATATTTTTGCATAGAGTCAATGACGTTCTACATATGTGCCAAATTTCATTCAAATCGCTTCAAAAGTAACGTGTACTGAAAATATCTGTTTTAAAAAGTGGGCATAAAATGTGGGTGTGGCATATGATGAAGTACTATCATAGCTCATATCATTACTGTCTCCGCATCAAGTTTTATGTTTATGGGCTTGGTAGTTTGGGTGTAATGATGTCTCATATATAGGATTATATTCTTGACCAAATTGGGCGTGGTGTAGACGTGGCGAACAACAAAGTGCAAAATTTCATGAAATGAATTAACATAACCCATAACCTGCTCCGGCACTGGTACTATCTGTATGTAAATTTGATTAACATCGGTTCAGCCGTTTAGGCGTAATTGATACACAAACAAACAAATTTACACCTTATTTTTATAATATATAATATATGGATTAATATAATGAACTTTCTAATTGGTTTACATTTTTTTTTTTTAATTGACAGCTTTTAAAAAAATATGAAGAAAAATGGAAAATTTGTTCACAAAAAAAAAAAAAATTTCCAATAATTTTCAGCTCATTATATCTATTAAAAAAAGTAGTAATTATTAAATCAATTATTCTAGTTAAAAATCAAACAAAAATTATTTAATATAAGAAATTTCGTAATTGAAGTCCATATTCATTTTTTTCTGTGTTGCTTACGGAATTGTAATACTAGTTTTTTTTTTTTTAGTTTAAATAATTTAGCGTTTAAAATATATTAGATAATAAGAATTAATTGATCCTTTACTTCAATAGAGTCTTAGTTCTTTATTTTGTTAAAATTGAACGATTAATTCTTAAATTTAAGGCAAAAGAACTTGATTTTTCTGACCCCTCTTTTAGCCATTCACCATTAAATTCAGCGCCGTCGATTTAAGCTTTGTTCAGACTAGTCAAATATTTGACCAAAATGACGTAACCACTATATAAAATATTTTCTAGCTTCTCCATTTTAATGGGAAAATATATTTCACTTATCATTAATCATAGCTGATATATTACCAAATCTTTTTTGAAATTTGCAAGATCAAACAAAGGCTAATTAATTTTTTGTAGAACTAGTGGTCACGTAAATTTGGTCAAATAATTGACAAATATGAACATACCCATCGAAGACTTGGTAATGACATGTAGTTACGGATGTAGTTACTTTGTAATGACAACAACATACTGTCTGCATTACATAGAAGTTTTTTAGTAACTAATTATTTATAACCCGAATGTAAATAATTATTTATGATCAGTTAATTCAAAATATTATTTTTTATTGATTTGTATAATGCAGTTACCAATTCATAATTTTGAAGAAGGGATACATAAATGAAAGAGAAAATTTGCGTATGAATTAATTTGTAATCTGAAATAGTTTATTTTTATTATATTTATTTTAATTACATTTTTTGTTGTTGTTAAGTTTTTTAAATTAAAATTTTTACAAAAAAAAAAAAAAAAAAAAAAAATAATAATAATAAAATAATATTTTATATCCTACATTTCATTACTTATTTATAACCTAAAATGTAACTAGTTCCTATTGTTATTACTTACTAACCATGACTTCTTTAATGCTTTAAAATCAATGCGCTGTTTAACAGCTTGGAAGTAATTAGTTATAGTAGTGACATCTAAGTAATGTATAGTGTAAGTAGTTGCCTCTTATGTCATCACCGTGTTAAAATAATGTGTTATTCAGCTAATGTGTAAGTAGTGAAGAGCCATTATTTTAGCTTCTTAACTCATTACATGGCAATCAAAGTTTTTGCTGGGTAGCTTTTGTTTTACTCAATGGATGCCCATCTGGTTAAAAGACAAGTCTCATTTTCGAGCACAGTGTTATTTAGTCATTTCTCCTCCTTATTGCCACATAAACAATTTATAGCACGTTAAAATACTAAAATATATATGAAAACATTACTTTTACAACTAAATACATTTTAATTGTGGGTCATTGACCTTTTTCGTAATGATTACAACTTTGTAATTAAATTGTAAACATGTTACAAATACTAGAGTTATTAATTTTAAGAACAATATCATTTGAAATCAATAAAGATAAATAAATAATTACTAGTTTTATTTAAAAACAATGCATATTTATATTATAAAAGTCTATTAATTCCTCTAAGTTATCTACTTACGTACGAACAACAATTAAGAAATAATTAAGGTGTTCAAGGCTTTTTGACATTAACAGAAATAATTAAGAAATTATTAAAGATTCAATTAGTTCTATGTTCTCTTCTTTTATTAACAATAAGTATTTTGCGAAAATATATACTTTCTAACGTTTAAGGTAATTGCAAATAAAAGGGAATTTTTTAACTTAAAGTGTAAATTAATTGCTAATATAAATATATAAAAATATAATGATAATATAAAAAATAATTTGTACTGCGCATTACGTGTTAGATTTTAAAATACAATATTGAAAAAATTTTGTTTTTGTCTTAAAAGATTGGAGTTAAAGTAGGTTACAAAATTATTACAGCGCCATCTATTGTACAATTACATAATTTTCCTCATGCTTTGTTGATCGATAGACAGATGTTTCCTTAACAGCTGATAGATGTTTTATATTTACATATTTACAATTATTGTAAATAATTATAATTCTCTAAATGAAAATAACATTTAAGTGGAAGTTTTATTTTAAACTATTTAAGAAGTTAATTATTTATACAAATATTTATAAAGTGATTTAGGAAATAAATAAATATTTAAAGTTCAAATGAAAATAATATGTACGATACAGTCTATGCAAAATGATTCTAATAATAACAATTAAAAATAATTAAATTGAAATAGGAAGTATTTATGTGTGTGGTAAGTAAGTATTTGATCATAAAATCGAATAGATTTTAATATTTTTAATTTAATTAAACATTTAGAATAAAAATAAATTTCATATATTTAAATTGTTAATTGATACAACGATATTATTAAATCTATTATAAACCCATTCATAAATCATATTAAATAATATTGCAATTTTCTTCACATTTTATACGAATCATCAAAAATTATGGTATATAAATATATATATTCTGGGTCCTCGTAGGATTCTGATTCGATCTAGCTAAGTTCGTACGTCCGGTTTTGCAATTCACACGAGTTATGAATTTGTATTAATACCTCTATAATGAATCAATGTCGGAAAATTTTTTAGTGTGAATTACTTTTTATAAAATATAAAATAGTTGTTATCCATTTTTTTATTAATATCTCAATTTATAAGAGATTCATGCTTATTTAAGTGTATTCTGGGCTGGGCCTTAAATAGGAGTTACGTCCAATCATGTACCGATCTGCAAACACTTGTAATTGTAGTTTCTACCTACATAAGACATATTTGTAACTACTTTGTTTTGTGTCACTTTCAATAAAAATAAGTCCTTGGCTCGATTAAAGTTAATGTGTCAAATTTCATTTGTTTTATCGTATACAAAATTAACATGAACGGACACTATAGTGGTAAATTTTTTTTCTCTTCTCAAGTTTAATATTTAACTTAAAGTTGTGAACTTTTAGTCCCAAGGAAGAAATTGATTTTCACAGATATTTCAAATATTGTAAATGTTTGTTCAAAATTTTCATTGTGAACATTATTCTGTTTAACAATTAATATATAAAATAACAATCTATATATCTTCTATATATATAAAAGAGTAACGTTACTGTTTGATTGACTGACTGACTTACTTACTGATTCATCATCGTACAGCCCAAACGGTTAAAGCTAGAAATATGAAATTTGGACTGCAGATTGGTTTCCTAACAAATAGATCCACTGAGGCGGGATTTTCGAATGCTTAGGGAATAAAAAGGGTAAAAACGGATAAATTCGATAATATTATATCTGCTAAACTAATAGAGATACAAAAAAGATTAATAGTTATTATTATTCATTTAAAAAATAAAAGAATAAGCGTCTTTTACTTTTTTTGAAATTCGTGTTTTTTAGGGAGAAAACGGGTAAAAACTGTAATTCGGTAATTTTTTAACACCTCATGTATCTTTTGAACCAATGAAAAAAAAAAAAAACAAGAGTGAATGTTATATTCGGCTCGGCCGATTCTATATACCCACCATAAACATTTTAAAATTTTACGTTTTTGTTTCCGAGTTCACATTGGTCCTTGAACTATTTGTACAAAATTTCGTTGATGTTTCACCTTATATGGGAGGTGGGCGGTAAAGTGGGCGGACCACGCCCATTTTTTGTTTTCGAGTTTATATCGACCTCGAAATATATGTACAGAATTTTGTTACAGTACATATTTTTTTTGAAGAGATATCAGCTTAAAAGTATGAAATAAAGCTACAACGGACACCCAGAGTTTCTAGTATTTTGCCCATAACTTTTTTGGTTATTAACCGAATTTGCTAATTTTCAATACCAAACAAACCTTATATAAGACAAATATTTGAGCCAAATATTTGGTCTCCCTAGGTTGTACCGTTCCAGACCTATCCTGCTTTCAACAGACGTACCGACGGACAGACAGACGGACGGACATAGTTAGATAGACTAAGATTCTAACCAGCACCCAAAAAATATATACAGTCGAACACGGTTATAACGAACACCGGTTATAACGAACTATGGCTATAGCGAACACTTTTCTTCGGTCCCATTGATTTTACACAAAATTTCCATACAAATAACTTCATTTTTTAACGAACACGGTTATAGCGAACTTTTTTTATAACGAACACATTTTTGTGGTCCCAAGAAGAATATTTCATACAAAAAACTACGTTTATAACGAACTCCCACAAATACAAATTTTAGATAAATAAAATTGCAAATTTCAAAATGTTTTAAAAATTTAAAAACTAACTAACATTTATTTATTTCAATTTAAATTATTCGACAAATAGAAATAATTTTCTTTAATTTCATTTTAAATTATCGGACAAATAAAGGAATTTTTTTTATAGTTGTTTAAAATAACGCATAACGAAAATAGCTAGAAATAGAACTGAATTTATAAGAGGATTACAAATTAAAATATTAGAAAATCCCTATTCCTCAAAGAGTAAAGATCTCAAAACATACCAACGTCAAAACCTCGGTAATAAAAGAAAGCATTAAATGAGTATAAATAAATATAATTAATCTCAGTTTCCTCTTGGACAATGACTGATGAATGCCAAAAAATGTTCCTCCTGATATGTATATTAAAATCACTGATATTTAAAACATAAGTATAGCCCATTTTAAAAGTAAAGAAATACGCTAATTACAAATATTAGTATCGTAATCAAATACGTTCCTATATTTTGTTAACAAATATTTTTTATGGAATTTTACGGATATAACGAACTACATTTATAACGAACTAAATTTGTTGGTCCCTACGAGTTCGTTATAACCATGCTCGACTGTACTTTTGACATGTTACACATGGAAGGACAAAATCAATATACCCCTCATCTTGGTGATGGTGGGTATAATAAAGTGTAAATTACGTTTGTATTTTATCGAAAAATGACAAATATTGTCAGTGTTGCCAAAACCTAAGTTGGAAAAAGTGCTAGAATTTACTAAAAGTGCTAAAAATTAACAAAAGGTGCTAGATAAAAGTGCTAAAAACAAAAAATCTTTGTATTTGTTAAAAAAAAAGAGATATATTAATTATTTTCAGAGTTAAAGCTAAAAGAACATTAAATAAAATAAAAAAATACATTCTGAAATTGATTCCTTAGAAATCAAACTAAATTTTTTGAGTGGATTTTTTTAAATTTTCTAATTTTATCATAAGTTAACCAAGTATGTGTTATCTGAATAATGTTTACCGAAAATTTGATTCATTTATTATTAAAAACCAAATACAGTATAAACCCTGAGAATGTGAATAATTATTGCAGACCTAAATCCGGATTGTCGAAATGCTTTTTTCTCATCCACCTTTGTTAAAAAATTCTATCACAATATATCTTTTATTTAATATGTGAAACACTTAGGGTATTAAGTTAAAATTTACTTCAACTTACATTCCATATTTAAAGTTTTTTATCTAAAAAAAAATTAAAAAATGTATACTCTTTTTTACTCAAGCATTTTTTGAAATAAACTTAACTGGAAATGAAAAAATTCAACTTTAATCAACTTTTAGATTAACCCCCTGTTTTTATAAAACGAATGAAAAATTCGTTTCGACAATTTACATTGAAAACAACAAATAAATTTGAAATTTATTTGTTGTTTTCCATACATTTTGACGAAACGAATTTTTCGTTCGTTTTATAAAAACAGGGGGTAAATTATATCATTTTTTATTGTATTTTCTATTTTATACTATAATTTTAATAAGAAAGCACTTTTCATTTTTTAATTCTCATTATAGTTATGGAATGGAATGTTCGGAAATGCTATACGGATTACCGAATAATCCAGATTATTGAGTTGTTATATTCATGAAATTGCTTAAAACATTTTCTCTTTTAATATAACCCTTTTAGCCTTTTTTGATTTTCAAAAATGTTTTTAGTTCAACAACGAAGATAGTATTTTTTTATTTCCTATTATTACCCTGCGGGAAATTTGTGACAATTACAGTAATGGACCGGTCCCTCAGTACCAGTTGAGTACCAATTGACACCTAATTCGTCACCAAAGTTCCAATTGAGAACAAGTTGACGCAAACACACTCACTATTTAACAGTTGAGAGTCAATTTATAACATGCTTGTTAAGTGCGCAATTAGCAACTCGCGCGCAATAACAATCAGTGGATGGGTGGTTAGTGTTAAAGACTATAAAACAACATACATAAGATGAACATGGGTTCGATTCGGGGTGCAGCCATCGACATTAACGAAAAATTATAAAATAAAAATAAACATAAATTTAATAAAAATAATAATAAAAAATTATTTAAAAAGTAAACAATTACCGAATTTTTATCAAATTTGTATTATATTAATCGACACTGAACATGTCCTCTTGGACCAGTCCTGTAACCTATCCTGTGATCTGTCCCGTGGGGCTAATTAGCCACCTCCAGTGACAAACCCATGTAAAAGTGACAGGTTTCTCTCATATAAAGTTCCGGAACTGGGAACGGTCACTAGCCCTGAGAACCTATCACGTGGCTAGTTTTGAACCGGTTATCTTTACTCTAGGGTAATTTTATTTATATAGAACCATCCATTTAGACATTTTTGAGTATTTATCCGCAAAAAAAAAATATATATATCGTCCATTCCATGAAAGAACGCCCAAAAATATACCAAGTGCCCTCCGATTTTTATAAAATTTTATACATATAAGGTCTTTGGGTGTCTATAAATATTTCCGTTTTCAGATTCGCTAAATTCAGAAAATTCGCGATTTTATTTCGCTTTTTCACTTTTGAAAAAATCTAAAAAATCTCAAAAGTATACAACTTTAAATACAAATATTTCTGGGAAGGCTTTGCAGAAATTTGTGATTTAAACGGCGTTTGAATTGTAATTATATCAGCTTTAACATGAATATTTTATAAATAAAAAATATTTTTTAAAAATGCATTTTAATGCAATTGCATTTTTTAAATGCATTTTTCTTTAAATATGCTATTCAAATTTGTTAATTTTCTAACATAAATGAAAAGTTTGGAATCTTTACATTAAAATAAAAATCTCAAATTTTTGGGACGCACACATGTACTGTGCATAATTTCCCATTTTCTTCAACTAGTTTAAATTTTTTCATATAAAAATTATATTTTTCTGGTATTATGAGTATCTTTACGTATTTTGTTAAAAAAATTTTATTGTGTTACTTTTTAAAAAATCCTGAAAAATAGTAAAACTTTATGTATTAGACTATTTATTGTTTTAAGTTATAATAAACAAAGCATTTTTAAATACACTTTTGAAAAATTAAAATTTAATAAATTCGCAACTAACAAAAATGCATCTAAAAACTGCATTTATATCTTTAAAATATTATGGATCGAAGAAGTGGTTTTCGAAATGCTGACTAAATTACACAAAAAATATATAATGGCCTTTAAAATACTTTTTAAATTACAGAAATCCATCAATAATTTCAAAAGATATGAATATTTAAAATTGCAGACTTTTTATATTTTGTTAATTTTTATGAAAATTTTAAAGAAAATTTCAAAAACAAGAAAAAATTTTAATTTTATATGAAAAATTTGAAACATGTTTTTCTAAAAATTGGATTATGCATATAAGATTTTCGCGTCCCAAAAATTTGACACTTTTATTTTAATGTAAAGATTCCAAACTTTTCATTTATGTTAAAAAATTAAAAAATTTTAATAGCATATTTAAATAAAAATGCATTTGAAAAATGCAATTGCATTAAAATGCACTTTTAAAAAATCTTTTTTATTTTTAAAATGTTCGTCGTAAAGCCGCCATATGCGAAATTTTAAGGCCGTTTAAATCATTAAAATTCAAAAAGTCTTTCCAGAGATATTGCTATTCAAAGTTACATACTTTTGAAATTTTTTTGGTTTTTGAGAAAATTAAAAAGCGAAATTAAATCGCGAGTTTTTGCAATTTCACAAAACTGAAAACTGAAATTGATAAAAGGCTTAATGGAGTTTATGTATACAAATTTTTATCGAAATTGAAAGCCATCAAGTAAAAAAATATAGTTTTTCGGGCGTTCTTTCCTGGAATGGTCGATATATAAAATAAAAAAATCGAGATTTTTAATATTTAGCATAAATTTTCGCCTGCTGTAATTCACACTCCAAATCTTAAATAGCTTTAAAAATTTTATGGACTTACTTCTAATAAAAATTATTTATGAATATATTTATAAAAATTTTTGTAAATGTTTAATAAAAAGGAATTATGGTTCAAAAATAACAAAAAATCACTTTAAAACATTGGATTATTTTTTCAAATGAAATATAATACAAATTTGTGTGGAATTTTTTTGTACGATTTTTCATTAGGTCGTTTTGCTGGCAGGTGTTCTATATTTTGTTTATAAATGTATTACAAGATACGAAGAAATATTTTCTTTTTTTTAGTGCATTTGGACTTATTTGACCTTTTTAAAACTCCTGGCAACACTGACCAAGAGTTAAAGTATAAAATAAAATTACATTCTTTTCACACAAACTATTCAATTTGTCTACAATTAGGCTTTAACTTTGGATTAAAATTTGATTAGTAAACGGCCCTAATGCCTTATGATGTTTTAAATTGGGTAAATTGTTGTTTAAATATGTATTTATACTTTTTTGGCACGCCATGTATCTTTTGGACCAGTAAACAAAGAAATAAAGTGTACATCACCTTCGTATCTTATCGAAAAATTACAAAAATTTTACCTGTTTTTGGTATTTTTTTTTTTTTTTTTTTATTTATTGACATATTTTATGATGGAATCCTATTACAATTTTAAAATTTATTGGAATGCAATTTAAGCTACATCCATGGGAAAAAAGTACCAAAACGGGATTAAAATCAGGAAAATATATTTTATTCAAACTCATTGAGCTAATTTTGAGAAAATGTTAGGGATTCGATGATTTATTTAGTCATACAAAATAAGTAAATAAGATGTTATTTGCAAATAGTGTACCAAATTTGAGCAAAAAATTGTTTATTTTTTTTAACATAATTTTTCTTAAGTAATTAAAGGCAAATTTTTAAATTTTGAGTCATATTTGTCACATGCAAATTTAATCACATTGGGCATTTTAAAAATTCATGTTTAACGGATCTGTTATGAAGCAGAAAATTAAACTTGGTACTTTTCACTTTAATGGTACTTTTCGATTTTTCTTATAATACTGAACATATGAACATGAAATTAAAGATACGTGGTCCTAAGTAAGTGACAATCCACTTTTTAACTTTAACTTTTTTGTTCTTTTGGTACTTTTTGAAATTTAATTATTTTACTTCCAATAGTACTTTTTGAATTTGTTTGTAATAATTAATTGGAACCATTAGAAAGTGCGATTTAGATTTATTTTATAATTTTTTTTTTTTTTTTTGAAGACAACAATATTAAAACTGTTTCTATGGAAGTTATGAGTAATAGTTTAACTTTTCAGGTTTTTTCACTTTTGGTATTGTATTTTGTTTTTTCTAAATAAAAAAGATACCAAGTTCATAAGAGTGTTAAGCGCTAGTTAAATTATAAATGCTCTGAATAATATTGATATTTGGAAAATCTAATTAGATGTTATGAATATATAAAATCAAGTCATAGAAAATTGTATGTATAAATTTAAAATTTTATACATTTATAATAAATATAATTGTCTTAATTTTAACTAAAAATTTTTAAGGGAAAATTGTAAATGATTTGTAAATTTTTTCGTTAACACTCTTTAGAAATACTAAAACAATTAATTTAAAAATAAGTTTTTATTATTATTCTAATTTAAACTAAACAAGGAAATAAAATATTCGACAATTAAATCATGTTTATTAAAATTTCAAAAATATGTATTAAAAAAAATCAAGAATTGATAAATATCTTATGGAGTTTGTTATTATAACGCTGTGTGTACGAGTTAGAAAAAGATTAAATTGTTAGTACTAACAGTCTACAATAGCGAGTCTTTATGAACTTTGTAACTTAATTTCCATATAAATGGAAACGTACTTAAAACCATAAAAAAGTTTTGATATTTTTTTTTTTTCGTAAATGTCTGCACCTAATTATTTCCATTTGAATGATTTTTATAAAGTTTACTTTTTTGAGTTTAATTTCTTTTGTTTGTGTTGTTGTTTACTTAACACTTAATAAGTGCCAAATAATGATTTAAAATACTTATTTCATAAAAATTAAATGAAATATATTTTGTATTTATTTTTAAGTAAATCATCTGTTGTCCTTGTAAATTATTTAAACAAACGAATATTTCATTTAAATAAAATTAAATAATTTTATATCTTTATTATACATGCAGCCATACTTACATATATACATACATATGTATTTTGCAGTCTTACATGCATGGAAATCCAAAAAATATTTTGACATCTTCTAAATGGGTTATGGATTTATTAAAACATTTTTATGATTCATTTACGACTACTGTAAGTAGATATTTTTGTGTTGAACAATATTGTTGCACATTTTACACGATAAGAGTGTATGTTTATGTACATATATAGATACGATATAAAAATAATAAATATACAAGTATCTGTATTTGCTCATAAGTACAACTACATGAAGTAAGTGTACTTGGTTTGTATGTTTTCCTCATCGAAATACAAGCAAGTATTGCTCTAGTACTCGTACTACATGTTATAATTTTAACTATAATATTTGCTAATTAAAATGTTTGGGCAATTATTATTATAATCATAAAGTACAAAACAGTTAAATCTATTTTAATCTGGGCTTAGTTTGTCTTCTTGGTCGAATTGGTTTTTTTTTATTTTATTTATTTTTTAATTTTTATTATGTGAGAATGACTTCTTTAGTTTCAGAATAACTGTGACCATTATAGTTAAAGTTATTAACATTGATAAAGTTTTATTAACGTAATTAAGATTTTCATACTTGACATTTAATGTTTCATAATGTTAATTACTAGAATAGCCTTTTGGTCTAAATTTTTAATGGAAAAATCTAAGGTTTTGTAAAAAATTAGTTTAGTTTTGTTTTTAAACAATTTCTTTTAATTTTTGAGATTTTAATATGTTTATAAATATTTCTTATGTATTCCTTGTTAATTACCCATTCTGAAGTGTAGCGTTAGCATCATAATCACTTTATGTGTTCATTTAAAGATGTCCGTCCATCCGTCTGTATATATGTATATTAGACTGAGCCAAAACTTACCAACTTTCGAATTTTGACCGCAACTCCAACTAGAATAGTTCTTTGGATTGCAAACACGTACAGTGTGAAATATTAGTGAAATTGGACATCGTTAATACGTGCCGCATCAAACCTGAAGTAGAGTGCATATATATAGAAAGAAGTTGGCCTTTTGATATTTTTTAGAAAAATTTTGCTATTAAATACTTTGTTTTGCAACTGAATGTTAAAAAACGCAATCTATCAAATAAGATATAAAAAGAAAAAATCGGTCAAAAACCATTAATCAGTTTTAGAACACTTGTGTATGGATTGTACACAGAAAAAAATATTTCAAATAATTTTTTAATAAAATTATTAATTAACTTAATGTTGGAATTTAATTATATGATTTATTAATATAATTAATTTTCTAATTGGTTTAAAGTTTTGTTTTTTAATAAATTGACAGCTGTTAATAAAATATAAAGAAAAATTAAATATTTGTCTATAATAGTACAGAAATAAAATAAATTTAAGTAAATTTTCAAAAATTTCCAGCTCATTGTATCTATTTAAGGAAAAGAAGTAATAATAATATCAATTATTCTAGTTATTAATATTATCATTTTGATGATTGGAGCAAAATCAATTAAAAATTAATTAATATTACAAATTTCGGAGTGCATTTTTACTTTTTTCTGCGTACAACGAAACTTTTAATTTTTTGATAAATGTTTAACTAAAAATTTGAACCATATTTACTGAAAAATACGTTCTTGTTTCCTCAGGATAATCCAAACACCTTTTCATGCTCGGTTAAAAAATATTTACATTTTTTAAGACTGTTTCAAAACTCCATTTTCAAACTTTAAGGAATTTTGTTAAACAAATTTTAAAAAAGTTGAATTAATACTTTGACCTAGCATTTAATGAAAATAATAATTTCTACATTTGTTTTTCGATTATAGTTGTATTGAAATTAGTTCAGAAATTTGAAGCATACTATGATATATTTCGATCATGTTACAATAATTTTTTTATGATAGTAAGATGAAATTTGATCATAATATGATAATAAGATGAAATCGGATCATAATATGATAAATGTTTTAAAATACATCATGAGAAAACTACACCATAATATGAAGTTTAATAATTTTATGATTATATTGCATCATATTTGTTATTATTTATGATCATCAGGGAAAGTTTAAATATTCACGGAAAAAATTTAAATATGCGCTTGAAAAAGCACGAAAATATTGGATAATATGCATAGAAATATGCAAAAATAGCATGAATATGCATAGAGAAACCAACGAATTTATGCGTTGTTATATATTAATATGTAAAAAATATTCATAATTATGCATTTTTAACTTTTAATCACTGGTAGATTTTGACTTAATTTAATCTTTTTCTTTACAATTTTTTCAATGTACTCAAAATACTCACAAAAAAATGTTTAGAAATCATTTCATTAAACTCCAAAAAACCATTAAGAAATATCGTTTTTGTGAAGAAAACTAATTTTTGTAGCAATTATATGCAAATTTGTGAAATACTATTGAAATATGCAAATGATTACTTTCCAAGCGAAAAGCTTGAAAAACTTGCCCTGATGATCATAATAACCATAGAATATAACTAGAAGTTTATGTGAGAGCCACCCTACTAAATTTTCAAAAAAAAAAAAATTTACTAATTTTTTTAAAAACACAAAACAAAATATATGTGACTGCATGTATTTTTTGTTGTATGAATTATGTTTTTGTTTAACCCTACACCACCATAGGTGGGAAGGGTATTATGCGTTTGTGCTGATGTTTGTAACACCCAAAAATATTGGTCTAAGACCCACCTTAATTTATATCAATCGGCTCAGAATCACTTTCTGAGTCGATTTAACGATGTTCGTCCGTCTGTCCGTCTGTCCGTCTGACCGTCTGTCCGTCTGACCGTCTGTCCGTCTGTCCGTCCATGTAAACCTTGTAATCAAACTACAGGTCGCAATTTTGAACCAAAATTTATGAAATTTGGTACACAGGTTTCTTTTGATCCAGGGACGAAGCCTATTGAAATTGGTTATGATCGGTCCATTTTCTTCACCTAGCCCCCATACAAATGTCCTCCCGGAAAAGGGTTTAAGGTTCATAAATCTCTTAGATATAGCAATATTACCCATAGCTTCCATATAAACCCCTTTTTAGAAAATAACTGTAACGGCCATAAGTCCAATTAAAATGTTAGTATCAAGTTGATATTCGACCCAAATAAGTTTTATATAAACATAAATGATAGTAAAAAAATTTACCAAGATCGGTCCATAATTTACCATAGCTCCCATATAAGGCCCCCTTTCGGAAATCACCCAAAAGTGAATAAATTCATATAAATGTCAGCATCAACGTAATATTCTGTATTTGTTTGTCTTATTTTACACTTATGAGTATCGGTCCACATTTGAATCCATGTCTAATAGAAGACCCCTCCCCGAATTACACTGTGCACAGTGGTGTAGGGTATCATATGGTCGGGCCTGACCGACTATATCTTTTTCTCTCGTTTACAATTGAATTAGGTTTTTTTCTCTCACATAAATATCTAGTAGTTAATATATGATAATAATCCAGCAAAAAGAGAAATGTAAAAGAGCTGAAAAATTCATAATTTTAACATTGTGCTGTCATTAGTGCTTAAAAAAGTTATTTTTTAAACCATGGTTTTCATTGGTAGGATATTGTTCTTTTAAGCTTTTTGTCATTGCTTTTTTTATTATATAAAATTCTGCTTTACCCTTATTAAAAAATAATAAAAATACTTTAAAATATGTAAAACTTAAAATTCCTTAAGCTATGTTCACATTTGTCAAATATTTGACCAAATTTTTGTAACCACTAATTCTTCAAAAATATAGTTTGACGTTATTTGATCAAACAAGATTCGTTAAAATGTCAGCTATGATTAATTATAAATAAAAAATATTTTCCTATTAAAATAGAGAAGTTTAGAAAATATTTTATGTAGTGGTTACGTCATTTTGGTCAAATATTTGATTAGTCTGAACATACCTTTAGATATTTTTAAAATTTGTTCCTGCTTAATATACATTTATTTTATTATAAAAAAATTATTACTCATATCTCCAAAAAAGTACATTATGCGGTAGGGTTTTAATTGGACTTTTATTAGTTTATTTATTTCTAATTAATGTGATATACCTATAGATATTAGCTATATTCTGATGTTTTCTGATCTTTAAAATATAATTGATTATATATGTAGCGTAAGCGGAATAAAATTCCTACAAAATTTTCGGAGCTGGTTGAAAACAGATTACTTATGATAAAGAGTTTTTATTGTAAATTTTACTTATTACATTGCGAAAACTTTTATGAAAATCAAACTCTTATTTTCTTCAAAATGTTGAAAAAAAAAAAATAACTTTATTAAAAAATTTTAATTTTTTCGATAAGAAATTATAAAAGATCTATCTTACTATATTATAACGTTTCGTTGCAATTTTATTCCACATGTGTTATATAGAACGTAATGAAGATTTATGTGAGAAACTTGATAAAGTTAGAAGGGTAGGTAGCAAAATACTATGAAAAAAAGCTCATTAAAGAAATTAAACAATTATGTTATTTTTTTAAACACAGTATTTTGTAATTTACTAAAAAAATTATACCTAAGAGGGAATTTGTTTTAATGCAGACACTTCCATAGCATAATAAATAACTAATAAAATAGTATTTATTTTTTGGAAGAATTACCTTTCGGTGGGGATTTTATTTATTATCTGTCAGGTGATTATATAACAAAATATTTAGCTATCTGTAGATAATGACAGTAAACAAACTAATTCATTAGAATTGTAGTGTGGAATTTCTTTTAAGTCATATTAGGCTTATGGTATTCACATATATGGTACATTCTACTATAAAATTTTAAATCTCAATGTTACGTGTCGTTACACACCTTTATTCATAATAAAATATACAAAATATAAATTAATATAAAAAATGAAGAGATCAAGTACGTGTTTGTTTTTCAGTTCAATGGTGTTTATTATTTTTATAAGATTCAATCTTATAAATAAAACCACAAAAAGTACCAAAACTTTTGTTTACAACAACTAACAAATTTGATACTATCATAAAAAAATATTAATCCTTCAAATATTTTTAAATGAAGAGATCACATATAAATATTATTAACCCCAATGAAAATAAGGAAATTTATTAAACACGTATTAGATGATTATTTTATTCTAAAGAGTCCCTTATATGAAAGAAACATTCAGATATGTGTGATAACTTATCAGGTATTTGTATAAAAAAAGCATTTTTATTTCTCAATTTTTGTAAAAATAGTTTACAATTATTTTTCTCATTTTCAAAGAAATTAAAAATAAAATATATATATAAATTTATTTTTTTGAAATCTCCTTCTAAAGACATTTCTTTTTTTTTCAAATAAAACTACTATATATTTTTCCATTAATAAAACATATGTTTTTTGTTGTCTCCACAAATAGCTAATGCAAATATTGTATTAGACAGATTAGTAACAAAGCGAATGTTACTAATTTGCATATAAACAAAAATTATAAATATTATTTATTGCTTTATACTTATTTGTATGAAAAAACATAAACAAAATACTTGAATTTATTAATCGTTTTCTTAGAAATATTTCCCATTAATAATTATAACAAACACTTGCAATCGTAATAATAATACATGAAAAAAAAATGAAAATTTTATTTGTCCTTTGCTATTTAACTCATAACAATTAACTTCCAATAAAAATTAAAAAAAAGAAAAATATTCCATTTAGAACAAGTTAAATTGCCAACAAATATAAAGGAGTTTAATATAAAAAAAAGCCAGTCACGTTAATTAAAACATATTGTTTTTCTTAGCGTTTTAGATTTGCTTTTATTCGTTTAATATTTATATTTATGAATTATTATTATTTTACAGTTTAATTGTTGTTAAACGTCACACTTCATTGCAATTGAATAGGAGAAAAAAATCCCCTTAACAAGTGAAAATAACAATAACAACAACAATGAATATGACAATAATAACAATGTTTCATGCTTAGGTTTGTATGTACGTAAGAAAATATTTGTGACGTTTCGTTTTGATACATAGAAACAAATAAGAAGAAATGTTTAGACTTCACTCTCTGAAAAAAAAGGTTAAAAAAGTTAATACCGGAAAAGTAGAAATTCACCACGACCACTAAAATAAAAACAAAAAAAATGCGCAAGCAAATACACACATACACCATTTGTTGTGAATGTGTCATAAAGATAACAAAGTTTGTTTCTTAAATCTTTTGTTTTCATTATCAATATTTAGAATTAATAAATCAGCAATGATTTATGTTAATAATTCAGTTTTAAATTAGCTGAATAGTATGGCATGAAGGATTATTATTTAAAATTAAACAATATTTACCCACAAATACGCATAAGCTGTTAAAAAGCTATTTAACTCATCGAAAGTTTGTTCTAAAAGAGGGAGATTTTATAAGCTCACCGCAGTCCATTGAAGCAGGTATACCCCAAGGAACTGTACTGGGTGCCTTTCTTTATTTAATATTCACTTCTGATATGTCACCTAATAGTCGAACCCATATAATAACATTTGCAGATGACACATGTGTTCATGAAAACCCCCAAGAAGCATCTTAACTCTTGCAAGATCATATACTCTGTCTAGAAAAATGTTTAAAGCAAAAATGTTTAAAGCAATGGAGAATAAAAGTGAATAAACAAAAATGTATATCGACCATTCCAGGAAAGAACGCCCGAAAAAGTTAATTTTTTTACTTGATGGCTTTCAATTTCGATAAAAATTTGTATACATATAGTCCATTAAGCCTTTTATCAATTTCAGTTTTCAGTTTTGTGAAATTGCAAAAACTCGCGATTTAATTTCGCTTTTTAATTTTCTCAAAAACCAAAAAAATTTCAGAAGTATGTAACTTTGAATAGCAATATCTCTAAAAAGACTTTGTTAATTTTAATGATTTAAACGGCCTTAAGATTTCGCATATGGCGGCTTTACGACGAACGTTTTAAAAATAAGAAAGATTTTTTAAAAATGCATTTTAATGCAATTGCATTTTTCTTTAAATATGCTGTTCAAATTTTTTAATATTTTAACATAAATGAAAAGTTTGGAATCTTTACATTAAAATAAAAATGTCAAATTTTTGGGACGCGAAAATCTTATATGCATAATCCAATTTTTATAAAAACATGTTTAAAATTTTTCATATAAAATTAATTTTTTTTCTTGTTTTTGAAATTTTCTTAAAAATTTGTATAAAAGTTAACAAAATATAAAAAGTATGCAATTTTAAATATATTTCTTAAAGTTATTGATGGATTTTTGTAATTTAAAAAGTATTCAAAAGCCATTGTATATTTTTTGTGTAATTTAATAAAAACCACGTCTTCGATCCATAATATTTTAAAAATATAAATGCAGTTTTTAGATGCATTTTTGTTAGTTGCGAATTAATTAAATTTTAATTTTTCAAAAGTGTATTTAAAAATGCTATGTTTGTTATAACTTAAAACAATAAATAGTCTAATACATAAAGTTTTACTATTTTTCAGGATTTTTTAAAAAATAACACAATAAATTTTTTTTTTTTTAACAAAATACGTAAAGATACTCATAATACCAGAAGAATATAATGTTTTTATGAAAAAATTTAAACTAGTTGAAGAAGAGGGGAAATTATGTACAGTATATGTGTGCGTCCCAAAAATTTTAGATTTTTATTTCAATGTAAAGATTCCAAACTTTTCATTTATGTTAAAAAATTAAAAAAATTTGAATAGCATATTTAAAGAAAAATGCATTTAAAAAATGCAATTGCATTAAAATACATTTTTAAAAAATATTTTTTATTTATAAAATATTCATGCTTAAGCTAACATAATTACAATTCAAACGCTTTTTAAATCACAAATTTCTGCAAAGCCTTCCCAGAAATATTTGTATTTAAAGTTGTATACTTTTGAGATTTTTTAGATTTTATCAAAAGTGAAAAAGCGAAATAAAATCGCGAATTTTAAAACGAAATCTGAAAACGGAAATATTTATAGACATCCATAGACCTTATACGAATAAAATTTTATAAAAATCGGAGGACACTTGGTATATTTTTGGGCGTTCTTTCATGGAATGGACGATATACATTAAATAATCAGATTGTACATCAACAAACGGAATTAAAATACCTTGGTATGCATGTAGATCGGAAATCGCATATAAATAAAAAATTAACGCAAATTAAGTTGAAATCATTCCAATTTAACTGGGTAATTGGTAGAAATTCTAATTAAATTAAGTCTAAATTGCAAACTATTGATCTATAATTCAATTATAAAGCCAACTATGGGGCACGACCTCTACTTCAAATATCGAAAAAATCAAAGATTCCAAAATAAAATATTACGAATGATAACTAAATTGCAAACTATTGATCTATAATTCAATTATAAAGCCAACTATGGGGCACGACCTCTACTTCAAATATCGAAAAAATCAAAGATTCCAAAATAAAATACTACGAATGATAACAGCAGCACCCTGGTATGTGAAAAATGAGAACATTCACAAGGATCTCAATGTTCCTCTTGTCAACAATAAAATAAGAAAACACGCAGAATCGTATTTGAGGAAGCTTGAAGTACACCCTAACCCACTTGCTCGAAACATAATGAGAAGCGATGGCTACAACTGCTTGAGAAGAAGGAACACAACAGACCTCCGCTGAAAGTTTTTCGTCCGATACTGGTTGGACTTAATATAAATTAAGATTAAGATTTATGATTTTAATACTTATATTGTTAGTTCACTGAATATCGTGAAGATGCAATAAATAAAGATAAATGAATAAAAAAATAACTGAATACAAATTTGAATTGTAGGCGAAAAAATTAGTTAAAAATAATTAAAAATCTGTGGTCTTTACATTTAGAAATACTGTTGCTGACAAAGAAAGATTTGTAATAATATAGATTAAAACAATTCTTTCTACCAATTTCAATGTTTTACCATTTTTTTTTTTAAATCCATTTAAAGGTTTTGCATCTCCAATGCAAAATAATGTTTTTGCTTTGTCAATAAATTTAAAATTAAATTTAGTTTTCGAAATTAATATGAACTGAGAGCTTTTCCCATCTACAACAACAAAAAGAGCATAACAACAGTACGCTGAAGACATGTATTCGAATTTTCTATATAACTTCTGAAGTTATCGAAATTTAGATTTAGATCTAATTGTTTATGTATTTTATACAAACATTTGCTTACAAAGTAAAAATTTATTTCATTTACAAAATTTTTTACTTTTAATTAAAACTTTGCTTTATAAATAACATAAATTAAATAATGGTTTTCAAGAATATTTTAAATAAAATTCAATATATTTACGATTACAATTTTGCATAGAATTAATTAAAGTTTTATTTAATACAGTTTTATTTAAACAACTAAGAAAGTCATTATGTAACTATATGTAACTAAATATTTATGTAACTATATATAACAAAGTTATTTCCAGAATTGAGTCTTATGTGGAACCAACGAGTGAGTATGGACCGATCATGAAATTTTTCATTATCATTTTTCTGCTTATATAAAATGTTTGTATATCATGTTAATGACATTTTAGTGTGCTTTTTGTACGTTAAGCTGATTTTCGTAAGTTAACTTTATATCGGAGCTACTTATGATCAATTATGAAACGATTTCCAATTAATTTGGTACACTTATATGAAATTTATATATTGAATAATAATAGAGGCTATTTCAAGCATTATTGAGCCATTAAAAAGGACTAATCATAACCAATTTCAATAAATCACCCAATCCAGTGCAATAATAATTTTCTTGAACTATGTATATAAAGATATCTTTTACTCGTATTAATAAATACTTCATTTTCAAGGATCACATGGACAGACAGCTCGGCTGATGAAAATAATTAATTCGAGATTTGTTTGTGCATTAGAAACATCACCACAAATACTTAACGCTCCAATACGGTTGTTATTGGAACAAAAATATTTGTCGAATAATCGAATTTTCAAATACAAATTTTAAAGCAAAACATTTTTGAAATTGTACTGAATATAGAAGAATACTTTTAAGAACAACAATTTTAAAAATATATATTCTTTAAATACAATATAGAATTCAACTTATTCAACTTATACCTCTATGTAGTGTTTATAAAAAACCGACTTTTAGAAAAACCGGTTTGACGGTTAACCGAAAATTGGGTGAAATTAAAAAACCGGTTTATCGGTTAACCGTCTACTAAAAAACCGGTTAAACCGTTTAACCGATATTTTAATAAATGCTCTAATTTGAAGCTTAATAAAAATATTTTTTGTTAAAAAAAGTGTTTTTCAACTTATTGGTTTAACCAAATAATAAAAAGTGCACAGTGTTCTTTTAATTTATATCGAAAATTTATAATAATTTTTTGAGTCTATAGAATAGTTTTAATATAATTTATAAAAACAACTTCTTTTAGAATCTTTTAGCACATTTTCTGAAGCTTTATAATGATCTAAAATTATTCTAGAAAGTATTTTTTCAGTTTTTTTGTTTATTTTTTTATTTTTCATTTTTCTAGGTTAAAAATAAAATTAAATTATCGAAATTTTACAAAAAGGAAGCTTTAGATCTAGGATAATGTACTTTATATTATGATTTATATTCACCGCTTTTAAAGTTTTTCTCTCAAGAAAAAGTTTATATAATTTTTATAAACAAATTTAATAAAAATATCTGCATAAAATTGGAAAAATAAATAAATTTTTTTCTGCTGAAAAGAGATTTGTTTTTATTTTGAGAAGATTATTAATAATTTTAAAGCACTTATTTAGTTCTACTTTTGAAATCTTTATTCCTATTATCCCATATAAAATGTTATTTTTTTTTCTTAAGCCATACATTAATAGGCGTAATGTTACATACTTTCTTCTTTTGTAAAATTTCATTCACATGAAATTAAAGTTTTTGTAAACGAAATACTTAATTTTCTATCTGATTTATTATACATACAGTTTTAAAATATATTTAACTTCCCATAAGTAAATAGCTCTATCACCTGACTACTTGTTAACTCAAACAGCCACATTTATAGTAGTTTTAACATATTTCCTTTATTTTAAATTCAGAAAAAAGCAACTAAAGGACGAAATTTAGTGATATTTTTAGCAAATTTTTGAAACCGGTTAACCGACCCAAAAAAACCGTGTAAACCGGTTAACCGAAATTGAATATTTCAAATTAACCGGTTCGCAAATAACCGAAATTTGAAGAAAAAACCGGTTTTTCGGTTAACCGGTTAACCGGTTTATAAACACTACCTCTATGTCGATAGATAAAGAAATCAAAAAGATACATATTACGCCACATTAGACAAACTGTGGAACTCACAAATTTATTATTATTATTATTATTTTTTATATAGATATAACAAAATAATCAAATAAGAATAAGCGAAGATTGTTTTAAATTCTTAAGTTCAGTCGAATAAGTAATAACAAACGCGAATGTTATATTCGGCTCGGCCGAAATATACCCACCATAAATTTTTTCAAATTTTTCGTTATATGGGAGATGGGCGGTAAAGTGGGCGGACCACTCCCATTTTTGGATTCAGAGTTTACATTGGTCCTTGAACTATTTGCACAAAATTTCGTTGATGTGTCACCTTATATGGGAGGTGGGCGGTAAAGTGGGCGGACCACGCCCATTTTTGGTCTATAGGTTTATATCGACCCCCCGAGTTATCCGTACAAAATTTCGTTATCGTACATGCTTTTGCTTGAGAGATATCAGCAGAAAAGTATGAAATTAAGCTGCAAAGGACACCCTGTGTTTTTAGTTTTTAGCCTATAACTTTTTTGTTTACCGATTTTGCCCATTTTCAATACCAAACAAACCTTGTATATGATAAATATTTGAGCCAAATTTTGTCCCCCTACGTTGTCTCGTTCGAGCCTTATCCTGTTTTCAACAGACAGACAGACGGACGGTCATAGCTAGATCGACTCAGAATCGAACCAGGACCCAGAAAATATATACTTTGTGTGATCTTAAATGATTCTTTCGACATGTTACACACGGAATGATAAAATCAATATACCCCCCATCTTTTTTATGGTGGGTATAAAAAGTTGTAAAATTTTATTTGATCAAAATTAAATTCGAATAATTGACCTAATAAGGTAATATTGTTTCCCAATAGATTTATGTTTTAATGTTTAGATGCATAACAATTATTTCGCAATAATGGAGTTAGTATCGACAAAAATATAGAACTTATTTTTTCTATCTGAAATAACTTACTTAAACTTTCCATATTTTTTTTTGCCCCAAAAAGTATGCACCAAATAAAATACTTTGTCTTTGAAAATATTTTTCCTTAGCTATCGTTTGGTGCATACACTATAGAGCAAAAGTAAATACCTTTTTGGTGTAATTTACTTTTTTTCGGCGGTATCTTCTTAACGACCTTTAGGAATTAAAATATAAATAGTAGAATATAATCCTCAAAGTCCGATTTTAAATATATGTACAATAAATATTAATATATTTGTTTGTGTAACATAAAAAATTAAGAAAACGTGAAAATATAAAAGTGTACAATTTTGCACCATTTTCTGATTAGATAAATAATCGCGGTTTATACTATAGTTTAAATTTGGAAATGAAATAAATTAGAAAATATATAATTCAATAAAGAATGTATAGCAGTGTTGCCAGTTTAGCCTTTTTAAGGCTAAATCTAGCCTTTTTATTTTGCTTTTAACTTCAAAATTTACTTTTTAGCTTCTAGCTTTTTTCTAGCCTTTTTTGATTCTTAACATAGCTTTAAAAAGGCTAAAAATTTACAAATTTTATTTTGAAAAAAATCACAAATTTAAGTATTTTTATGTATTAATTCGCACAAAAAATCTAAATTTTTTATATTTAGCAAAAATTTTCCCCTGCGGCGCTTCACTTTCGGAGAATATTATAATTATTTTTTAAAAAACTTTATTATCCATAGGAACTACTTATGTCAAATTTATAAATTCACTAATATATCTTCAAGAAATACCAAAAACTAATAAGAACTAACAAATAAATGTGTTTTTTAATAAGACAATATGTTAGTTTTTTCTGGCTTTATTTTTTGGGACATTTAGCCTTTTCTGACCTTTTTTTAAAGTCAAATTTAGCTTCTTTTTTTCTCAAGTCCTGGCAACACTGATGTCTAGTGCAAATACAAACTTGTTAAGTTCTGCAAAAGCTATTTAATATGCAATAGCCTTGATAAAATCCTGTAGTAGTAAAAATAAAAAAATTAGAAAATATCGAATTTTGCAAAGATTTACATTATGAAAAATTTCAAGGACTTAAAACTATCTCAAACCTAGATGATTATGTTCAAAAAGACGTAAAAAATATTTTTTATTAGACAGAATCATCGATTATGTTAATTCATTAATAGAGATGCTGACAAATTGTTTTAAAATAACTAAGATCGGGGAGTATGAAATTCCAAATAAAAACATTCAAATTCAATAATAGTAGAGCTAGTTAGCAAACTGATTGCAAATAACATAAGAGACAAGAAAATTTTTGACAAAAACCACAAAAAAACTATAACTATCTATTAGATGAAAGTTTCTGACCCTTTTCAATATCTTGAAATCTTTTAATCTTGGGTCATATAAAATTGGAAACACGTTTTAATAGTAAATGGACAATCGTAAACTGAATCAGACTAGAAAATAATGATTTTTAATGTTTCAAAATAAATCGTAGACTTGTATTGCTACGCTATGAAAACTGTAAAATAAAGGGATGATTATATAGTGAATTAGTAAGGTATCCCACTTCTAGATGTCGGTCCGATTGGACTAATTAGTGAAATTATGTCCTAAAAAATACCCTCAACTATTTGTTAGAACATGTTCAGTTTCTGAGCAGAAAATATTGAAAATATGATATTGCATCATAATTTCATCTTAAATTGCAGTCGAAATTCTAATATTTTCATAGAAAGTCTTGCTCAGGCGGGATTTATAAGAAATCCAGACTAAAACATAATTAAAAGTATGAAATATATACCTAAAAATTAAATTGAAAAGCATAGAACAGCAGCCAGAAATTGTAATTACACAATGGGACAAAATTTGTTTTGGTCTTTTATTTATATTTATTACCATCATAACTTGTTAAACTATGAAATAAATTTGCGAAAAGAAAGTATTACATTGCTAAAAATATATTTTGTTTTATGTTCGTGCAAAACTGAACAGTTTTTATTTCAAAAACATCTTAACTTTTTTCAAAAACTAAATTAATTTTAAGATTTTTTATTCTTAATTGCATTAAATAAATTCATAATGAATTATTACTAATAAATACTTTTTGTATTACTTTAGATGTTTAGAAGATATCATCTAAAAAGATAAATAGTTACAAAAAAATTTTTCTCTTGCTCTATAGTGTAAATCATTAATACTGGTGAGAACAAATTTTAAGAATTGTTCTACGATTATTGTTCTACTTGTTACAATTATCGTAGAAAGTTGAAATTTGTCAAAGTTGTTCTAAATGACATCCCCCTTCATAATTTAAGGAAAGCACGCATGTGTCAAAAGTGGAGCTTAATTGAATTTTAAAATTTAAAGTTTTGTAATAGTTGGGTACCGAATAAAAATATACAAAATTATGTATCAATATCAATTAAAATCTTTAAGCTGGGTTGTGCTGTTTTCTTATAAGGAGCTGTTAAAGTTAAAAATTTGTTTACATTTTTCAAAAATAGTACAAAAATTAAATTTTCATCAGATTTCAGTGTATTTATTTTAAATAAAAGTTCTTTGAATGTAAAAATTTAAAATGAAACCATCAGCTTCAGATGTTACGTGTATTTTTCATTAAGTATTTATAAATTATATTTTGTCTTAATATTTTTGTTATTTTTTTGAAAATTGTCCTAAAATGCACTAATTTTCAACTTTCATGGAATGCAACTTAAAATGTTACAAGATGTTTGTTCTGAAAATTTTCTGAAAAATAGTACATATTGTCCACTTTAATATTATGAAAAAAAGTCGTGTAAATATATATAGCCCGATTTGAAAAAATATTCTTTTTTTCAAAAAACTTCAGTAGATTTCATACAAAAAACAGCTTAAGTGCAGACATTTTCTTTGCTTTATCAAACGTTAAACAGTGGCGAAGAATCGAAATAAATCTGTAGCTTCTAATCGGCTGATTGAATTCGCATGAAATTTTACATAGGCATAACAGAGGATAGTAGCATTTTGAGTTTAGAACTAGTTTCATGGAAAATGTTTAACCACTAGAGAATTTTTGTTCCTTGCCAGATTTCCAAGACTTTTATATCACCTTAAAGTCCTTAATAAATCCTTTAGAAAACATGATTGCATGTACTACTTATCGTATATATTTTTCGAGTTAAATACATTTAAAATTTAAAAAATCTCAATTTTACAAGATCTTGGTTAAGATTTTTCCATATATAGCCAAATATTTTCAACCAATGTTATTATGTTTTATATAGTTGGTTAAAAAGCAAAATTATCTATCGAACAAAGTCATTATCTTTATTGAGTCAAAAGTTAATCGATTTTGAATTGGAAAGTTTGCAAAAATTAACAAACAAATGGACAGATGGACGGACATTATAATTCTTTCTAGAAAATCTTAAAGTTCGAAAAGTATTTTTTGTATACTTCTTGATTAATATAATAAGCAAATGAAAGTATTAAATTTTGATATCACCTTTCCCTGAATTAAGTGGAACCCAAATGTATAGACGGACGGACATTGCCATGCTGCCAAAAAATATTTAATAATTCTAAAAATGCATTTGTTTACTAACTAATAAATAGAAAAAATAGAAAGTGATCATTAAAATTCGGATATCACCTTTTCTTGAATTAGGCGTCATTTTCGTCCCTTTTAACCCAAATGTATAGACGGAAGGACAGACATTACCATTCAGCCAGAAAACATCTTATAATTCTAAAAATACATTTTTTTAATTACTAATAAATAGGAAAATTAAACGTGGTCATTAAAGTGGTGATACCACCCTTCTTTGAATAATGCATAATTTTCGACACATTTAACTCTAATGTATAGAAGGACGGACAGACATTACCGTTCTGCTAAAAAATCTTAAAATGCTAAAAATGAATTTTTTAACTAATAATCATTAAAAAAATAACGTGATCATTAAAATATTGATATCACCTTTCCCTGAATTAAGCGCCATTTTGGACCCCTTTTACCCCAATGTAGAACATTTAAACGTAGCTCGCAAAAAGAATTTTAGATCACCCCCAATGTATATACCTTAGAGCGTCCCGTAAACAAAAATTTTGTAGGAAGACCCCTCAAACGATACGCAACATTTATAAAATTTTTAAAATTGATCTTTAGTTCCCTACCAGCGATTGAAAGTCAACTATCTAGAACAATAAAAAAAAAAATTTCCTTAAGTCTTGAAATGGGTATCAAAAAACTCATAATTTTGAGCCAGTTATGAAAAAGATATTTAAAAGAAAATTGCAAAAATTTTGGACCACAAACCATTATCGATATTTTTTCTTGCAAAATGGATATACATTTTATAATTCCTTTTATGGATAAATTTTTTGAAAAAAAGTTGTTCACCAAAATGTCCTAAAAAGACTTCCAGTAGACCAAAATCCTATTTTTTGGCCAAAAATACCAGACTTGAAATTTTTAATCTTTATATAACATTTTTCATATCTTCCCCATATTAATTGATGTTAGCAAAATATTATGAAATAAAAAACTAAATGGGCTGTCTTCAAAAGAAGAAATTGAAAAAACATTATAGGATATTTTATTCCCTAAAAATTGTGTAATACAATTTTCAATATCTAAAATTCAATATGATTAAAAAATGATGACTTTTCTCTTAACTATTTTGTATAACATATAAGTATTTTTTAATGATTTATAACATTTTTTAGAGATGAAACCAAGATGAAACTTTATGGCAAATTTCATCTCTTAGTTATTCATTTCGATGTTTAGTCACTTTTCATCGAATTTTATCAGCCATATATATAATACAATGCAGGTCATGTTTTTAAACAACTGTATAAAATTCGCATACGTACATAATATACATACATATGTATTTTTAATGTATGTATATATTTAAAAGACAATGGTCTTTATGATCAACTAGGGTCATGATCATCAAATAGCTTTACATATTTAAATTATTGCTGTGTATGTATATAATCAAACATTTTATTAAAAAATTGCAAATTGTTATATATTTTCTATTTTAAATTATTTTATTTTAATTTAATTTATTTTTTATTTTTTTTATTTTGTTTATGAAATTAAATTTTATATACGAAATTCCCCTTATAAAATCAACAGAAATTGTAAACAAAGTTCGTTGCTTAAATCATTTGTTTATATATCTCTCAATAATGAAAAGAGAGCAAGAGAGATTTGCATCAACTTGTATTTTAAATTTAATATAATTGTAAGTAAATATTAAATTACACTTGTAAAAACTTTGCTAAAATTAAATAAAAAGAAAATGTTTATTACTTTACATTTATTTATATTTACATTAATATGCATGTGTGGTGATTACACACATATGTACGCAGTCAGGGATGACTAGAGCTCTGTTACACAGGCCAGACAGACATACAGTGGTGAGTTTAAATAACATTGATGTAAATTTACATTTTTGTTTACTCTCTGTTACTCATACATGCATATGTATTTGTGTTAATTTCTGTTAACATTGTTTTTACTTGATGAAAAGTTATTATTACTGTTAACTTGTTTGTTGGTAGTTGGGTTAATGAAACATTTTGTGTCTTTTAACTTTTAACTCGACTTAACTTAGGTTTAGTTTCGTTGATAACTTGGCTCTAAAATTTTAAGCGCACACTGGGATTTGAAACAAAAACGTCTTGCAACTGTTGCGATTCATTCAAGCAAGCTTTTCATTTCGTTGTGATAACTTTATAAAATAACACACGCTCGCGCGCGCGTTTGTTTTCTTTATTTTTACAATTTTGCATTAATTTTTTTTTTTTTCTTAAAAAATAAAATTTTTTCTATAATATAAAATATAGAGAGAAAAAAAAATAGAGAAAGAATATTATATAACATTTTAATACAAAATATAAAAACAAAATATTATTTTAAATGTTATAAAATAATAAATAAAATGTAAATACTTAAAACAAATTTTTAAAAAATAATTATAAAATTATGTTTATATATTACATATTTTAAAACAAATAACAAGTGTGTGATTTTCTTTTGTGTAATGAAAAAGATTTTAATTAAATAAAATATAAGAAATAAATTTTTTTGAAAAATAAATAAAATATAATTTATTTCGAAAATGATAACGTTTTTAATGTGAAATAAAAATATTAAATTTTGTATATCTTACATTTAGAAATTGTAAATATATTATGCGTGTGTGTTTATATTTAAGTGTTTCTACTAACAACAAAAATATAAATAATAAAACTATCAATAAAAACTAATTAACTAAAGTTTAAAATCACCTAAAATTAAAAAAGAAAAATTCTTCAGGCCACTTTTGGAAAATTTGGATTATTTAAATTTGGATTATTAAAAACCACACAACAAACCAATGTAAGTTGATGAAAACAAGAATTTGTAAGAATTTAACATATTAAAAAAAAATATTTAAAAAAATGTACATAAATTATAAAATATTGCAAAATGTTTATTTATGCAATTTTTATTTAAGAGCGGGAATTTTATTTAATCTTAGCACATGCAACATACTGATGTTTTTTAATGTTGTCAAAAGTAGTTTTGACCATTTTTTGTGTGTACAAGTATTTGTTTAAATTATTTTATGGTTTTTAAACCAGATGTAAAGTTTTTTTTCTTTTTTATTTTTTTACTAAAATTATAATTTTTGTGTGTATAAATTCGTTTAGCAAAAAAAATTTGGTTTTATCAGTTGGATTGAAAATTAAATAAAAAAAAATAAAATAAAATATAAGTCATATAAAATATTAGGTGTATTCGTTGTATATTATTCTTTATTATTATCATCATTGTTTATTTTTTTTTTTTTAATTTTTATAATAAAATTTATTTTTAAACTGAGCCGCATTGCGAATTTTTTATAAAAATTAGTATGGAAATTACCGGACCGGGTTGTGTTTTTACATAAATTGTTTGAAATTTGAGAAGCAATGAATTCCATTCATCCATAAACGTTATTAATTTTTACTTAAAGTGCACTAAATTAATTCCTTTAATAACGCAGATCAACAAAATCCCCAAAAAAAAATATCTTCGTAAGGTATATGAAGTAAAATGAAAATTTTCCATCACGTCACATTATTAACCCGTTAAACCCGTTGAGGAGTTATTAGGTTAAAATTTTTTTTAGGTAATGGGTATAGGAAATAAGTCAAGACTACAAAAATGTATAACAATTCAAGTCTTTTTTTTTGCAACGCATATATATGGTCGGTCAAGCCCGACCATATAATACCCTACACCATTGTGTACGGTATAATTCGGGGAGGGGTCCTTTATTAAACTTGGAGTCAAATGTGGACCGATACTCATAAATGTAAAATAAAACATACGAATTCAGAATATTACGTTGACGCTGACATTTACATGAATTTCTTCACTTTTGGGTGATTCCCGAAATGGGGCCTTATATGGGAGCTATGGTAAATTATGGACCAATCTTTATAAAATTTGACACTATCATTTATGTTCATATAAAACTTATATGTGTTGAATATTAACTTGATACTATTTTAATGGAATTTATGCCAGTTAAGTAATTTTCTGAAAAGGGGTTTATTTGGGAACTATGGGTAATTATAGACCGATCTTTTTAAAAATCGCCACACTTATTTGGACTTATATGAAACTTATATGTGCCAAATTTCATTAAAATATTGCTATATTTAAAGGATATATGATCGTTAAACCCTTTTCCGGGAGGACATTTGTATGGGGGCTAGGTAAAATAATGGACCGATCATAACCAATTTCAATAGGCTTTGTCTCTGGACCAAAGAAGACCAGTGTACCATATTTCATACATTTTGGTTCAAAATTGCGACCTGTAGTTTGATTACAAGGTTTACATGGACGGACAGACGGTCAGACGGACAGACGGACAGACGGACAGACGGACGGACAGACGGTCAGACGGACAGACGGACAGACGGACAGACGGACGGACGGACATTGTTAAATCGACTGAGAAAGTGATTCTGAGCCGATTGGTATAAATTAAGGTGGGTTTTAGACCAATATTTTTGGGTGTTACAAACATCAGCACAAACGCATAATACCCTCCCCACCTATGGTGGTGTAGGGTATAATGAGGGGTAAAAATTAAGGTAATACAAGACCGCAGATCTCAAAATTGGCAAAAAATTTAAAATCAATCAAAATTTGAAAAAAATAAAACTCCAAGTTTAAATGACAAAGCTATCAAAAATTGGAAAGAAATTATATCGTGAATAATTTTGTTTAATTCTTACTCTTTAGACTAAATATAGTGAAAAATTTTAAATGAAACATTTCCATTACATTTTTAACTCACTGGTGAGCAAATTAAATATGTACCTCTAAGAAATTTTAAGGTTATATAATTTTCTGTGTAATATATAGATTATGGATTTTATAAAAAAGGAATAGTTCAACAAAAGTGTAGAATATGCCATGTCTCTAACATGCCCTCCATAGCACCTAGAAGCTTTTAAAATTGTTAAAAGCACCGTAAAAATAGGAAAAATAAGCCAAGAATAGTGGAAACTTTTACACCAAAACGCTGTTATGGAGAAATTATGTCAAGTTATATGGAATCCTACTTTGAAAATAGGTGTCATTTAAGTTTTTATTCTTACTTTTTTAATACTTTTGATGCCTATATTTTCTGTCCATGCGATTTTAAAAAGTTTACCATTTCTGAGATCTACGGTCTTTTGTTTGTTAAATCAAATACAAATTTTGCCTCTACACCCACTCCTTATCCTTTATTTCGCAATGCTTTGACTTGACTAGTACTACATTTTTGTAGTCTTATGTCTATTACTTGGAAAATTTTATAACCTAAAAACTCAAGGGAGCATATTTTCTTTGGTTCTTAATGGGTTAAAAATTAAAGAAATTTTTCTGGTAATTGAGATGACTATACCTACAATATCTGTAAAATAATTTTCAAGACACTTTGTTAGTGTTTTGTTTTGTGTTTTGTGTAATTCAAATTCTTTATAATTAAATTCCATTTCAATTTGGTTTAACAAAATAAATTTAAATGTTTAAAATTTGTTTCATTTAAAAAATATATGTATGTAAATTCTACAAGCAAAATGATAATAAAAAAAGGAGCTTAGAAGATAAGCAAAAAATAATATTCCCGAAATAATCACATTTGTATTACGCCGTCTTCACACAGTGGTAACAAAACGCTTTTTATGTACATTTTATTTACTTTTATTTCCCTTAAAGATATCTTAATTAAATTAGACATGGCTAGAGCTAAAATATTTTTTTTTAAGTTGATTTGGTGGACCACAGAACCCTAGATGATCAGGGGTAAAAGGTGGACCACAAATTAACCAAAAATAAATATATGATTTCAATATAAAAATAAAATATTTAGATGGTCCTTGTAAAACTTTACAAAAAATATGCTTACATATATAATATAGTGTCCCGTGGACAAAAATTTTGTAGGAGCACCCCTCAAACGATGTGTAAAAATTAGCTGAATATGAGAAAAATATTAAAAAAATGTTTAAAATTAATCTTCAGTTCCCTACCAGCGATTGAATGTCACGGGTCTAGAACATTTCATCCAAAAAATAGTATTGAGTTTTGTTTTGAAATGGCTATCAAAAAATTCGTAATTTTAATGTTTTAAAAAATTTTGGTCCATAAACCGTCATTTTAGTACATCATGCAAAAAAAATTTCGATATTTTTCTTAAAAAAATATATACGAATTTTATAATTTTGTTCCTTTTAAGGTTAAAATTTTAAAAAATTCCATTGTAGTAAGAACTGTTGATAATATGTAATTTTTCAGATGTTTTAAAAAAATTTTTCATCAAAATACCTTAAAAAGTCTTCTAGCAAATGAAAATCCCATTGGAAAAATTTTTAAAATATTTTTTCCATAACTAGCATAAAATTACGAATTTTTTGATACCCATTTCGATTAAAAAATCGAAACTTTTTTTTTACCAAAATGTATGGGACCCATGATTTAAAAATCGCTGGTAGGGAACTGAAGACCAATTTTAACAATTTTTTAAATAATTTTTTCGTATTAAGCAAATTTTTACGCATCGTTTGAGGGGTGTTCCTACATCTAAATCTCAAAAAACGCCATTCTCGGGACACTCTAATGTATAAGTTATCTCTTTTAGTTTAAGATTTATTTAGATATTTTGGTCCAAAAATGTGAGAGTGTTTTTAATTCCTTGATTTTGGGACAAATTTATCTGAGAAATTTCTTCAATATTTTTTTTTTCTTTCTTTTCTTTAATTTTTGAATAACTTTTCGACAATTGAAACAATTATGAGTGAAAGATAAATCTATAACATTAATTTCTTCCAAATGATATCAATGCAATTGTCATCAATTTATTGCAGTGATAATCACCTTTCTGATAAAGGCAAAATGATTAAAAATAAAAATTTAATATATTTTTTTGCTCTTTATTGCCTAATTTTCTTTATATTGATAAACAATATAATTGGGGGATTCACAAAGTGTGCTATCATGTCGTATTGTCATAATATTATAAAAATTTACAAAGGAAAAGCAATAACAATATTTTTTATACATTGAAATATTTTAAGACATATGACAATACGACATGATAGCACACCTTGTGAATCCCCCAAATATGTATTAGAAAAATATTGTATTTATGATTTTCTTAAAAATAATAAAAATTACATTAATACCTTCTATGGAAGATGCCTTCAAAAGGTTTGTAGAGTAAAAACAATCTATGTATGTAAAAAAATTATAGTTTATAAAGCCAAAATGGCAATTATACTCTACACCTTTAGGTAGGTATGTCGAAGGGATTTTCGGTATTTTTCGATGTGTAACTCAAGAACGGTGTGTACGATTGATATGTACAAAATATACACGATATAAAAGATGCGAACTAAAAATGTCTTCAAGTCATCCTAACCCAGTAATAAAAGAACGGTAAAAGTCATGATTTTAACATTGTGTTGTCATTGGAAAAAAGTACTTAGTGGTGAAAAAGAGCTTCAGAAGTTCTTTTTTTAACACATGGTTATCATTTTTAGGATGTTTTTCTTTTATACTTCTTGTTCACTGCTTTTGAAGTACTTCTCTTAAAATTGTGTTTATCAAATTTTTTAATAAAAATTCTGTTTTTACTCTATTAAATGATAATAAAAATGCATTAAAATTTGTAAAATTGGAATTTTGTTAGAAGTTATTACCATTTTTTCCCGCTAAAAATTCATTTATTTTCACTTTTTTGGAAGTAATTATTAAGAACTTCCAAAAAAGTTTAAAATATGCACTTTGTTCCAATTTTGAAGTTGTGAAAATGTTCTTTTTTATGAGGAACTTCATCGTTTTTTGCTGGTTATAATTAATTTTGACGACCTATTGAAGTTTAATACATCTTTTGATAAGGGAAAACATACTTTAATATTTTCCGGTTTATGGTGTTTTATAAGAGTATATAAAAAAAAAAAAAAAAAAAACATTTATAATTTCCAGAAAATTTTAAAAAAGTAAAAAAGTACGTGTTTGTTTTGCGACTCTTCATATAAAACAATATAAGTGGTAATTTTTAGTTTCTATAACAATATATTTCAAAATTTTTATACTTTTCTTCTACATATTTTTAAACAAAATAATATAACTATCTTACTATTAAAACAATTGCCTTAAATAAAAAATTATTTGCAAGCAGTTCATGTTTGTAACATAAACATTTTATAGCTTTTAAATATATCAGTTTTATCAAAAGATTAAAAAGACATAATTTAAATATTTATAATCTTGATATTGAAAAGGTATGTATGTATGTATGTTAGTATGTTTAAATAGTTGTTTTAATTATTGAAAATAAATGTTATGTTTCAAAAATATTTTATAAAATATCCTATTCAGGAAAAAAACTTATTTGATTTCTTAAAATTCAAAACTTGAACCAATTTTATTATTTAGTTAACTTTGTTTTCAAATAAAAAGTTTATACATAAGTGATTTGAAAACATTTATTACCTGATAGTGGGAGAATGCAAATTTCTTATGAATAAAATTATATTATAAATTGAATGGAATTTTTGCTATGATAAAAATTCTTATACTTTGGAAAAATATTAGGTTAATAAAATTTGTTTTTATTGAAAAGGTAAAAAATAATTATTTAAATATAAAAAAAACAATAGCTAAAAAAAAAAAATATTAAAAAAACTGTCCCAATGGAAAAATTCACATGACTAGACAGAAAAAAGCCACCAATTACCAAATGTATTTGTAAATACATTAGTAAATATATAAATTAAAACCTTTTTAAATTTGCACCTGTCACCAAATTGATTATATCAATTACTAAAAACTGTAAGAAATGAAAAACGGAATAATTTTTCCAATTAAAAATTTATTAAATCAATCAAGTAGATGATTGAATGAATTAAAAATTTAAATAGGAAATAAAATCTTGCTTAAACTTTATTATACCCACCATCAAAATGATGGGGGTATATTGATTTTGCCATTCCGTGTGTAACATATCAAAGGAATCATTTAAGACCCCATAAAATATATATTTTCTGGGTCCTGGTTAGATTCTGAGTCGATCTAGCTATGTCCGTCTGTCTGTTGAAAGCAGAATAGGGCTCGAACGGTACAACCTAGGGAATGTTTAGTATTGAAAATGAGCAAAATCGGTTGACAAAAAAGTTATGGGCAAAAATTTTGCCCATAACTTTTTGAAAAATATATGGAAATAATATACTGACGTGTTCAATAGTACTCAGTTCTACTCTATATGCTAATTTCTAATTTCTAATGCTTAAATGTCAGGATAAAATTACATTAATTTTAGTCCAGTTACAAAACCAACATTTAGTCCATTTTCAAAACCACTAGTTATAAAGAATGCATTTTAAATTAATCTTAAGCCAAGTGTTATTTTTTTTTTTATTTTAGTTATTTTATTATAACTAGTACAAATATCTGAGCAAACCAAATACTATGTGCAGTTATAACCAAAAATATTGCCCAAACAAAAAAATATACAGTTAATTGTTTAAAAACTGCCAAAAAAATATAATAAATAAACTCTAACATAACAATTCATTAAAAATACTTCATACACGTAAGAGTTAAAATGAAAGAAGTTTATTGTAGAAAATTAACGACTTTAAGTAAAAAAAAAACTATAAACTCGTAAGTGTGTTAAAAAAAAAACGTATTGATGGTATCAACTGAGGCGTAACGTCAAAATACTAAAATGTCTAATGTTGTACGATGTATTTTGAAAAGATAAAATAGCCTGTAAAATAAATAAAAGTCGTAACTAAGTAGCAGCGGTAAAGCGGTATTTCATTTGTAAAATTTTTATTTTTAGTATGATATTTAAATTATAAATAATTTATTTAAAAAATGCTGTAAAATTTGTCATTAATTTTGGGGGGTAGGTAAGGAATAAATATTTTATCTTAGTTTTTTAATGATTTAAAAATAATTTTAAGTTTTTAAAATTTTATATATTCCAAATTATATCAGAGAACATATATACACAGAAAAAAGTAAAAATCGACTTTAATTATGAAGTTGTTTATATTAATTAATTTTTAATTGACTTTGTTTTAGAATAATTGATTTTATTATTACTGTTTTTTTCTCAAATAGTTGTAATGAGCTGAAAATTTTTGGAAATTGAGTTAAATTTATTTTATTTCTATATTTTTACAGAAAAAATTTTAATTTTTCCTTATATTTTATTAAGAGCTGTCAATTTATTAAAAAAAAATTGTAAACCAGTTAGAAAATTAATTATATTAATAAATAATATAATTAAATTCCAATATAAAGTTAGTTAATAATTTTATTAAAAAATTTTGAAATATTTTTTTCTGTGTATAAAGTCAAACTCTTCTTTTTCTAATTTTTTAATATCCGAATTTCGAAAAATCAATCGCATTCTGTAACTTGTAAACCATTCACATGGTCAGAGCTTAGATGTTTTTGAGTTGATTTGGAGTACAATCTTCTAGTTAGTCACTTCGGATATATATTTCTATTTAAAAATTCATCAAGAATTTATTTATGACTTGATATAAACAAATTTTACTGTAGGTAGTCCTTTTAAATCTCTACAAAAAATATGCTTACATGTGTATATTATCTCAAATTTTACAATCAGTTTTGACTTCGTTTTTTTAAGTTTTTAAACTTGGGGGCCTTAATTTGGATCCTGAAAATTTTTTAAATATCCACTAGATTTTTAATAAAATTCTAAATAATATTACTGCAAAAATTATAAAAAAATATTTATATGATAAAAAGTAATATTAATCTGAAGTTGAAACTTTAAAAAAATGTTTAGGGTAATTTTCCAAAAATGTGGTAATATTCTTTCAAAAAATATTTTCTGAAAGAGTTGGAGTTTTTTCAATTCCCTAGTTTTAAAATATGTTTATCTATATTGTGAAAAAATTTAATTGAAATATCTCTAACTGTTTAAATTTTATTTAGCTCCAAATAATATTACTTCTCAAAGATATGCTTAAAATCCAAATTTAAAATTTTTCGGGTCATGGTCTGGAGGAATTTTTATATGCAAATCATAAATAAATTTTTTGCAAATTTTTTAAAAAATTACATTCCCAAGATAACGATTTTTAGGGGTCTACCCTCTACCCCAGAGACCAGCTAGGAGCTTGAACTCTTTTAAATCAACTCAAAAATACCTCTGCTCTGATCAAGTGAAATTTTATTTAGATATGTCCAACGGTTCATAAATGACAGAATTATTAAAAAAAAAAAAAAAAATTTGTTTTAATACCACTGTGCAACGTTAGTGGATGACAGTGTTGCCAGTTTACCCTTTTTAAGGCTAGATCTAGACTTTTTATTTTGATTTTAGCCTAAAAATTTTTGTTTTAGCTTCTAGCTTTTTTGTTAGCCTTTTTTATTTTTAACATAGCCTTAAAAAGACTAAAATTTTACAAATTTTATTTTTACAAAATCATCAATTTAAGCATTTGTGTATATTAATTCTTACAAAAATATCGAAATTATTTAATGAAAATTTTCGCCTGCGGCGCTTCATTCTACAAAAATATTACAATTATTTTATGACAAACTTTATTACCCATATAAACTAATTACTTTATATTTACAAATTCACTAAAATATATTTAACAAATGCCAAAGTCGAATGAGAACAAAATAATTAATGCTTTTTTAAATAAAAAAATATGTTAGCTTTTTTCTGGCTTTAATTTTGGGGGCATTTAGCCTTTTCTTTTTTTCTCAAGTCCTGGCAACACTGGTGGATGATACATTTTGTTAAATACATTTTTAACAAAAGGGGATTTTAGAGCTAAATATTAGTTGATAATTAAGATACAAAAATATTTTTATTATTCTTCTGAATGTAACAAACATGAATTTGTTTGTGAACATTTAAATACTTTCAATGACTTTCACGAATAATTTAACAAACATTTTTTATAAAACAAATCTAACAAAAACCCATAATTCTAATTACAATAAACATACTTTCAAATAAATTCTATAAATTAAGAACTTTATTTAGTATTTAAATACTTATGTAAATACATAGTAAAATTATTTGAATTCATAATCAAAAAAAGTGAAGGGCATTGTCATTATTCTAAATTTCTCATAATTCTTTTGATAATTATTTAAAGTAATTAAAAATAAAGATGAATCTAAAAACGTTAAAATCTAAAAAAAAACATGGTTATACTTATTTATAAACAAATTAAAAAATAAATTATTTCGGCTATAATACTTAATAGTTAATAAAAGTATTGTTGATTTTATTAAATTTATGATTATAATTAAAAATTTCAAATATTAATGATGAGACAGTTATTTTGTGTATAAATAAAAATATAAACTGAGTTTAATTTTTTTTCTTAAGTTTTTTATTATTATTACTATTTTATTTTTGCAATAATTATATGCTTATTTAGCATAATAAATTTATATTTTGCAATAATTTATCAACATTTACACTCCTATACACTTAATTTAGTTTAAATATTGTTATTTGTAAACTGGCTTACATCGTTGTATTTTGTTGTTGGCTTTTTCTTTTTAAGAGAACGAGAAAAGTCAATAATTTTGTTTTAAAATAATTAACAAAATATTTATATATACTAGTGTAAATTGGTGTTGCTAACTTACTTATGGTTAAAAAATTAGCAAAAGTTGTTTTACTAAAATAGCATAGAAATATTTTTATTATACATTTATTTATTAAAATACATTAAGGTGGCTCAGTTTGTTTGGAGAACAAAATACGGTCAAAATGTTCCAAACTGTGTATTTTAATTATATTACCTCAAAAGTTACAATAAAAAAATAAAAAATTTTAATATTATATGAAGAGGAAAAAAAAAAATACATTTTCAAATGTAAATATTTAAGTATCTATAAAGGTATCTCAATAATGTTGTACTTTTATAAAACTAGAGACTCCAAAGAATACAAATATGCTTCTTATTTTTGTTTAAAATTATCAGTCGCTGAATAAATATAAAAATTGTAAAACTTCAGAAAAAACATTTGGACACTTTTTTTACACCATTTTTTAAGAACTTTTGTACGCTTGAACGCTGTGTCAACCTTGGATGTACAATTTTTTAACTGGTTTTGATCCTTATTAATTTTTTATGACACCCATTTTCAGTGTGTTTTAAGGTTTTTTATCATAACCTTTTTCCTGATTCACTTTTCGATGCCAAATCTAGCCGGAGTATTAATCAACACATTGTTTAGTATATCAATTGATAGATTATGACATTGTATTTTCTTTAATGTATCATTTACCGAAATTATCATTGTATAACTAGGATTTTTTTTTTTTTTTGACTGGAAGTTCCAAAAAATTTGCTCAAAATTAATTTTACGTTATTTTCCAATTTTTAAGATTATTAATTAACAGTTTGTATTTAATAAAAAAGTATTACATATTTAAAATCTTCGGACTTCGCAGATTCAGAAAAGTTTTCGATCTATATCATATTGCTTACAGCGACTGAAATATTAACGTTTTAAAATGTAAAAACAATTTCGTTTACACATTTTTTTAAGAAATTTGTCCAAAATTTTTTTCCTGATATTTTTGAATTTTTAAGATATTTCGTTGACTGATATCTCGAAACTCAAAATGTAAATGTATATATATTCTCAAGACTTTTCAGAATCAGAAACTTTTTAGCTTTTTATAATAATATATACTGTGGCTTAAATATATGCTATTGAAAATGTAGAAAATTTTTCGTTTACATACTTTAATTGCATTTTGTGTGAAAAATTATAAAGTATGCCTTATATTTGAATCTGCTTGGAAAATTTAATTCTACTGTTAAATGCGTTCCTTAATAGTATTTCATTTGATACTATTATGAAAGAATGGAAATCAAATTTCACACTAAAGTGTTTCCCGCCTGGTCAAATACGTATGTAGAGTGCAAATTTTATAAAAAATTTAAATTTTTTATATGACTTTTCTTAAATTGCTCAAAAAATCATATTATCATAATATTTTCAATTTTGTTCTTTATGAAATGTGTAGGGAAAATATCAATCTTTCATTTCTGCAAAAATCATTTAAAAACCAATTTTGGCAATTTCTTTCCGAAGTTAGAGATTTATTACCAAAAGTTTTTCGTTTGGCTCCACTGTGTATATGTAAGTTTAAATTTTATATATTTAAATGACATTGAGACAAAGCTCCTTACCCAAAGAATTAAGGCTCCATTACTCTACCGTAAATGTAACGAATCAGCTGACACGTTTGGGTCTACGTTTTTACGTGACAGCTGTAAGAACAATGTTGACAACTTTTTTCCTATATACTTAATCTGCGTAAAAAATCGCTGTAAAAAATTAATTGGACAATTTCTTAGCTAAAAAAATTTTAAAATAATTTAAATAAGGTGTAGAGTTAAATCAATAATATAAGATTAAAATTTTTTGTTATAAAACACAAATTTCGTTTTCTATACAAATCGCTAAAATAAAAACCAATAAATCGAACGATTTTCAAGCTGCATAAGATTTACTGAAAATATGTGTAATTGACATCACTGATGTTGATGAGTACAAAACAATAACAAAGTACATCTTTTTTAACCCTGCAATACTAATGTACGTAAATTTTACGCATACCAATTTTTTTAAAACTTTATTACTCATGCGTCCGAAGATTGTATATGACCAAATTTCAGAGAACTTTTCTGGAAGTGGTTTTTCATATATAAAAGCAACAATAAAGCATTTTTAGTCGTTCATATTCTTAGAATAGACCCGAATAAAAAAGTAATCAAAATAACGGTAGTATTCTAGGTTTAATTAACAAACAACGTACATTCTGTTTACATCTAAATTTTTACATTTACGGTAGAGTAATTCACCCTTTAGTGTCAATACTTTAGTTGATTAAAACCATGATAGCACAACTATACAAGGTATGAAGCAGAGCAACCAATAACTAATTATAATGTTATTTAGGGTGCTGAATTCGAATCTTCACTGCGGTTTTTAAAATTCGTTCTAGATTTCGAGATATTGGTAAAAATCGGTTTTGACAATATTGAACAGTTATTTTAAATTTTATAACATAAAAAGAAATGAATAGCGGCCAACATGCAAGAATTAAAAAACTAGAACCAATCTTAAGAAATTGATTTCATATTTTAATTCTGTGCCCCAAATTACATCAAGATTATATATTTATAGTTTCTCCAAAAGCCAAATTTTTACAAAAGTTATCATTTAATTATTAAAATAAGAAAAACTAAGGACTTTTTTTTTTTTTTTTCAAATAAATTTCTCTATCTAGCTGACATAATTCTTAATTATATAAAAAAAGAACGAGTCAATATATTTTATAGAACCAAAACTACGCTACTTTAAAATAATATAGTACATGAAATATTACCCTTATTGTGTATTTTAGCACAAACACATCCTAGAATAAAGAGAGGCGGCTCAGAACTAATTACATGACAGGTTCGTAGGGCTATGGACCGGTTCCAATTCCGGAACATTATATGGGAGTATGCTGTCACTTTTACATGGGGTTGTCATTGGAGGTGGCTATTTAGCCCCTTGGGACTCGATGGCGGCACCCCGAATTGAACCCACGTTCTTCTGACGTGTCTTACTCAGCCACAAATTGTTATTACGCTTGTGTTGCTAATTGCGCAGTTAACATACCTGTTAAAAATTTACTCTCAACTGATATTTAGTGAGTGTGGTTGTGTCAACTGGTTATTAACTGGAACTTTAGTGACGAGTTAGGAGTCAATTGGTGCTCAATTAGTACTAAGGAACCGGTCCATTAAATTTCACGCAGGACACCTTTGAACATTGGTTACGCGAAGAAATTATTTATTTTTTAGTTATGACTTTTTAACATCCACAATAGTACATTGTTTTTCGAATTTTTATCGACCAATATAAGATTTTTAATTCAAAATTTTTATATATAATAAAGACAGGGAAGTTTTCATATTTTTGGATTTAAAATAAAATTCTTGTAAAAATTTGGTTTTTGGAGAAACTTTTGATTTTTTTTTTTTTTTTTCTATAATAAAATTTTTTTTCAAGATATTTTAACGAAATGGTCAGCTATTATTGACTCTATCTTTTTAAATGCTAAAGTGTATAAAAGTTCAAGATTTTTATAAAATTCCCAAAAAACGAAAATCTAAAAAACTATTTTTTGTTTTTTTTTTAATTTTGCTCATAAAGTCCATATTTATTGGAAGTTTGGAAAAAGCCATTGACGAGCTCTTTGAAATACATTAGAGTTTTCGAAACTGCATTCGATTTGCAAAACTAACCATTAGGATTTTAGATCATATAGTCTAAAATATAAACTTTGATTTAAAATGGGTCAAAATGGTGGTATATAGTCCTGTTGGGCGTTTAGAGTTGTTTTTAATTCTCAAATCAACCTTTTAGAAAAGTAAAAATTATTACAAGTTTTTAAATAAAATTTTATTTTAGAGAAAAAAGATTGCAGACACAGAAAATCATAACTTTTGCAATTTTTAAATTTAAAATCATTTATTTTTGGACTCAGAAGTGGTACCAATTTCTGTTTTTTTTTTTTTTTTGTTCAATAGATAATTTTGTTCTTTAACTAACTGCGTTAAAATTTTAAAAAATCTGATAAAAATATTTGGCTATAAATTGAAAAAACTGGACCAAGATTTCACCAAATTGAGTTGAATTTTACATGCAAATAACTTGAAAACTACAGGAGATAAAAAGCACATGATTTCATTTCATAGGCCTTATGGAAAGCTTTAAGAAGATGTAAAAACATTTGAAATCGCATCCCAGCAAAAAAAGAACTGAAAAAGCCATGACTTTACATTGTGTTGTCATTGGAAGGAAGTACTTAGTGGTGAAAAAGAGCTGCAGAATTTCTTTTATTAACCCATGGTTGTCATTGGTAGGATGTTATTCTTTTATACTTCTTTTTCATTCCTTTTGAAGAACTTCCCTTAAAACCATGTTTATACAATTTTTTAATAAATTGTTTTGCCCTATTAAATAATAATAAAAATGCTTTAAAATTTATAAAATTTAAATTTTGTTAGAAATTATTACTAATTTTTCCCGCTAAAAATTCTTTTGTTTTCACTTTTTTGGAAGTAATTATTAAGAACTTCCAAAAAACTTCCAAAAATGTTTAAAATATGCACTTTGTTCCATTTTTGAAGTTGTGAAAATGTTTTTTTTTTTGGAAGAACTTCATCGTTTTTTGCTGGGATGAGAAACAAAAATTTGGCAATCGATTAAAAATTTTCTATTTCTATTTTGAGGCCTAAAAACTCCGCTCCTGAAAGGTATGAGGAACCCCCCCTCCCCCATTCCAAAATAAAAATCGCACACTCTTCAGCTACGCCTATGTTAAATTTACAGTTACAGATATATTTGCAAAAAAAAAACAGCTTGTTAAAATTTTCGACTAGCGCAATGTTGTTATAACAAATCCCTTCTAAAAATAAAATGAAATTTGATTTTTTTTTCGTTCTCTGTTATGTTTAAAATACACGAATTTTAATTTACTTATGTCAATCTTTACCGTATTTTAATAAATTATAAAAATATATATAATAGTTATCAATGCTGTAACATATTTTAACCAAACTTTCTTGTATTAACTAGTTTGCTGTTACTATTACCCATTTAAATGACACAAATATTTATTACACAAATGTATCAAACACAAACTTGTTAATAAAAATCGGCAAAAAATAAAAGCAGAAAAGCAAAATGGATTAAAGAGGTGTTTTAAAATTATAAATATTTCTTTTATTATAATACCCTACTCCACTGTTGGTGTGAAGGTTGTTAAGGCATTTGTATTATCTGCAAAATAATGATCACAAACCTGCCTTTAAGAATCAAAATCTCTTTAAAATATTTTATAAAAAACTTAAAATTAAATGTATTCTTCTACTCAATCTTAAGTGATATGAAGTATTAAGTATATAGACGAAATTATACAACTCCAACTTTCTTACATTTTATTTAAGTAATTTAAATTTTCCGTAAATAGTTTTAATACATTTCTTTAGCTCCTATGTTTTTTCTCACTCTCTCTCTCTCTCTCAAAATGTTTCTCAGTATTTTTAATTACATTTTTTTCGGCAACTTTTTTTTATAAACTTTTTCATCTGTGCAGACAGACCACTATAAAATTAACAATTTTGTGGTGATTTTATATTTATTTTTGCAATATTTTTCTTTTCTTTATTAGTTTTAGTTTTTTCGACGTTTTGACAAAAATTTACATAATTATAGCACGAAAATATCTTTGTATTAATTTAGTTTTGCTTGATTTGGTTTTTTGTTAAATATTTTTGAGTTTTTTGTTATTATTTTTTAGTTATCTTCAGATTTCAATTCATTAATCTTTTGTGCATGCTTTTGGCGATTTTTAAAAACTTAACGTTTTCTTAACATTTGAACTTTTACGACAGGTTATTTTTATCATCAAGTTATTAAGCCAACCAAGTATCCATTCCAACATCTGTCTATTAGTGTAAGTGAGACTAATACGTCGAAGTCTTTTAATCTTTTTGGCACTTTTGCTTTCCATATTTTATACTTGTGTGTATTATTTGTTGCAAATAAAATTTGCCATAGGTCAGGTTTTGTTGGCCTTTTATTCATATTATGGTAAATTTTGAAAGATTTTTATTTTATTTTTAAAATTGTTAGCCTATATTGTCAGATCTACAATTTGTTTAGCTTATTATAAACTTTGGGTGATAACATTTTGATTAGTTGTCGGATTTAAAAAAGACCCTGAATTCTACTGATACTCTATTATGCTAATATTTGTTTATTATTATTTTTTTTTTTTTTTTTTTTTTTTTTTTTTTGCAATATATTTTTAGTGCTAAAGTCGTAAAATCTGAAATGATACTGTGTTGCATATTAATTAAGTAAATGGTAAGGAAATAAGTACGGATTCTTAAATAAAGCTGAAGTATGTTGTACAAAATGTTTTTATAGTGTTAGGTCAGTTTTGATACAAAAAGTTTATATACTACATTAAGAGTACAGTGAATAGAAAACGACACAAAAAAAAAATATATATTATTTTTGATCAATGATTTGATTTTATGAAGAGGAAAAAAAATCCCTTAAATTAACAGCGTCATCCTTAAACTCGATATTATTTCTGTATAAAAAAAAAAAATAAAAACAAGTGTCATGTACTCACTTTCTATATATTCCTAACTCCTAACATTTGTGACCAAAAAAACTTAAGTTCCCCTTTACGGATTCTTGTAAATTTCACATCCGTATGCGCAGAGAAAAAAAATGGTCGTGGTATTGTTACGGTAGCAATATTATATTTCCAGACACAGTCGGAATCAAATTATAGTTAATTTTAATTCATGACAATAATATTTATTTTTAAGTTTTACTATATTACTATATTATGGTTCCTTAATCAAATATTTCGATAAACTTGATTGAAACATATTTTACTTTTGACCAAGCAAGAATTTATCATAACCTTCCAAAAATATTATTTCTGTTACTATAAATTTTACTAATAAACATAATATGTTCACTTTTTAAAAGCAGACATATTATTGTTGAAAAAATTCATAATTTGTTTGTTTCTAAAACATATCTTAACTATATTATTTTTTACTCTAATAAAAAACCAGCTTCATTTTAATTTGAATTGTCCGATTTGACTCATTAAATGTCAAAAAAATTGGAATTAAATTTGTATACAAATTATGTGGAGTTTTTATAGGTTTTTATACGTATTTTCTGAAAAGAAAGATTATTTTGTAAATAAAATTCCTAACATTTATTTTTCCATAAAATCATAAAACTATCAACAGATCATATTTCTATTCTTTTATCATAAAGATAGATTTGTTGCAAATAAAACTAAAACATATTTCATTAAAATTATTGCGTAAATTTTCATATTTCAAATAGCGATTTATAGAGAAAACTAAAGTTTATTAAAAAAAAAAAGGTATTTTTAGGCTTAGTACTACTCAACATTGACTAAGATTTCCCGTGCCATAGAAAATCTTTTTATTTTAAACATTGATCATGTTATGATAATTTTCTCAATGTAATCGAATCATTATATTATAAAACTAGATCATAACATGATCATTGACATAGTTTTCTCACAGCATGCATTAAATTTATTTCATTAATATCAAAAGCATTTTTTTTTTTTTAAATAATTAAATTTCTTCAATGACACAGGTTGACAAAATGAAATATTTATTATTGTTTATGACCATAACCATTTTTAAGGCAACCATATAATCTAAGCATAATATTTTTTCATAAGTTAAAAATATTTGAAATGTAGACAAGAGGTAACAATTTCCTATTTCTGCCCTTAAATGAATAAAAAGTGAGTTCAAAATTTTTAAAACAAGCATTTTATCTGAATTATGTAACTGAATCAATGTGCGGATCAATATATTTTAAAATAGTATCAATTGTTTAATTGAAATATCTCTTTTCTATACTTCCTGCTCTGCTTTGAAATTGTTAATTTTTGACTATCTGGTAAAGCCCATATTTCAAATTGTATCAAAATTTGTTAAACAAAATATAATTAGTTAAATACATTTACCCGTATCTGTCCATTTCTATGTATTTTATGTCACTCTTTAATTAAAAAAATTAACTTTGTGATCATGTGTCATAGTAAGAGCTCACAATAAGATATTTATAAAGTTTTTATAAAATTTTTAACAACAAAAATATTAAGAAAGATTTAATTTTTATACCCTACACCACCATAGGTTGGGAGGGTATTATGCGTTTTTGCTGATGTTTGTAACACCCAAAAATATTGGTCTAAGACCCTATATAATTTATATCAATCGGCTTAGAATCACTTTCTGAGTCGATTTAACGAAGTCAGTCCGTCTGTTCGTCCATGTAAACCTTGTAATCAAATTACAGGTCGCAAAAATTTATTTGGCACACAGGTTTCTTATAGTCCAGGGTTCATCTCTATTCATCCGCCTAATGAAATTGGCTATGATCGATCCATTATTTCACCTAGCCCCCATACAAATGTCTTCCGGAAAAGGGCTTAACGATCATAAATTCCTTAAATAAAGCAATATTATAATGAAATGTGGCACATATAAATCTAAATCTATGTGCCGAATTTCAGGAAGATCGGTCCACAATTGGCCATAGCTCCCACATAAACCCATTTGCAGAAAATCACTTTAACGAACATAAATTCCACTAAAATGTTATTATCAAGTTAATGTTCGAAACAAATAAGTTTTACTTAAATATAAATATTAGTGCTAAATATTTCAAAGACCGGTTCATATTTTACCATAGCTCCCATATAAGGTTCTCTTTCGGGAATCACCCAAAAGTGAATAAATTCATATAAATGTCAGTATCGACGTAATATTCTGTATTCATATGTTTTATTTTACAATTAATAAAACATGTGAATAGAGAATACTGGTACCTTCTGTGAATCGATACTCATATCCACAGAAGGTACCAAAATTGTATCAAAATATATATTTCAATTATACTTTCTATTATTATTTGTGGTAATTTAGAAATCAATAGTTCAAAATGTGTACCTAATTTTACTCCTATATATTTGAGTTCCTATAATTCAAATTGTCGCCAATGTAAGCTGCAGTACAACAAATTTCATCCTTATAGAATCTGAGCACATTAATTTCTATAGATAATGTTTTAAAAATTCTGTATAATATATTTAGATTATATATATAAAAAACTCAAGGTTTTAAATAGATCCATTTACCCAATAAGATAAAAAATTTAATAATTAAAAATTTTAAGACTTTTAAAAATAAACTGGAAAAGCAGAGTGTTTTAAAAAATCTAATAAAATAATATTTAACGCTTTTATTTGAGTAAAACAAATAACCAATTCAGACCTTATATATATGTATTTTAGTTAAATATTAAAAAGAAAAATATTAATAATTAGACCGTTTAAATATATAAAACAAAATTATTGTTCAATTACTTATTACCAAATACTATAAAGTTACTGCTAAAAAAATAACTAAATTACACACAAAATTAAAAATAAAACTTTTACAAAACTTAAAACATAAAACAACTACAAAATAATAAAGGTTAATAATGAAAAAAAAAAAAAATCAAATTTAAACGCATGAATGAAAGCAGTCAACAGATTTAATAACAATGAACCGAGATATAAATTTTATGTTTGTACAAAGTATAAAGTTGAACAGAACCATTATTAACGTCTTGTTAAACATATGAAGAAGATAAAGAACAAAATAAACAAAATAAAAAAAAAAACAAATAAAAACAAAAACAATATCAATGAAGCAAGAAACCAAACTGCTACGTCTATTGTTTAACAAGTTTGTTGCTTAAGTCTTTTGTTTTGCTTAGAAGTTCAAATGAAATTTACTTAGCAGCCAGTATTATATTTTATTAAACATTTAATAAAAATAAATTTAATATTACTTACATTTCATTTTATTTTATTTTTAAACATAAAATTTTATAGTTAATGACTTTGTTTTAAATCTCATTATTTTGATATAAATTTATTTTTTGCTTTATAGTATCTCTTAGTTTTAACTTGCTGTTGTATGCGTATTTGATGAACTATCTTATATTACCTCATATTACTTATTATGATTATACGTATAAATTTACATAATTTTTGCTTTGATTGGTTTTTTGTTTATATGATTAACATCTTTAAAACTGTATACATTTTTTTATTTATCTTTTGGTTTCTTTATATTTTGCTTTTTTGATTTTTTTTTTTTTTTTTTTTGTTTAAATACCTTTTATACATACTTTTTCTTAATCATCTTATGGGAAATATTTCCAAAACTGTTGTTGTTTCACGATTTATTTTCTGCTTCAAAAATAAGAGTGAAAAAAGTTGTTAATCAAGAAAGCAAATGTGCAAAAATGTAAGTCAATGTCAAAGTAAAAAAAAAAGAAATGCTAAAAATATACATATGTATACAGGGTTTGGCTCTAGGGAATGTTATTTGTGAATAGTTTGTTTTAATGATTTTATTTAACTTCAAAAATAGAATATGGGCTAAAGATAAAATTAAAATATTATTCAACAACTTATACACATATATATTTAAAAATATATTTTTTAAATTTTCTTCCATTGTTAAGGAGTTTAATTTTCGACTCCTATTAAATCTAAAATTTTAAGCAATAAATTTTTAATTTTTTATTCAGGCTCAAGTTCATTATTGTAATAATGTTTGTAGAATACAGAAATAGATTTATTAGACACTAACAGGATGGAATGCATTTTCTGATCCGCAACGATTTTCATTAGCATCCATTGTGCCTTTAATAACTAATAAAATGAACTTGAGTCTGAATAAAAAAATTCAAAAATGATTAATTCATAAAAAATTCGAAAAATATTCAATGCATAGCAATCAGCAAAAAAACAGTATACATATTTTAAAGAGGTATTTAAGTATTGAATATTAAAGGGTGTTTTTAACTTCATATACAGTTGAAACACCCTTTAATATTTATATACCTTTTGTTAATGCAATAAAAAAAACTTGTTGTAAAGACAACATATTTTGAATTATATTTTATACGAATTTAAACCACAAAGTTATGCATGCTTTAATAATTTGCTAATAAATTTTGAATTAACTGGTATAATTTATTTAAATTTATTCGTAAATATATTTAAAATAGAACTTATTATTTATTACACCGTTCAACAATTTAAAAAAAAATTTCCGGGATTCGTAGCTATCATTTGCGATCCATATTGATATGATATAATTATCGTAAATATTTTTTAGTTCTTTAAGGAATTGTACATCTTTCGAAAATTTATGTTTCATTTGAGTTTTTGGTTTCATTCATATAACGAATTTTTCATGTGTGAAAATTTCTGTTGCATTATATTATTAAATATTATTGTTTGAAATTGTAATTTTTTCAATCTATTAGAAAATGAATAAATTATGCAGTCACGAGATCATGGTGCTTATAAATCAATTTAAAAAAATTTGATTACTCTGAAACCTTTCGAAATTTTTTTAGAAAATAGTTTTATTATTTTTGTTATAACACAACGGGGCAAATGCAAAATTTTTGATAATAAATCTCTACCTTCTAAACTACTGCTCTGATCGAATAGAAATGTATGGAAAGGTTGTAGAGTAGGACTTAATCATTCAGAAATTGTAGTCACCATGTGATAACACAAGATAATCTACAGGATGTCAAAGTTGACTTCCTCGTGTATGAAAAAGTTTTTATATTTCTTTAAAGTGATTAGCAGGAAAATAAGCATACTTACCTAATTTATCTCTTACAGTTAAAAAGATATTTACGCTTGAACTTTTGATTTTTTGTCTCGACTTTGTTTCGTTTTTCGGGATATATGACAAAATAATTTCTTAAAAATATTCTATAACAAAGTGCCACAAGAAAAAATTGCCTCAATAATTACAACGAAAAATTAGTAGTATAGTAAAACCGCCGTTCTGCTATGGTTTTCAAAGTTAGTTCGAATTTCGGTTTTATGGTCTCTTGAAGTCAAATTTTTCGGAGCCCCTTTTTCAATATAATTATATATAAAAATCATTTAAATTATTTAATTCAAATGTTACTATATGTTGTGGTTGTATATAATATACTAGATTTTTGCTGGATGATACTCCTAGTTTATGCCCATAAATGTTAACTTAATTTGACTAGACCTTATGTCTAAACTACTGAACCTACTAAAATGAAACATGGCACATAAGTATATCCTTGAAGGAAGTACTGACTGGTTGCCATAACCACTTTTTTAAGAAAGGATTGCTTTGCTTCGTATTAACTTAATCTCAAGTTTCATAAACATTCTGCTGACAGTGGTTAAAGAAAAATATCGCAGTGTAATAATAGTGGGCGAAAAAGAGGCGTGGCAAATATACTAAATTTTATAATATACAATACTTTCTATTCCTTGTGTATGTCAAATTGTATGTGAATTATCCTAGCATCATTAATAGAGTTGCAAAATTGACTTTTACTGAAAAATACGTAAATAAAAGCATAATAATTGAAGTAATTTTTTCGCATTTATTAGTAAACATATCATATATTGTGGAAAAATTACTTAAAGTATTGGAAAGTGCCCATAGCGCGAATTATGGATTTTCAAAGTTGCAACTTTTAAAAATATTTATATTTTATTTACAACTTTTGTAAAGAAGTATGTTAACTTTAACTTCATATATCTCAGTAAATACTACAGATATTGATATGATTTTTTTTGGCATGTAATAATTAATATATCCAAATTATTTTATTATAATTTACTAAGTTAAAAAATCAATGCTGAATATATTGTTTTTCATTTAAAAGAAATCATAATATTAAAAAATATAGTTTTTGGGAAATTCTATTTTTAATGGACTGGAATTAAAAAGTTTCAATGAATTCTTATCTAAAAATACGATTGGTTTATAAAAGAACATCTATAAAATTATATTTGAGAATATTGGCTGCGACTTTTTGCGATCTTTTAAAATAATAGAAAAAATGTGCGGTACTTCATATTAGCAGTTTTTGAAGAATTATTTAAACATTTGAAGATAATGGCTGAAAATTTCTTCTGAAAATGTTACACTAAGATTGGTGTGATTAGATCTTGCCACGGCTACTTTTAAAATATACTTTATTTTAATAAAATTTACAAAAATATGTCCGAAATTCATACAAATAAAGTAATTTTTTAGTATGAGAGTGGCAGTAATTCTTTCCGTCCCATTTTTAGTGGGAATGTTTACCATCTTATCTACTAACAGAATATATAATTTCTGACCAATATCTCCAAAACTGGATTTTTGTTGTTCTAAAACTGACAAATATGACACTGTGAATGAGCTAACTTATATTTAATCATATAGTTTTATCCACAAAATACATGATCTGATGTGATGGTATATATTGGAATTATTGAGGCAATATTTGACGATCCATAGTGCAATTTGTAATATATTCCGAAATAATGTGTTGAAAATATTTTTGGGTTAACTCAATTCGTCTAGACGTGAACATTTTTCAAAATCAGCGCTCTGAACTGAACGCTCTGAACTTAGTACCCAACAAATTAAATGATATCGTAATGATATCATAACGATATAATTTCGGTGATAAAGAAACTCGAGAATGATATCATTTATAATTCTAAAATGATATAGGTTGCTTTCTAAAAGGTACACTCGAAAACGATATCATAATTTTTGAAAATAATGATCTTAGTAATGATATCGTTAAATTTAAGCAGCGCGATAATTTAGAAATATATTCCAGAAAATATACATATCAATATTGGAAAAACATATAATATCCTTTTTATTTTAACAAAAATTAAAACAAGATAATCAAAAAAAATATTTCGATATTTTATTATATTATTTTAAAATTATGATATCACTAATGATACTGTATCGTTTCTTGGTTTGTTGGGTATGAACTTTTTTCTCAGTTTTTTTTTTTTTCTTTAATAAAAAATGTTTTTTTTTTATTTTAAATTGATTAAGGTTTGCATCCTACATCTAGCATAGCTCAAAAAGAAAAAGTTTAATTTCTATCAATAAATAAAAAAATGTCACGCGATTTTTTTTTTTAATTTATTGTTCAACTTTGAAAGAATTGCTAAAAATTGGTTTGTAAAGCCAATTCAGTTCATTTATTCAGCACAAAAAATCCGAAGAAATGAACGAATCTTCTTTGCAAAAACAAAGTCCATAGCTTATATAAACTCTTCAGAAATCGTAAATTTATATTAAAAATCGATTTTTTTGACATATGTGCCATTTATGAATTTCAATTGCAATTATCGAAAGAATTTTCGATCGTTTGATATATATATTATATATGGCAATTATCGGTGAGCTTCATAAACGACATTTCAACCGACAAATGGATGGACGGATATAGTCCTATAATAACCATTTCTTAAAAGGATCCAGAAAATATATATATATATTTTTTTTTTTTTTTTGCTCTTTGGCGAAATCTGTGGAAATTATAAATGGAATGACAAACCTTTATATATAATTTACACCTGTAGTAAAGGCTATAAAAATGCAAAATTATAATATTTTGTGTAATATATGCAATGAATTTCAATTGCAATTATCGAAAGAATTTTCGATCGTTTGATATATATATTATATATGGCAATTATCGGTGAGCTTCATAAACGACATTTCAACCGACAAACGGATGGACGGATATAGTCCTATAATAACCATTTCTTAAAAGGATCCAGAAAATATATATATATATTTTTTTTTTGCTCTTTGGCGAAATCTGTGGAAATTATAAATGGAATGACAAACCTTTATATATAATTTACACCTGTAGTAAAGGCTATAAAAATGCAAAATTATAATATTTTGTGTAATATATGCAATATTATAAAATATACCAAAAAATATGCCATTTAAATTGCTAAGATATGCTCCATAATATATATTTTCTATGAAATAATGACACAAATGCTATTAAGTTCAAAATATACAGTTTTAAATGCTTAAATATGCTGTAAGAAATTGATAACAAAATTCCTAAAATTGTCTGAAACGGCTAAATTTTAAGCACAGGAAAAAAATATGATTTTGGGTAATTTCTGGTATAACATCCCAACAAAAATTTTGCTTTCCTGGTAAGCTAGCAGGTATAAATGTAAACATAAATAGACTACTTACTTTTTGTCTCAATAACAACTTACTTACTACTATTGTTCGAGTTTTCCATGAATTCATGTAGTTATTTTTAGACTCTAGTGATACTCAAAAATATGTACCTAAACGAAAATAAAAAAAAGGAACGAAAAAATTTTATCGTCAGTGAGATTTGAACTTGGGACCATAATAACTAGTCGTTTTTAATGACTAACGTCTTACTCAGTACACCATCTCGCACTTAATATTTAAAGTTACAAAACTTGTTTCACCATAAAATATATTTTTAGACATTTTGTTAAAAAAAAACTAATAACATTAGAATGTTGTTGAACCGGCAACCTTATGGTTGCTAATCCTGCGCTCTGATACATGTGATTGTAACTTACTCTGCAATTATACTTTTGAGTACTTATTTATATAATGTAGAGAAGTCAAATTATAATGATACCTCATTTCCAGGTAAGTACTTTAATAAGTAGTTGTCATTACCGCAAACCAAAAAGTTTTTGCTGGGATATTGTAATTTTTCTGGAGTTATGTTTACATAGTTTGTTTGGAAACCCTTTTAAAAATCTATTTATTTAAAGTACATTTTCACCTCCTAGGTATTTTGAATGCATTTATTCACCTCCTAGGTGTTTAAATGCATTCAAAATACATACCATATTTTCAAGAACATTTATAAATATTTACAATTTTCCACCTTAAATCAATAACTTAACTGATATAAACGCTGTAATGAAAATTATTTTATTTGTTCAATTTCAATCGGAACTAATTACTAAATACTATATAACTATATTAAATAGTTATTAAAAGATTCGAAGTATTTTGTTTTACAAACATTTTTTGCTAATGTAATTAAATGTTTTTTTTTTATATATAAAATGATTACATCAATTACATCTACTTAAGGGTTTTTTGCTATTTTAGTCTATTAATTTACACAAGACAATAATAAATATAAAAATCTAAACATCAGCAAAAAAAGGGTATAAAAATCACTCAAGTGAACAACCAGCCACAATAAATAATATAAAGCTGGCAAAAAAGTACACACATCACATAAATTTGTATACTTGTGGCTGTAGTACATACTTACTACTCGTACTAATAACTAATAAAGCTATTAAAGTGATTGACAACTATACAAAAAAATTAAAATTATAGTTAGTTTTGTAGAGAAAAAAAAAAAAAAAACTAACAACAAATAATGTTTAACAAACACATTCAATCAAACAGGCATTCAAACCGTCAGTCAATTGTAAGTACACTTGAAGTCATTACATTCCCTTCAAGCAAGTATTGCATACATATGCGAGGTACGACTAAAAAGGGGTATTTGTCGTTAAAAATTAAATTCTTACTTTAATTTAATGCTGGTTAATTCCTAAGTTGCTCAAAATATTAAAACTTAGTTTAATTATTTTTTTAAAGGCCTTTACAAACCACTGTCGTATACGTGATGGTGCACACAAAATACTTTTAAATAAATAATTACCACACAAAGCTTTGTAAGTGTATTTATGAATAGTGAAGTGTGACTCCAAGTGTGAGCACTTACTTCATACAATATATGACTTTTTTAATCGATAGTTTTTAGTTTTTTTTTTTTTTTGCAACCATGGCTAATAGTTGTAAATTTTACCAAAAACAACAACAGCAACAACAAAATAAATACATTTATGAATTATTGTACTCTTTACCACAAAAAAAGTAGACATAATGCCGCCACTTCACTTTAAATTTTTATTATTTTTTTTCTAAAGAAGAAATTATTGCTGTTGTTTTCTTTAATTAACCTTATCGGTTTCATAGAGGATTTTTTAATCAATTTTAAAGACATGTAACTGACAGATAAAAAAAATTATATTTATTAAAATTTTTGTAATAATAAATATTAATTAAAAATCAGGTGATCTCATAGAGGTTGGTCAATTTATAATAAATAAAATAATAGTTGAATGTAAGAATTATATTGAAGTCGCAAACAATTTTTTACACTCATATAGTAGAACCATATCGTTATTCTAAATTGGTTTTATAGGGAATGTTTGTGTGAACTAGTGCTTAAGAACTAATTCCATATGACTTCTACATCACATCTCTGAACAAATTTTAGTTTCCCAAATGACTTCCTAAAACTGTTTTAAAAATATATAAGAAATTAAAAAATAAAATATTATTCATTACAATAAAATAAAAACGAGAGAAAAAGATATAGTCGGTCCAGCCCGACTATATGATACCCTACACCATTGTGTACATTATAATTCGGGGAGGGGTCTTTTATTTAACTTCGAGTCAAATGTGGACCGATACTCATAAATATGAAATAAAACATACGAATACAGAATATTTGATGCGATGATTCTGACATTTATATGAATTTATTCACTTTTGGGTGATTCCCGAAAGAGGGCCTTATATGGGAGCTATGGTAAATTTTGGACAGATCTTTGTAAAATTTGGCAATATCATTTATGTTCATATAGAACTTATTTGTGTCGAATATTAACTTGATACTAACATTTTAATGGGATTTATGCCTGTTAAAGTGATTCTCTGAAAAGAGGTTTATATGGGAGCTATGGTTAATTATGGACCGATCTTTTTAAAAATCGGCACACTTATTTAGACTTATGTGAAACTTATATGCGCAAAATTTCATTAAAATATTGCTATATTTAAGGGATTTATGATCGTTAAACCCTTTTCCGGGAGGACATTTGTATGGGGGCTAGGTGAAATAATGGACCGATCATAACCAATTTCAATAGGCTTCGTCCCTGAGCTATAAGAAACCTTTGTAATAAATTTCATTAATTTTGGTTCAAAATTGCGACCTGTAGTTTGATTACAAGGTTTACATGGACGGACAGACGGTCAGACGGACAGACGGACGGACGGACGGACGGACATCGTTAAATCGACTCAGAAAGTGATTCTAAGCCGATTGGTATAAATTAAGGTGGGTCTTAGACCAATATTTTTGGGTGTTACAAACATCAGCACAAACGCATAATACCCTCCCCACCTATGGTGGTGTAGGGTATAATGAATGACAGAACTGTTTCCGAAAGCATTCCCTAACGCTTTTTTAAAACTAGTTCTGACAGCGACAATTTCGAAAAGGAACTAGTTCTAGAAACATTCAATAGAATGGATACTGGCTATATAACACTTCTATAAAAAATCATTTGTCTTAATGTCAAAGTAGAACGAGTACATGACATTTTCATTCATTCTGGAACTAGTTGTAGAACTAATTAAGTTTTTTTTACACTCCTTACCAAAAATTAAGTTAGTAATTCTGCATAAAATTACTAAAACACTCCTCCATTAATTTCCTTGATTAGAAAAGACTTTGAGCTCTTCCGTTTTCAAATGTCTAACCTCCGGTATTTTGAAATGCATTATTTTAAGTCCTCTTAAAATTGTTTACGAACATATATTTTTTACAGTGTCGAAAATATTGGCATAGCTATTCAGAAAAATTCGTTTTCGAATGAATGATTTATAAATGATTAATTAAAGTCTTCCAAATAACCTTAAAAAAAAAAAATATGTGTACTAGATGGAATTCCATATGCTAAACTCGAATCTGCTTTCAGTTTTCTCCCGTCAGGTCGAGATTTTTTTTATGGGCGTGTCTAATATTGCGCCCTAAATAAGCTGATTACTCGAGTATATTTCACTATAACTCGAGAGCGGTATGCACGATTTATATAAATAATACACCAAAATATGTGGAATAAAATTGGCTTTAAGTCATTTTACTAACAAATTTTCATCTCAAAGCTGTCAAAACTACGAGTAAATAAAGCCACGTATAATAAAAATTGATGCACAAATCTTGATTAGATTCACAGTTAAGTTAGTATTCCCATGCATACCTACAGTTAAGTGGAAATACACCAGTCGGCAAAATTTTTGGTGGTTAGATGGAATTTAATGTTCTAAATAAGAGTCAACTTTTACTTTTTTTCTTCACGTATTGATTTTTTTTTATGGGCTTGACTATTATGACCCCGCCTTTAGGCAGTCACACTTGTATAACTCGAGAACTGTTTGTCCAATTAAGATAAATTAAACCCCAGTGGATAGTGATCTAAATTGTCTTTGAGCTGAATTTGGTATTATTTGGTAATTAGTAGCGAAAAATTAAATTCTTTTTTTTTTTTTTTTTTTTTTTGAAAAATCGTGAAAATTTTGATCCATAACTCTGAAATTCTAGAGCGAATAAAAAATATTGTTGACATACCTTGAAGAAAATTTTCGTATGCATCTTTTGATGTATCATTTATCAAAATCGTGTAAACAGTTCTTGAGTTATAGTCTAAATTTTTACAATCCTTTCTCGAATTTTATAGTGTGACCGCTGAATAAGGTGATGATATTAGTCATGGACCTAAAAAAATCAGTACGTGATAAAAAAAAAGTTAATGCAGATTCTTTTTTAACTCGTCAAAATCCACCCAGTCCACCTATTTTTATTTCAAGAAAGAATATTTTTTTTTTTTTTATTTGTTTTGCCAACCACTGTATTTCTACGCAATTGTATGTAACATGGGTATGTTTACTTAACTGAGAATAAAATCACGATTTGTGCAGCAATTTTGAAGATACATACCTTATTATGTTCGCAGAATTATCAGCTTTAAAATAAATATGATAACTATGTGCAAAATATTAGACACGTCCATAAAAAAATCCAGACCTGATGGGAAAAAACTGAAAGTGTAATTTATAAATTTAATTTAACGTACATGATATATAAGCAATTTTCTCCTAAAAATTTCTAAATATTTGAATATATATTGGAAAAGCCATAGATCGTATCCTGAGAAAAAAAAAAATCATTTTCTTTTTTTTTAATGAAAGTTTACGAAATGAAAATTAGAGTTATTAACTCTTAAAAGGATATACAATTTAACCAATATGCATCAGTTGCAATTAATACTACTGTTATTAAATTCTTCAATTAAAAAATATAATAAATTCCGTCTAAATTGTTTACACCCTGTGTTTTATAAAAATGACCCTATTAAGCCCATGCAAAAATAAAACCAAACTGAATCAACTTCATTTAGATTTTGACACCCAATCAATATTGTATTTCTGGTTTATTATTATTTTTTTTTTTTCTTTTCAACTCATCATAATTTTAAAAATACTGTATAAATTTTACAGCATACGTGCATAATTCGGCAAAAAGCTCATTAAGCATTTATGTATAGTTTTTTGTTGTTGTTGTTTTTGTATTAAAGACAAACTTTTGTTTAAATAATTTTTGAAAAAAAAAAAAAGAGTTTCTGTTGTTTTACTGAAGAATTTTGCATTGCAAATGCGGTATTTGGGTTATTATTTTTATAGTTCGTGTTATATCAAGGTTATAATCGAATACTTGTCAAAAGTTAAAAAGTGCCTAAACCGTTTAACAGATGAGCAATGTAAATAAAAGAAGAGGAAATACGGTAAAACAGGTTAAAAAATTGTGTTATTTGGCATTAATATTTTATATTTATTTACTGAAAATAACTTAATTTTCGATTGATAAAATTTGGAAAATCCGTTAAAAATATTTTTATTTTGATTTATAAGAGTTAAGGTTAAGGCAGGTTAAGGTTAGCAAAGATTGGTTATTAAAGTATTATCTTAAATTTGAGATTTAAAATGTTCATTGTGAATTCTTTAAAAATATTAAAGTGTGGGGACTTCAAAACGTTTCTCAGCTTCTAGTAAAATTGTTTATCTAACAATCTAAATCTGCTGATTAAAATCATGAAAATTGAAAGAAAAGACACTTAATCGTTTTTAACTTTTCTTTTACGTAGCACAACCTATATAAAAATAAGTATTCATACAGGTTTCTTATCTACTGGTTATTAATTTTAACAAACAGTGCCTTATAATCATACTTCTTTTTTTTTTTTTTCTCATTCCTAATAATAGTCTATGTGCTGCTATGTCCAGTTTGGTCCAGAGAGCACTTGCATATCAACAAACACAGTTTCATTTTTATAAATATATATAAAAAGTGATACCGAAAATTATCAATTGACCACAACCGTTGTGGTTTTTCAATATTTTATATTTTTCTGTGGTCAATAAAATAGGTGTGTTTTCAAAAATTTTAAAATTACAAAAATATTTGCTGTTTTTGAAACAATAAAACATAATATGTAGCATGATTATTTTTTGAAAATTTCTTTATTATCCCTAGCTTAGCGGAGACACACACCCTTAAAGAAAGTAAGTGAATTCTACCTTAAATGTAGAATTTATTTTATAAGAAGTACTTGATTAATTTAAAATTTCTATGTTATATTCACGGCGCTAAATTACCATCATACTTGACGAACGATTCAAGTTATCCTTCCAAACTCTCTATTAGAGTGAAATATTTTACTCAGCTTATGGTTACACAATTATTTACAATAAATCCTAGCATAAAAATTTCAATTTATTTCTTTTCATTAAAATGTTTCAGACATAATCATTCTGACCAAAGGGACTCATATACAGCGACTTATTACCATAACGCTTTTTATAACCTACACCACCATAAGGTTGGGGTATTACGCGTTTGTTTGTAACGCATAGAAAAAGTTATCCAACACCCACCCTAAAATATACCAATCGACTCAGAATCACTTTTTAAATCGATCTAACCTACCAAATTTCATGAAAATCGGTCCAAAATTTACCATATGTCCCATACATATAAACCCCTCTTCCGAAAATCACTTTAACGTGCATAAATCCCATACAAATGTTAGTATAAAGTTAATATTCGACATGGATAAGTTATATATAAGTACAAATCATTGTAACAAATTTTCTAAAGATCGGACCATAGCTCCCATATACGGCCTACTTCAGAAATCGCCTAAAAGTGCATAAAACCATATAAATGTTATTATCAACGTAATATTATGTAATCGTGTATTTGATTTACACTTAGACAAAGTATCGGTCCACAATTAGCCACAAGTGTAATATAAGTCCCTTCCCCGAGTTTTGATGCACATATACAATGGTGTAGGTATCATATGGTTGTTCATATAATATGAGGATTTCTTCTTTTCAATCATCTTTAATCGCTTATTACACTTTTAAAATTACTATATATTATATTGGTCCTATCATAATTTATGAGACTGAATAAGTTATTTTCTCTTATTTGGAACATCTTGTTCCAAAAATTGTACAGGGATTTATTGAAAATTATTATGCTGCAATAAAGTGATGCTTACATACTATTTTGTGGAAGTTTTAGTTTTAACGACCAACTTTTTTCAACAAGTATGTTAAGAGAATCGGTTTTAGGATATAATCTGAAAGTTTCTGAATAAATTTGTTATTCCTATGATTAAAATTCTGGCTAAAATTTTTATATAAACTTAAAATAATTATTTCAGAATAATACCAATCTTATTAGTAAGAAAAAATTAAATAATTTTTAATAATAACGCTATAATATCCTAGCAAAGACTTTTGGAGTGTATTTCTTAGCTATATGAAGGATTATAAGGGATATTCAAAAAAGAAATTACGTTTTTTTATTCTATTATTGACATTTTATAAATATTTAGTTTGAAAAATAGGAAATTCATTTTAATTTTAAAATCTTGTATAACACAAGAAATTGTCCATGGGAAAATATGGGTGTTCTAAAAAAACCGATCTTTAGACTACAATATTGGTTAATTTTAATCCTTAGATAGTTTTATTTAATTAATAAAACATAAAAATATGTTTAAAATATTTTAAAACATAAAAGTTTGAAATTTTTTTATTTAAAGAAATGTACATCTATTTAATCGTCCATATGTGTACAGACATATGTATGTAAGTTCAATTAAAAAGACACTTAAGTTAATATTTCTTCAATGAGACCCTTAATTAGATCACATTAACGTGATATCTGTTAACATCAATTTCTTACCGCACCCTTAAAAAAAAACACGTATTTAAGTAAATGTTCATCTCTTAATTATTTTATATTTAAGTATTATTGTGCCCTAAACAAGTAATACTTGATATTTTTTCTATAAATTTATTTATTTAAAACAATGAATAATAAAGTAATTTTAACAGATGAAGAAAACAAAAAAATATAAAATTAAAATACCATTAAAATTATATTTTTGCGAAGAAAAAGCAAGTGCAGGCATAATTATTACCTACAATTAAATAAATTATTTTTAAATTATTATTACATACCAAACTCCAGTAAAACTTTAGTGGAATAATAATTTAGGAACTGCTATAATGGAATGGTAACACCGCCATCATCAATAACAGCAGCATATAAAGCATGTTTCAGAAATAAATGATCAACATAAAAAACTTAAAAAGGAATTAATGTAAAGATTAATAATAAAAACACCAGATTTAACAAATTCCCCAAAAAACAAAACAAGTACAAATGACTTTTTGATAAAAAAAAAGTATATCTACTCAATACAAGTAACTAACTAAACAGCTTAAAGAAAACGGCAATTTCAACAAAAAACTGCATCAACAGCAAATGTTGCATCATAACAACAAACAAGATGAAATGACCTTCGCACTACTTTTTCCATGTTGTTGTTTGCAACGTTTTGTTAATTTTTTTGCGAGAGAAAAAAAAGAGATATATATATATATATTTTTTTTTTAAATATTTGTTCATTATAAGTTGTATGATATTAGTATTATCGCTTAGCTGAGAGCACAATAGCGTTTTTTTTACAAAGTTTTGTAGTTATTGTCTGTTGCTTTTTATATGTAAACTGAAACCATCAACAAGAAAAGAAAAATTGCAGCATTATTTACTGCTTGCAGTTATTGGTTTAACTTTTTTTTTTTTGCAACATTTGGTATTTTACTTTTGGTTTTAATAAACATTTGCACGGTGGAACAGATTAATGCTGATAATTATTACGCCGATAAAGATTTACAAACAATAAACAAAAGTGTATTACATATTAGTTTTCTTAATGGAGCATTAAATTTAATTATAAAGTTTATAATTTTATGTTTATAATTAATGTTATTGCTAAAAGAAATTGCTATAATTAGTTAATGCTTATTTTAACACAATTGTCCTTCTCTGTATATGTATATTATTAGGGTGATCGACGCGGTTTTCCAGCCGGTTTTTCCAGTCAATGTGCTGTCGGTTTTTTCAAAATGTTCATTTTTCGAATGTCGAATAGACCGGTTTTTTTAAACATAAAAAACCGGTTTTAAAAATAGCATTTTATTTCAGAAAACATGTACTAAATAGTGATAGTGATATTTGAAAATTTAGGAATAATTTTTTAAAACATAGTTCAAGTCTAAATTGGAATTTATTCTGTAATATTAAACAAATAAATAATTAATAATTATCCTGTGTGACCCAATTTAATTTTTTTGATCCAATATTTCCTTTATTTTTTAAAGGTGTTGTGTTAAAAAGTTTCACCTGCAGAATTGAGACTTAATTAATATACTATCTCCATATTAAGCCATGGTTTCTGTTTATGCTAACTAAAATTTAGATGATTTTTTCTACAATTTTGAAACATAATTATCTTCTAGTCATCTAAATATATAATTTGCTTAGCATTTGTTCTCTTTCCAGAGCTTTCTGAAGCTACCAAACGACGTAGAAAATTAAAATTTGGCTTAATTATAAAACTTTTTGTCCAACAAATCATAATGGAACCCTATTTTGAAATTTTTATCAGGGAGCGGATATAAGAGGATTTATGTGTCTTTTCTAAGAATTTTTTCTCTTTCCAGATCTTTCTAAAGCTCCCAGAAGACATAGCAAATTAAAATTCAGCTTAATTATAACCCCATTCGTCCTACAACTCCAAACGGAGCCAGATTTTGAAATCTCTATCAGGGAGCGAAAATACGTGTATCTATATATATGGATTTAAATATATCTTTCCTAAGCAATGTTTCCTAGAGCTTTCTGAAGTTCCCAGACGACGTAAGAAACTAAAAATCGGCATACTTATAAAACTATTCGTTCAACAAATTCTAATAGTGCCAGATGTTTCTATCAGGGACCAAAAAGTCTGTTTTGGTATTAATAGTATTTGAGTTGCTATACTTATTATTTGCTCTCCAAATCCTATAAAAAACTGATACTGTATTTCAGCCATGGAGCGCATTTACGACGATTTTTTTATTTTGAAAGGTTTACGAATTTAAAACTTTAATCAATATAATTCCAATAAATTTGAACGGCTTCAAATAATTGACTTCGATTAGGGAGAGGAAGGTGTCTAAATGTTGTTCATATTTTCTTCTTTTAATTTTCGGATTTGTTTGTGCATATTTTCATTATTATATTATTTTTCCTGACATTGTTAGGCTTTTACGCTTGTATTTAATAAATTTTAACTTAATTATAAGAATTGATTTCTATAAGAAATGTAGTCTTTTGATATAAATATTAACTTCTGCAAAAAAACCGGTTAACCGGTTTTATCTGAATTTCAAAAAGTGCAACCGGTTTTTTAAAATACCAACTATTCGAACTATTCTCAAAAAAGTCGAATAATCGATTACCCTATATATTATGCAAATACTAGCAAGGACAAAATTAAATATAACATCAACATTTTGGTAATTATAGAACGTTTAAAAATCTGTTTAAAAATACTGGTAATTAGTAACATACACTCATTAAATAAATCATAATTTATTGCCTTCATTATTTGGAAGTTGTTTAATTTCTTGTTTAAAAGTAACTAAAAATAACTTCAAAAAGTGCGCTATAAGTTGTGTTTTTGTTATGTTAAAAATTTTATTCATTTATTATTCAATAACAATTGTCGGTAAAAAAAAATCCTCCCTTTAAGTAGAATAGTTGCACTAAATGGATTTTGATTTGCTAATCATCTGCTTTCAGGTTTTACAATCAGGTCTGATATTTTTTATAGACGTGTCTTATATACGTCCATAATATGCGAGTATATTTTGCCATAACTCAAGAATAATGTGCACGCTTCACACATCTTATACACCAAATGATGCGGAACAAAATTGTTCTCAATCGTCCCACGTTATGGTAAAATGTAGCAATTAATTAAGTTCTGAAATTTAAATTTTCGTTATAAATTTGGAAAAAGAGTAAAAAATTAAATTTTTATTTAATTTCGGTGAACTTTTTAAACCCACCATCAAAAAGATGGGGGATCCTGCTATGTCCGTCCGTCTCTCCGTCTGTCTGTTGAAAGCAGGATAGGACTCTAACCGGACAACCTGGGGAGACGAAATATGGCTCAAATATTTATCTTATATAAGGTTTGTTTGGTATTGAAAATGAGCAAAATCGGTTATGGGCAAAAAACTAAAAACACAGGGTGTCCGTTGTAGCTTAATTTCATACTTTTCTGCTGACATCTCCTTAACAAAAGCAAGTACTATAACGAAATTTTGTACAAATAGTTCGAGGGTGAATATAAACCAAGTGGGCGTGGTCCGCCCACTTTGCTGCCCACCTCACATATAACGTAAAAATTTAAAAAGTTGATGGTGGGTATATAGATTCGGCCGAGCTGAATATAACATTGGCGCTTGTTTAAAATAAAAAGTTTTTTAAAATAAAAGTTTAAAATGGAACCATCACCTTCAAGTGTTAAAGTATATTTTTTTTCAAGTATTTGTAAATTATAGTTTGCTCAAATATTTTTATTATAATTATTACTATTATTATTATTATTATTATTATTTTTTTTTTTTTAATTTTCCTAAAATAAAACCTATCTTCTACTTTCACGGAATGCTACTTAAAATTTTACAAGATGTTTGTTCTGAAAAATAGTATATACTGTAAAAAAAAATCGTGCGCATAAGAATATAGCCCGAATATAGAAATAATTTCTAATACAAAAAATAGCTTAAATGCAGACTTTTTTCTCTGCTTTATCAAACTGTAAATAGTAGAGGAGAATCTATTTTTTTTTTTTTTTTTTGAATAAATCTGTAACTTCCAATCAGCTGGTTAGATTTATATAAAATTTCACATAGGCATAGTAGAGGAGTGTAAAATTTTAAGTTTGGAAGAAGGATCTTACATACATTTCACAAGTTGAGTTATGGAGGCTCATAATAGGATACTAGTGATATGTTTATTACCCTAGTTTATTTACCAACTAGCGAATTTTTGTCCTTACCCGATTTCAAAAATTTTTATATCATATATGCTTGCATGTACCATTTATCTTATATATTTTTTTGAGTTATATGCATTTGAAATTTCAACAATCTGAGTTTTGCAAAAACTTAGTCAAGTTTTTTCATATGTAGACCAACATCTTCAACCGATTCTGTTATATTTTTTTAATTAGGTAAATAACAAGATTTTATTTCGAATAGAGGAAATTTGAAGTCGATATCTTTATTGAGTCCAAAAATAAACGATTTTGAATTGAAAATTTTCAAAAATTAAGAAACAGAGGGACGGGAGGACGGACATCAGAATTCTCGTAAGAAAAAAAATTTTAAATTTCCAAAAATATATTTTTTACTTTTCAAAAATTAAGAAACAGACAGATTGAGGGACGAGAAAAAAAATTTTAATTTCCAAGTCGATATTGAGTTAAAAAACAAACGATTTTGAATTGAAAATTTTCAAACAGTAAAAAAAAGACGAACGGACATCAGAATTCTCTCAAAAAAAAAAAAAAAAAATTGAAATTTCCAAAAATATAGTTTTTTACTTTTCGATCAATATCAGAACTAAGTGCAAATACTAAAATATTGATATCATCTTTCCCTAAATTAAGCGCCATTATCGGCCCGTTTAACCCCAATGTATAAACGGACGGATGAACATTGCCATTCTGCATTAAAAAATGTAGAATTCTAAAAATGCATTTATTTTTTCCTTACTAAAAAAAAATAAAAATGTAAAAATGTTTGCCGGTTTATTTTTTTTTTTTTTTTTAAGAAATCTTCAGAAAAAAATGCTTCACTTTTACATGATAAACTGTTTTCTGACACTAATTTATGAATAGCTTCGAAGCTGATTTTTGTCCGCATCTTTTGGTATTTCAATTGTCTAAATCGGATGACTCAAAAAGTGATTCTGAGTCGAATGGTGTACTTTAAGGTGGTTGTTGAATAAATTTTGCTGTGTATTACAAAAGATAAAAATCCCAGTCCCACTGTGCAAAAATGCTATTTTATTTTTGATTACAACTATTCACTTAATATATATTTCTTTATTTTTTTTATTTATTATTTTTTTTTCTTAAACTAAAAAGACAAAAAAATTAACAATATGAATATTTTTAAAATAAAAAACTTTTATATGAATGAGTCGTGTAATTGTCTCATCAATTATTTATCATTCATGCCAACCATACATCTTCATTTATTATACTTAAGGTAACACCTCTTCAAAAAAAAAAAAAAACGTATTAAAATCAGTAACATATGTATGTATATGGCTATAAACAAAGCTTCATACAGTTTTAGAATGAAAAATCAATAAGATTTTAACAAAACCGCAACATCATTCAGAAAAATAAAATAAAGAAATGTATAGAAATAAATAAAAATCTAAAGAAATACAAAACTGGCATTGTTAACAATGGTCAATTATTAGCTTTTTTCTTAGATTTTTTATTGGTATGAATGAATCAGCCTGCTTAAAGTTAAAGCCGCAAAAAACAAAAAAAAAAAGAAAACAAAAAGCACAACACAGAGATAAATACTGCAGCAGCCTTATTTTACTGCAACGTTACCGCAAACAGGTGCAGTAGCACAATACAAACACTCAATTCGTTGTTCAGGCTTGAAAAAAAAAATATAGTTGTACCAGTTTGTTTATTTACATTTTTTTTTTTTATTTGCTTTTACTGTTTTTGAGGTTTTCCACATTGAGGCAACTAGTCAGTTAGTTAGTCAGCCTCCGAGCGAGTGTTCAAATACTCACATGTATAAGAAATACCTAGTAAATGCATTTGTTAAATGCATGTTAGTGTAAGTGGTTCCAAGAGTAGTTTACCTACCAACCCACTTTTATAGTTTGTTGATTTTTATGTCTTTAGTACGAGTATAACTGACCATCTACAATTTATAAATAAATATACAAAGACATACTTACTCACTTTATACTTAAAAATAATATTATTTTTTATAATTTTTATTCCTAGTTATTAAGACACATGTTTAAAGGATTGAATTCTTTTAAATAATATTATTAAAATATTATTGTTTTTATTTTATTTTGGCTTATTGTGCTACTAACGTCTATTCTATTTTTTATCACATGAGTTCACCGGTAGCAAAAAAATGTTTTACCTTTTGCTGTAAATAAACATATGGTCAATCCTCTTAATAAACCGGTCACCCTGATAAAACTCTAGAATATTTTGTCCGATTATGCATGTATTATATTATCCCTAGAGGAAAGAGAACCGGTTCAAAACTAGTCACGTGACAGGCTCTGAAGGTTAGTGACCGGTACCAGTTCCGGAACTTTATATGGGAGGAACATGTCACTTTTCATGGGATTGTCATTGGAGGTGGCCAATTAGCACCTTGGGACAGGTCACAGGACTGGTCCAAGAAAACATGTTCAGAGTCGGTTAATATAATAAAAATTTGAACAAATTTTTACTTTTTAAACTTTTTTTTTTATTATTTTTTTAATTTAATTTTATTAAATTATATTTATTTTTATTTTAAAATAATGTCGATGGTGGCACCTTGATTCGAACCCACGTTCTTTTGATGTATTTTACGTTTTATAGTCTTCAACTCTAACCACATTGATTTTTATTTCGCGCGAGTTGCTAATTGCGTACTTAAAATTCCTGTTAGAAATTTACTCTCAACTAATATTTAGTGAGTGTGGTGGTGTCAACTGGTTCTCAACTGGAACTTTGGTGACGAGTAAGGTCAACCTGTACTGAAGGACCGGTCTATTATTGCAATTGCCACGAATTTCCCGCATGTATTTTATTTTTGCACTTGATGGTGATTACCATTAGTATATGGAAGCCATAGTCAATTATGGGCATATCCTCACTGCACGGCGGATTCTATTTATATAAAACTATAAAAAATTAAATTTAGATATAAAATATGCCAAATTCGGAACGAACTCGATTGACCCAGTTAGAAAATTAGAAGTGCTTTGCTCTTTAAAATGATTTCCATAAAAATATCATTCAGAAAAGAGTAAAATAATTTAAAAACCATAATTTTGTAAAATCTCAAATTAATTTTTTTTTATTTTAGAACTCGGAAAGATGATCCCATGTGGTTTATTCTAAATGATTAATAAAGCAATAAATTTGGACGGAACAAAAATGTCTATCACACATATTTGTCAACAGAGTCCAATCATTAAAATCCGTTAACAACTTTTAGAGATATTAATATGTAAATTTACACACTTTCCGATTTTTTTTTTTTTTTTGATTTTTCGAAAAAAAAAAAATCGTGAGTAAATTCGCGAATTTTTTAAAATGAAAAGAAAAAAACAAGCGCTAATAATATACCCACCATCAAATTTTTAAAATTTTACGTTATATGAGAGCGGGCGGTAAAGTGAGCGGACCACGCCCAATTTTTGTTTCCGAGTTTACATTGGTCTTTGAACTATTTGTACAAAATTTCGTTGACGTTTCACCTTATATGGGAGGTGGACGGTAAAGAGGGCAGACCACGCACATTTTTGGTCTCCAAGTTTATATTGACCCTCGAATTATCTGTACAAAATTTTGTTATCGTACATGCTTTTGTTTGAAAGATATCAGCAGATAAGTATGAAATTAAGCTACAACGGCCACCCTGTGTTTTTAGTATTTTGCCCATAAGTTTTTTGTTATTAACCAAATAAACCTTATATAGGATAAATATTTGAGCCAAATTTTGTCGCCCTAGGTTGTACCTTTCGAGCCCTATCCTGCTTTCAACAGACAGACAGACGATCAGACGGGCGGACATAGCTAGATCGACTCAGAATCGAACCAGGACCCAGAAAATATACACTTTATGGGGTCTTAAATGATTCCTTCAACATGTTACACACGGAATGACAAAATCAATATATCACCCATCTTTTTGTTGGTGGGTATAAAAAAATTGGAGATATTTAAATGGCTCCATAGGTTATGTGCAAACTAGAGCCCTGCAAACTGTGTCTTATAAGGCTGTACAAGCCACTTGATATTTTTCAAGTGTTGTTATCAGTGTGTGTGCGGAGTAATAAATACTGTTCTGCAGGCACTTAAAACCATACAAATACTGCGTGTGTGCTTCAACTTTATGAACAAATCATGAGTGTGCTATGATAGCGACCAAACAAGCCTCTCAAAGGCTTGTATAAAAAAATACAAGCCTTTTGACCACTTGTTTGCTTCAATAAGGAAAAAAATTGTGTTTTCTTTTTTATTAAAATTATATGTGTGTGTGTGCGTTCATGACTGTATAAAGTAATTTCGTAAGTAAAACAGTCGTTTAAAAGTATTGTTTATAAACTTATTGTTATTTACGATCAAATAAATTAATAATGTTACTAGTTATAACAATTTAAAGAAACATGCAGATGTTCCATCGTATTCTTAACATTTGGGAAAATTTATTAGTCAAGGAGTAAACGTATATGGAAACGAATTTGAAAAATGAAAAGACATTGTTCTATATTATTTCCTTTTAGTTTTAAAATAGAATGATTACTTAGTAAATATAAATTAAATGCAATAAAATCTATCATAATATAAATAAGTACAATTTTAAAATTTTTTATAAACATACAATTAATTATAAGACTAACTTTATTTAAAATATAAATAAATACTAAAGATAAAAATTTTCTAACTTACATATGTAACTGACAGTTTCAAATGTCAACTTTAATTTTTTTACTTTTTTAACTCTTAATAAAGAGTATTTTTTAATAACTTTATGAATTCACCCTTTTACATTTATTTAGAAAAGAAGAACCAACAATAAAATATAGACATACTGTATATATGTGTGTGTATGCAAGAATATTTATAAACAACCACTTTTTACACATTATAAAGATTTTTTGCCACACACAGCAACTACGTATTACAAAAAACAAACAAATCATTAAGCCCACTTGAAATCTTTAAATCATTTCTCAACGTCTTGTATGATTTGCTTTTTTTTGCCACACCACTTGCACCACTTGTTTACGATAAATGATTTGAACGCACGGATTTGCAGTCGCTCATACACAGTACACACTTGCTTTGCTTCGGGCAGCGAACAGTACGAACAGTATTTATTGTTGTTTTTGCACATGTTGGCTATGAAACACACACTTGAAATTCAAGTGTGTTTGCTTTTCAAATCATCTTGCGCAGGAGACTAGTGCAAACCAAATATGAACAAAATCGGATCAACATTAATTATGTTTATTTTAGCCTTTTAAAACTCTGTCGCTCTAAACAAATTTACTTAAAATTTTTCGTTAGTTTTTCTGGTTTTTAAATTTCTGTGGTGTTTTTTTTTATTTATTCTTTTTATTTTTCTGTTTTTTACTTTCAAAGACTTTTTTCTTATACTTCTTGCATTTACATTTTCTTTTATGCTTAAAGTCTGGCGCTTAATTTTTCCTGTATCTCTTTCGTTTTTTGCCATAAATAAAAACATACATACGTATAAAACGTGTTACAAATCTTTAGACATCAGCTGTTTAAGACATGGATACGAGGCACTAAATTGTTAAATTGTTCAAAATGATTTCCAAAGAGTACTTTGTTTGCTTGCAAAATAGTTACTATTTTAGTATTTAAGTTTCTAAACTACTTATATACTATATACATATATTTTTGTGGCATGTTCGGCAGACATTAACACTTTTACACATATTATTGAAATATACATATAAATATATGAAATATTGTTAATTTTTTGTTATTTTTATTATTTATTATTTTTTGATGCTGTCTCTGCTAAGTTTTGTAGTAGTTTTTAGTGAAATGTTAAGATATTTTGAAATTTTAGTCGTTGGTTTTTTTAATAAATAAATATTTCGTTAGTAGAAATAGAAGTTGCAGAAGTAAATATGTTTATTATTATATAACTTGAGGTTTTATTCTCACAACTACTTTTACACTTCATTGGCTGTTTATTGCATATGGCCTGCTAACTCCTCTTATAAATATTTTTTTTTTTTGTGTTTTTTATTTTTTTAAAGAAAGCAACAATTTGTTGTCTAATGTTGAGTCAATTGGTTTGTGTTTGCTGTTGCATCTACCAGAGCTTCTGTTAGTTGCAATTGTTTATAGCAGTATACATACATAGGTATATGTATAAATAGTTGTAAAATATTTTGTATTTTGTAATATTTTATTTTGGTTTTAATTTCATTCATTACGCTTTTGTTTGAGTTTTCAATTTATATTATTTTTTTAGTTATTGCAAATACTATTACTGGTTGGTTATTTTGTAATTGTCTGAATCGGGGGAATTTATGTCTTTGATGTTTTTTATAAATTTTATTTAGTTTGTTAGTGTTTATGCTGGAGGTGCTAATAGAAAATTTAATTTTAAGAGAATGTGTTAAATGGTGTGGAAAGAAATTTTCCCACAAAAATTATCATACGGTTTGGATTTTTATGTTTAAATTAGTTTCATTGTTAAAATAAATTGATAAATTATATTTTAATTAAATATATAATGTATAAGTATTTTGTTTGGAATATTAATTTTGTAAAATTTTTATATTGTTAAAAGCAATCGTATTATTATTATTGAGGTAAACAAATATTCGTTTCGGAATCCAAATTATTTTTGTGGCAAACATAAAATATGTTTGTCACAAACACTAATATAGTGCCGTTCTACCATATTATAAAATTGTTTGAAAGTATTCTTAAATATTTAAATAAAGTTATTGGTTTCATATTTAATCTAAAGGGTCTGATATAATTTTACATATACCAAACATGTTAATATGCCATAAAAACTTCAACACCTACATCTAATTAACAAAAGACGTGTTGAAATAAAATGATTTTATTTTCGCCTAAAACCAATAAAAACATATGTACTTATGTAAACAATTTTTGAAACGTTAAAACTCATTCCAGGAAGGGTTTAAGTTTTGAAATAAAATTATTTTATTACATTAATTTTGGGTTTTTCTGTCTGTATGAAATATTTAAACATATTAATTGTGCATAAAGTGCTTTTAAATGACAATGAGAGAGAATTCAGATTTGTTGCTTTAAAGTTAACTTTATGCCAAGTTAAACATGTTAATAAAATTATTATTAGTTTTTTTTTCATTACATTTTTTTAAATAATATTTTTAACTCAAAAACCTTCAAGAAAAATTTTTGTTAGCTTCTGCTTGCGACAAAAAAAAAATCTAAATGTAATTAAAAATGACCTTAATAAACAATTATTTTCTGTCGTTTAGTTAAGTTTTTATATTTTTACTTACAACAAAAAAGACATACTCATTTGAACTATATTAAAATGGTAAAAAAAATGTGTTTATAGTTTTTTATTTCAGACAGATATTTAACAGGAAATTTGTAGTCTGTAAATAAGCAAACAATTTTGGTTATTTTGCTATTAACAAGTTAATCTTACAAAAAAGCTTAAGCATTTTATTTTGGGAGGAAAAAATCATAATAAAAATATTTTTGTTTTAAAGTTTATTTTTGTCATTTCAAACAAACATTTATTCATTAGCAAATACCAAACTTAAATTAAAAAAAGACAGACAGACAGACAGAAAGACATACGGACGGATAGATATTCACTTTAATAACTAAATGTTTGTAATGTCAACAAGTGTCAAGTCAATTGACAACAAACAGAGCATATAAAGTATAGAGTACACAAATTATTTGTAGTTTATTTAACTTAAACAAATGGCGATAATAACACTGTGTTACAATTCCCCCAAAAAATTTTCACACATAAAAAAATCTATCAATGTTTTAAACTAGAGCTCATACATAATAAAACTGCCTACACAGTTTTTCTCCAGGACGTCAAATTTCTTCTCAAACAAAAAAAAAAAAAAAAAAAAAAAATATATACCAATATTATATCAACCCAATATGGATGCCAAATGAAAGCTAAGAATCCTAATAATTAGGGATCCCAATTTCCCGGACTTTTTGATTTCCCGGGAAAGTGGGAAAAAATTTTCAACTTCCCGGGATTCCCGGGATCCCGGACTAAAAACTATAATTATTATTATTACTCACATTAGCTGGTCAACTGAGACCCAAATAGGATATAAATCTTTCCATTGGCAGATTTGAAACAGGATTGTAAATGTAGCGAAATTGAAATTCAAGTAATTGATTAATCTGAATAATTGAAAAAGTAATAATAATTATTAATTTTATTTAAAACACAGAAAAATCAAAAAATAAATTCAATTAACAAATATGTTAGTAAATAATTCATTCAATTAACAGCTTTTTTAAATTTGCACCTCTCACCAAAATTATAAAAACTGAAATACAGAAAAAAATTCTAGATTAAAAAATTAATTTAATCAATTGAATGAATTAAAAATTTAAATTAGTAAAAAAAATATTACTGAAATTTGATTCTTACTTTAATATATTTATTAAGTTTTGAAGCAAAATTAAACAACTTTGTTAATTAACCATAAAACAATGTATTTATGACAGAAAATAGAGATGTCAAAAATTGACTAAAAAATATTTACTCAGATAATGATATCATTCAATAAAATTTTTAACTAGTTTCGTAAATCATTATAAAATTTAAATTTATTAAAAGTCCACTAAAAAGAATTTATTAATTCTTAAAGAAGTGGCTGATGATCACTTTTTCGGAAACCCCTAGTTGTGATTCATACTTGAGTTCAAACGCTATTAAATTGTTTGTAGCTTCAATATCATAATCCAATTTAAACGTAGCTTATATTTTGAAAATATTTTGACTACAATTTTACAAATGATGACCTTATTCATATTTTAAGGTAGGTTTAAATTTAGCTTGAAAAAATTAACTTTGGACCAGTCAGTTTCAATTTCTTGTTTATTAATATTCCTAATAAAACATTTGATTTCATGTTATAGATCAGACCAAACGATCTCATACATAGCAGAGAATATTATCTGTAGCTTTCCAGTTGAAAATTATGTGAATAATTAAGGATTTGTTGGACTCACTTTCTAATTCTTCTCTTAAATTTTAATGTTAATGTTTTGTCAAATTTCTATGAGACAAATTCCGCTTGTTGTCTATACTACTAACAACTGATTAACAAATTAATCAGTTTTCACTAGCTGTTTTTTAGTGCTAACCTTTTATTAAGATGCTTAATTGAGTAAATGCCATAAAGTCATCCCAAATAAACCGTTTTATATAGTGTACACAAAACATACTAATGGTATTGCCGTTAAGATTTAATTCCTGGCTGAATTTTTAGTCTAATTTTGTTTAAAAATGACTAAAATGTTTACATTTTTGCTAAAATTCAAGTAGTCTTCTTCCATTTAAGTGCTTTTAAAATTCCCGGGAATCCCGGACAAAATTCCCGGGAAGGCGGGACATAAAAAATGTTTAAGTCCCGGGATTCCCGGGATTATTCTTAGCTTTTATTTGTCATCTATATTGGTTTTATATAATATTCTTAAATATTTTATAATATTTTTGTTTTTTGTAACAGTTTATCCTTGGAAACTTTAAAGTCTTTTTATGAAAAAATTTGACATCCTAGAGAAAAACTGAAAATGTAGTTTAACTAAGTATGTCTCTTGTTTTGTGTGTATATGGATTTTTTCATGTCTGGAAAATGAATGTCGCACGGTGTAATATATACTGTCTTAAATAATTAAAAAAATAATAACAATTGTTCATTGGTTAATACTAAATATTAAATAGAAAGACTGGCTCTTAGATTGTCTTCAGCAAGTAGCATTAGTTAAACATTAAAATTTTTTGTCATTTGTATATGTACACGATTATCTATTTAAATCATAGTTTTTTATATTTATAATTACTCAAACAAAAAAAAAAAAGTACCTGCACTTACACAAATTTTTAAATATATCTGCTTTAACTAATTTTAAACATTTTCCTATTTGTTTTAAATTTTAGTATGATTTACCATGTCATATCTTTATTAAAAAACAAAACCATTTCATTTACTCAATCTCGTACACATGTGTATGTCAAAATGTCATAAATTTAGAAAAAAAAAAAAATAAACAAAAAAATGTTTATAATAATTTTATTATATTCCAAGATGCAATTGTCTTTTTGTTTTTAAATTAAAAAAAAAAAAAAAGATTTTAGTGCTGATCCATAAAAACGTATGTAAATGTTTAAAAAAAGTTTGTTGCTTAAGTCTTTCGTTTTATGTTCAACTGTTTGATAATCGTGAGTGTGTTTATATGTATGTGTTTGAATGGGTTAATTCATAGATCTTCGTGTCATTTTTTTGATATTGAAAATTGTAAAATATTTAATTTGTAGACGATATGACACAATGATCCTATTTTGTTTTTGCAGTAGTTAAATTCATTGTATGGCACTTGTGCAAAATTGAATATAAAAGGGTTTTTTATGAATAAAGACTTTTATCTCATGCTGAGTTATAAGAAATAATTTAAATTTTTTATTATTTGTATTATCACCATTAAAATGAATGTTGCACTGCTAATAACGCATTGTAGTGCAAAAAATTAGCCTATGCCTCTTCAACAAAAAGACAGACGAACGGCCATTGGTATAACGTATTAGGATTTCATAAGGACCAGAACTAGTACACTAAAAATTTTGGTGAACAAATTCTTTGAACCACTTTAAACCACTTTTAAATATATTACTTACACAGAGAAAACTGATTCGTTGCGTAAACCGAATTTATTGCCAATCTAATTTCAACTACTAACTCGTAATTCGGTTGCTATTACCGCATAATTTCGATACTTGTAACTGTTTTGAAAAACAATTCAGTACTAATAGTAAAAATATCTATAATACTATTGTGAATGATAAGTAAATTTAAAAACATTTTTTAAAATTAATTTTATTAAAGATAGAAACAATAAATATTATGCAAAACTAAATATATATATATGAATATACTTAAGAATAACGTTTCCGGTCAATCCTGCTAAGAAATTGATGTTTTGAATGCAGTTTTATGAAAAAGTGTAAACAGTAAAGTGTTAGTAGGCAGGCGGAACTTTTAATAGAAGATAAAGTGATGATAATCAAATAAAAAGGAATGGTGAATAAATTATATCAAAGGAATATTGACAATAAGTTTAGTAATATAATGTGCTCAAATCTTAGATAGTGCATCAATAAAGAATACAGCTATTAATTCAACATTTACAAAACATCCGGAGTTGCGGATTTTATTTTATATCCTGTAAAATATAAAAGCGTTAAAAAAATATTTTTAAACGAGAAAGAAAGTTATAGTCGGTCAACCCGACATCAACATATGACGCTTGTGCGGGCTTTATGCACTTTTAAATTATCTTCGAGGGAGTTGGAGAAAGAGAGAGCAACATATGGAAGCTATGGACAACTATGGGTCGATTCTATTGAAATTTAATGAGGTGTTAAAACCATTTGTGGTAAATTCTGTAGAAACTTGTTCGTATTTAGGAGATTTATGAGCGACAAAATCCTATCCCGAAATGATATTTGTATAGGGCTTAGTGAAGTAATGGGCCGATTGAAATCAATTTCTTCTTTGGATTATTAAAGTCAATATGCTTTAACTACAAGATTTACATGGATGAACATAGAGGATCATTAAATAAAAATGATTCTTTAAAGCGGGTCTTAAACCAGAACTTTTGGCCGTTACAACCATCAGCAACAATGGATAATATAACAACCACCTATGATGGTGTAGGGTATAAGTAATGCATAACACATATTGTTTACCATTTGATCTTGTATGTATAACAGTACCAACTTTAGCACGAACATAATGGAATATTTATCATTCAGAGTCCCAAAGTCATAAGATTAGAAAGTGGGAACTAACTTGAAACTTTGAAGGGAAAAAATCATCATCCAACACCTAAAGATGAAAGTGTGTATAAAAGACACAAATAAGTACTTATATCTAAAAGGGATGATGTCTTATAATATTTTACTTACTTCAAGAAAAATGTTCAGCCAAAATGATACTTCCTGATGTAAAATGTATACGGGAAAAAAATAAAATTTATGTAGATTAATAGATATTTGTTTCTATAATTATGTACTTAACCATACTCCACAGTAACGAATCAATAACCCAGTTGGAAATTTCATTAAGACGTCTTATAAGACAATTTCATGACGCGTCAGAATCACTGCTGACTTTGTCATCTGTGCCCATACAAAATATATCATGACAACTACAGACATATTCATATACTTTGTTAAATTTCTTCAGGACTTAATCAGCAGTTGTCTATAGTGCTGACAAATTAATGACTCTTAGTGATGTCCGCATGATATTGCATTTAAAAATACAATGTATTGTCATTGATACTTTTTCCATCTTTGGTCATTACTGCTGACATGTCTATAAAAATATCAGCATTTAGTCAATAGTGCATACGTGATGCGTACTAACATTCATACTGATTATGATGCATTTATTAAAAGAAATACAATTTATGGAAATAATATAAATTAATTTTTTAAAGATACTATGAAAATTTAATAAAAAATAATACCAATATTAAACCACGTCTGCAATACATTTATTTCCACTTTAACTTAAATGTTATTTTTTAATAATTCTGGCACTAAGCAGTCTTAATGTCTGTCTGCAAGCACGGAAATTGCTCTTCCAGATGAGATAACTCGATCAGAATTTCTAAAAGAGTGAAACGAATTAAATTAATGTTTTATTTATTTTCTAAATCACTATTTTTTCGAAAAGACCTACGTGAAATGTTATTTTGTTTGCTCAATTTTAATATTTTATATTTTTTTAACAAACGTTTGATAGTTTATATTTTTTTAACTAATTTGTCATAGAGTTTCTGTTAAATAAAATTCTAATGAAATATTTTTTGTTTTTTAAAGTTGTTAAACACAGAAGATCAAAATATTTTTTTAGTGAATTACCTCTTTAAATCGTTAACTCTTTAAACAGTTTAACAAATTTATTAACACTTTAAAATTTAAAAAAAAAATATGAATGTATTAATGAAATTAAAATTTTCTTAGAATCTATTCGTACATCTGACTATTTAGATCTGCCTTATTTTCTGCTTTATAAAATCTTATTTATTTCGCTGTAGTTTTTAATATTTTTCCTGTCTAATTGTAGTATCCCATATAAATGCCATCACCTAATGACTTTTACAATATAAGTCACTTATGAAACTGTCTTCAAGACACAATTTCCAACTGGGAAATTTTTTTTCTTCTATTAATAAAATTCATACATTTATATGTATTTAAGTTAAATATTCTATTATTTATTATTAAAATTGTAATTCTTTTTATATTTTGCACTTTTTTTTTACTGTCAAAATATAAAATTATATGTTATATGACCAGCATTACTTTCTACCTTTTGGATATACCGAAATAATTTACTTTTGATTACTATAACCGAATTATATTGATTGCGGTATTTAAAAAAATATAGTAAATATTTAAATTTTCATAACACAAATAAAATATTAATAGTAAATATCAATATTTATTGGAAATACATGAATTCAGTTCGGTTGCTAATCCCAAATTAGCTTAGTTCTCTTTTAGCCCAACACAATTGACTACAGTTACTATCACAAACATGTTGATAAATGTTATTCTTATATAATGATGTTCTTTCTACCATATATATAAAATATATTTTAGTATATTTTACCAAATATTATTATTTCTAAACATTTTCCAAGAAATATTTTTTCTGTGTGTACAAAAATATAAAATTGTTATCCATTTTGCAAGAAGAAATTATAGATTATTTTGTAAAAAAAATTAATAATAATATTTTCTTTTATAATTCGCTTAAAATTTCAAATTTTTTTAGACCGTTTATAAATTAGAAATACACAAAATACACAAAGAAGTGAAAAAAAATGTTTAAACAAGTAAAATAAAAAATCATAAAATTATATGGCAAATCTATATAAAAGGATACACCATTGTATATGAGTATAAAAATTCGGGAAGGGGACTTATATTAGACCCGTAGCCTTTACTAAATGTAAAATAAAATATACAAATACAGAATAAAGCTTCCATACTAACATCTAGAAGACTTTATGCACTTTAGGGCGATTCCCGGAAGTTGGTTTATATGGGAGGTATGGTTAATTGTGGAACAATCTTCACAAAATTAGGTACAAAGATCGATACTTGTACAAATTTCATTAAAATATTTTTATTTTTAAGGCATTTTTGAGTGTTGATCATATTCAATCATTTATTTTGTTTTTTTTTTTTATTAATTTACTTAAATTTGTTATTAATAACTTTACAAATATATAAAACCATTCAATTTAAATGCTTAAAATTTAAAAAAAAAAAAAAAATTTAGATTTCTGCAAGAGAAAATTCTATATTAATGTATCTGTTGTAAACTTTACAACATTATTTACCTGACAACAGATGTAAATAAAAAGCAGTTGCGAATTTTAGCACCTTTAATACAAGGTCTATATACGTCATATTTTCAGCTTTTATTATGAGACGTTTCCCGCTAAAATATAAATTACTTTAAAATTCTTTATAATTCTGAACTAAAACACAGCTTTAAAATACAAACTCAGTAAAAATATAACGATAAAAATAATTATAAAACAATATTTAAACAATAAACGGAAATAGAAAATAAATAATTGTAATATTTATTTAGAAAGAATACTTAATATATTTAATGGGTGGCATAAAATTTATTTAAACAAATTTTTGCATTCCCACTTAACACTTCTAATTGACATTTACTAGACAATAGTGTCACTCAGATCTACATATTTAAACAGTTAACTATTGAAGATTTTTAACATGAACTTTTCAAAACACTGTGACAAAACTAATTGAATAGAATTTTAAAAAAATTGATGGATGTTTTTCGTTACACCTTCCTTTTGTAATAAAGTGTAAGTAAGCAAGTAAACACAATTAATTATTTACAATTTAAGTTTTAAATTAAACAATTTACAAGGAATTCCCCTTTCAAAGAAATATTTATAAATAAATAAACAAATATAAATATTTACATTTATTTCTAATGTTGTTGTTTCTATTTTTTTTATTTTTTTTTAATAAGTTTTACAAGTGTTAATAAATGTTAATTAATTTGATCATTTTTATATTCGTCTTAAAAGTAGTTCCTTGTTAATTGGAATTTTACACTACAGTTAGATTAGAAATAAAATTTAAAATTTTTCTAGATGCCGTCAAACGAGTATGCCGTGTATAAATGGATGAGAAATTTTAATTAAAAAATCGTGACAATAGGGGCGTCGTGAATTTCATTTAACTTAATTTACTATAAATAATTAAAATAGGTGACAACAACATATATGTATATAATTTGTTAAATTATAATAATTATACATACACCAATTACAATAAACAGCAAAACAAACAATTTAAAATTAATTTTAAATTACAGAAATATATTTTAAATAAATCATTTGTTCATAAACTTTATTATATTTAGTTATATCAATAAGCTTATTTTATATGCATATGTACCGTAATTTTTTTAAAATTTGTAATAAATTAGAATTAAATAATATTAAAAACTATTTATAAAAAGAGTTTTTTTATCTGTAATAATAAATTGTCTTGAATATTCTACAGGAATAGTTTAAAGGTTAAAAAAATACTTCAATTGCGTAAAAAAAATCAAACGAAACTGTGCATCATTCACTAGATTTTAATAGTCCAGTTGCATCTACACGTTATATGTAAAATATGTAATATTTTTTCTAGAAACACAGGGTGTCCGTTTTATACTTTTTTGCTGATATTTCTTCAACAAAAGCATGTACGACAACGAAATTTTGTACGTATAGTTTGGGGATCGATATAAACTCGGAAACCGAAAATGGGCGTGGTCCGCCCACTATACTGCCCACCTTCTACATAAGGTGAAAATCAACGAAATTGTGTTCAAATAGTTCAAGGACCAATGTAAACTCGGAAACAAAAAATGGGCGTGGTCCGCCCACTTTACTGCCCACTTTACCGCCCCCTCCCATATAACGTAAAATTTGAAAAAGTTGATGGTGGGTATATAGTAGGGTGATCGACGCGGTTTTCCAACCGGTTTTAAAACCGGTTTTTTCAGTCAATGTGCTGTCGGTTTTTTCAAAATGTTCATTTTTCGAATGTCGAATAGACCGGTTTTTTTAAACACAAAAAACCGGTTTTAAAAATAGCATTTTATTTCAGAAAACTTGTACTAAATAGTGATAGTGATATTTGAAAATTTAGGAATAATTTTTTAAATATTCATAAAGACTGATTTCTTATGTTTTTAAAATATAGTTTAAGTCTAAATTGGAATTTATTCTGTAATATTAAACAAATAAATAATTAATAATTATCCTGTATGACCCAATTTAATTTTTTTGATCCAATATTTGTGTTAAAAAAGTTTCACCTGCAGAATCGTTTCAATTGAGACAGGCTTCCATATTAAGCCATGGTTTCTGTTTATGCTAACTAAAATTTAGATGATTTTTTCTACAATTTTGAAACATAATTATCTTCTAGTCATCTAGATATATAATTTGCTTAGCATTTTTTCTCTTTCCAGAGCTTTCTGTAGCTACCAAACGACGTAGAAAATTAAAATTTGGCTTAATTATAAAACCTTTTCCCATCAAATCCTAATGGAGCCATATTTTGAAATTTTTATCAGGGAGCGGATATAAGAGGATTTATGTGTCTTTATCTAAGAATTTTTTCTCTTTCCAGAGCTTTCTAAAGCTCCCAGAAGACATAGAAAATTAAAATTCAGCTTAATTATAACCCTATTCGTCCTACAAATCCTAACGGAGCCAGATTTTGAAATCTCTATCAGGGAGCGAAAATAAGTGGATCTATATATATGGATTTAAATATATCATTCCTAAGCAATGTTTCCTTTCCAGAGCTTTCTGAAGCTCCCAGACGACGTAAGAAACTAAAAATCAGCATACTTATAAAACTATTCGTTCAACAAATTCTAACAGTGCCAGATATTTATATCAGGGACCAAAAAGTCTGTTTTGGTATTAAGAACTTTTGAGTTGCTATACTTATTGTTTGCTCTCCAAATCCTATAAAAAACTGATTCTGTATTTCGGCCAGGGAGCGCATTTACGACGATTTTTTTATTTTGAAAGGTTTACGAATTTAAAACTTTAATCAATATAATTCCAATAAATTTGAACGGCTTCAAATAATTGACTTCGATTAGGGAGAGGAAGGTGTCTAAATGTTGTTCATATTTTTTTCTTTTAATTTTCCGATTTGTTTGTGCATATTTTCATTATTATATTATTTTTCCTGACATTGTTAGGCTTTTACACTTGTATTTAATAAATTTTAACTTAATTATAAGAATTGATTTTTTAAAGAAATGTAAATCTTTTGATATAAATATTAACTTCTGCAAAAAACCGGTTAACCGGTTTTTTCTGAATTTCAAAAAGTGCAACCGGTTTTTTTAAAATACCAACTATTCGAACTATTCGAAAACCGGTTTCTCAAAAAAGTCGAATAATCGATCACCCTAGTATATAGATTCGGCCGTGCCGAATATTCGCGCTTGTTGTAATTTCCGTTAATGTGTTAATTTAAACAGTTAGTTCTTATCAAAAGACCCATATTGGCTATGTTTTTATAAAATTTTAAATCAGATTTTTTGTCTGATAAACCACGAAATTGAAAGAATTTTGAAACAAATATTAAACAGATACCAAAAACACATGTCTAAAAGCAAGCAAAAATTTATTAATTTGAATTGTAAATAAAAAATAATAAACAATATTGTGAAAAAACTTAGAAAAATGGATGTTTCATGGAATAAAAAAATATTGAGGTCACTCTTGGATATGTCTTATATACCAATGTACGCACCTTCCAAATACCTTTTAAATGATATCACATTTTCTATATGTTGTTTTGGGAGAAAATACAAAAAAGTTCAAAAAACTGGAAAAAAAAACACTTTGGACCTTTTTGAAAAATGGTCCAGCTCACGAACGGTCAGCAGTAGAACCGAAATATTTTGGGGAACATCATAAAACATATCAAGGTAAATTTTGAGAGGGGAAACAAGGTTACTTTTTTGAATGAGTCGCTTTAATATGTATGTATTTTGGAAATATATCTGTGATTTCTAATAGATTCCATACCACTTAAAACGTTTGTCATTTTTGTTTTTCATGTCATTTCAAAATTTTGAGAAAAATTCCATTTTTTGGGTCTATGTTGATGAAAATATTTTATAATTATTTGGAAATCATTCGGGTTCAAGTTCACTGAAATAATTATGGAAGAATGCAATGTACAAATTTATTGGACACTGGGCAGTATGAAATGCATTTTCTAGTCCGCCATGACCATCATCAGCAATCATCACTTGAGCTCGAATATTTACCAAATAGTTATAAAAATTCTAAAATTCAATTAAAAATTAAAAATTAATTGAAAATATTTTATATAAATATTTCTTTTATTTAAAATAAAATTATATTAATCTTTAACAAATATCGCACAAATATTTGCAATAAATTAAAATAAAATAAGTATTTCTGTCTCACCTACGTACTTTTATTGGATTAGATTAAAATATAAAAACTTAATTAGCATTTTTAAAGAAAAAAATTAAACCAACACAATTTTTTATTCTGATTTAAATTTCTCCCATAAAACTAAGGTGGTTTACAAAAAGAATTATGAATTTTATATAGATATATGTAAGTATATCGTAAAAATGTATTAATATCTATGATATGAACATTTATGTCGTTACTTATGATAAAATTAAATAAGTGCTTAAATATATCTGTCTATCATATCACCTTAAAAAAAAGAAAAATACTTTACATTTAGTGTTCATTTGAAAGTAGGTATAAATAATAACAATAATTTACTTTTTCATTTTGCAACTTACTTTGTTGAATAATAACCACAAAAAGTATTTATTGTCACATATCACTTACAATTGTCAATAAATCTTTATAATTAATTTGTTCTCGAACTCGAATTTAATATCAAAAACCTAAAACAAATATAAACATTAAAAACATTTTGTCAAATTAAAATGCATCAAATAGAATGTCATTATACGTTTTTTAAGTCACTCAATTAAGATTTTCAAATTACTGAGAAATTGTATGACTATAAAACAAATGTTTAACAAACATATCAATTTAATTATTTCCGTTTACGTGACTTTATTTTAAGGTGCAACAAATGAAAACTAGATATGGTCACCTAAAATAAAAATTATTTAACGTACGAAATGAGAATGAAAAAAATGTTCTTAAAATATTTCTTTTTCTGGCTTAATTTAACATTTTCATATTTTTAATACATAATTTGTTATATATGTACTTAAGGACATTGCAAAGGAATTTACAAAATTTCTACAGATTTATAAGACACTAGCTTTTCCCTAGCCTCTGCTTGAAATTTGATATGAAAATTATTTCTACGAATTGTAAAGACTTTCACTGTAATACCCCCTAATATATGCGAAAATAAATATTTGCTTTGTATGAGGGCTACCTCTCCCCCCTGAACCTATTCATCATATTTTCATTTTATCAATGCAATATCATATGAGAGTGGTTCTCACGAAATTTGAGAGCTCTCACTATAATAGTTCCTTAGATATTCCATAATGAATATTTGCCCGGATCTTACCTGTCCCATTTTCATCCTTAGTTATGGAGGTTGTTGAGAAAGTTATTTATTTAAAATTTTAAGGATTTTGCGTTAAGGTTCTAAGGTTATACAATATTCAATATTTTCGTTGTATGGGGATACCGTTTTCCCTGGTCCTATCCGTCCCGTTTTCAATCTAATTATGGAAGTTGAAAAAAAGATATTCCCGTAAATTTTTAAGAATTTTACTGTTATAGTTATTTTTTTTGGGGACACTATTCCCCATGGTCCTATGCTTTCCATTTTCATCTCAATTATAAATGATAAGAAGTTATTTTCTTAAAATCTTTAGATTTCACTGCAATAGTTCTTTAGATGTGCTATTATTAATATTTTGTTTGTGTGGGCGTACCCTTCTCCAGATATGCAAAATAGGTTTGAATATTCTAAGGTTAAAAATACACAAAATAGTGCCAAAATGTACTGCGCCTTAAAAAAAAAAAAAAATTCTATATGAAATTTTTTCAAAATATGCTCTAAAAGAAAATAAAATGTGTTGCTAAGCCCAAAATATGCAAAAATTAAAAATATTTCTTTTTTAATTGAAAAAGCTGATCTTGCGATAAAAACAACAGAATTTAGAGTTGTACAGAATATGTTTCAATAAGTATTCTAATGACGAAATATATAAAACTATGCCTTAAAAAAAATATGTAAGTAAAATATGCAAAATATACGGTTAAACCCATATACTAAAATACGTTAACAATTTGAAAGAAGCCAGAAATTCTTATATTTCTAAAGAAATTCATATATAACTATTATTAATAATTAGAGGGTGTATTTTTCTGGATCGTTTTAAAACTATCTTTTAATTTTAATTATCTATTTGAATCAGAAATTTTATTAATAAAATAACAGCATAGATTTGTTAGAGCATATTTTTGCATATTTAGTTGCAAATGCATATTTTTGCATATTCTTCCATTTGTATACTTTTTATACCCACCATCATACCTGGTTAAATTCTGAGTCAATCTAGCTATGTCCGTCCGTCTGTGGAAAGCAGGATAAGGCTCGAACGGGACAACCTAGGACGAAATTTGGCTCAAATATGTATCTTATAAAAAAAATCGGTTAATAACCAAAAAAGTTATGGGCTATATACTAGAAACACAGGGTGTTCGTTGTAGCTTCATTTCATACTTTTCTGCTGATATCTCTTAAAACAAAGCATGTACGACAACGAAATTTTGTACAAATAGTTCAAAGGAATAAACGGGCGTGGTCCGCCACTTCACCGACAACCCCCTCTATAACGAAAATTTTGAAAAAGTTGATGGTGGGTAGGTATATAGATTCGGTCAAGCCGAATATAACAATCTCGCTTGTTCTATTCTTAGGATATAAGGACTGCATACGAAAAAATCCGTATATACACATCTGCCTGTAGAAACTAAACCAATGGGCGAATTTTTTCTAAATTATATTTTTATTAATGACTGTTATATTCAAGTTCTAATTATAAAAGAATAAATTACTTCCTGTTGGTTTTTAAGGAAATATCTGATCTTTTGCAGAATTCATCCAATTAAAGGCTTTATTGTTTATAATTTTATGCTGAGCTTTTAATGTCTTTTAAATTATTTTTTACTAGAGCCCAAAATCTTTCAATTGCTCGGAGTTTCGGACAATTTGATGGAGCCTCTTTCGGTACAAATACTATCAATTTTTTTATTACCATTCCATTGTTTTGTTGCTGTAATAAGAAGAAGCAAGAATAGGCCAGATAAAAGTGAATACACTGTATTTTCTTAGAAAAGGGAGAAGTCTTTTCCAAAGGCATTCATTCCCGTATATTTCTGTGTTAATGGAATCATTTTTTATGAATGAAGATCTACTTTCCCGCATATGCATATGGCTGCCCAAATCAAAAACTTTCTTGAGAATTTTGATTTCTTTGATACACGATTTTTTTTGCCATGTTCCCTCTTACATCTGCAACATAGAATTCTTAGCCAGCAAGTTAAAAAAAGTCAGCCTGTACGAACGTTTCATCGTCATATGGAATTATGGAAAAATTCGTCTAAAGTACTTTCACGTTATTTTGTTTTAACTCTATTTTTTTTTGTACTTTATATGTCTACAGTTTAGATTTCCATTCAACTTTTCTGAAAAAGATTCAAAGTAATTAACTTTTTGTGACACTTTTTTTCTAGAGATGAGGGGATTATCTCCCAAAATCCATTCTATTTTGTCTGAGTCCTTTAGCCTGAAGATACTATTTTTCTTCCACTACCAGGTTTCCATTCAGTGACCATGGCTTCTTTATATAATATTATGACCCAAGAAACTGTATTTTTTAACACAAATGCCTTCCTAGCAATTGTTTTCTGGGGCAAATGGCAGATTTCATGAAAAATTTTAATTATGTATTTAGGTGTTTTTTCTTCAATTTCCATTTTAAGAAAAACTAGTTTCGTTATAACCATGAAACTTGGCACATGGCTAGTAAGCATAATAAAAAATGTAAACCAGTTAACAAATTTATTTATTTTTGAAAACATCAAAAGTTATAAGCCCAAAAGCATGCACGGATTTTTTCGTGTGCAATCTTTATTTCGAATTTACATCAACTTTTGATTTAGGAAATTTTATTTGTTAAAATGTTAGAATCATTTTCATTTCAGCCAACTATATATAACAATTACATTGAATTCTGGCAAATGTTTTGTATTGAAACGAGCCTCCAAATGTAATAATTGTTTAATAATGCCTCTAGGGAGCTTCTGAACTAAAGTTTAATAGGAGATTATTATCTGATCTAGTTCCAGATAGAATTTCATCATCTAGATTTGTTAGTAATAATGGTATTATTTTATTTATATTTTATCAGCTTCGTTAGTAAATATAAATTCTAAAATATTTAAATGAAAAAAACAAATACATAATTATAAATTTTTGGTTTCCAAGTTTACAATCCACCTTAATTAAAGTTATTTATTTTAGTGTTACTAATTGAAATGTTAAAATCTGTTTAAATTAATTCATTGCCAAGGTAGCAAATTAATTGTAGATTAAACAATAAAAAAAAAACAAAACATAAATTGTTGATGATTATCTCAAATTAAATAACTAATAATAGGCATCAAATGTAATTGCATTGAATATGACATGTTTGACTATTTCGCAGTCAAACAAAGACAAAATGAAAATTAAAAATTAATTAAGTGTTAAATGCTTAATCACAATAAGTAAATAGTATTTAAAATATTTGAAAATATATTTTAGAAAACACTAGAATATATTTTAAATATTCCATATGTTTTAATATTACAATAACGATTTTTAAATTATGAGGCAAAGATTTAATTAGGGTAGAATAACAATTTGCCCAATTTTACTTTAATGTTTTAAATAATTAAAACTTTATAATTAATATACATTTTCTAACAAAATATTTTTTATTTTATATTTTCTTTTAGTTTTAAAAAATGGGTCTCAAAAAAGAATATCTTCGTTATGGCCGTTCAGCAAGAGATCGTATATTTGGTTGGCTGGGGGTGCCACCACCTGTAGCAAATGATTTTAATCGTAATGTTGCTACTTCAGCCACAAATACAAATGCCACAACTGGTTCAATGGGCAGTGTAGGTTCTCAACAGACTACAGGCCGTAACGGTTCAACTTCTTCACGCACCCACAGTCGTTCACATCCATTTATGCGTAGTCGAGCCACACCATTATCCATGTTGATATCACAAGGAGCTAAACTTAGTAATAGTAAGTTAAAATTTATTTAAATACGAGTAAAACACAATATTTCTTCAATTTATTGTATACAAAAAGAGTTTAAAACATTTTTGCAACAAGGTCATACTGGACATTTGATCTTAATTTAATAATTATATATTTTTTTAATTAAAAAAAAATTGTCATGCTAAAAAAAATTATTATCTACATATAAAAAAAATACATATCTCAGGTAAAAGATTTCGTAAAATGTTGGCTTTATTTGTGCAAAAATGTTTGTTAGTTTTTTTTTTTTTTTAATTAAAAGTTAATTGTTAATCTTTTTAATTGCAATTTAGGAAAAGGAAAAATACTTTATTATAAAGATTATTATTAAATAAAACTTTTTAATTACTTGAAAATATTTGACAATATTAACTCAAATTTAAACCTAAATAGCTGATATTTGACAATGTCACAGTGAAACGTTTTGCAAATAAAATATTTTTTATAGCTACTTATAATATGAAATTTTGAATTAAAAAAAAATCGTTTGCTTACATTGTTAGGCAATGAAATCTTCCTGTTAATAAAGAATAAGTGGACAATACCAAATAAACCTTGTGTAAGGTAAATACTTGAACAAAATTTCGTTTCCCTAGGTGGTCCGCCCCGAGCCTTATCTTTATTTCAGCACACATACAGACGGACCGATGGACGGACATCGTTAGATCAACTAGAATCTTACGAGGAACCAGAATATATATACCTGCTGGTGTCCTTTTGATTTCTTCTAAATGTTACACACAAAATTAAAAATTTTTATAAAAATTAAAAATCAAAGGGAGAAAATTTTTTAAAAAATACATTATAAATGCATTTTTTTAAACAATATTTTTTTTAATAATTAGATTTGAAGAGGACATAATTGCCTTCTCTTTCGTTTTTATTTCAGTAAAATCGGATTGCTACTTAAAAAGTTATGAACAGAGCAACCAAAATATGCTCTAAAAAAGTCTATAAAAATGCTTTAAAAATCAGAAAATATGCCTTTAAAATTTAAAAATAGGTTGTTAAAATATTTTTCATGCTAAATTTTTAATTACTTTCTATTATGTTAAAAATAACTTGATTTTCATTGCAAAAAGATATTTTCTTTTTACATTCAGAAACATCTAAAGCTAATACATTGTGTTAGGAAATTACTAAATTTCTATAAATTTATAAGATGAATATTATTAGAGTTTGGCTACAAAAAATAATTTTCATTTTAGTGTAATATATGCAAAATTATGCTTTTAAATATATATATGTGGGATTTTTATATATATCAATGCGATTAAAGCTTGGTGGCTTTAATTAGAAAAATCAATGAAACATAATTTTATTTTGATTAACAAATAATGGCTTTCAGTTTTGTTTTTTAATAAATTGACAACTGTTAATAAAATATAAAGAAAAATTAAATATTTGTCTATAAAAGTACAAAAATAAAATAAATTTAAGTAAATTTTCAAAAATTTTCAGCTCATTGCATCTATTTAAGGAAAATAAGTAATAATAATATCAATTATTCTAGTTATTAATATTATCATTTTGATGATTGGAGCAAAATCAATTAAAAATTAATTAATATTACAAATTTCGTAATTGAAGTCCATTTTTACTTTTTTCTGTGTATACCAAGTTTATTTTAAATTCTTAAACTTAAAATTAAAATATTCACTTCACTTTAGTTTAACAATTTATAAGAGTTTGGCTGCCGCTGGTTTTAACTCAACTTCAACTTTACAACTCTTAACTTCAACTACAACTTACTTCAACTTTAGCGCAACTCTTATGCAACTAACTAAATATTCTCTTTTCTTCCTATTTATATTCCTATCCACTATTACTCGCTATTTCCCTAAAGCTCTAGAAAATTCTTAGCGAGCGAAACCTATATTTGTCCCTTTCCTGTCCATTGTAAGTCCGTTCATAAAATTAAAGAACGTCATATGGAATATTCGTTTTTCGTTATAAGATGTCTCGTCCATATTTTGTCTGTTGCGTACGTAACTCGTCACTAGCTCTGTCCATAATGTTCTGTCCGTTAACTAATTTAACCCTTTCCTTACCAATGTCTGCCAAATCTGGTAACGCGACGAGGCTCCAATCCCACATATATCCAAATATATGCAATTTAAATTGCTAAAATATACTCTAAATTAAGTATTTAATATGAAGATATGGCAATGTATGCTCCTTAGCCCAAAATATCTAAAATTATGCTGTTATGACTAAAATATACAAAAAAAGGTGCTTAAACAAATCGATTTCAGTTGTGTTCATTTGAAATCCAAGAAAAAATACTATTTTTCCATATTTGTGGTTGCCGTGTTTATATTTTTTAAGATTTTCCATAAAAAAATATCGCGAGTGAAATCGTGAGTTTTAGAAAAAATAAAAATGAAGTCATCAGTCGTAAATATTAGCTTAATTAAAAAAAAAATCAGAGAACACAAAGTCAAAATAGGACTTTTTTCATCGATTTCTACTGAAATTTACAATTAACATATACAGGATATACATTAGAGTGTCCCGTAGACAAATTTTGTAGGATGCTTAAAAATTACCTTAATATGGGAAAAATATTAAAAAAAAATTTAAAATTGATCATCAGTTCCCTACCAGCGATTGAAAGTCACGGGTCTAGAACCTTTCGTCCAAAAAATAGTATTGAGCAAACATTTTTGTCCATAAACCGTCATTGCAGTACATCATGCAAAAATTTTTTTTTTCGAAATTTTTCTTAAAAAATTGATACAAAATTTTATAATTTTGTTCCCTTTAAGGCTAAAATATTAAAAATTTGCATGGCAGTAAGTACTGTTGATAATATATAATTTTCCAATTTTTTCCAAAAAATTTTTCATAAAAATGCCTTAAAAAGTCTTCTAGCAAAACAAAATCCCATGGGAAAAATATTTTTTCCATAACCAGCATAAAATTACGAATTTTTCGATTAAAAAATCTTAATTTTTTTTTTTACCAAAATATATGAGAGCCATGATTTTTCAATAGCTGGTAAGGAACTGAAGTTTAATTTTTAAAATTTTTTACATAATTTTTTCGTGTTAAGCTAATTTTAAAAAATTTAAAAAAAAATTTTAAATATTGCAGAAAAAAATGCTAAGAAAAAATCCTTTATATAAATTGTGTAATTTATAAATATAATATTACAGGATTAAATTTTCTAAAAGATATTTTAATTTGTATAGCGGAAAATTAAAATAAAAAATATTATTATACGTTATTGCATGAATTCGTAGCTTTCACTTGATACCCATAATATAAAATCTTCGTAAATATTTTATAATATTCTTGAAAATTGAGCATCTTTTGAAAATTTAAAATCCTTGCGAGAGGAAATTTGTCATGGATGGTCTCTAGTTTTATATATATAATGATTTTTTCACGTGCACTGAACCCTCTTTTTTGGTTCAGTAAATACGGTAAAATGGGGTGTAGAATTGAAGAAAATTAGGTTATATATCAACCAACAAAATCGTTATTCAATTCAACAGAAATTTTTGTTAATTTTTTGTAAAATTAGTTAAATCGACGAAAATTTGTCAATATGACTAATTCAGTTAGTTAATTAATAGGAAATATTATTCAAATTAACTAAATTTTTTATTCCTATTGAAGAATTTTTATTCAATTTATTTTTATTTAATTTAATTATTTTATTTAATTATACTAAATTTTTGTTGAATTGAATAAAAAATTTATTCAAATTAAAAATTTTTTTTTCTTCAAATTGAACAATGTTTATTCATTTTAACATTTGAATTCTATTAATTTTGACAACATAAAAAAATATATTTGAGAAATAAGAAATTCTGTTATTTTATAATTAAGTTGTAATACATTACTTTCAGGTATATTTTTTATTTGTTTCATATTTTGTTACAAAAGTCTGTTTTCTCTATCTTTGGTATGATCTTTAATCATTCGAATAAAAAATATACTTTTATTGAACTTAACAAACTATTTCTGTAACATTTATTAAGAACATAAGTGATCAGTGATCACTGCAGTACTGCAATGGTTGTAGATCAATTCAATTTCTGCCCATGCAGTTTTAGAACTCAATATTTTTATCGTTTATTTCTGGATGATCTATAGCAACGTATAAAAAAGGAAAATATAAACAGAAAAGTATATATACTCGTATGCAATAATACTCAAAATTAATTTTTCCCATTTTCTGAATGTGGCAACTTTTTTTTTTTTTTTGTTGTTTACAAAAACTAATCTTCAGAAAATGCCCACATACTTCAAAATTGTTGGTGAGCAGAAGTGGAAATACCTTGTCTATTTATATCATGCTAATTTGTATGAAGCTCTGAATAACTCAGAAGCTATTGAGTAGACAAAAATATGACTTGAAGGCAATTTCGGCCTGCATCATTTATCGAAATCGGACAATCGCAGTTGACCTGTTTTTCTTGAGAAGAAACTTTTTTCTTTTTTTTTTTTTTTGCCTACCAGTGTTATTTTATTTCGATAACAGTCGTATTTAAATAAGTTTGTCTAACAAGTTTAAAGTTTCAAACCACGTGAATATTTTGTGTTTATAATATAAATAAGAGGAATACAAATTGTATATACTCGCATTAATAATTATTGTTTTACTTTAATTTCTTCCATTTCAAATAATTTTCAAATTTAAAAAAATGCCTATTCAGAGTTTAAATTCATAACTTTATTATACTTTTTTTAACCACTGTCGAATTGTTTACCAAATAATTAAGCTAATCATGAAAATGCATCTTAAAATTGTAAAAAAGAAAAAAACAAAAATAAATAACAAAATAACAAAAGACTCGTGCTCAAATAAAATGAAATATACACAAGTGACTTTTATATATATGAAAATATTGCAATAATACGAGTAAGACTAACAAAATCAATAATCGAATACAAATACATATGTTTAAAATGTACATATGTACATATACAAATATACATTTTAAACAACTCACCGATTTATTTAACTTACCCTGAAACTATTTAACTAAAAGACTAAACAAATACTTGTTACTCATTAAAACAAAAAATTAAATAAATATTATAAGCTTAAATGTAATATTTTATTATTAGAATCATTTATTATAACAAGTATTATAAAATTGTTTCTGTATTATAAATAAACTTTGAAAAATAAATCAGATTGTAAATAGTTTATTAGTTGTATTTTATGGAGGCATGTTTCTTACAACTTCAAGTTACTGCTACGTAGTTACGAATACAAAAACTTAAAAGTATTTATAAAATTTGCTGCCTTCGTTTGTTATTTCGCATTATTTTTCTTTTCATATTTTCGACAAAAAAAAGTTGCAACTTTATATTTTTATATATTTTTATTTTGTTGCTGTTGTTTGTTGTTGCCTTGTAATAGAATATCAAAAAGTATACTTTTTTCCTTGATTTCATATCATTCCATTACACATTCATTCATTCATACTTGTACTGAGGTAAGAAAAACAAACTAAAGAATCATTGGATAGTTTGTGGTTAGTTATCGTAGATACAAGTTAGTATGAATACATACCACTATATACATAGTATATTGTTAGTGGCTCGTACTTACTAGTTAAATATTGCCACTAGACAAGTTTTAAATAAACATTCCGTCAGTACACAATAAAGCCATATACCAAGTCAGCAGGTATTTTACTGGCTAATATCTAGTACTTGTATTCATACTTAAGTTTGATTATTTATGTGGGTTGTTTCATCTAAATGATGGAATTTGAATACTTCACAGACGAGACATTTGGTCCAATTTTCGTTCGGAAACATCAGTTTTTTTTTTTTCTATCTCCTACTTATTTTATTATCTAATTCTTCCTCATTAATAAGGTCCATTTAACAATATTATTTTTTATCAGCTCAATAATCTCAGTGTTATTCCGAAATAAGTTAAGAATTTTTTTTTTTTTTCAATACAAAAGTGAATAATTTTTACTTTAAAACCTTTTTATAAAAAATGAGAACGATAAAAAGCTACTAGTAATACTGCGAATAAAATAAGTCAAGTATCATCAAAATTTATGTACAAAACTTGATATTATTCATAATTATGTACAGACACATATTACTTCGTTTATACGCTGTTTTTGCATATAAAAAGTAATTTACTAATTACGTGCCAAATGAGAAAAAAATACAACTATCACCGAAAATTCTATAATCGTACACGCAAAGAAAAAATATGGTGAATAGCAACCATAATCGAGTACTGTCATATTATGGTTAGATTTTATGGTTGTTTGTAAATTATATTATGGTTAGATGTAGCACCATAATATGGTTGAATAACAATAAAAATATTGTTGATCAGCAACCATATTTTTGTTGTAAATGTACTTGATTCATGTATATAGCAATAATATGGTTCAATCAGAATAAAAATATTGTTGATCTGCAACTATATTTTTGTTGTATATATACTTGATTCATGTATACAGCAATAATATGGTTAAATTACAATAAAAATATTGTTAATCTGCAACCATATTTTTATTGTATACGTACTTGATTAATGTATACAGCAATAATAAGGTTAAATCACAATAAAAATATTGTTCATCTGCAATCATATTTTTGTTGATTCATGTATACAGCAATAATATGGTTGAATCACAATAAGAATACTTAGCGTCGAGAAACAATAATTATGTCTAAAAATAAATAAAAGCCAATTAAATTATCCTATGGAAGTTTTTATTAAAATTAATTATAATTTAGTTATGTAAAATAAACCACTTACGTATAAAAAGATAGATTCATCATCGGTGAATGATGAAACCTGAGAAATTTCTTGAATACTCGTACAAGGTGACACCTTTTTATAGCACTCCGAAGATAACCAATTATGTAGTTTTCTTTGCATATTATCCATTTAAAATATTTTCGCGATATGAAACACTTATTTATTTCTAGTTTAACTCTGATTAAAATAATTTATTTTAAAAAATTCACTTTTTTAAATATACATTCAGCATATTTTCTAATACATTTTTAACTTGCCGACAGACAACTAGCTCAATGCAAGAAGCCAACTAAACTGAAAAAAAATCAAAAAGTATACTTATTGTCAAGTACTAATAATGTATATTGTTGCCAATACAAAACAAACATTTTGTTGTCAATTCAAAATAACAAACAAAATAATATATTCAGGTATTGAAAATATTTTGTTTGCACATACAATTTTAACAACAATAATGTGGTTCTAATTTAAACATATTGCTTAACATGTTTTGCCAACAATATAATTGTGAGTTGAGAACAAATGTATAATTGCTACAACAAAATTGTTTTTAAAATAAAATATATTCAACAATAAGAATGTTTGCGACGGAAAAATTTCACTGCAATGAAAATAATACTGTTGGGGCAACCATATTGAGAAATGTTTTTTCTCTGCGTGCAAAATGAAGTGACAAGACCGTACGCTTTATTCGCAAATATAGTAGTTTCACTATATTCACATATCAATATTAAAAATTCTACATATAGTACATACAGTATGTCAAGAAAATATTTTTACAATGAACAAAAAAATTATTATTTTAACTTTATTTTACAATATTCGCAAATGTTTTATAACATTGCAAATTTTTATTGTTACATTTTATTTTATGTATATTTTTTTAACGGGCTTTAAAAAAAAAAAATCATTATGATTGTAATTTAGAAAGTACAACAACAAAAACAACAAATACCCTTTAATCTACCTGTCAAGAAAATGTTTTTACATATGAATTTTTGTTGCTATTTGAAACAATTCTTGGAACTTTGGAATATATTTATCGCCACTAAGGCTTCAGTGTGATGATTGTAATCACGTAGTATAAAAGTATGAGTTCAAATTCATCAATCACGAATTATTCATAAATTATATATTAAGGAGTGCGATCGAAAAAATCTTAACATATATAAAATTAAATAATTTGGAAACGGTTGATCATAGAGTTTTGATTGTTTTTTATTTAATTGATATTATACTACAGATCACAGAAAAATATAACTTTTATACTTCTAACCACTACTTATGAACTTGTAGATCTTTTTTAGTAATCCCTCCATTAGAGATTTGATGGTTGTTTCATTAACTTTTTTGTAATAGTCTGCACATCTTTTTTTAAAATCTTCAACATTTTGGGACACCTTTTTTGTGCTCTTCGATTCTCTTTTCACAAAAGCTCAATATCTCTTCACTGGTCTTAGTTCCGGACAATTTAGAGGATTGACCTCTTTTGGTAAAAAATAGTATGTTATTGTTTTTGTACCACTCCAGAGCTTTTTTACGTAGTGACATAATGCCAAATCGAACCAAAAATATGTGGACACATTGTGCTCTTTTATGAAGGGAAGAATATTTTTTCCAAACATTCTTTGATGTATTTTTCGGTATTTATAGAGCCCACTGTACCAAATGACTTGCTTCATTTGTCGCAACTTCATAAATCTTGCCAAACCAGTAATTTTTAGGAAATTTTGACTTCTTTTCGGTCCTAAACTTATCTTCAATATTGCCTCGAGCATCAGCAACATAAAAATTTTGACCCAGAAGCTGCGTGTACATACGTTTCGTCGTTCTTTATACAACTTGAGTATTTTCGTATGAAATTTGATTTTAATTACCGTGCCCTATTCTTGGCTTCAAAATTTTTTGCAGCATTCCAGTCTGGAACTTTTTGAACTTTATATGTTGTCAACTCCGCATTAGCATTAATTTTTCGCACCAAATAGTCTGAGCATGGATCTAATCGGGCTGCTTTTCTACCAAATGGGTATGGAGTTCTTTTCAATATGCTTTCAATTTTTTGGCCTTGCCAATATCATTTGGACCTTTTTTCTTCCCGAACCATGTTTCATATCAATGGTCAAATTTTCTAGATACTGTTTGATAACCTTGGAAACAGTTTGACAGCGGATATTTAATTCTTTGGCCAATTATTTGTAGGACCAGTTTGGATTTCTTTTAATTTTTTTGTAATTTATAACACGTACATCTTTTTCGTCAATCATTTTGATCGAACTCACGACAAATCAACATAATTATCATTAAAAATATTAAAAATATATCAAAAAAATTTTAAGATTTTTTCGATCGCACTCCTTAAGTATATCAAGTAAAAAAAAACTATAAGGGATAAACCATTTGGAGTTTATTTTAACCCCCAATTCAGGAAAAGCATTAAAGATATTGCATAAATGTATTCCTTATCAAGGCAAATACTTAATAGTGTATTAAATCGCTTCAAAAATATCGCAACTTTGAAGCTTATATCTCGTAATAGACATCTACTTGAAATATTCGGCTGAGTGGAACGAAGAAAAGTTAAGGAAACTTGGCAAATATCCAACAGCGCTTCTGATAAAGGGCTCTAGAAAGAGTATGTGAATTTCGTCTTTCCAGAAACAATAAAAAAAATCTCTAATCGTAGACAAATACAGGCTGAAAGCTACGGGGAAAGAAATACTCTTATGGGAGTAAAATGTTTAAAAATTATTATCATTCGCTATAATTTATGTTGATAAGCGTAAAAAGTTCTGGGGTGGATTATATATTGTGTAGAAATGTTAATATTATGTTGAAGTATAAATGAATACAGTCAAAGTACGCCGGAAACCTTCAAATACCTTTAAAAAACAAAAAATATATATTCATACTTTCGTATTTAAAAGATATTGTTAAATGCAGATCAATACAAATGTACTTTATTAAAATTAGTTGGAAACTCGGTATTTTTATGAAATATTTTAGATATGCAACAACATTTTAAGGCTTTGAAAGCTCGTTTAATAAAAAGTGGTAATAAATATGAGTCTATGAAGGACAAAAAGACAAAATTCAAGTCATGATAAAATAATGACTTCAAACAGCCAAATATTGATAATGCGGCATTTAATCCCACATAAAATTTTTCTCCTTATGTGAAGAAGAAAGTGGCTAAGAGGGCCACATTGAACTAAAAAACATACTAATGGTGGAATATACAAAATTCCAACTGACTATGACATTCATTAATTAATTAATTTGATGAAAAAGCTTTCACAAGCAATTATTCGTACCGACTGTTGCCAAATTAAACTTTAAATCCCGAAATTTTGTGATTTTCTTCACCAGTTTAATATAACAATAAATAACAATAAATATATTAATTAACAAGATCGTATTAAAAAATATTAAATTAGCTAAAAATTATATACTATTTTAAAGCCAAACTTATAAAAAATCTGATTTTCTTTCAATGTAAAAACATTTTCTTGACATACTGTACTTAATATTAAAATTTAATATACATATAAATATTACTTATACGTCTTCATTTAATTAAGAATAAAATTTTGTTCTTAAAATTTTATGATTTTATTTGTAGTATACATAGCTTAATTCATACCATAGCATATTTTTAAGACTTTTAGTCGGCATATATTAAAGTTTTATTTGGAAAAACCTTTCTCCAGTTATACTAGTGTGACCGCCCTATTTAGGGAGTCATTTTATTCTTGACTTTCATTTATTTCTGAATTTTATTTGCCATATACATAAATAGTAAGTTTATTAATATTAAATCAAAGCAATTAAAAAGTTTTAATTGAACTAAAAAACGCGATAGAAAGATATAGTCGGTCAAGCCCGACTATATGATACCCTACACCATCATGTATCAAAATTCGGGGAGAGGTCATATATTAGACCTGTGGCCAATTGTGGATTGATACTTATACGATGTGTAATATAAAATATACAAATACAGAACAATGCCTTTCATACTAGCATCTATATAATTTTATGACCTTTAGGGCGATTCCCGTAAGTGGGTTTATATGGGAGCTATGGTAAATTATAGACCGATTCTCATAAAATTTGACAATGTCGTTTCTACTTATATAAATCTTATTTATGTCGAATATTAACTTGATACTGACATTTGCATGGGATTTATGCATGTTAAAGTGATTTTCGTAAGAGGGATTTGTATGGGAGCTATGGTCAATTATGGACCGATCTTAAGTTTGACACTTACACAAAACTTCTTTGCACTGAATTTCATTTAAATATTGCTATATTTAAACTATTTCTGATCGTTAAACCTCTATTTCAGGAGGATATTTGTATGGGGGCTAGGTGATATAATAAACGGATCAACGGATTTCAATAGACTTCGTCTTTAAAGATATCTTTAAAATTGCGACCTGTACTTTGTTCACAAGATTTACATGGACAGACAGCTAGCCGATCAGACGGACGGATATCGTTAAATCGACTCAGAAAGTGTTTCTGAGTCGAACGGTATACTTTAAGGTGGGGGTCCGATAATTATTTCTGTGCGTTACAAACATCAGCATAAACGCATAATACCCCAACCACCTATGGTGGTATAGGGTATAACAATGTTTTGCCGACCACTACCCTATTCTGTGAGATAACTACGAAATTTCGCACAAAATTTGTTTTTATGATTGTGATAACAAATTAAAAAGATTTGAACGCCTAGATATTTTTTATTTCGAAATACAGGGCCTTGAAAATTTCAGAAATAGTACCATTTTTTGACCTGGAAAATTCTTCTGAATAACATTTTCAACATTTTTTAGCTCAAACAAATTTGAATTGTTGGATTTCCAACTTTACTATAACATCCAATAACTTCATTTCATTATCTTTTATCGAAATAAATAGCTTGGCCTAATGAAAATATGTGTTTTTGAGGTGGTTCAATCAAAGTGAAAAAACTGCCTTAATATTTGGTTCAAAAAGATCGGGAAAGGTATTAACTGTCATACTACTCTAAAACTGACTGTCAAACGATGTTATAGTTTCCTTTATTTTAAGAGCTTATAATCAATATCGACAATCTGCAATAACAAACATATCCTCTGCAATTTCCCAGCAAAAACTTTGCTTTCCTAAACGAAAATAAAAAAAAAATAAAAAAATGTTGCCGTCAGCGAGATTTGAACTTGGGACCATATTAACTATTCGTTTTTAATGACTAACGTTTTACTCAGTACACCATATCACACTTAATTTTTAGTTACAAAACTTGTTTTAGCATAAAATATATTTTTAAACATTTTGTTAAAAAAAAAAAAAAAAACTAATAGCATCACAATGGGGTTGAACCAGCAACCTTCTGGTTGCTAATCCTTCGCTCTAGCCAACTGATTCATGTGATTGTAACTTACTCTGCTATTATACTATTCAGTACTTATTTATGTAATGTAGAGAATGCAAATAATAATGACGCCTCATTTCCAAGAAAGTACTTTAATAAGTAGTTGTCATTTTCAAAAACCAAAAAGTTTTTGCTGGGATATACAAATACTTTTACTGAACGCTACAAACAAACATAACTGTCATTATTCACATACTTATGGTAGATACTCCCTTTCTTCTTCGTATATTATCACTGAGTGTTTTGAAATGTTTAGACAGATCTAATTGTTTGACAAAAATATAAAGATGTTAATAGCTAAATATAAAATAAATAAACATAATTTATAAATCAAAATCACCTTAACATCTAACATTTTTTGCAACTGATATTTTCACATGGAATTCTCCCTTTAACGTTATTCATATATCAACTCGAAAACAAAATTTATTTTTTGTTATACCCTACACCACCATAGGTGGGGAGGGTATTATGCGTTTGTGCTGATGTTTGTAACACCCAAAAATATTGGTCTAAGACCCACCTTAATTTATACCAATCGGCTTAGAATCACTTTCTGAGTCGATTTAACGATGTCCGTCCGTCCGTCCGTCTGTCCGTCTGACCGTCTGTCCGTCCATGTAAACCTTGTAATCAAACTACAGGTCGCAATTTTTAACCAAAATTAATGAAATTTGATACACAGGTTTGTTATAGTCTAGGGACGAAGCTTATTGAAATTGGTTATGATCGGTCCATTATTTCACCTAGCTCCCATACAAATGTCCTCCCGGAAAAGGGTTTAACGATCATAAATCTCTTAAATATAGCAATATTTGAATGAAATTTGGCACATATAAGTTTCATATAAGTATAAATTAGTGTGCTGATTTTTAAAAAGATCGGTCCATAATTTACCATAGCTCCCATATAAGGCCCTCTTTCAGGAATCACCCAAATTCATAAATAAATTCATATAAATGTCAGCATCATTACGTTGATGCTGACATTTATTATTATTCGTATGTTTTATTATACATTTATGAGTATTGGTCCACATTTGACTCCAAGTCTAATAAAAGACCCCTCCCCGAATTATAATGTACACAATGGTGTAGGGTATCATATGGTCGGGCTTGACCGACTATATTTTTATCTCTCGTTTTTTATTTAAGTATTTGTATTAAACTAATCATACACATTTAGTAATAGTCTTATACAAAATATAAGACAGACATAAACTAAAATACAAGTTAAACTGCATTTTCAAAGCGAAACATGTTTTTGGTTTTTCCAAAGGAAACAAGAAAAAAACTCGTTGTAGATGCAACATTTTTTGGCCAATATTCTTTTTGGCGTATTGTTTTTGTTTGTTTAAATTTAATTAATAAAAGTCATCATACTGCAGCATGAGGATTTTTTTGCTGTAAAATATTTGTATTTGTTTTTGTTTTTGTTTATTACTACTAAGTATTTTTTGTAGGTTTTCGCTGACAAATGCCATTCAACTTTGCAGTCAAGTTAAAACCAAATCAATTATTTTTGCTTACAACTTCTTTTATTTTGTTATATAGCCGTTCGAGTACTTTGGACGTGGAAGAAAAAAAATACGGTGTTCGGAACTCACCAATTTATTATATGGTCAGACAGAGTAGTCAGTCAGGCTGGCTGGCAGGCAGGCAGGTGAACTAACAAGTGAACTTAAACTTCTTGTTGTGTAATGATGACGTTATTAACAATTTAGTTTGTTTATTCTTTTTTTTTTATTTTACTACGATGTATATCTTTTATTATATCCATAAACAAAATGTTGCAATAGAACAACAAAATGTAAACAAAATTTACTGGTTTTTTCAATTGAAAAGCCAAAAATGTTATGCAATTTTTTTGTTTTTGTTTCGTTTTTATGAATTTGATATTGACTTTTTTATTTAATTGAAAGTTATATTGATACTTCTTGGTTATTTGGTGGTTTTATTTTAGCTTTTCCTTTTCAAAACACACATTTATATTGTACTAACTAGCAACATTAGAGTTAATTGTTCTAATTGTGAGGTAAAAACAAAAACTGTTGCTTTTAATAATAAAAGCTAATAACAGTGGCAGAGCTAGTTTATTTTTACTGATCAGCTACTTGGTGGCATTCGTTTTGATTTTTACGTAATTTATAATTTTGTAATATTTGTTGTGTTTAGCCTCCAAAGATGTAAAAAAAGTGAAAGAATATTGTTTGACATTAATTCTATTAAATATTTAAGTCAAAATAATTAAACGAAATTATTTTATCAAGAATTCATGTTTGGAGGCGTTCAAATGTAAAGTAGATCAAGTTTATTTTAATTTATAAAATTTTCAAGTTAAAAAGTCACACATCTTTTTAACTTGAAAATAATAAAAAAGAAAATATAAGGGGGTTATTCGCCACTTTTTTAAGTGCTCGGTTTTCATAGCCATAAATGATGTTTGTAAAATTTATTTTGGCCTAAAAACTGATATCTAGTTTTTGTTATATTTTATGAATTTATTAAATGTTCACACTCGGCAATACTATCCCACCCTGGGGGGAAAATTAGCCAAGTGGTTGGCGCAGAATCGCTAGAAGTAAGAAAAAGTCACGTGTTTATCGATATATGGCATTTCTTATTTTATTCCTAAAATATAATTATGAATACAAAACCAGTCTAGAGATTTATGTCCAAAAGGATTCTTATTCACCAATGATAATTTTTTCCCATGGTTAAAAAATTTTGTATATCAGAAACAAATGCCAGTGTTAAGAACACTATTTATTTTAGGATTCTATATATAAAATTCAAGATTGTTAATTTAAACACCAATATTTAAATTCTGAGTACAAAAAAAAAAAAAAATATTTCTTTTTATCTACAATCTTATGTATTTCCGCAATAATATTTATCAGTACTAAAATGTCATTTTTCAACTATAAATTATAAAAAAATCCAAACTATGAAGATAACAAAACAATTGAAAGTGTTAAAATATTATCACCATCATCATCATTATCTGTGCTTTTTATTTTAGACAGATTATTGTTTATATTTATTGTTGTTATTTCCATTGTTATTGTTGTTATTTTGAAAAATGTGACAAATGAAAAAGAACGTGCACAATAGAAAACAATAAAAATTATAAATGCTTAAAGCACGTGCAACACGGCTTTTTTCCATTTGTTCTCTACTTTATTTTTTTTTCATTTTGCTAAATTTTTCACAAACTCATTGTTAATAATTGTTTTGAAAAATAATAAAGTATTTGTTGTTCTTTAATAATATTTATGAATTGTTTTTGTCGGCTATGAGAAAATAATTACCTACACGCAGAGAAAAAAATATGGTTTTTGTGACCATAAACTAAGAGCAACATATTAAGATTATAATATAAGATTACAGTTAAAAATTATTACATTTGTATGTAATTATTATTATGATTCCATTTTATAATTTTTTCATCATTTAATGATTCAATTTAATATTATAAATAACTTTTTTTTATAATGTTGCTGCCGATTTCATCATGTTTTTATCATTTAATGATTTGATTTTATCATATCGTAATTTAATTATATCATATTAAAATTCCATTGTAATATATTTTTATTCCATGTAATCGTATTATAATTCCTTTTTGTCATGTTATAATCCCATTTTATCATTTATATAGTCCCATCTATATATATCATATATAAAATTCCATTTTATCATATATATAATTAAATACTCCCATGTTTTCATATTTTTATCCATTTGTACCATATGTAGTACATTCATCATACTGAATATAAACAAACCTTATCAATTTATATTTATTCATATATAAACTAGACGAGAATTATTATTACAACAAACTACTGAACTGATACACAAAAATATGTATTCAATAGTTATGCAGAAAAAAAATGATTAAAGGTAAAAATTCAATACTTTTGTGAAATCAAATCATAGTCTAAAAACAAATATTCTATATTTGAGGAAAACATAAAATTTTTCAAGAACAAACATCAAACAGTTATGCAAAACAAACTATGGTTAAAAGGCAAATAAAAACATTGGCTTAATGGTTGTAGAATTAACCAAATTTGTAGAATTAATTCAATGGTTTTATAATTAACTAAATGGTTGTAAAATTAACTTAATTTTTGGATTTTTATAAAATATGGTTTCATATAAAAATATTTAAATACATATTATTATTGCAGTCAACCATATTCAAATTTTGATTGTGGGTAAACATTAAATTATAAAACTGAAACAAAAACATTGCTATCATGAACACGGTATTATTAAAATCAATGAAAAATAACTATACAAACATTGAATAGTTGTAGTGATCATGCTGTAACCATGTTTTTTCTCTGCGTGTACATACATACGTATAAAAAAATAGAAACTAGAAATACTAGTATAAATATTTAAAGTATTATGATTATGATCAGTACTACTTATGAATATACACCAGAAGATAATTTTAGTAAAAACTTTACTTTTAATTCGAAAAAAATATATTTAAAGGAACACAATAGAATTTCTTTTTCTTAGAAAAATAAGCTAGAAATTTTGTATCCAATGATGTACAATTAAAGGAAAAAAATACCTAGATAATGAATTTATTCAATAATAAATATTAGTTGATATCTTCGGCTAATTTTTTCAAAATTTTGGGGATGTAAATTATTAAAGATTTAAAAAAGCAACAATTCCAATCCAATGATGTAAATTATATGTATACATTGAAAGAAAATGAAATACTTTAAACGAACAAATATCCTAGGAAACTCGGGACTCTTGATTCGAAAGCCGAAGTAATTTTTTCGATGGAATTTATATAAAGTAAAATATACTTTAGTTTTCTGATTAACAGCAATAGAATTTATATCTTCTTCTATATATCTTCATTTCTATGGATTTACTACGTGTAGATTCGCATACCAAAAACTTACATTTACAATTCCCACTTCAAATCACATCATTCCTAGGAATTACCCCATTAATTTTGTGTCGGTTATATACTATTATATTTCATCGAGTGTATGATTTCTCAATTACACATATTGTTGGTTTTTGTTTAACAACAAAAAAGAAAATGGAAAACGTTTTTACTTAATTTAATTTGTTATTTTACATATCGTAAAAGGACTTTCATTATTAAATTATTTTATTATCTTTAAATGAAAAGTTCTATATAATAATATTTATTTACGGGTAATAAATAATATTACTAAACAAAACGACATAATATACTTACTTCCTTATTGATATATCAGCTAATTGTAATACTAGAACTATTATTAATTAATTTTATTTTTTTGTTTAATCAAAGGCATTTAAATAAATAATCAATTATATTTAAATATTTATTACAAATATTACTTATGTACGCATATTACTTAATGTCTTTGCAGCACGATTTATAAACATCGTCAGACAAAAAATAATGGTAACATTCCATTAAGAAAAATATCAAGAAAGTTATAGGCTACTAAAACGGATCATATAATACCCTACATTATTGTTTATAATGTAAAATAATTGGTTTATTAAAGAATTCAAAAATTTTATTTTATTTTCAAGAATGGGACTTATGTAGGAGATATAGTAAACTGAAAACCAATATATATGAATTTTTTTATCTGATTAATTTCAACAAACAACTTCTGTCCGTTACAAATATCACCATAAACTTTTAATATTCCAACCAAGGTGGTGTAGGGTATAAAAAATTTTAACTATAAATGTGGTTTAAAAATTAAACTGGTTTATTTATATATTTTATTAATTTAAACTAAAGAATATATTGATTTTTTATTTTTTCTTTACAAACCAAAAGGAAGAACTGCAACTGTCGTCATAAATTCGGCAAGGTTATCGACGTTGAATTGCATAGTTAATGCTATTAAAAATGTTTTCATCATACTGATCATCAGCATTACTTTAATTACTAAGTGATAATGGAAAAGTTCCAAAAAGTTATAGTGTAAACGAGAAATTAATTTGTCATTTAACTAGACGCTTGCATAGCGTGTAAAGAAAATGATGGGGAATTTCCATTTTACTTACGAGGTAGAATTCATGTTTAAATAATATATTGTATGACGCACAACAGATACCATTTTTCCATTAATACAAAGTTTATTATTATTAAACGCTTGATTAAGCACCCTTTGGATTTCTCATGCTATACAATATTTTATATTCGATAAAAATTTTAATATATTTAGTTGATTATTAAAGTTTTATGCTTCTGAATATTTTTACCAGAAACATTTTACTAATATGAAAAAATATCTTCATTTCTAAAACCATTTAATATTATCAATATTTTTTCTTGTTCTAAAATCATATTTTGTTTTTAAAATATATTGATATTATTATTCCGTTAACAATAAAACGTTACAAATAATGTAATACGTCTTTTTTCAAATATGATTGAAAAAATCACAACTTGTTTGTTTTAAATAAATTTAGTTTTTAATGTTTGTTTTTCAATTTCATTATAATTCTCATTTTGTTTATATATGAATAAATACAAGGACAAGGATTGGTTATAGTCGGAGTGATTCAAAAAAAAAGTTTATTCAAAAATATCAGAAATAAATAATATATGACAATTAATGATCAAATAATTAATGACCATAATAAGATAAATATAATGCATGTTATGAGTAATTTTGAACATGTATTAATATTTTTTATGGTAAATAATTTCATAAAACCTAATCATAATATTGCATCATTATATGACAAAATTTGATCATAATGTGATAAAACCGTATAATTTTGTGATAAAATATTTAAAAAGAAAAACATAAAAGACGGATCATAACATGTTGCGTATTCATATTAATTACACAGGTCAACAGGAAAAAAAAGGCTGGAATAACTACTATATAGAATTGATGTATTATGGTTCCAGTAGTCCAAATATGGTCTAAATTTTAAATTCTATGTAGAAGTTTTTTTTTTTTAATTTTTATGTAAAATTATATTTTTTTTTAGACGTTTTTCCACATAATTAATGATAACTTAACACTTTTTAAGTGCGATATTATTGAAATAAACTTAGAAAAATGTATATTTGCATAACTTTTAATCCCTTTATATATTGCGTTTCAATCGGCTCAGTAGTTATGTAGTTATAATAAAAAAATTAAACAAAAAATATATTTTTTACGTGAAAATAGCGTAAAAAATATATTTTTTGTTTATTATAACTCCGGAACTACTGAGCCGATTGAAACACAATATATAAAGGGATTAAAGGTTATGCAAATATACATTTTGCTAAGTTTATTTCAATAATATCGCACTTAAAAAGTGTTAAGTTATCATTAATTATGTGGAAAAACGTCTATAATTTTATATAAATTTAAAAAAAAAAAAAAAAAAACTCTCCATAGAATTTAAAATTTAGACCATATTTGGACTACTGGAACCATAATACATCAAAGTTGTAAAATGGTTTTTCAAGCCTCTAAAATTTTTTCGATTTTGTTGCCTTGTGTTATTAATGTTCTTTAAATTTTATGACCATACACATTTTTAAAGCTACCATATGTTAGTCTTCGATTATGTTCATCCAACCATATTTCTTCTGCGCATGTACAATTTTGTTAAAAAAAAAAGATATTATAAGTGAGAAAATTTTTGAGATTGAACGACTAGTTTAGTCACACAAAATAAATAACTAATTTGTTATTATTATTTCAAACTCGTTTACCAAGACCAAATTCGAGAAAATAGCTTGGTACTATTTTAGAACATATTTTTTCTTAAGTAATTGAATGCAAATTTTTAAATTAAAAGTCATATCTGTCACATGCAAATTTAATCACATTTAAAAAATTCACTTTTAACGGATCTGTTCTGCAGCGGAAAAGGGAAATTGATACTTTTTGCTTATAATGGTACTTGTTGAAATTTCTACAATATTGAACCTAGAAACATGAAATTAAAAATATATGATTTTGTGTCATTAAGAATTCATAAGATGGACTTTGTGGTACATTTTTTGTTCTTCTAACGGTACTTTTTTAATTTTCTATAATATTAAACATAGAAGCAAAACATTAATCGGAAAATTGAATTGAATTTTATACCTATACCTAGAAAAATGAAATTAAAAACGTAAAGATGTCTTATGACGGTAAACATTTAGAAATGAAGGTTTTTGTAATACTTTTTTCGTTCTTATAATGGTACTTTTTGAAATTACATGAAATTAAAAATATATGGTCCTATGTTTATGAGAATCCACAAGTGAGGACTTTTTGGTACTTTTTCGGTCTTCTAATGGTACTTTTCGAATGGTAATATGTTATTACCATGAAGCTTAAGATACGTGATCCGGAGTAAGTGATAATCCACAAGAAGGTACATTGGGGTATTTTTTTTCTTTTATTTTTTATTTTAAAGTTAAATAACCTAGAAACATGAAATTAAAGAATTATGGTCCTATGTGGGTGAAAATCCACAAGCGGATGATTTGAGTTAAGTTTTATTCTTCCAGTAGTACCTTTTGAATTTGTTTGTAATACTTAATTAATCTAGCAACATGTAGGAATGAAATTATAATCATTAGAAGGTGTCATTTAGATGCGTTTTATTAATTCACATAGCACAGTGGGACAGAATCGAAATTTTTTTGGAAATAAATCTGTAACTTCTGATCGGCTGATTGAATTTGCATGAAATTTGGTATAGGTGTAGCAGAGGAGTGTACAATGTTTCCGTGATTCAATAAACTTTAAAGTGGCATAGTTTCCGTTCTGTAAAAGATATTGATTTCAATATTTTTATGTATAACATAGAATTATGTCAGCTAAGTAATGTAATTTAGATGAAAAAAATCGAGTTTATACTTTTTCCGATTTTTTCAATTAAAATAATATTTTTGTAAAAACTGGTTATTTGAGAAGCTATAAATATTTTATTTGTAATAAATTTTCTTTGGGATTTGAGAAGACTAAAATCAAAACTTTCACATAAAATGTGTAAAATTCGGGAGGGTGTTTAATTTTACAGGAAAAAGAGTGTAAATACTTTTTCGACTAAAAAAAACACAAAAAGTCGTCGTTTTTGCAATTTTCAAATTCAAAATTGTTTATTTTTGGACTCGGTAAAGATATCGACTTCAAATTCAATAGATAATTTTGTTCTTTAATTTGGATATATATGAAAAAAAAAAAAGAACTGGACCAAGAACATGAAAAATTAAGGTACTTAAAAATTCAAACGCATATAACTCAAAAACTATAAGAGATAAATAGGATACGCAAGCATGTTTTTTATAGGTCTTATCAGTGCCTACAATAATAAATAAAAATATTTGTAATCGGACGAGGAACAAAAGTTTAGCAAGCGATTAAAAAATGTTTATGTCAGAGGTACCCAACTTTGAGCCCCTTTTGCTCCGCCCCTGAGGGGCCTGTTCGGTACACATTAACAAACATAACATTGTACACTCCTCTGCTACACCAGCCGATCAGAAGTTACAGATTTATTTACAAAAAGTTTCGATTCTGCCCCAATGTGCATAGGAACATGGCTGTTTCTATGGCTTGTTTACTTTCGGTATTAAATTTTGTTTTTTTTTATATAAAAAGGATACCAAGTTCATATTTGGTCTATTTAAGAGTCCGCTAACGAAATAGCGGGTATCTAGTTTTAAGGGTCCTTATATTTAACCAAAATTTAAAGTTTTATATATTTAGTAGTATTACTTATTTGCTGTTATTTTAAATCATCAAAAATAATTCACAAAACACTAAAAGTTATTGAAGAAACAATTTCATTAACTCATGTCATTGACATTTAAGGTTAAGATGCGATTGTATGACCCATAATATATTCGTCATGTCAGTTTTATCCACATCAATATTGCCCAGGATAAAATAAAGATAATATGTATTCGCTTTAGCAATGACCTTGAAAATAATGATTTAGTTTTGCGAATGCACTAGTTTATTTGTTCCAGTAACAGAGAAAGTTGTTTAAGGCAAAAAAAATAAAACAACAAAAATATGTTTAAAAAACAAACAAAAAATTAAAAAAAATACATTGTGAAGGCCAAGGGAAACAATATTGTATTTATGTTCAACAGTCTTTAAAATCAACACCAGGCGATTTTATGTTTACATTTATTGACAAACAACCTCTACACCAGAGTAACTTTTGTCGCGTTACTCTATACTTATAGCATGTTGCAAAAATAAAGAGTTTTACTATCTTTTAAAATATTATGAATGTACGTAACCATGTGTTGGTTGTCAGTAAAATTTCAGTAGCTGATGATTGACTGATTGTTTCGTTAAGTTATTGGCTGCGATGACATTTACGTCTCCACAGTTAAATGTACACTGCGGAGACGTATTAATAAAGTTTTTTCAAACGATTTAATGTTGTTGCAAGTTAGCATGTTGCAACAGTTTGCACGTTATATGTCCGACATCTAATTTACAAAAAAAAAATCATATATATACTTTAGTTTACTTTATTAATTTATGCTTAATTATGAGCTATTATTGTTTTAAACTACATTGATGTTGAAAAATTTATTTATGGAAACAAAAAGTTAATTTCCATTTCATAAATTTTTAATAGAAGTTATAGATTTTTCGAAAAGGTTCTTAGAGAATTTTTTTATAAATCTGTCAATTTTTTCTTAGATCCGTCCATATCCATTTTAAATTCATTAGTCGGGGTTCACACACAGCAATTTTTCTTGCTGCAATTGTGACTTCGTACGCGTGAGAGGTAAAGAGAATGTAAAAATGTAGTAATCCCTACTCCTCTCTCTCCCCTATAAGCTCAGAATTGTGGCAAGTAAAATTGCTGCGTTTGAACCCCGACTTATTTATATTCCGCATTTAATAATTTTAAAAAACAAAATTCTCAGGAACTTCCTGATACTTTGTTATAATACATATGTAATTATCAGGGCGTTTCGAAAAATTGATTTCATCCGAGCAACAGACAGGTAGATTTGACTTGTCAATTATCAGGACGGATATATTTTAATTCGTTTAATAGTTTTTTATGGTCATACTTAACTAAATAAACCAATATATATCAAAATTAAAATTTAACAATTCCTCAAAATATAACTACTTTATAATGATTTATTATGGTTTTATTAAATAAAAGCCTAGATAAGTATAATTTGTTAACAACACATTTGAATCACATTAATAATTTATCTGTCCGTCCCTCAATACATACATATATACAGTACTGTGCAGAACATAAGCAAAAAAAATTAAGGACATCCTTAATATTTAATTATTTTTTAGAGTATTAAATTGTTAACAAAACTAAATTCATAACATTGTTATCACATTTGTATACTAACAAACATATGTATATATTCTTTAGAAGATGTGAATTTGTTTCTTTTCGCAAAAACGAGAAAAATACTGTATATACTCTATATGAAAGTGTACATAATAAAAGCAACAAAATTTTCAATTGACAAAAATTTTTAAAATTTATTGCAATTTTTTTAAGTAAATCGCAGTTTTATAATAAAAATACTTGAATACAGCATTATTTATATATTTTTTTGTTATTTCCTTTTTCATAGTTCAATAAAAATTATGATTTGTGATAATATATCTCGATACAATAAATGTTAAGTTTATTTGGTAGTCATATTGTAGTCACTCTATGATAACACAAGATAAGCTACAGGACGTTAAAATTGTTTACCTTGAGTATGTAAAAGTTTAAAAAAATCGTAACTTCTACAAATGATGTCCAATTTTAAAGATTTTTATATTTGGAAAGATAAAGAAAAAATAAGCTTACTCACCTAAGTTATCTCTTACAGTTAAAAAGATATTTTCACTTGAATTTTGAATTTTTGATTTTTTGCATTGACTTTCTTTCGTTTTTCGGGAATAAGTCCGAGGTATATGAGACAAAAGTTTTTTAAAAATATTTTGTAATTTGCTATATATTTCAAAATAATACTCTGAAAGAATTTTTGGATTATCTCAATGCGTCTAGACGTGAAAAATATTCATAGTCAGATCTCTGAAATTGGTATGAAAAATGACTATTTTTTTACAAAAATATAGTACAATTCTTTCTCTTTTTTCTCAAAGCTCCGTTACAGAAAACAAATTTTCTCTATATATTTCAAAAGATAAGGCTTCATAAATATTTAAAAATGAAATTTTCAATTGATTTATGTTTGCACCCTACATCAGGCATTGGTCGAAAATGGTGAATTTTGGAAAAAGATTAAATTTTTATCGATTAATAATAAAAAAAAATGTCACGCGAGCTTTTTTAAATTTATTGACGATATTTTATCAAAAAATAGATTTAGAACGATTTGACACTAAACTGCTTCCCGCCCGACCAAAAACGAATGCAGGAGAGCAGATTTCATGAAAAAAGTAAATTTTGTAAACGACTTTTTTTAATTGCATAAAAATGCATATTAGCATAATATTTTCGCCATTATTTCTTATGTAGTGTATAGAACATATATCGATCTTTCATTCTTGTAAAAATCATTTAAAAAGCTTTACAAATAAATTTTTGGCAATTTTTGTCTTTTTCTTAGAAATTTAATCAAATTATATATTTTTAGGTTAATAGGTTATTAAAAAGCACAGAAATTTGGTCATATATAGAAAAATATTTTGTTTGATTATATGTTTTTGCATGGAAAAACTGCAAAACATATTTTAAAACTTTTGAAGAATTGGATTAAACACAATTGCTTAAAATTTTTGCTTAACTTTTTTGAATCATATGGTCTATTATACAGACGCAACACCCTATGGAAGATTGTTTATACAGCTTCAAAATTAGTGTTTTGAAGTCAACAAATTCAAATTATTTAATAGAGAAGTCAATTAACAATTTAATCGTAATAAAACTGCTTAATTTTACAAAAAATATAAAATATAGAACAAAATAAAATAAAATATCAATATGTTGCTATGGTTGTGCACACTCTGATATGAAGATTTTAGTGTTTTATTACCATTTTTGTTAATAGAAAAATGTATAGTTCTTTAAAAATTTGGGTTTTTTGTTAATACTTAAATATGTATATAATTTCGTAAAACTATTTTTGTTGTAAAAAATAAGACTATTCTTAGATGTACCTTAATTTTGCTGCTTTTGTTCTGCACAGTACTGTACATATATACTCATACGTATTTGGAAGTATCATGGTGTCCTAAATGCTTATTGGCCATATCGAAAATAAAAACCGTCACTCAAATTAATGTAGTACAATTATTTATTAGTCGTATGTTGTATTAAAAAAAAATAACAACAACAAAAAGCCTCCAACATGCTGAGTTAAAAAAATAATAATAATAATGAAAAAGTATAATTGTAATTTGTGCAAAATGTATGATGAAGATTTTTCAATATTTTTTTTCATTTATGAGCTTTCAATTAATCTAATGTAGGTAGTAGGTTTAGCTAAATAATTCATTAAGCAAAACTAAATATTGAACTATAACTTGGATTAAGTAAAAAAAAAAAATCTACAAATTCTTATAAATCTATTTTCATTTTTTCGCAAATTTATCATGATTATTTACTCTATTTCCATAGAAACAGAGTTTAGATTCAAAATATTCTGATTGACTTTAGACTACACCAGAAACAAATTTATGTTATAATATAGTTACATTAATAAAACATACTACGAAATGAGCACTACTATATATTCAGAACATTACGATTTGACCTTATAAACTTTATAATAAAAGCAATGACTTTCACACAATTGGAAGTATTTATTGCTAAAAAAGGATTGCAAAAAAAATTGCCTCAATCGGCTCAAATCATTCGCCAAAATTTTTAAATTTAAATTAATAAACATGTTATTTTATGTTATTCGAAGAAATTAATGCATTGGCTCCATCTGTTTTATTATTTTTATTACAAATGATAAATTTATCTGAATTAAGGATAATAAAACGTATTAGATTGAATTAATACTTAATAAATGCTGAAATCCCCACTTCCATTTCAACTACTTTAAGTTTTTTGTCGATGGGGCGCACATCATACACATGTCATAATATTGTTTACTGTATATGTCTTGACCTTATGTCTAAACTACTGAACCGATTAAAATGAAACATGGCACATATGTTTATCCTTGAAAGAAATATTGACTGAATGCCACGCCCACTTTTTTAAGAGAGAGTTGCTTTGCTTTTTAGTAAGCACATTTAAAATTTCATAAAAATTTAGTTTAGGACTCTATAAAATCGAAATTCATACTATCTTTGAGAAGACTGCAAAATGACAAAAAAAAAATCACCCAAATCAAACAGAGAATAATCACACAAATGAAAAATCGCTAATAAATTGAATTTTTATTAGCGATTTTCTAAGGAATATTTCTAGCAATTTGATATATAAAACATATATATCCCATAACTGGGGCTTTCTAAAAACTGATTTCAACAGACAGACGTACAGACGGACATCTTTATATCGACTCCCCTATCAATAAGGATCCAGAATATATATACTTTTTGGGGTCTTAGACGAATATTGTATAAATTACAAACTTATATATACCCTTTACACCTGTGGTGAAAGGTATAAAACTATTAAAAGGTATAAACTATTAAAATCGAAAAATCACCCATAATATCAAATACGTGTTATCCAAAAATGGCGAAAAATCGGCTGTACGAATAATCGGCCAAGGAAAAATCGCTCAAAACCCAAAAATGTAAAAAGAGACAATTATTATTATTATTTTTTTTTTTTTAATCTTTTGTCATTTCTTTAATAATTTAGCTATAGATTCTGAATATTAAAAGTTTTTTTTATCAAACGATATTTTTCTTAATAGCCGGCCTTCGGCCGGGCGGAAGGGTTTTTAAATCTGTATTATGTCCAATAAAGGCTTCGCTTACATAATTATTTTTTTACATAAACTTTTTCTCGGTTAAAAGTACTATTATTGATGAAAAAATTAAAAAAAAAAATTGGAAGTGTATTAGGGATCACTGATTTTGTAAAAAGGAAAATTATGTTAGCGAAACCGCTTTCGGACATACCACATAGTAAGAAATACTTCCTCACGGCCGGAGGCCGGCTATTAAGAAAAATTATTTTCCGCATGCTAAAATAAATGAATAATCGCCCAAAAAATATTTTTGGGTAATTCTACATTTTTAAAATTTGGGTGATTGTTCACAATGAACGAACAGCAAAAATATAAAAGATGTCAAAAAACCCAAACGCAGTGAACAATCACTCAATTTGAATTTGTCTTTTTTCGGGCGTTTGTTCATTTATGGGGTTTGGGCGATTTTCCCTTGGGCGATTATTCGTACAGCCCGAAAAATCAACGCAAATCTTTGGAGTAATCTGGTATACTCCTACTTAACTTTTTTAAAGGTAAATAAATATATTTTTTGGCAAAAAGTCATCTATTTGCCCTTTTTTGGAAGCAATTATAAATAACTTCGTAAAATGTGAAAATTTATGCATCTGATTCTACTTTTGAACAGGTAAAAATATTTATTTTTTGCTGAGACATTAAATATCTCGAATAAATATACAAGTCATAATGATTAATTAAAAATTTCCGCATAATAATGGTAACTATGTATTTGTCACGCTCATCAAGTATTTTCTTAATATGACCGTAAATAACCTAAAATTGATTATTTACTTCTGTTAATTTTTATGCATTTTTAAATTTTTTTAAAAGAAAATTTTTTTCTTTCTTTAGTTTTCTGGTTTTTTTTTGATGAGTATTGCAAAAATAGTTAACGATATTTTCACTATTAAAAACTTTTAAATAAAATGCTGACTTGAAAAAAATCACGTCTTTTAACACTGTTAAAATACAAAATAATTTATCAAAGATTTTACTAAAATTAAACAGTTTTATTTTATAAAGTGCTGTGTATAGTATAGTGGAAACATAATGCGGATATTTGTAATTACATAAATATTATTGAAAATATTAAATTAAATAATATGTTATATATAAAATTTTTAATTGATATACATTAGTTATAATAACTCAATTATATGTAAAACAAATCAATGAAATATTTTTCAAGAAGATAATAATTAATTTAAATTATTGTTAAGTTCTTAAGGTTGAAAAATGTCTTCGCTTTTTAAAAATTTATTGAAAAATCCCAATAAACAAAATCTGTTGTTTGATAATAATCAATTGTATTTTAAAAATATTATTCATACAAATTTGTTTACATGTCAGTCATGTGAGAAATCGTTTATAATATTTACAAATATTTCGACTTCAAAAAACTCCATTAAAATTTATCTAAATGGTAGGTGATTAAGTATATTTTCTTGAGAAAAAACAAAAAAAGAAATAATAAATAAAATTTTAAATTTAAACCAAAACGTTACAGACTGTGACCACAAGTGATTTATTTGAAAATAATGAATCTTTAAAATCTACATATCTACGTGATAAATGTCAATGCCAGCTAAACACAAATAAATGTAACAATATTCTTAGAATATATTTGCAACATTCGAACAGTGAATAGTGTGATAAAATGAGAAAAGATTTATTAAAAATCATTTAAATCATAGGAACTTTAAATGGAATTATTTATAAATAAAATTATAAACACAAAAACAATATATAATTTCTGTACTGGAAGTCATATCGGGAAAATAAATTCTTTTCCAGACAGTTTAATGTTCTACACGAAGAGAGATGATGTCTAGTCTGGATCTGCTAATAAATCTTTCTTAATTACTAACTGAAAATTAATAAAAAAAATAATAAAAAACTTAAAAATAGCTTTGCACCAGGAACCGTAACCGTTATGAATTTTATAATAAAAATCAAATAATAAGTTATTTTTTAATTTTAATTTTTTTTCAAGGAAAAATTACTTTTATTTTTATTAATTTTTTTTTTTTAGCAGAAATAAGTTATTTTGTGATTTTTACCACAAAATAAAAACACCAAAATAAAAAAATTAAAAAAACCAAATTTAAAAAAAAAAAAATAATAAGAAAAGGAAAAATACAAAGACGAAAAGCGAAAAAATACTCCAAAATGAAATAAACCCAGAAAAAAATTAAAAAAAATCACAAAAATAATCAAATTTGAAGTTTCAGAAAATGACTTCTATTTCTGCTCAAAAAATAAAAATCGAAATATAACTGTTATTTCTGCTCGAAAAAAAATCACAAAATAACAGTTATTTTTGCTCAAAAAAAGACTTATTTCTGCTCAAAAAAAAATAAAAATCAAAATTTTGAAGCATATCACTTTATGAAAGTAGATTCCATACAGATTACAATGATGTATTTGAATCAGTTTTCCGACATTTGGTTGTTAGTGCTTTTTTGTTTAAATATTCAAAAATAACAGTTATTTTCCGTCTCTGCTTTGCACAGTTCTTTTCATATATCGATGTTTATCGTAATGTTCTTTTATTAAATCTTCCGGTTTTATAAAAATAAAACTAATAAATGTTTGAAGCGAAAAAACTGCAATATTTTGCAAATACAATAGGAATGTTACCGCTTAACCCTTCATCATACAGATGTTTCAATTGTCACATTACAAATATGGTCTGGCCAGACCAGCTCTGTAATTTTATATATTTTAATCGATATTTTGGTGATTTTTTTACATTATTACATTTATGTAACTATATTCTAGCATTACTACTACATAGTTCTGCAAGAAATTATATTTTTCCATCGATAAACTTCACGTTAATCTCCTTGTTTTGAGTCTACAAATGCATACAATTTTTCTTATCAAACATTTGAGGTTTTATCGGTACTAAAATCATAACACAAAATATGAACGAAAATCATAAAATAAAATGGGTAAACTAATGAGATCTCAGTTTAAAAGTTTTTAATAAAATAAAATACAATAAAAAAAGAACGAATAACATCGTCAAACTATATAATTTTTCACACAAAATATAACTGGTCCAGACAGACCATATTTGGTACGAATGTGACATGTACATTAATTTATCCTCATAACTATTCTTATGATAGGTTTATCGTTCTGGTTTTTTCACAGATCGTTAGAAAACAAAATTGTAGGAGGGTACCTGAAATTTCAAGTCTCTAGCTTAATTATAAATATATGAAAACAACATTTAAATTTACAATTGGTCTGGCCAGACCAGTTTGTAAGACGAAGGGTTAAACGATTTATAAAAGATACAAATTAATTCCATTACTTTTTTAATTGTATCAATTATTCAAGTGCTCAAAATTTAAACTTTATATGTAATATTTTTTACCGAAAATAATACAATTTACCAGTTTTCAATAACTTTTTATATTGTATTAATTAATAAAGTAATCAATTATAAATAAAAATGAAATTTAAAAAAGATTCGGCTGTGCCGAATCTTTGATACCCTTTACCATCTTACCAACAAATAATTTAATTTTCGCCTAACGTATGCTTTCATTATTTCACATTTATAAATCTACATTTTTTAAAACTATAAAAATTGTAATACTAAAAAAAGAAAACAATCATAGCAAGCTTTGCTTTTAAAAAATAAACGACAACAATTCTATATTTATTTAAACGTCACTAATAGTCATTTCAATGCTTAATATACATGTTTGTGTGTGTATTTATATTCTTAACAGATTTGTTTTAGTTTTTGGCCCTAAACTCTGTTGATTTTAAACGAATTTGTTTTATTAAAAAAATCGAAATTTTATAAAAATATTTATGACCTATCTATATAAAAATAAAAATCTATAGCCCTTGTTTAAGGGCTTCAAAAATTCAAAAATGCCTTTTGTCCGATATCTCAGTTATTATGAACCGATTTATTTAATTTTTTTAGCAAAAAAAACTCAAAAAAAATGTGCGAGCCTTCTTTGCAAAAACGAAGTCCCTAGTATATACAGATGTTTCAGAAACTGTAAAACCGGTTCTAAAAACCGGTTTCTTAAGCATATCTCCACAATGTATGAACCAATCTTGCTGAATTTCAATAGAAAAATTTTCGAAAGGATTTCCGATCGTTTGATATATATATTATATATGCCAGTTATCGGTGGGCTCCATAAACGCCATTTCAACCGACACATGGACGGAGGGACGGACGGACGGACATGGTCCTGTCTTCATCATTTCTTACAAGGATCCCGAAAATATAAACTTTTTTGCACTCCGACGAAAGTTGTGGAAATTACAAACGGAATGTCAAACTTATATATACCCTTTACACCTGTGGTGAAGGGTATAATAAGCGATGATTTAAATAATGAATAAATATAAATTTTAATTAATAAAATAATTGAATATGAATTTTTCGTAATCGAAATATGATTTTAGTTTTTTGTGAAGAATTTGAATTTAATATATTCATAGCAAAAAATATTGTCTATTAAACGATTTGTCAGAGATAAAATCTATTCCAATTACTTTTTTAATTGTATCAATAATTCAAGTAATCAAAATGAATTTTCTAATATTTTCTACTAAAAATAACTCTACTAAAAAAACTAATAAATTAATCAAATATTAACAAAAAAATTCTAATTTGAATAACTGAATATTAAAATTTTTTTGAATTTCAATTAATAAAATAATTTTTTTTTTTTTTTTGGAAAATTATAAAAATAATTAAAAGCATATTGAATTTCTAAATAATAATAATCAAGACAAGTTTAAATATGAACGAAAAAATTTTAATATACGCTTGAAATAGCACGAAAAATGGTATAATATGCACAGAAATATGCAAAAATAGCATGAATATGCATATAAAAACTGTAAAAAATATGAAAAAATAGCATGAATATTTTAATTTTCAATCTCTGATATATTTCGATTTTTATTAAAATATAACTATTTTATTTTTAAATGTCATATTTGACGTGTTTGAATTTTTTTCTTTACATTTTTAACAATGTACTCAAAATACTCACAAACAATTTTTAGAAATCATTTGATTGAACTTCAAAAAATCACTAAAAAATGGCGTTTTTGTTAAAAAAAAAATTAAAATGTTTGTATAAATTATATGCAAAGATTTAAAAAACAAGTATTTTTTAAAATACTTTCCTAGCGAAAAGCTTGAAAAACTTGCCCTGATAATAATAATAATTTACTACATCTGGGTACTGTTTGCAAGCCTCAACATCTCGTTACAAATATTTGAACGCTTTGGCTAAAAAACTTCTATCAATACCTTTTTATAGGTACAGTAGTTGTCATTTGCGATCATAAAATAATCAGGTCTTGACCCAAATCTATAGAATACATATTCATATACAAATCATTACTTTCAATAGAAACTATTTTAACATTATATATTCGTTCTATTATTTCTTTACAGATAGACTAGCTGTGATAATTATTGGTATAATTACATTAATTTTAGGAATACTTTTAACCACCATACCATGGCTGGATTATTTTATATTAAAGGTTAGTATACAAAGATATTTTGGCAAATTTTTAATTTCAAAAAAATATAAAACGTATTATATTTTAAAATAGAAATTGACAAAGTATTTTCTAAATTTCCTTTTATTTTAGAACTTAAGGCTGTGGAATGATACATTAAGTTATCACTATTGGCAGAGACCCGGTGTGATACGTTTAACCAAGGTCTACATATATAATGTAACAAATCCTGATGGTTTTTTGCAGGGTGAAAAACCAAAATTACAAGAGGTGGGACCTTTTGTTTACAGGTAATTTAAGTTTTAAGAAATTAATTAAGAAACAAAAAATAAATATTTTTATTATCTTAGTGGACATTTCGTTACGCTGAATAAATTTATAAGTTAAATATAAATATACATATGCGTATTTTTTCACTTAAATATAAAGTTCTAGAGTTTACGTTATTTCATTTAAAATTAAATGGCCTCTAATTATTTTTATAATTATTTATAAATGATGTCACTTATTAAGGTACTCGCTCATTTTAATGGTCCAAAAATAATAACAATCATAAAATTTATCATTATTATTATTTTTTTTATTATTTATTAAAATAATCTTTTAATTACAATTTAAATGTTTAATTATTATTTTATATTAATGGCTAATATTTTTCTGGAAATATTTATGGAAGAATTTAAAATATATTTAGTTTTAGATTTTACGCCGAACACAAACAAGCCTTTTTATTGAAAGATGGAAAAGTACTTACTTAAAACCATACATTTGTAAACATTTTTAAATACAGATTTAAATTTCTAGTATTTGGTTGTATATATTGAAAGTGCCACTAAATGTAAAATACTTTTGTTTAATTTTAACACTTTATTAACAAAAAATAATATTCAAACAAACATACAAACTAAGCTAGTACAACAATGCAATAAATTAACAACTTAGGCAAAATTTTATATTTTGTTCCAAATGCAATTGTTTGGCCTAGTAGCCATCAAAAGGCACAGACTACACAAGTTTACAAATTTGCCTCAAGTTTTGGTCTTGATCAGATGAAAACTAATTTCAATGTAAATTGGAACTCTGAATTCAAATATGGCATAAGTTTTTCAATATTCTTTCTAGTTTTCGAGTTCTCATGGGTTCGTGGCAATGCACAGTGGGGCAGAATCGAAAATGTTTGGAAATAAATATGTAACCCAGCAAAAAAAGAACTGAAAAAGTTATGATTTTAACATTGTGTTGTCATTGGAAGGAAGTACTTAGTGGTGAAAAAGAGCTGTAGAATTATTTTTTTTAACCCATGGTTGTCATTGGTAGGATGTTCTTCTTTTATACATCTTGTTCATTTCTTTTGAAGTACTTCCCTTAAAACTATGTTTATACATTTTTTTAACAAAAATTCCGCTTTAGCCTTATTAAAAGATAATAAAAATGCTTTAAAATTTGTCAAATTTTAATTTTGTTAGAAATTATTACCATTTTTTCCCTCTTAAAATTCATTTATTTTCACTTTTTTGGAAGTAATTATTAAGAACTTCCAAAAACGTTCAACTTTTGAAGTTGTGAATATGCTCCTTTTTTGGAAGAACTTCATCGTTTTTTACTGGGTAACTTCTAAATGGCTGGTTGGATTTACATATAAATTAACACAGGCGTAGCAGAGAAACGTATAATATTAATTTTAAAATTTTTGGAAAAAAAATTTATTTTAAAAATGTTCAAAAATTAATGGCGCAATTCCAATAAACTGGCAAAATCCCAAAAATAGATTTTTTACACTTTTTTCCATTAAGTTTACATTTGTAGGAAGTCTGGAAGAAGCTATTAGCAACCTCGTTAGAACACATCAGTGTTAATTACGGTTAATCGATGCAAACGATGCACATTGGGGTAAAAGGGGTCGAAAATGGCGCTTAATTCAGGGAAAGGTGATTAAAATGATCATGTTTTATTTTTTTATTGATTATTAGTTAAAAACAAAATTTAATTTTAAGATTTTTTTTTTAGCAGAACGGTAAAGTCTGTCCGTCCGTCTCTACATTAGAGTTAAATGGGTCGAAAATTATGCATAATTCAGGAAAAGGTGATATCAACACTTTAATGATAACATTTAATTTTCTATTTATTAGTAAGTAAAAAAATGCATTTTTAGAATTATAAGATGTTTTTTGGCTGAATGGTAGTGTCCGTCCGTCTATACATTTGGATTAAATGGGACGAAAATGACGCTTAATTCAGGAAAAGGTGATATCTAAATTTTGATAATCACATTCAATTTTTACTATTTATTAGTTAGTAAAAAAAAAATGCAGTTTTAGAATTCTAAACTTTTTTTTGGCTGAATGATAATCTCCGTCCGTCCGTCTATACATTTGGGTTAAATGGGTCGAAAATGCCACTTAATTTCTGTTTCTCATGTTAAACAGACGTGTTTTTAACTCGCTCCGCGATTTTTTAATTATTCATCGAGATTCATCGAAATTTAATTTTAAAACAATACGCGATTGGACGCTTTAAAAATTTTATTAAATTACTTGTGTTTATTTTATTAAATATAAACATACAACACATTAACAAATTAAATAAAACAAAAATAATCTGCATAATATAAGCAAACAAAAGAAAAGTTGTGATAAAGTGTTATACATCAGTGAAATATAATTTAAAAGAGTCTATGAGTTCTCATGATGAGAGTCGACTCAGTTTAAACGGCAGAAATGCTTATATATTTCTCAATGGGGAGAGTGTTAAAAATAAAAATATTTGTGATCCACAATATAATAAAAATTATTTAACCGCCAAACCACTTGAGAGAGCTCGCTCTTGTTCCCCCGTAATTCAATTACATGAAGAAAATACACAAACAATATCAACATCCAAAAACTGTTTAGAACAAAACATAAAAGAAAATATGAAAAAACAAAATACAACAACAACACTCATGGATATAAAAACAACTCAATCATTGTCTGTTAAAACACAAGCTTGTAAACCACTAGCAACAACAACTAGTGAGAGTTTGAATGTAATTAACCCTACTGGCAGCATAGATAGAAATGATGGTACACAAAAAGGTGCAATCCCGAAAAAGAAGATAAGTACAAAATCTCCAATTCCAACAGGTATGCTTAGATATGTAAGTATTAACAAAAGAAATTTAAGCCCACAGAAAAGTTTTACTTCTGCTAAGAAACAAAAGGTAATTGATAAACCCTTGATGAATAACCGTTTTGCCTTATTGAGTGATGATATAGAAAAAAGTCATTCAAATGATAATTCTATTAAAAAATCACTTAAACCCCCACCAATATATCTTCGCGAACCTAGTTCCAATAATTTGGTTAAGACATTTATTGAGCTTATTGGTAAAAGCAATTTTCATATTGTTCCAATAAGAAAAGGTGGCGTGCAAGAAACAAAAATTGTAGTATACACTGAGGATTGTTATAGAAAAATCTCTCTTTACCTAAATAATAGTAACAAAAATTTTTACTCATATCAACTGAAAAGTAGTAAAGGTTTGACTGTTGTAATTAAAGGAATTGAGTCCAGTGTAGAACCAACTGAAATCAAGGAGGCCCTAGAGGAGTTGGGCTATCAAATAAAAGTTGTGGTCAATATTTTTAATAAGGATAAGATTCCCCAACCAATGTTTAGAGTTGAGTTGGAGCCGAACGATGATAAGTTAAAGAAAAATGAAGCGCATCCTATATACTCTTTGCGATATCTTTTGAATCGCAGAGTCACTATAGAGGAACCTCTTAAGAGAAAAGGACCTGTCCAATGTGGCAACTGCCAAGAGTTCGGTCATACTAAAAATTATTGTACCCTACGTACAGTATGTGTAGCATGCGGAGATCTTCATTCATCATCTCAATGTGATGTTGTGAAAAACGGTCTCAAGAGAAAATGTGGTAACTGCGGTGGCGACCATTCCGCCAATTACCGTGGCTGCCCAGTATATAAGGAATTGTTGAAAAGGTTAAGAGAGAATCAAAAGCTAAAAAGAAATGGAATTGCTGAATACGCACCTGTAAATACCATTACTAACCAAATAAATTCTAGAGTAAGTGTTAGTAATGAGGGTATGGCTTCAGTTAAGCCAAGTTTAAACACTGACCAATCGAGTACAGCCAATCCTGGAAATATCTCCTATGCCAGTGTTTTAAGAACAAGTTTCCAGCAACCTAATTTCCCCCGAAATTCGGGAGGGTTAGAAACTTTAATGCAAACTCTTACGCAAACCGTTACCTCTCTAAACCAAAATATGACAAACTTTATGTCATCCATGCAGAACACAATACAAGAGCTTTTAAGAGCACAGAACCAAATGATTCAAATACTCTTAACGAAAAAATGAGTTATTTGAGAGTATGTTTTTGGAATGCAAATGGTTTAAACCAACATAAATCTGAAATATCATACTTCATGAAGCAGCAAGATATTGATGTGATGTTAGTCTCAGAGACTCATCTCACAAATAGATACAATTTTTATATTACAGGTTATTCATTCTACTTTACAAATCATCCGGATGGAAAAGCACATGGTGGTACTGGTATATTAATTAGAAATCGAATACGACATTATGCCTTAAATGAATTCTCGAAAGATTACCTGCAGGCAACCTCTATTAACCTTGAGTATTTCGCTGGTGACTTAACGCTAAGCTCGGTGTATTGTCCACCAAGATTTTCTATGACCAAGGAAAAATTTGAAGAATTCTTTGAGACACTAGGAGATCGTTTCCTGGCATGTGGCGACTATAATGCCAAACATGTTTACTGGGGTTCCAGATTGATAAATCCCAGAGGTAGACAGCTCTATAAGGTACTAGTTGATCGCAAAAATGGCATGGATTTTGTGTCCCCTGGACATCCGACATATTGGCCGGCTGATCCTAGAAAAATTCCTGATCTCATAGATTTTGCCATATCTAAAAATATAAACCGAAACTCAATAACTACGGAAATTTCATATGATTTAACTTCTGACCATTCTCCGATAATAATAACTTATTACGGAAGGACTAACATACCAAATTATCCTACTAATACTTTTTATAGGACAAATTGGTTAAAATATAAAAAATACATCAGTAGTCATATCCACACAGATCCATATTTTCAGTGTGAGGAAGATATAAACAAATGCGTACAAGACTTTACGTCGTTAATTAATTTAGCTATAGATCACTCAAAAAGTGAAACTTTTAAGAACGATAATAAGCATATTTCTAATTATGAAATTCAAAAACTTCTTCTTGAAAAAAGAAAATGTAGAAGAGAATGGCAACAAACCAGATCACCAGCTGCAAAGTTGAGGCTGTCTACAGCAATTAAGAAACTAAGAAAAGCCCTTCAATTAGAAGAGGATCGCCAAAGTAGAAAATACATTGAAAGTTTAACAAATAATAAATATACAAATTTTTCCCTATGGAAGGCAACGAAAGATATTAAGCCACCGGTAGAGGCACAAAATCCTTTAAGGAAGGCTGACGGTACCTGGGCCCGTAGTTCTGAAGATAAGGCAAATTTATTTGCACACTATTTAAGCTCTGTCTTTCAACCAAATCCCCAAACAAATAATTTTGTATTGGGAGAGACACCTGACACTACTCTAAATAATGATTATATAATTGTTGTTAGCCCAGAGGATATTAATACAGTAATCAAGGAAAATATAAATATTAGAAAATCGCCAGGATATGATTCGATAACACCATCCATGATTAAAAACCTACCGAATGTGGCAATTATCGTGCTTTCAATTATTTTTAATGCGATCTTAAAACTAGGAGTTTTTCCAAAAATGTGGAAAACATCTCAGATCAAAATGATACTAAAGCCAGGAAAAGATTCTACTATACCATCATCTTATAGACCTATTAGCCTCCTATCCTGTTTGTCAAAGCTGTTCGAGAAAGTATTTCAAAAGAAAATTATGCCATTCTTGAACGATAGAAATATCGTCCCAGTTCATCAATTTGGCTTTCGTGAAAAACATGGAACCATAGAACAAGTGAATCGTCTAACTGGAGAGATAAGGAAATGTTTTGAATTAAAGAAGTATTGTTCAGCTATTTTTTTAGACATCTCGCAAGCTTTCGACAAAGTTTGGCACAAGGGCCTAATATATAAAATTAAATGTTTACTACCACCATGTACCCACAAATTGCTGGAGTCTTACTTATCTGACCGATTATTTAGAGTAAAATATAACGAATTTGTAACGGAAGAATTTGAAATAAAAGCAGGTGTACCACAGGGAAGTGTTCTTGGACCTACCTTGTACTTAATTTACACTTCTGATTTACCAGTGAGCGATGGACTGACTGTTTCCACATTTGCTGATGATACTGCAATACTCAGTTCCCACGAAAACCCACACTTAGCATCTAGACAACTTGATATTTACCTCCGACGTGTGGAGACCTGGTTGAAAAACTGGCGTATACGAGTAAATGAATTGAAAAGTAACCACGTTACATTCACCCTCAGAAGAGGAAATTGTCCTCCTGTTAAACTTAATGACATAAGTATACCCCAGTCAGACCACGTTACATACCTTGGTATACATTTAGATAGGCGACTAACGTGGCGTCGTCATATAGAAACCAAGAGACTTCATATGAAGTTAAAAGCTTCTAGCATTCACTGGTTAATAAACAGCCAATCAAAACTAAGCCTTGACAATAAAGTCATCCTGTATAAAACCGTTTTAAAACCAATTTGGACATATGGTATCCAACTATGGGGTACAGCCAGTAAAACGAGTATCGATATTATACAGAGGGCCCAATCAAAAATTCTTAGAACCATGACAGGTGCACCATGGTATATAAGAAATGAGAATATCCATAGAGATTTAGAGGTTCCATTTGTAAAAGACGAGTTTGAGAAAATCAGTACAAAATACATTGTAAAATTGCAGACTCACCCCAACCCGCTTGCAAGACTACTTACTGAAGTTCAACCAAGTTCAAGGCTTCGTAGAGCCGATTTTCCACCCCGTTATTAGCGAAGACAAATTATTCACTATGGCATGCTCTCATTAGAGATAAAGTAGTATTTAATTTTTAGTTTTAAGATTTGATTACATATTGTGAGGCCTTAAAAAAGGTAGATTCAATATATAAATAAAGAAAACGTTTAAAAAAAAAAAAAAAAAATTCAGGGAAAGGTGATATCAAAATTTTAATATCTTCATTTGGTTTTCATATTAATTAAAAAGTAGAAACAAACTATTTTTCGAATTTTAAGATTTTTTTAAAAGAATTCTAATGTCCGTCCAGCTGTCCATATGTTTGTTAATTTTTGCAAACTTTCCAATTCAAAATCGTATAACTTTTGACTCAATAAAGATAACGACTCAAAATTTTCTTTGTTTGATAGATAATTTTATTTTTTAACCAGCTACATAAAATGTAATAAAATCGGTTAAAAATATGGAAAAATCTTAACCAATATCTAGTAAAATTGAGATTTTTGAAATTTCAAATGTATATAACTCGAAAAATATATAAGAAAAGTAGTAGCAAGCATGTTTTCTAAAGGATTTATCAAGGACTTTAGGATGATATAAAAATCTTGGAAATCGGGTAAGGAACAAAAATTCGCTAGAGGTAAAACATTTTCCATTACACTAGTACCCTATTTTGAACCCCCATAGTTCCGCTCCCGATGCTTATATTGGATCCTACTTCGAAACTCAAAATGCTGCTATCTTTTGCTATGCCTATGTGAAATTTCATGCAAATCCAACCAGCTGATTAGTAGTTACAGTTTTATTTCGATTCTTTCCCAATATATACTATTTTTCAGAAAATTATCAGAACAAAAATTCTGTAACATTTTAAGTTGCATTCCATGAAAATTGAAAATTAGTGTATTTTAGTACAATTTTCAAAAAATTAATACTTGAAGAAAAGTATACTTAAATATCTGAAGTTGATGGTTTCGTTTTAAATTTTTACCTTAAAAGACTTTTTATTTAAAATAAATACACTGAAAGCTGATGAAAATTTGGTTTTTTACAATTTTCAAAAATGTAAAAAAATTCTTAAATTTGACAGCTTCTTATAAGAAAACAGCACAACCTAGCTTAAAGATTTTAATTGATATTGATACATAATTTTGTCTATTTTTATTCGGTACCCAATTTTATTACAAAATTTTAAATTTTAAAATTCAATCAATCGCCACTTTTGACACATTTTAGCCCAACGTGCGTCCGCATGCGAAAGTCTCTATACATCTCTGGATGTTGATGTAATGAAAAGGGTTTGACTTACAATATTTGCTTCAATTGTACAAACACTTCATTTCATATTCTTGTTTATTGCAAAAATTTTGCTAACATCCGTTTAAAAGGCGTAATTTAATATTTCCACTTGAAATTAATAATTAAGTTAAATAACGATTACATTTTTATTATTAATTGCCACATTAATTTTCAGTAATTATAAAAATATATTTGAAACATAAATATTAAACTACTTAATAAAGAATTATAGAAAATAAGTGGAAGTACTTGCTAACTAATGGAAAATAATGAAAAATAACTTAATTCTATAGTTAAAACATCGTTTATCACAAATATTTAAGTGTAATTTTGATCAAGGTGTTCATAGAAATAAAAAATAATTTTATTGTTTTTTTAATAATGTTGATTAACTATGAATAAACTTAATAATTATATGGTTTAACGAAGGATTTGCCTTCATGTCATATTTAGTTGTCAGTATTCAATCATAAACATGAAATATTTATCTTAAAGATTAAATATTTTAATGTTATTTAAATATTAATAAATATTATTAATATATAAATTAAAATAAAAAATTAAGAAGAAAAACACTGATTACATCTTCCGCTGCATTTGTTTACAAATATTTTTTATGAAAATTTAATTAAAATGTTTAAAACAAAAAAATCTTTATTAAGACGTCAATTAAGACATTACTATAAATAAATAGTGTGTAAACATTGTAATAATTTGTTTAGTTATCATAAAATAAATAAATAATTATTTTAATTAACAGTTGCTTACATACATAGATACATACAAATATGTGTTCATAATTATGGAAGTTTAGCACGGAAGTTATCAATCATTTAATCTTAAATTTTCTTAAAAGTTTCCTCATGCAAATGTTAATAAATAAATCTATTTTAGGGTGGTGACTAGAAATTTTTTTTAATTTTTAATTGCCGGTAATAAATATTAGTTGAGACAAGTGAAAAAGTTATAACCAAGTGAAATAAAAATATGCAAAATCATATTTTTTCCCGGGCTTCAAATGAACCAAACTTATAACTATATATGCGTTTCTAACAATTTTAAGAATTTTAGCATCGATTTTGTACCACCATGGAATAAAAGATTAGGGAATATTTCAGCAATTTTATAAGAAATTTTTGCATATTTTACAGTAAAGAACATAATTTTACATATTTTGCAATTAAGAGAAAAATGTTTTTATAACTAGCTCTGAATGTCTTTAAGTGAAAAAGAAAATATTTTTTAACAATTGCTAATACACTCAGGCATCGGTTTGAGTCGTTTCGATTTTCAATTCAATTTTCATCAGTTTAAAGTAAACATTTTAAATGGAACCATAAACTTCAAGTATTTGAATGTATTTTTCTTTAACTAAGTATTTAAAAATATATTTTATATAAATATTTTTGTTATTTTTTAAAAATTGTCCTAAAATTCACTAATTTTCAAATTTCATGGAATGCAACTTAAAATGTTACAGGATTTTTGTTCTAAAAATGTTTTGCAAAATAGTAAATATTGTATGATTTAATACTGTGAAAAAAATCGTTCGCGTGCATAGCACAATTTAAAAAAAAAAAATAATTTTTCAAAAAAAAAAATTAGATCTCACACAAAAAACAGTTTTCTTTGCTTTATCAAACATTAAACAGTAGGATGGAATAAACAATTTTTGGAAATAAATTTGTTACTTCTAATAGGCTGGTTTCACATAGGTGTAGCAGAGAAGAGTAACTAAATTTCATGATCGAAGCTATGAGCTCTTGACAAATTCTTAAAAAAAAACATGCCACAGTGGTTCCAAACATTTTTTTATTTTTATTTTTTTTTTTTTGGAAATAATTCTGTAACTTTTGAGCCGTTAGAGACATCTCAATAAAATTTCACATGGTCAGAGGTGAGGTGTTTTCGAGTTTATTTGGATGAGTACAGTCTCTTAGCGGATCAGGGGGTAGTGGGTACCCCTCCAAAGTTGGCCATCTCGGGTATGTAATTTTTTTGAAAAATCGCCAAAAATTCATTTATGATATAACAGAAAAGAAATTGTATATATAGATAGTCCTTGTAAATCTCTACAAAAATATGCTTACATGTGTAGGTTATCTCTTTTAGTTTAAGAAATATTCGGGTCGAAATATCTCTTAAACTCATTTTTAGTATTTTTAACTTGACGGGCTTAATATTGCCCCTAAAATATTCGTTAGATTCCTTACTAAATTCTAAATAATTCTGCTGCAAGAATCATATAAAAAAAGTTATATTAATCTGAATTTGGAACTTTAAAAAAATTTTAAGTTAAGTTCTTAAATTGCAAAGCTGGGATCGACTTAAAATTATTTTAATTATATAGCTCTATATGTAAGGTACACCCAAAAAGTATTTTCTGAGGCCTTTTATATTGACAGGGTGACCATTTCAATAAAAAAAGTAAATTTTTTTAACACGTTTTATACGGATTGGGATTTTGGGTATTTTCATGTAAAAAAAAGTGGGATTTTTTTAATCTCTGATTTTAGAACAAGTTTATACATATTATACTAAAGTTTTAGGGGCAATATTAGGCTCGCCAAATTAAAAAAAAAAAAGAAAACTAAAAAAAACGAGACTGAAAATGAAGTAAACAATTTTTTTAGAGATTTACAAGGACTATCTATATATAAAATTTCTTTTCTGTTATATCATAAATTAATTTTTGGCGATTTAAAAAAAATACATACATACCCGAGATGGCCAATTTTTGGAGGGCCCCCTGGTCTGTAATTCTCCAAATCAACTCAAAAACTCCTTACCTCTAACCATGTGAAATTTTCAACGATTCAAAAGTTACAGAAAAAAAGTGTTTTGGAGCCATTGTGCATGCTTGCATGTACTATCTTCAACTGATTTTACTATATTTTAGTAATTAGTTAAAGAACAAAATTATTCATCAAATAAAGAAAATTCGAAGCCGATATGTTTATTGAGTCCAAAAATAAACGATTTTTAATTGGAATATTTGCAAAAATTAACAAACTGGCGCACATTGGAGAAAATGGGGGTCGAAAATGGCGATAAATTTAGGGAAAGGTAATATCAATATTTTAATGATTACGTATTATTTTTCTATTTATTAAGTAAAATAATACATTTTTAGATATTTATGATTTTCTATTTTGTGTCCCCATAGCTCCGCTACTGAGGTGTATGAGGAGTTCTCGTACCATATTTCAAATTGTACACTCCTTTGCTAAGCCTATGTGAAATTTTATGTAAATCCAACCAGCTGATTAAAAGTTACAGATTTATTTCCAAAAATTCTCGATTCTCCCCTAGTGTCTAATGTTTGATAATGCAAAGAAAAAAAGTCAGCACTTAAGCTGTTCCTTTGTATGAAAGCTGCTGAAGTTTTTTTGAAAAAAAAAAGAGAAAAAAATATAGAGTCGGTCAAGCCCGATCATATGATACCCTACACTATTGTGTAAATCAAAATTCGGGTAGGGTTTTTAATTTGACTTGGGGCCAATTGTGGACAGTTACTTATATTAAGTGTAAAATATATGAATACAGAATATTACGTCGATACTAACATTTATATGAATTTATTCACTTTTGGCTGATTCCCGAAAGAGGACCTTATAATGGAGCTATGGTAAATTATGGACCGATCTTTGTAAAAATAGGCAATATTATATATATATAGGGTATAAAAACATTTCTCAATTAGGTCAATAAATGCGCACGATTTTTCTCACAATATTGAAATAAACAATATTTACTATTTTCAAGAACAAACATCTTGTAACATATTAAGTTGAATTCCATGACATTGAAAATTAGTGTATTTTAAGAAAATTTTCAACAAAATAACAAAACTATTTTAGTTTTATTTTAAATTTTTACTTAAAAAGACCTTTTACTAAAAAAAAAAATACACCGAAAGTTGATGAAAATTAATTTTTTTACCATTTTTCCAAAATGTTAAAATATATTTTGACAGCTCCGTATAAGAAAACAATACAACTAGGTTGATGATTTAAACTGCTATTGACACACAATTTTGACTATTTTATTTGGTACCCAAGTTTATTACGAAAATATTAATTTCAAAATTGAATTAATCGCCACTTTTGTCACGTTTTACTTTAACATGAGGCGAAGGGAAGGACGGATATCAGAACTCTCTCAAGAAAAAAATAAAAATTCTAATTTTTTTTTACTTTTACATCAATATAAAAACCAAATGTAATATTAAAACATTGATATCACCTTTCCCTGAACTAAGTACCATTTTCTACCCCTTTTACCGCAATGTACGCTGTATGAAATTTCAATATTTCGGATTAAGTCGCCGTGATTTCGATTTGCTTTGTTATTATTTATTCAATGATTTTCTTTTTAAGTTCACTCTATTTTTAGTTAGAAAATCAAAACATAATTTATATGTATAAGTATTTTAAATTTACCTCTTTGTACAAAAAGTACAAGTACGCCTTTTTTATTAAAGATTAACTTCTTTTCTGTTCAAATATTTTTAAACTGGAAAAACAGTATAAATACATAGAAAATAGTGATTCGATTTGCTTCGCTTCGCAAACCGGGGTCTCAGTGTAATAGTCAAGTTATTTTTAACATAAATAGTTGATAATTTAAAATATAGACAAATAAATGTATGGAATATTTTTGGATGCCCTAATTATAACCGATCCAACTTTATTCTATATTCTCTTGAAACTTGAAAGTTAGAATTAAGTAATCAAATTGATCATAACTAATATGATAACTAATTTAAAAAAGTATCTTTCTGCTAAATGACTCCACCAGACGCACTCCTATTTTTATTAAAATTAGCTCCCACTATAGGATTTCTTGCAACAGTACTTAAGAAATATTTAACGATCTGTATAATATTTTATCACATTAATTAAAATACAAAAATTATATTAAGAAATGTTTAGTAGTTTATGCCACAATGCAACCTAGTGGAATTATACCACATCAAAGATCCGCTAAGATTGTTTCAATTTGCATATAATTTATTATTTTTTTATTACTTATAAAAACAAAACATTTAAACGTTGAATAAATATTGATTAACTTAAAAAATTAAAAATGGGTGAGTATAATTCATTGGATAATTCTTTAACTATAAATACAGAATTTTGAAAATGTTTTTTTTTTTCATAAACATAGAATTTTTTAGAAAGGAAAACTATTTTAACCAACTGACGTATAATGTCAGTTGTGAATTCACTAATGTAGAATCATCTAGGAGTTTAAATTGAAATGTATAACCCTCACTAACAGTTTTTATAATATCATTAAAATAACACTAAAATTGCAAAAACGCACATTTTAAATAATGGAAGATTTTTGCACTTAGAAAAATATAAAATACAAAAATATAAAAAAAAAAAACATTTATATCAATTTGTTTATATTTTAGAAAACCAGATATTTTAAAAATTTCTACACATAGAACATAAATATATATTTATAATAAATATACGAATTTCAATTTATAAACCGTATTTCTTTATATTTTCACATAAAAGTATCACATAAAAAATTTATTCTAATAAGTTTGTCTCCCAAAACAACTTTATTTTATAAAGCCCGCCACCACCGCAAGAAATAAATAAAATAAACATAAGTACCTACTATTAATTTGACATTTTAACCAATAACAAAAATCTAAATACATTATTTATTTAAAAAGGTGTTAAATGTACATTTCAAAGCAACAACAACGACAACTAACAATATAAAGACAAACAAATAAATGTCTTAAGTTTAAGCTTTAAATACGCAAACCACACACCAAAACAAAAACAAACAATAAGCACAAAAAAAAACGCTGAATACATCAATTTTAAACGCTGAACACAAAACGGTCTAAATAAAAATAAAAAATTATAAAACAAACAAAAATATGAACCACAAATAAAGTGCGTTATAAAAATATTCAAACACATAAATGTATGTCAAAACTAAATAGATAGGTACAATATATTAACATTTTTAGAATCGGACAAGGGTTTTAAATTCTTCACCAATTAATTTTAATATATCCCCATAAATTTAAAAAATTGCCCAAATGAAAAAAACGACCAATAAAGAAATCGCCTAAATGAAAAAAAGTATTTTCGACCACTGCGATTTAAAAATTTTAGGAGAGAGAGAAAAACGTTTGAACCAGGAATCAACAAAATATTCAAATATAACATTTTTTCAGCCTCAGAATACTAATTGTAAATTTTCGTACTGGAAATAAAAGATATTAATACATTACCATTGAATCTTAATAAAAATATTTGATCGATGCTTATATTATTCAAGATAATGTGAAGGTCTTCTTATATTTGTCTTAGTTCTTAAATCCAAATCTACTGTAAGGTGTGAGATCGAAAAAATCTTAACACAAATTTTGCTCATAAATTTTTTCGGAATCAATATTCAAAATTTTTTTTGATCTAGTTATCATGGAAAAATACTTCAATTATTATTTTTAATAACAACCATGTTAATTTGTCCTTATTTTCATCAAAATAAGTGACGAAAAAGATTTACGTCCTACAAGTTATTAAAAAATTTCAAAAAATCCAAATAGGTCTTACAAATAATTAGCCACAGAATTAAATGTCGTCCGTAAAACCGTTTCTAATGTTATTAAACAGTATCAGGAGAATTTGACTATTGATGTGAAACCTAGTTCGGTAAGAAAAAAGAACCACATGATATTGCTAAGGCCAGAAAATTGAAGGCATATTGAAAGAAACTCCAAACACATCTGGTAGAAAATCAGCTCAGTTTTCTCAGTGCTTCGACTATTTGGTGCAAAAATTTAAAGCTAATGGGAAAGTTGATAAAAAAAAAAATCCAAACTGGAATTCTGCAAAAAAAATTACAAGCCAAAAATAGGACTCGGAATTTAAAACCAAATTTCATACAAAAATACTCAAGCTGTATATTTGACGAAGAAACGTAGGTGCTGGCCGAATCTTCGTAGCTTGTGTCTCAAAAATTTTTATTGCTAATGCTCGAACCAATGTTGGAGATAAATTTAAGACCCAAAAGCAGCAAAAATTTCTTACAAAATTCATGGTATGACAAGCTTTTTGCAGTTGCGGCAAAACAGAAAAGTCATTTAATACATTCGGATCTATAAAAACCAAAATATGCATAAAGGAATATTTGCAAAAAAGAGTTCTTCTTTTCTTAAGAAAGCACAACGTGTCCACATATTTTTGGACCCATTTGGTATCATGTCACTACGGTAAAAAAGCTCTGGAGTGGTACCAAATCAATAACATAGTTTTAGTATCAAGAGAGGTCAATTTTCAAAATTGTCCATAGCTTAGACCAGTGGAGAGATATTGAGCTCTTGTGAAGAGTGAATTCAAGAGCACAAAAAAGGTGTCCCAAAATACCGAAGATTTTAACGGAAGATGTGCACACTGTTCCAAAAAAGTGACTGAAGCAACTATCAAATCTCCAAAGGGTTTTCAAAAATGGTCCACAATTTTATAATTAGTGATTAGAACCATAAAAATTATATATTTCTGTGATCTGTGCTGAATTATCAAATGATTAAAAAAATAACGAAAACTCTAAGATCAAGTTAGTTTATAATGAAAAGAACTTCCAAATAAAATAACTACTAACGAAATTTTGTTGGGAGTTATTTCATGTCCTTTTAAAATTAGAAATTATCTCATTTCAATTGAGACTTTTTTTCTTTTTATTGGATTCCTTATCTTTGGGTTTTGAAAACCACTGAAAGTATTTCCGCTAAAGTGTTTTCTTCTCAGTGATATTTAAAACACCGGCATCGCTAAGTAAAGATTTTCTGCAAAGCTGTCCTTCGAAAAGTGCAGAAAATACGGCTATGCAAAAAAGTTTTTCTTTGCGAAGCCGATTTTTAGGATTAAGCCCGAAGACTCGCTATTCAGAATAACTTTACATAGCAAAAGGACTTTATTCGCTATGTACAGTTTCTTACAATTTCGAAACTACAACTTACTAAGTAATTATTGTATTTGATAATTTTAAATTGGGAGTATTTTCATCATATTTGGTAATTATTTTTTTATTATGATTAAACTGGCAAATGTTGGAAATTATTTCATTTATGCTTTTGGAAACTAATTTGATTTGGGAATTTCTTCAACTTTGTTGGGACAAATTGCCTTGTTGTCACTGTTTGGCGATACCAAAGCAGAGTTTGTGGACTATAATTAGACACCAGCAGAATGGAATATGTATTTTTTTGTGTCGCTACACACTTCATCTGCATTCGTGTTGTCTATTTCATTTCGGTTTCGTTAAAACCTGACGTTTGGAGCAAGAAAAAAAGATTATTACAGGTAGGCATTACATGTCATTACAAGAACTAATTACTTTGAAGCTTTTCAATAACTCATTAATTTCAAAATACTACAGAAGTCATTATTATCAAAATGAATAGTAATTAGTTACAATTTAGGTTACAAAGAAGTTCTGAAATATGAAAAAATAAAAAGCTGATATTTGATTTAAAGTTATTTATTTAAAACTTAAAGAATTTAATATATTCAAATTACAGAGTTCAAAAATTTATCTGTATACAGAAGTCGTAGGTTCGACTCCACCAGAGACTCTGGTGTGTTTGTATGATTACGTGCGGTATTCTTCGTTACTTTATTATGTTAAAATTTGAAACTGAATTGTTGAAAGAAAATTTTTGTTTCACATAGAAAAACAAGTAATTAACGTATTTTTATGTTTTATCCACTCTTAAAATATATTTTTTTATAATTTAAATTAAAATATTGATAAAAAGTAACATTTCTAAAAATCTGATTTTAAGTTATTGAATTCATATCAGGTTAAAAGTAAATAGTTACTAAACAATATTCATGTAATGCAGACAGTATGTTATTATCATTGAAAAATAATTGCATGCCATTACCAAGTTTTTACTGGGCACTATTGACCCAGCGTGCGTAGTCGCAAAGCTAAACCTTTAAAGCGATTTTTTCAAATTTAATTTTAATTTCTCTGATTTTTTTTTTTAATTTAAAAATATAAATTTAAATGTACGAGGGCGGATCAATAAGTCCGCGACTTTTTGAATGAAACACAGTGTTTTTTGCAAAACAAAAATTTATTTTTCAATATAATCTCCTTTTAACTCAATACACTTAGTCCAAAGTTTCTCCAGTTTTTGTATCCCTTCCAAAAAATAGGATTTTTAGAGGTCCTTAAAATAGGCATTTGTTTGGTCAATAATTTCATCGTTGGAGCTGAATCTCTTTCTACCGAGCCATTTCTTTAGGTTTGGAAATAGAAAGTAGTCACTAGGGGCTAAATACGAAGAATATGGTGGATGAGGTACCAATTTGTAGCCCAATTCATAGAGTTTTGCCATTAAGACTGCACACGTGTGCACCCGAGCATTATCTTGATGAAAAAGAACTTTTTTCTTGGCCATATGGGGTCGTTTTCTTTTTAAATCCTCATTAAATCGGTCTAATAAGTTGGCATAATATTCGCCATTTATTGTTTTTCCATTTTGAAGGTAATCGATGTGGTTTATCCCGCGTGCATCCCAAAAAACTGTTGCTATCACCTTATTGGCCGACAAATGGGTTTCACCTGGAGAAACCCATTGTTTAGACTGTTGCTTGGTCTCCGGAGTACAGTAATGGATCCATGTTTTATCCACAGTTACAAAACGTCACAGAAACTTATTTGGATTGCGGTTAAACAACTCCAAACAATCCTTTGAAGTTGTCACACGTTTACGTTTATGGCCAATTGAGAGCAAACGCGGCACCCATCTTGCAGACAACTTTCTTAAACCCAGCTGATCATTTAAAATCGAAACCATATGAAATGCCTATGGCATTAACAATCTCACGCACTTTTACTCTTCGGTCGGCCAACACCATATCGTAGATTTTTTCGATATTTTCGGGTGTACTGACCTCAATTGGCCGTCCAGAACGTTCAGCGTCATTTGTACTTGTGGTCGCCACAGCGAAAGTCAGTAAACCACTTTTTTACCATTGAAATCGATGGTGCAGAGTCCCCATAGTATTTATCGAGCTTTTCCTTCGTTTGATTGACTTGGTTTTTTTTTCGCAAAAAATAATGTTTAATGAGCACTCGAAATTCACTATTTTCCACACACAGAAAAAAGATTGGTCGGAAAACGATTGCTATTATTAAAATCTAATAGCGTAAATAGAAATTTTATTATTAAGATTAAAAAACCACAATTTGAACTTATTGTTTATGGTTTGAAATGTGAAATATGAGTGTCAATGAAACTATGGTTGTACTAATACTAATGTCAGTCAGCTTAACCGAATTATACATTTTTGAAAATATGTTTATTAGATTCGGCATATACAACCCCATTTAATTTATCTGTTGTTTATAGTCAGTATTATTAATAGTCGTTATAATTGAAAAATGGTCATATTAATACCTTTTAGTAAATGCAAATATTTTCAGTTATTATACCCATTTAATTCGGTATTCCTAAGCGATAAAAAATAAAATATGACTAACAGTCTTTGACATTCGTTAAAAGAAAATTAAAACAAAAATTATTACAAATTAATTTGAAAACAAATTATAAAATAAAATATGTAACTGCAAAACAATAAATAAAATTCCAAATAAAAAATGCTCTATATGCGAACAGGTAAGTCTACAAATTTGAGTGTTGCAAATAAATATGTATCTTCGTCCTTCATAGTCTGTTTGCAAAAAAAAAAAAAAAATCATAAAATTTGTTTAACGTCTTTTAATAGCAATTGATAGTCAAGGATGGCGACAGAGCAATAACTCCCTTAAAGAAATTAAAAATCAGCGGCTCGCAATTCACAAATAAAATGATGCTAGTCAAACTTAATTTAGAAAGCTGCAGCCGTGAAACTTGGCCGTAAGAAACGGAAAATTTAATGTCCAAACCGCAAGAAAGTCAGTTTTACCAAGAATATTAGTTCCTTTACCAATTTAGAGCTGAAAGTAATTTATTAATGTACATGGATTTAGTATATTTGTTTTGTTTGAAAACAATAAATGATAAAAAAAAGTAAAAAAACAAACACTATTTAATTCACAATAGAAGATAAATTTGATTTATATATGTCATTATTTCTAACTGAATCATTTGTATAATTCAGTTAGCTGTATCATTTGTATTCAGTAGATCCAAACGAATTGTGGAATAGTACATGCAACCGATCAAATTCGATTGGCAAAAAATTCGGTTGCCACAACGAATCTGTTTTCTCTGTGCATTTTTAGAAAAATATACGAGGTTGTATGTTTTGAACAGCTGTTAAACGCAAAGTAAATGGCGACACTTGCTCAAAATTTGACAGAAATCTATTAACAGGTGGTACTTGATGGGAACAGTGTTGCATTTCATGTAACTACGAGGGAAGTTCGAAAAGTCACAGAAATATTGATCCGCCTTGGAAATTCAATAATAACTGTTATTTTCGTTCCCTGGATATTCTGAACAAATAATTAAATACTACAAATGCTATATGTTAATAAAAACAGAATTTCCATTATTATATTATTAAATTATATTAGGTATTATTGAATAAAAAGGGAAGGGATTTAAGTGAATTGTTAGCAAAGTTTAAAATTGAAATACAACTAGTAACTGCGATAAGTTCCTGGGCTTGTAAATTGTAACAATAGTTATTTGAATAGATGGTTTTGTTTATTAACTTAAATTTATTTAACTGACTGTATATATAAAAAAAAATAAACAATTTTACTGGAAAAAAAAAATAAATAAAAAACAGACATGAAATTAAGATGAGGCAAACACACTCGCTCGCTACAAGTGTTATTCGAATACATAGTTTGTATTTATATGCGAATCTCTACTGCTAGTGCCTTTTTATTTTTGTTCATAACTAAAATTAAAAGTGTTAAAACATCATTTACCTGAAGATGTGTTTTTTTAAATACAAACCTTAAAAATACAATATTCGTAATATACGATTTAATTACATTTTGTTTCATTTGAACTTGACATTCAAACGCATCTGAACACGAGCCGCATGTTGAAAGCTGGATTATGATGTCTTGTTTTTTTTTTTTTTTTTTTTTGTCATTTATTTAATTTCATTTTTGTCTGTTTTTAAATCAACACTTGATGTAATTGAAACATTAGCCAGTAACAAATTTATACATAATTCATATAATCGTGCGTTTGTATGTAATAATAATTTAATATTGTTTTTTTTTTTCGAGGTTTACTTTTTACCGTGACATTAGTTGTATTTTTTAGTTTGATAAGAAATTTTTTTAGAAATAAAAAAAATAAATATTAACATATTTAATATTTATCTTTATTAACTTTTTTTTTTATTTTTTAGGGAGGACATGCAAAAGGTGAATGTCAGATTTCACGACAATTTTACAGTGTCATATCAACATAAAAAAATTTTAGAATTTGTTCCTGAACTGAGTATAGATAAGAATACACAAATTATAACACCTAATATACCTCTATTGGTAAGTGAAATTATTTAAAAAAAAATATATTTAAACACTTTTTAGAGGAAGTATTTTGACAGCTGACATACATATGCGAAATACCAAAATACTTTTCTCAAATTATTAAAAAAAATTCTAAAGAATTAACAAACACTTTTGAATAAATGAACGTTTTTCTTTTCTTACAGACTCTCACCAGTTTAAGTCCAAAATTAGGTTATGTTTTATCAAAAACAATATCTGTCATACTAACAGCAGCAAAATTTAAACCCTTTATAAATATAACAGCCGATCAGCTGGTGTTTGGATATGATGATCCACTAGTATCGCTGGCGCATAAATTTTATCCAAAACATTTAAGGCCGGGTGAACGTATGGGTTTATTATTGGCAGTAAGTTTTTTATTTAAAATTTTCCTCTAATTTAAACTAATAACAAACGATATTTTACAGCGTAATGGCACATTATCGGAAGTATCTACTATAAAAACAGGACATAATGGCATGGATGAATTTGGTTATATAGATCGTTTAAATGGTTTAGATCATTTGCCTCATTGGCAACAGCCACCTTGTACAAGTATTACAGGATCGGAGGGATCATTTTTTCCACCTCGAGATATAACTAAAGCTGATATGTTGTATGTGTATGATAAGGATTTATGTCGAGTTATACCACTGCAATATGAAAAGGGTGTCGTAAAAGATGGTGAGTTGGAGTGAAAATAATTAAAGAAAAACTATTTTAATAAAAACTTATTTTAATGATTTTTTTTATAAAGGTATTAATGCAGATTTATATAAATTACCGGAAACTTCTTATGGTGATGCTGAACACAATCCCGAAAATAAATGTTTTAATACCAGAGATTATGATGCAATCAAGGGTTTACAAAATATAAGTCCCTGCCAGTATGGAGCGCCAGTGTATTTAAGTAATCCTCATTTTTATCAAGCCGATAGCAGTTTATTGGAATCCGTAGAGGGTTTGACCCCCAATAAATCAGAACATGAAACTTATTTTAAAATACAGCCGGTAAGTATTACATAAGACAGATTAAAACTCCAAGTATTTATTTTGGTTTTCCTTTTTTATCTCTCTCTCTGTAGAAACTTGGTGTGCCTTTAGAGGGCAAAGTTCGCATACAATTGAATCTAAAAGTTACCCAGGCCCGTGATATTTATCCTGTGAAAAACTTTCGCAGTTTTATATTTCCCGTCATGTGGCTGGAAGAGGGTATATCCGATTTAACTCCCGCCATACGCAGATGGATTTATGTGGCCACTGTTTTTGCTCCCACCATTATACCCATTGGCTCTTACCTTATGATAGTTGGTGGAGCTTTTGCCATAGTTTTTATATTCCTGCGTGCCTATCAAAATTATGTATTTGCCCGTGATCCCACTTTGGAAATACTTGAAATGGGCAGACGCTCTCTAAGGCGTGGCAGTAGTTTTATAGCCCATCATCAGCATAAACTTATGCAACGTGAATCTTATACTTTACTGAAAGCAATGCCCACGTCCTATGCCGACGATAGGGATGATGTTATGCCCATAATGAATACAAACAACGATTCATCATAGTATTTGTAAATACAATTAGTTCACTCTTAATTTTTTAAGTCAAGCATTTTAGGTTATTTTTTAAATTAAATTTTTACCATAGAAATTTAAGTACAATTTTTGTTAGACGAAAAAGTAGAATCAGATATAAAAGTAGTAGATGATGATGATGATGTTAGTAGAAGGAAGAAAAAGAGACAACAACAAATTGTGATTTAATTTTAATATAATGTTTGAATGAACAAGTGAATGTTGTAGTTTGTATGTTTTTTTATAATGAATTTTTATTTATAAATTTCTTTTATTTTTTTACTCATAGTTTATTTTACATTACATAGTTTATTTTAGAGAACGTAAAGAATAATAAAACTTATATAGAATATCATTCCATTTTATATACCAAAAAATTAAGCATAATTACGAAAATACTAAGTATATGTTACTTCAAACTATTTTATTGGAAAATAGTTTTTTAAAGAAAATTTCACAACAAAACCAAATCATACATTTAATAAATGCCATTTCATTTTTAAACATATTATAGTAATTTATTTTCAATAGAATATTATAATTTCATGAAAAAAAAAATCAGGCAACAAAAGTTTGTTCTTCAAGAATTACAATTAAAGCGTCAAGCGATAACAAATAGCTGATCAAAATATATTTACTATCTAAGATCTTAAAATGAAAATAAACTGAAATTAATAATAACCTGGTTAAAACTTTAATTGTAAACTTAAAATTCATTAAAAATTTTCACAAAAATAGCTTCAAACTTTTCGAATATTTCTTTAAAACCATGAAATTTTCTTCACTACAAACCTCTTTAGTCTTAATTATATTATACTTTTTATATACTATAAAACTTTTGTATTACTCGTATTTTTAATATGTCTTTTTCTTAAGAACTGGGAGTTTTAGGTCTATTCTTAATACAATAAAGTAGTTTTAATTATTTTAATCATTTCTTTTATATTAAATTCATACATTTATATAATAATAATTCACTAGTCATTTTTTATTTGCAAATGAAAATGAGAGTAGATATTTTTGAAATTAAACTTTTTTTAATTTAAGTTTCTTTAATTAAAAATTAAGCAAAACAAATACTTTTTTTTTTTTAATTTTAAGGTTTGTCAGTCAAAGCAAGTAAAATAAATTATTCTTAGCCACTAGTTTAGTAATATGTAAATAATTATTTTTTTATATAAATATTTATAATATTTTCCAATTTAGTTTTTAAAATTTTATATTTTAATAATATTTTATTTATTTGCTGGCATATCCTTTATCCTCGAATCCCGCCCATCCTATCTGTTTCAAAATATTTAGTCAATTTAGGCCTATACTATATTTTTTAATTGTTAATATTTTCTTTATTAAATTTTAAGTTATCGAGATATATTTTCGGTGTATTTTTATAAATAAATTTTTTTTTAAATAAATCAAAACTATTTTATATACATAAATGTTAAGAAATATTCTTTTAATATAAATCTTTGAATAACAAGGAAATGAGGTTTCATAAAAAAATTTGCCATTAAACTGCGTGGCGATTAATTGAATCGATTGAATAAAAAAGAGACAAAATTTTGTGTCAATATCATTTGAAATCATCATGCTAGGTTGTGTTTTTTTCTTGTACAGAGCATTTAATTTCTTTTTTCTTACATTTTGGAAGAATAGTTAAAAACTTTCAACCGATTTTATTATGTTTCTTGTAATTAGTTAAAGAACAAAATTAGCTATCGAATGAAAGAAGTTTAAAATTCAAAAATAAAGGATTTTGAATTGAAAAATTTTCAGACGGACGAAAGGACGGATCAAAATTCTCTCAAGAAAAAAATTTTAAAATTCTAAAAATAAATTTTTTTCTTTTCGAAAAAAAAGACGGACATAACCATTCAGCAAAAAAAAAATAATAATAATAAATAATAATAAAAATGCATTTTTTAATTACTAATATATAAAAAATAAAACGTGATCATTGAAATTCTGAAATCACCTTTTCCTGAAGTAAGCGCCATTTTCGACCCATTTAACTCCAATGTATAGACGAACGGACATACATTACCTTTGTGCCAAAAAAATTAGAATTCGTGACCACTAAAATGCTTATATCATCTTTTCCTGAAGTAAGCGCCATTTTCGACTCATTTAACCCCAATGTATAGATGAATTGTGGGACATTATCAATCTGTGAAAAAAAAAAAAATCCTGTAATTTTAAAAATAAACTTGTTTACTTACTAATAAATAGACAAATAAAACATGAATAATTAAAGTTTTGATATCACATTTCCCTGAATTAAGCATCAATTTCGAACCCTTTTACCACATTGTTATAACGGAAGGACGGACATCAGTATTCTCTCAAGAAAAAAATGTTAAAATTTCCAAAAATATTTTTGTTTTTTTTACTTTTCATCAATATAAAATGTAATTATTAAAATATTGATATCACCTCTCCCTGAATAAAGCGCCATTTTCAACCTATTTAACCCCAATGCACAGTAGGATAGAATCGAACATATTTGGAAATAAATCTGTAACTTCTAATCGGCTGGTTGGATTTGCGTGAAATTTGGTATAGGCGTAGCAGAGGAGTGCAGAATGTTTGGAAGGGACACCCCTCAAGAGCGGAGCTAAGGGGGCATAAATTAGGGTACTTTTGACATATAAAATTTTTAATAGCTTGCCAAATTTTTGTTTCTCGTCCGATTTCAAATAAACCTTATAGACCTTGCAAAAAACATGCTTGTGTGTGCTATTTATCTTATATAATTTTCGAGTTATTTGCTTTTGAAATTTTAAGTGCCTCAGTTTTGCTAGTTCTTTGTCCAGATTTTTTCATATATATTCAGCCTGGCCGAATCTATATACTCACCATCAACTTTTCCAAATTTTACGTTATATGGCAGGTGAGCGGTAAAGTGGGTGTCCAAGCACATTTTTTTGTTTCCGAGTTTACATTGATCCTTGAACTATTTGCACAAAATTTCGTTGACTTTCACCTTATATGGGAGGTGGGCGGAACACGCCCATTTTTTGGTTTATATCGACACTGGAACTATCTGCACAAAATTTCGTTGTCGTACATGCTTTTTTTTAAGAGATATCAGCAGAAAAGTAAGAAATGAAGCTACAACAGACACCCTGTGTTTCTAGTATTTAGCCCATAACTTTTTATAACTTTTTTTATTAACCGATTTTGCCCATTTTCAATTCCAAACAAACCTTATGTAAGATAAATATTTGAGCCAAATTTCGTTCTCCTATGTCGACCCGTTCAAGCCCTATCCTGCTTTCAACAGACAGACAGACAGACGGACGGACATAGCTAGATCGACTTGGAATCTAACCAGGACCCAGAAAATATATACTTTATGGGGTTTTAAATGATTCCTTCGGCATTTTACACACTGAATGACAAAATCAATATACCCCCTCTTTTTGATGGTGGGTATAAAAAAAAAAAACGATTTTTCGGATATACACATTTTTATTCATACCAAAACTGTGTAAAATATTAAGGACAGAGACTTAATTAGAAAACATTTTTTTTCTTATTTTTTCCTAATAAAACAAGCCATTATTTGATAAAATCAAAATTGTTGTAAGAACATATGATTTTTTCAAAGTTGTAAAATTCATAAAAATCTGTAGTTTTATGTGTATTCCGTTGTTGCTATATTTATGACACAAAATAATAGCAAAACAAAATAAAGGCATAATAACAGGATTATACTAATTTTTCAACGTGTTAATTTAGCATAAGAACGTAGCCTATTGAAATTGGTCCATTATTTCGCCTAGCACCCATACAAATGTACTTCTGTACAAATAGATACTACTGCGGCAAATTATATGAGGACACATAATTGACCATATTTCTCATATAATTTATCCTAAATAATGTAAATAATAATACGTGTTTTTAATTTAAACTTCTTTATTTATTTACGATGAGATTAGCGAAACACCCTTTATTTAAACTAGTATAGATTAATTCCATTTATAGTTTCTTATAAAAAGTATTTTTAATCTTACTTTCAAAATTGCATATCTTAGGTTTTATACAAAGATATTATGGCAACTAAAATTAAAATACGAATTAAAACATCAACATTTTAAACAAACAATTCCAGTTATAATAAACATATTTATTATAGCTTTTGTGTATATTATCTTGGTTAAAAAACGCCTTTAAGGCTTTATATTTACTAAATGTCAGTAACAGAAATTAAAATTGTTTATTTAGTAAAAAATATCATTAAAAAAATGAATTGAAAAAAAGTAATGTAAAAGTACATACGTTTTATGTTTACAATACATAGCAGAAACTATTAAATTTACTATAAAATTTACTACTACTCATATTTTTTAAAAACATATAATTTATTATCCTTTTTTTTAAGAATCAAATACACTATACATATTTGCAAACATCAAGCAAAAGACGTCAATCAAAATTGCTTTTTTTTAGTTTTTCTTAAGATTTATACACTTTTAACTTGAAAATTGTTTGTTTAAAGGACTCTTAAGATTTAATCTATTATAAACTTACACACATGCTAGATTTGGCTGAATATAAAAAATAGAAATGTTGAAAGAAAAGAAAAATAGGCTTGTGTATCCGCATGTGGTAATTTTTTAAAAGTCACTTTATATATTGGTCAGTACAAATGATTTTTTTTTTTTTTTTTTGGCATTATGTGTAAATCATAGTTAAATAACAGTTTTTTATAGTCATCTTGTGTTTGCGACATTCTTTGTAGGAGAACTTCGTAAATCAAAAGAAATAAAATGCCATAGAGTGAAATTAAATTGTAATTGAAAAAAATACATAGTACATAGAAATTGTTCATAAATATTTAAAAAATTAATAGTACATATTTATTAACAAACATAGCCCAATAAGCATTTTTGCTGGAATTCAAGTATAAGAAAAATTGAATTCCAGTTACAAATTAAAATTTCAAGTGTTGAAATACAGTTCTACTACACTTTTATTCAATAGTATACTCCAGTGAAAAGGAAACTTGAATTGAAGTCGAACACAACAATGTTTGTACAATTCATTTCAAGTATTGAATAACAGTCAAATTCCAGCACAACAAATAGTTGAAATCAAGCTTGGAAATATAACATAAATCAAGCATTTGTTAACAGTGCGATTCCAGTAATCAGCAAAATAAAATTCTAGTTGCAATATTTTTTAATCTTATAAACTAAACATTTTTATTTCACAAAAATTTCACATGATGCATACATATGTGATAAAAAATAAAATAAATTTATTAAAACATTAAATTTCATCAGTCTTATTCATAATCATTTTGAACAATGTGGAATTGAGATCTGAGTCTTGATGCTACTAACCAATCATCTTTTTTTATCTTATTCACTTTTCTAGCTAACACAATGAATTTTAATCTGACTTTTTAAATAAATTAGAAATTAGATTCCATTTTCTTCTTCACAAAATTTTCATTAAACTTTTACTTTTTAATTTTTTTTTACAGAAAAGCCAAAAGTTTGAACAGAATTTAAAAAATGTTCGTAGTAAAAAAATACTTAAAAAAAAGTTGGAATTAAAGTTGAATTCTAATAAAATTTCAAATGCTTGAAGTTTCATTTTTTGAGTGCTTATTGGGAGTTTATAACCTAATATAAAGGAGAGTGAATTTGACAATTTCTGTAGAATTACAGATATCAGATATAATACCGTGACACTCAATAATAGTCAGAAGAATGTTATATTGTACATCAAATAAAACTTACTTGTTATGAGTAGTTTCCCAGAAATCTTGAAGGTTTTAGGAACTTAAGTTTAATATTATTAGAGGGCTGATTTTCATACATTTATTGTTTTTAAATAAGCCCCTAAAATATGTATTTTTTTATTTACACTTAAAAAGGTGCATATGAAACATATTTAAGAGACTTATTAAAAAAAAAAAATGCATGAAAATCTATATTATTTCTCTTTGCTTCTTTTTGCCGAAATCCGCAGAATTCAAATCGCAGGTACGGCTTAGTCATATAAGGTATTGACCTAATCCTTTTTTAATTTAATTTTCTATAATGATGTTAATAATCCTCTGGAGTTTTCTTCGAACTTTTCTGAAATTTGTTTAACAAACCTTTTTAAAGTTTGAAAATGGAGTTTTAAAAAGTTTTTAAAACATTTAAATAATTTTTAACCGAGCATAAAAAGGTGTTTGGATTTTCCTGTGGAAACAAAAATGTATTTTTCAATAATTATGATTCAAATTGAATTGAAAATAGCTTTTTCTTTAAACATTTATCAAAAAATTAAAAATTTCATTGTACACTCCTTACACAAGTGTTTTAACACATTAATGGTCTGGCAAATTTATAATAACTTTAACATTTTTAATCGATTTTCAACATTTTTCTAAAAACTGCAGCACGCTTTAACGATATCCGATTTCACTAAAATTTCACACAGTATATTTTTACAATCCAAGGAATAATTCTAGGGAGAGTCACGGTCAAAATTCGAAAGTTGGTCAATTTTGGTGCAGCCTAATGTATATAGATATACAAACTTAATGAAACTGTCCCGTTAAAGTTACATGATACAAACTCAAAACTTTAACTTGATTACATCTGTGAACAATTGAACGATCCTTTTAGAAACTTTATATGGATTTAAATGTTTATTAAACTTCCTCTGCAATATCCAGTTCTTATGGCTTAGATGATTTAAAATATGAAGTGATTACATGTGTAGGTTATCTCTTTTAGTTTAAAAAATATGTAGATCGAAGCAAATTTTACCCTCATATTTATATTAATCTGAATTTAAAACTTTAAACAAATGTCATATTTTTAGGTTATTTTCCAAAAACGAAACTGAGTCATACCATTTAAAACTAACACGAAAAGAAGCCATTGAGAGTCCCAGCACGATACTCACAGAGAACATACAGAATGGCTCCATCCTCTACATGTATATTTTTCACGAATTTAAAAATACCATTTTTGGATCAACCAATAAAATTCAACATAAAACGAGAGAGGGAGATATAGTCGGTCAAGCCCGACCATATGATACCCTACACCATTGTGTACATCAAAATTTGGACAGGGGTATTTTATTAGACTTGGTGCCACTTGTGGACCAATATTCTTATTAAGTGTAAAATAAAGCATACGAATACAGAATATAACGTCGATACTAACATTGATATGAATTTAGTCATTTTTGAGTGAATCCCGAAAAAGGACCTTATAAGGGAGCTATGGTAAATTATGGACCTATCTTCGTAAGATTTGGCACTATCATTTACATTTATGTAAAACTCATTTCTGTCAAATATTAACTTGATACTAACATTATAATGGGATTTATGCCTTTTAAAGCGATTTTCGGAAGAGGAATTTATATGAGAGCTATGGTCAATTATGGACCGATTTTCTTGAAATTCGGCACACATATGTAGACTTATAAGAAACTTATATATTCCAAATTTCATTAAAATTTTGTTATATTTAATGGATTTATGATCGTTAAACCCTTTTCCGGGAGGACATTTCTATGGGGGCTAGGTGAAATAATGGACCGATTATAACCAGTTTTAATAGGGTTCGTCCTTGACCTAATAGAAGATCGTGTGCTAAATTTCATTGACATATCTTTAAATTTGCGACCTGTAGTTTGATTACAAGGTTTACATAGACAGACAGAAGGACGGACAGACGGACATCGTTAAATCGACTCAGGAAGTGATTCTGAGTCGAACGGTATACTTTAAGGTGGTTATGCGTTATAAACATCAGCACAAACGTATAATACCCCAACCACCTATGGTGGTGTAGGGTATAAATATGTATGGTATCATTTTAAATGTAATTTCATTTCCTTTAACTATTCGCCTCACTGAACGTTGCAACGTAAATATTTTGGAAAATTTTTGTATTTTTAAAATGGCAATTTATCTTATTTTTGAGATACTATAAATCGCGAACCATCTCGGAAAACTTGGTATTTTCGATATCAGCATCAATGTTAATATTCTTGACGAATTTCATTACATTCGGATGATTTTTGGAAGCAATTGGCGATTTTTCTGTTTTATTATAAACAAAACAATACAAATTGAAATATATATTTCGTATTTATTTTAACATTTTTTGTAATAATTCATAAACTATTGCGAGTTCCAGCATGTCACTTACCATGGTTATAGAAAACAATTTTACCATTAACATATATTTTTTCTTAAAAAAATTTTAAAAATACCATTTTCTGAAATATTTACTCCCGAACTAAAATTCGCGAGATATGGACCATTTTGATGTTGAGAACAAAGTCATGCTATACGTCATATTAAAGGTTATTTTATACCTTTAATATGACATCCCAATAAATCTTATATCATAAATAGTTTGAAAGATATTTGTAATTTTGTGTATACAACTTTATACATTTATTTTGCTTTCAAATCGATATATTTTGCGAACCACTTGATGAAATTTTCTGAAATTTCGGAAGAAGTGAGGAAGTCAGCTGGTTGGTTTTAAATGGAATGACTCAACTAAAAAATTTTGTAATAGTTTCAAAAGAAATCTTAACGTAAAGGCAAGTGAAGTGAAATCGAAGGCGCTTTGTGCAAAGGTTTCTAAGCCTTATCTAAACTTGGTAAATTTTTAATAAATTTGTAAGTTTTTTTATTTTTTTTGTATTTTTTAAATTTTTTTATATTCAAGTCCGCTGGAGACTTGTGCTTTTCCAAATCAACTCATTTCTGACCATGCGAAGTTTTATTTAGATATCTCCAACTTTTCACAGCCGTTCATAGTACGAATTATAAAATAGATATTTAAAACAGGCTCATATTTGAAATGTTTTTCACACTTTGGCCCACCGTCACCTAGTCTGTGCTTCCAAGTTTTATCAAGATTAGTAAAGTAGTTCAAAAGATGCAGATTAATTACAGTGGTCGACAAAAAAAAATTTTTTGAGCTCCTTCAAAAAAAGAAAACGAGAGAAGAAGATATAGTCGGTCAAGCCCGACTATATGATACCCTACACCATTTCGATCCACATAATTTTGTTTTTACTTATATACAACTTACTTGTGTTAAATATTAACATAATATTAATTAATTTGTATTGGATTATGCACATTAGTGATTTTCAGGAGAGGAGTTTATATGGGAGCTATGGTCAGTTATGGATCGATCTTCATGAAATTCCGCAGATGGATTTTTGCTTATATAAAACTTATTGGTGCTAAATTTCATTAAAATATTCCTCTTTTTCAGGCATCTATTAGTGTTAAAACTCTATTCCGGGAGAACATTTGTATGGGGGCTAGGTGAAATAATGGGCCGATCATAACCAAATTCAATAGGCTTCGTTCTTGTGTTGAAAAAAGCATATGTACCAAATTTCATCAAATTACCTTCAAAATTGCAACCTGTACTTTGCGCCCAAGCTTTTCATGGACAGCCAGCCAGCCAGCCGACCAGACGGACGGACATTGTCAAATCGACTCAGAAAGTGATTCTGAGTCGAACGGTATACTTTAAGGTGGGGGTCCGAAGATTTTTTCTCTGCGTTACAACTTCTGCACAAACACATAATACCCCAACCACCTATGGTGGTGTAGGGTATAAATGTGGTATAAATGTGTAGATGGAATTCCGTATGCTTAACTCAAATCTGCTTTCAGTTTTTTTCCATCAGGTCGGGATTTTTTTTATGGGCGTGTCTAATTTTGTGCCCTAAATATGCCGATTAGTCGAGTATATTTCACTATTACTTGAGAATGGTATGCACGATTTATATAAATGATATACCACGATATGCAGAATAAAATTAGCTTTAAATCGCTTTACCATCAAATTTTTATCCGCTCAATAGTTTAGGAGATATTTCGAAAAAAGTGTCGGAAAAAATGTTTTTCATGCTAAATTCAAGATTTCTTTTTTTTTTTTTAAGTGTAAACATAAAAAATATTTAAGTTTATCACCTTTATCTCAAAGCTGGCAAAACTACGAGTAAATAAGGCTACGTATCATAAAAATTGATGAACAAATCTTGATTGGATTCACAGTTAAATTTGGATACCCATGCATACATATAGCTAAGTGGAAATACACTAGTGGGCAAAAAAATTTGTTTTTTTTCGTCTTAAATAAAAGAAATATTTGGATTAGATGTAATTCAAAGTGCTAAATAAGAATCAGCTTTTACTTTTTTCTATCACGCATTAATTTTTTTTATGGGCATGACTACTATGACCCCGCCTTTAGGCAGTCACACTTGTATATCTCGAGAACAGTTTGTCCAATTAAGATAAATTGAACTTTAATATATAGCAAGCTAAATTATCTTTGAGCTGAATTTATATAATTTTTTGTCCAGTTAATATTTCCGTAGTTATTCGGTAATTAGTACCGAAAATTTGAAAATTTATTTTTTTGAAAAGTGGTGAAAATTTTGATACATAACTCTGAAATTCTTGAGCGAATTAAAAATATTGTTGACATATCTTGAAGACAATTTTCGTATGCATCTTTTGATGTATCACTTATCAAAATCGTGTAAACGGTTCTTGAGTTATAGCCTAAGTTTGACAAACCATTCTCGAATTTTATAGTGTGACCGCTGAATAAAGCGATAATATTAGTCATGCATATAAAACAAATCAGTACCCGATAGAAAAAAAGTGAATGCAGATTCTTGTTTAACTCGTCAAAATCCACCTAGCCCACCTATTTTTGTTTCAAGAAAAAATAAAAAAAAGTTTTTTTGGCCACCACTGTATTTCTACTCAATTGTATGTAACATGCGTATTTTTACTTAACTGTGAATAAAATTTAGATTTCTGCATAAATTTTGAAGATAAATGCCTTATTTTATTCGCAGCATTACCAGCTTTAAGATAAAGATGATAAACTGTAATATTTTAGATGTTTTCACTTATTAAAAGAAATTTTAATAACAAAAAAAATCTAAAATTTTGCATGAAAATGATTTTTTTCGGGCACTCATTTCAAAATAACTCCGAAACTATTGAGCACATAAAAATGTATCGCTTATGTCAATCGTACGCACCGTTCTTGAGTTATGAGGAAATATACTTGAGTAATTGGCTTACTATGGGCGAAATATTAGACACGCCCATAAAAAAAAAATCCAGACCTGATGGAAAAAAACTGAAAGCAGATTCATGTTTAGCACATCAAAATACAACATGTCCAACTATTCGTCTATGGGGGAGGATTTTTTTGTTGACCAGTTTTGCGATCAATTTCACTGTAAGATTCTTTATGGGATTCTGCAAAAACTAATAACTATATAGCTATTATTATTTATAATTCCCTTTTTTTTTCTCCTCAAAATTCTCTAAGTATATTTATATTTACCATAATTCTTATCAACTCCTATAAAAACATAAAAAATCTATAACAAAAATAATAATATCTTCAAACAAAAATATTCCAATAAACCAACTTATTTACGACACCAATAAAAGGCTATTAGAACAATTTAATAAGAATAAAATAATCATAAAATCATATTTTCTTCCTTTATTCCTTTTGCTTTCTTACTCATGCTCTCTTTAGTGTTTCGTTATCCTGTCGTTTTCTTGGTTTTTATTAAATCTTAATCGTTCATTGGCAAAATTCACACACATCAAATAACCATCATCGATAAATGGACACACACACAAACACATATTGAAATAATGGTTATAACAAGGAATAGCAATATTAACCGTTAAACGTTATTTTAGTAAAATAAATTCAAATAAAACGAAAACAACTACAATAATAACAGGAAATAAACGAAAAACTCATTTAAAGTTGTTTAGCGCCCAATTCAAATCAAAACAGTACGAATCAATAAAACACAGGCACTTACTTCTCTTATATTTCCACATGCCAATAACAATTTAGAGCAATTGCCAATATCTGAGAGAGAGGGTCTCATTTTAGGACTAACTGTTTATACACAGGAAGGGATAAAAATGGGTACTTTTTTCTGTTGGTTGAAATGAAAAAATTGAGTAATTATTAATAGTACAAAATTCAAATTTTTATTTCTATCGATATCAACAAAAGATTTAAACTTTAATCTATATAATCTTTTTTTTTCTAAAATAACCTAAATAATTTGTCTAAATACTTTATCCAAAATATTTATAAATTAAAGACCAAAAAATAAAAATACTTTTATTCAATCGCATCTCTGGTGTTCAAATAAACAAAAAATCCCTCTAAGTTAAAGAAAAAAGGAATTCAAAATAAAAATCTAAATATATGAAAAAAAAAGTAGCTGGAGAAATAAATAGGTTTGTTTGGCAGCATATGGTACATACATCGACATCTTAATTCAAAATAAAATAAAGAAAATATATAAAAGGAAGGAAAAAAATATATTTTTATTATTATTTCACGCACTTTGTGTACATTTAAGTAGCAAGTGGTTGATTTTCAGCAACTACAACTTTTGCCACATTTTTTTATTCTTTTTATTCTATGTACATATGTATGTATGTGTGTATTAGGATAAATTTTTACCGTCTCGTTCAAATATATAATTCATAAGTTATTCTATAAACGCATTTATAATGCGTTAACATAATCTAAGTGGCCAACAAGCTGACGCCAAATATTGGAATTTTTATATTGAATTATCTTTGCGGAAATATGTATGTAGAATAAAAAAACCAAACGGAAATACGCCCAGCGGTAAAATTTGTAAGGCCTCAATCGTTCAGGCCTTCTAGAAGGTCTATTTACACCTTCTTTAAGATGGAATTGCTCATGCTAACATTCCTTCCATAGTTAGGCCAACAAGAATGCCTCATTCTTGCCTTCCAAAATATCCAAAAGAACTTCCGACTTCGCTTCTCTTAAAAGGCGAGATAGAAGCAGCATTTTTTTTAAATATTTTGTTTTAAGCAACAACAAAACTGCAGAAAAATACATCGCGCTACTTCGCTTCTCTTAGAAGGGTAGTAGGAATATAAATTTTTTTTATTTGAGCAACAACAAAACTATTCAAAACCGTAACAAAAACAAGATCAAATTCCAAAAAATCATTTTGTTATGTATGTTAAATGCTTTATCTGGCCTTTTAGAAGGAATGCATTGGTCGAATGTGTAAGGCCTTGATTGCAATGACATCACGTGTAAAAAAATACATGAACACGGAATGCAAGTAGAATATTTGAAGAAGGCCTCCCGGCTCTAAAAAAGGCCTTCTGGAAAGACTTTTTACCGCTGGGACTATCTACACCACTACTACTATACTACTGGCATCATACGTAACTATAATAACAAGCAGGCAGCCATTTTTCAATATGGTGGCAGAAAATCTAACACTCTATTAGTTGCCAAAAATAAATTGAGGAAAAAAGTTCTTATTTGTTTTGATTAGTTTTATTTGTGTTTAACGTTTCGCTAATAGAAAAACAAATTATGTGGGGAAATTTAAAAGATACATTTAAACTTACATATGTATATATGTATATGAATTTTGCATTTGAATAAAGAAAATAATAACATTAAATAAATTATTGTGGAAAGTGTAATAAGAAATAATCATAATAATTTCTCTAATTTAATTGTTATTCCAAATTTGATTATTTTAAAAGTTAATTCATATAAATTTTTTATATAAAACTTTTCTGAATTTGACAATAGCAGCAATAGCAAATCTTAAAGTCATCTCCGAGTGCGGTCCAAATATAGCCTGATTTACAAATGTTTGCGATTTTGATTTCGGCTAATATTTCCGCATATAACTATTTTCTGCCGAATTGTATATAAATAACTATGTTAATAACAAAGCATTTAGTTATATTTCAGAAGGTCATTTATGAAATCAAGTTTTTTGTGAAAATTACCTTCTGTACTTTGACCCCAAGGTCAGAACGACAAATCAAAATACAATCCATTTTTAATAAATACAAAAAATCTTTATTAATAACACTGGTCCACAAAAAAATTTTTTTTTCGTGCTCCTTAAAAAAAAAAAAATAAAAAATTATATATATATATGTACATATGGCTTGATGGAATTCCGCATGCTACTCGAATCTGCTTTCAGTTTTCTCCCAGATTTTACTTTTTTTCTACCACGTATTGATTTTTTTATGGGCATGACAATTATGACCCCGGCTTCTACCTATTTTTGTTTCAAGAAGAAATATTTTTTTTTTCTTTTTTGCCCATTACTGTATTTCTACTCAATTGTATGTAACATGGGTATTTTTACTTAACTGTGAATAAAATCAAGATTTGTGTATCAATTTTAAAGACACATGCCTTATTTTATTCGCTTTAAGATAAAAATGATAAACTGAAACATTTTGGATGTTTTCATTTATTAAAAGAAATTTTAGTAACAAAAAATCTAAAATTTTGCATGAAAAGTTTTTTTTTCGACACATTTCAAAATAAATTCGAAACTATTCAGCACATAAAAAAATTAAGTTTGAGAGATTTGAAGATATTTTTAGTCCTCATCTTTTGGTGTATCACTTTTGTCAAACACCGTTCTTGAGTTATGAGGAAATTTACTAGAATAATGGCCTTGCTATAGGCGAAATATTAGATCTGATGGAAAAAAACTGAAAGCTTATTCGTGTTTAGCACATCAAAATGTATCAAGTTCAACTATTCGTCTTTGGGGGAGGATTTTTTTGTCGAAAACTAAAAATATGAGCATTTAGTTATATTTCAGAATTCATTTATGAAATCAAGTTTTTTTGTAAAAATTACCTTCTGTACTTTGACCCCAAGGTCAGAACGACGAATCAAAATGTAATGCATTTTTAATAAATACAAAAAATCTTTATTAATAATATTATTATTACTGTTTTGTAAATAATTGTATCTGCCTTTACTTCTTAGGCCCAACAATATGTATTCAAATCTTATATCTAATACCACATTTACACTTAGCTTGAAATCTAGTTAAACTGATATTTCTATTTGAGGAAAATCTTTACCGTTTACATACATCATTTTGAAACTTTTGTAGATTTTGGTTGACATTTTAACAAAAAACGAATTTAACACAATCACTAAAATAATCTATATGTGTTCCATGTGTAACGGGACTTGATTATTTCTTTAAATTTAAATTAATTTGTATATAATTTCGAACTAAACTTTAATTTTTCTTTTTTATATTTTTATTTTAAAATTATTTGTTAAAACACAAACGTCATTTTTATTTGGAACATTGTTGCATTTTACAAACACATTGAAAGAAAAAAAGTGTTGGAAAACGAAATTTTTCAAAATCTAATAAAATTTTATTAGATTTTGGTAAAATCTCATTATAAACTAGATTTTGATTTGTATGGAAAATCCAATTAAAATCTAATAAAATTAAGTAGATTTTGTCTGAAATCCCATTTAAACTAGATTTCGTTCATATGTAAATGAGCTATAAAAATAAAAACTATTGGCTCTCAGCTGAGAGCCATGATTGGCAAATTGTCCTTAGTAGAGTGGTAAATTACTTCTACGAAGCCTTGTTTCAGATTTAGTTCTTGATAACAATTTTGCTAGCGGGTTAGGATGCTAATAAATAAAAAAATTTGTTTGATTTTCCAAAAAAAAAAAATATTATAAAATAATATAAATTAATTTCTAGTATTTTCTTTTTTATTGGGTATTCCTCCTGGTCCTATTCTTTTCATTTCAATTATTAAGAATAATAAGGAAGATATTTCCTCAAAATTTTAATACTTTTGCGGAAATAGTTCTTAAGTTATGCGATAATTAATATTTTATTTTTATGGGGAGTTGCACTAAGTTGAACATTATTGCGATATCGGGCATTTACTAGTGTTGTATCGAGGTGAAAAAGTTATATTTAGCTGTTGATTCCATCACAATAACGATCGAAACTGGTTGCGTTATTTAGGTCGAAAGCTCTTACTTAATTATAAATTATCAAGTTAGTCAAAATAGTATTTTAGTCTATACCATACGATATCCTACACCATTGCCTATGTGTACCAAAATTCGGGAAGGGGCCAATTATGGACCTATACTTGTATTAAATGCAAAATAAAAAATACTAAAACAGAATATTACATCGATTCTAAGATTCACATGTATTTATGCACTTTTGTGTGATTCCCGAAATTGGGTCTTATATGGGGGCATGGTAAATTTTTAAACGATCTTCACAAAATTTGGTATATGAATTAATTCTTACATAAAACTTATTTGTGCCAAATTTCATTAAAATGTTTCTTTTTGTAAGGTATTTATGAGTGTTAAAACTCTATTCCGGGACGACATTTATATGGGGACCAGGTGAAATAATGGATCGATCATGACAAAATTCAATATTGAAAGTGATTCTTTGTAGAACGGTATATTTTAAGGTAGGGGTAGGAAGATTTGTTCTCTGCATTACAATATTTGCACACACATAATATCCCAGCCACCTATGGTGGTGTATAAATACATATTAGTTTCATCTGGTCACCTTAAACGTTTACCCGTTTACCCAAGATATACACCATATAATTTTTTAATTACAGACATAAACCAAACTCTTTCATTCACAATAGTTATTAAATAAATGATAATGCAGTGTTTATAAGTCGATAATATTCAGTATTGTAGCTTGTACAACAGAGACCTACACCGCTGAGTCGAGCCGCCGATTATTTTTAAAAGCCGCCGCCGTGAAAATTTCGGCTTGTTAAGCTAACTTAGCTTAAATACAGCCGCCATAAACCTTTAGTAAATTCTATATATTCTTGAAATTTAAAATTTTAATATTCATTTTTTTAGAAATTTTCGGCGATATTTTTAGCATAGCTGCCGTCTCATGAATTTCTGCGGCAGGATGAGATGTGCTACAACAGATGGATGATGCTTCGACGACTGTTCCGATTCCCATGAATGACATGGTGATAGTAGAGGTGTAGGCGAATTTCAGTTTTGAGCTGGGACCATATATACCTACAGGGGCCGAGTCCACAGGGTCCGAAAGTTAGATACCTCAGGTATACAATTTGTTTAAAACTATCCTGATTCCTTAAATCTGATCCGATTTCAAAGATTTTTATATAGGATTCTACTAGTCGATATCTACAAAAAACATTGTCGAATGAATATCTTATCTCTTTTAGTTTAAGAGATATTGGGCTTCAAAGATTAAAATTTTTAAGTTTAGCCTGCTTTGGTAAAGTTTTTTCGCCACAGCGGGTCCAATTTTCACTCAATTTTTTTGCCCTATTATGTCTTCTTTTCAAATATATGTACAAAGTTTTACAATACGAAAATTTGTTGAATACTTTTTAAAAAAAGAAAAACACTGAGAAAGGATGGATTTGTGATTTTTTGCATATTTTTCATTTTTAATCATCCAATAAAATTCTTTTTAAGGCTCAACTACATAGAATACTTTTGCTTTAACTGCGACTGACAGCTAAGTTAAATACATGTATCTATATTGGGCGGAACCAAATCAGTACGCCAAACTTCTGCGTGAAGTACTTCAAAGATGAAAAATTTTCAACTTTGAAGTGCCGAAGTACGTAAATATATTTTATCGGTTGTTTTATTCTTATTTTAATATTTTTTCCTTAAGTCGGAAATTTTAATTTGCAATTCATTATTTCAACTGAGAACATAATAGAATTTTTATATCTTTATATTTTATTATATAAAATTTTAATAACAAAATAATGCAACGACTGGGTTAATATCATTTATGTGTTGCGTAGCTGTCAGTCGCAGTTAAAGCGAAAGTATTCTATGTAGTTGAGCCTTTAGTGAATAGTTTTGAATGAGATTTTACACCTAAGTAGATTTTTGATGCTTAATTTTAAGCGCCATTCACATTTTTTGATTTGTCGACGAAAATCCCGCAATTCTTAAACAAATTTTAAAAATTTCCAAAAATGGGATTTTTTACTTTTTTTGCTATATCTTTCCAACGGATACCGGGAAGCAAAATTTCTATTACAAAAAGATTAAAAACGCTTTAGACTATATAAAAAGTACAACTTTTTTTGATTCCAGCTTTGCGATTTGATAAATTAAGGCGAAAATTCGAAATTTGTTGGAATAATAGGCAAAATTTGGGAAACCCTGGTTCTCGAAAAAATCAATTTTAAAAAGTTTTTTATCCTTTAAAGTATTTTGCGTTGTTATCTTTCAGAAAAATATAAATATTATATAAGATACTTAAGAAAATTTTTATATAACAGAAAAAGAATGTAATCACTTTTTTGGCAAAAAAAAAAAAAAAGGAAAAAATCAACATTTTTGAAAGTTAAAAGTTAAATTTAATTATTGTTAATTAAATAAGGACAATTAAAAAATATTGAAAAATTGGACCTGCTATAGCGCAAAAACTTTAAATTAGGCTTCAAAGATTAAAAAAAAATTGTAATCTTTGAAGCCTAATATCTCTTAAACTAAAAGAATAAGATAATCATTCATGTTTTTTATAGATCTCGACAAGAAAAAATCTTTGAAATCGATTCAGATATAAGTAATCAAGATTGTTTTTAAAAAATTGTATACCCGAAGTCCAAATTTGGGACGCTGTGGACTTGCCCCCTGTAGGCCTATATGGTCCAAGCTCAAAACTTAAACTCGCCTACAACTCTACTATTATCATGTAAAACTGGAACAGCCATTTCGAGATTTCATAATTATTTCCATTTAATTTTTTGAATCGCACCAAATAACATAGGAGTCGTGTATGACGAGATTATAACCCAGGGTTTTTATAAATCTTCATACACATTTAATGTGTATTAATGTCGCTGCTGCGACAGCGAGCAGAATAAGAAAAATAAAGAACGAGAAAATATATTTTTATCTCTTTTTTTTTCAAGCCCGACCATATGATACCCTACACCACTGTATATGTGTACCAAAAGGGTCGAATTCTATAAATACAAATATCAAAAACTAGAAGGTTTAAGAATCAACAACAGAAATCAATAGGAAGATATAAATTAATATAAATAAATTTGAACATTTTATACTCTACACCACCTTAGGTGGTTGGGGTATGATATGTTTGTGCAGAAATTGTAACGCAGAGACCCCCACTTTAAAGTATACCATTCGACTCAGAATCACTTTCTGAGTCGATTTAACGATATCCGTCCGTCTGGTCGACTGACTGGCAGGCTGGCTGTGCACGTAAAGCTTGTGCGCAAAGTATAGTTCGCAATTTTGAAGATAATTTGATGAAATTTGGTACATATGATTTTTTCAACACAAGGACGAAGCCTATTGAAAATAAATGTGTAATTACTAATCGGCTTGTTCGATTTACATTAAAGTTGACACAATCGTAGTATGCGAATTTTAGTTTGGAGCGTTTATTATATTTTTTTTAAAGCTTTCATTAAGTACTTTAAACAACATGATAGTTATCTAGTTATTAGTATCTGAATTTTCATAATTTCACAAGACCTTGGTCCATTTTCATATACATATATTATAAATTTATGAATAGCTAATTTGCTTCAAATTAAAAAAATTATTTAAGAACATATAAGGATTATTCTATTTTCTGAAAGATATCTTAATAGAGATCGTTATAAAGAAGAAAACACTTCAAATTTTTTATCTTTTAGGTGATTTTTTTTTAATCAAAATCTCGATTCCTTTTTAACTTCATGATTCTAAAGTCTACCTTCACTGAAAGTTTTGTTAAGATTTATCTAAAAACAAGACGTTTTCGAGATATGCTTTAATGTATGGTGCAACCTCGTTAATTTTACAAATACAGATTTATCTCGAGAATCATATGAAATGTAATTAAAAACTACTGAAGTATAATTAGAAATTTATAAAAATTTCGAAAATATAAATGGAAATTTCTGAAGTACAACTGGAAATGGTGTCAAAAATTTCTTTTACAACGAATTTTTTTTCAAATTATAAATAATTTATTTCATTAACTTATTAATTTATTGTTTACATAGTATATTAAATGTACTAATATTTATACACTTAATAAGACTTAAAAAAATGTTTAATCAAAAAATGTTTTACATTAAAATACAATAAAAATTTTACACTTTACACAGAAACAATAATATTCATAAATACATACAAAACATACATAAGTACATAAATACATACATTAAAGTACATAAACATACATATATTTAAAGTTAAATAACAGTCCAAAATGTTACAACACTTAAATACTCTTACAGTTAGAGTTTGTAATAAAATTACATTACATTACAAATAAATTGCAAGAAAAAGGCAGTTGTTGTTTTGTTCATTGAATTAAACAATTTTAAAACTATTTAATAGTAAAAACCATTACAAACTACTAGAACTGATGCATTGAATTATGATAATCGGGTCTGTTGTATCGATGATTGGGAGTTCGACTTGAGAATTGAGAAATTGTATCATCACCGGGTGGTGCCACCAAAAGAATGGGTTGTAAATTGAGATTTTTACGTGAGCCCGCTAAACTGACAGCATCGGTGATATAGCTATTGTTAATTTCACCTGAAGAGTAAAAATAATTATAATAAGTTCTTATCTTATAGCATCTAGTAAGTTGTTAGAATTGTTTACCTTTGTATAATGAATTTTGATAGAGAGGATCGGGTTGCAGGCGCACATGTCGGGTTGCTAATATAAATGCTAGAGTAGCTAAAACTACACCATCTATACAACCTATAATGGCCAAAGGATAAGCCCATCTGATACCACATAAACCCAATTCAAAACGATTTGCATCAGGACCACATATTTTACGGAAATCATCTGAATTCCAGCCAAAGGGAAAAGCACCACAGGCTATTATCATGCAAAGAGCTAAAAAAAATACGGAAAATAAATTAATAATTGTAGTAAAGTAGAACATTTAACTGCATCTTAATAAATGCTTAATAATTGTTAATAATTACTACATTAAACTAAATACATTGACCTCAATATTAATTGTCATAATTTCATCAACCACTTTTAGGAAAACCTTTATTTTAATTTAAAAATTGCTTTATAATGTAAGTTTTATAGAGAAAAGAAAACAAAGAAGTAAATAAAAATCTATGTCACTTTAAATATTTATCATAGTCAGCGAAATTAACAAAAAAAAAAAAAACATTTCCGTAATGTAAACTTTTTTAAAACAAACTAACGAAAAATTTGATGACAGTAATTTTGTAAATCAATCATCTGAAACTTAAATTAATTATACACATCTGTATATATAAACTACATTCACTTGTACATCAATAACACATCTTTAGGAAAATACATACATATGTATGTACAATGTACATTCATCATCAGCTAGTAAATAATAAATAATAAATTTTCTATGTAAGTAAATATTTAAAACAACATACCAGATATTATTTGCAACCAACCACAAATATGAAAGACTCGTGTAGATTTCATGAATATTACAAATATTAGGAAACATATTGTCAATAAGGCCAATACAACGGACGCCGCCATAAATAATGTAGCCAACTGAAATTGGAGAATAAAAGATTTATTTAAAATTTTAGTTATTGAAAATAAATATTTGTTTATTTGACCATAAGTATTAACTTACTTGAAATGAAAATGTTGGTACTGTTAATATGGTTTCCCATCTTCTTTTACAATTGTCAAAAATTTCATCTTTTTGACATACTTGCCAGAGACCTAAGCGGCCAGCACTTTCATTATCAGGATCTCCCACCCATTCTGTAAATGAGATATAATTGTTATTAATATTTTATATTTTTTTTTAATTAAACAGACATAAATTTTAGAAATATAAATTGAAAATATTTTAAGAAATCCAAGATTTTCTTTTTCAAATAAAAAATTTAATAAAATTACACATAGAATCGGTTGATAACATAAACCCCTTTTTTATTGTTAAGTGAAAATAGCTATTAAAATTCAGGGATAAATCTACGAATTCGATTTTTTTCACGAAAATTATCGAAGGCCGAACAACAAACACCCGCCTGATTGTACTTAAGACATAATTACCGCGACGCGAAAGTTCTTCCCCAACCCAGAGCTACTTTACGGCTGTTTCTTTGTTTACTTAGTAAAAACATATGGTTTTTGTTTACATTTTCTTATATTTATTGAGTGTTGTAAAACAAATTTATTAAATTTTTTTCACAACACAGAAGAAACATTTCGATTCGTTTGCTATCGAGTAATATGATTAGAAAAATAACTACTATAGAAATTATTTTCGATTCGAATTTTATTTCGATCACGAGTGCGAGTAGTACCCCCCTTATTTTGAATATTTTTTCATCTCTAAACGAATTAAGATAATTGAAACATTTGCTTCAGCATATTATTTTTTGGAATATATTCAAATTACACAATATTTTTGCACAAAAATTTCCTTTATATGTTTCAGGACTTAATCCCGAAAAACGAAATAAACTTGAGGCAAAAAATCAAAAATTCAAAAATCAAGCTTAAATATCTTTACAGTTAAGCGCTTTACAAGAACATAAAAATCTTTGAAATCGGACTTAATTTGTAGAAGTTAAGACTTTTTTAAAGTTCTACATACTCGAGATAGTCATCTTTGACAACCGTAGCTTATCTCGTGTTATCACAGGGAGACTACAAGATGATTTTGAAAGCTTGACTCCTCTCCATATATTTCAATTTGATCCGAGCAGTAGCTTAGGAGATACAGATTTATTAATAAATGTTTTGCGTTTGGCCCCGCTGAGATACGGAGAAAAGTTATTTCAAAAATTGACTTTTTTAATGGTCGTCCGTTTTAAAGGCTTGGTTGAGAATATTTTTTGTGTTTTTAACCAAGTATCAGGTATCGGTCAAAAAAAGTTTCAAGTTAGTAAGACTGTTTTCTTATAAAGTTTTTCACAACATTTTGATTTAGCACAATTTTTCTTTACCATTTTTTATAGGTTAAGTCCAAATTGTCCATTCGCTTTAATTTTGCTTTTCTGTTTAGCGGAACATTTTTTACGCGACCAATTTTTAAACATTCTGTTAAAATTGATAGGAAAACACACAATTATGGGCGAGTTCAAGAAATATTTGGCTCAAATTGATTATATTCTTAATGAACCTATTCAGATGACACAAAAAATATATTTTTTGGAAAAAAAATTCGTTAAAAATCGTACTTAGTTCTTTATTGATTATTTCTTGCTATTAAACATCTTTGAATTAAAGACTTTAGAAACTGAAATGAAAATATAATTATCTTAATCATATTTAAAATGTCACAAAAATCTTGAACCTATTCTGTTGACCGACAGTGTGTAAAAAGTTCAGTGCTAATATATTTAACAAAGATTAAAAATAAAACGAGAGAAAAAGATATAGTCGGTCAAGCCCGACCATATGATTCCCTACACCATTGTTCACATTATAATTCGGGAAGGGGTCTTTTATTAGACTTGGAGTCAAATGTGGACCTATACTCATAAGTGTAAAATAAAACATACGAATACAGAATATTACGTTGATGCTGACATTTATATGAATTTATTCACTCAGAAAGTGATTCTAAGCTGATTGGTATAAATTAAGGTGGGTCTTAGACCAATATTTTTGGGTGTTACAAACATCAGCACAAACGCATAATACCCTCCTCACCTATGGTGGTGTAGGGTATAAAAAGAGTTGTATTGTCGTTACGACTTTTTGATTTTAGAAAATGCACATCCAAAGAACGTAACGTACATAACTTAAAGAATATTTAATATACAAATATTCTTCATCAATTGAAGAGATCTAAAGATATAAAATTTTGTTTTATAGAACAGTTAATTTTGATTTTAAAGAAATTTTAAAGACTTTAGAAACTAAGATGAAAAAAATATAATTATCTTAATCATATTTAAAATGTCACAAAAATCTTGAACCTATTCTGTTGACCGACAGTGTGTAAAAAGTTCAGTGCTAATATATTTAACAAAGATTAAAAATAAAACGAGAGAAAAAGATATAGTCGGTCAAGCCCGACCATATGATTCCCTACACCATTGTGCACATTATAATTCGGGAAGGGGTCTTTTATTACACTTGGAGTCAAATGTGGACCGATACTCATAAGTGTAAAATAAAACATACGAATACAGAATATTACGTTGATGCTGACATTTATATGAATTTATTCACTCAGAAAGTGATTCTAAGCCGATTGGTATAAATTAAGGTGGGTCTTAGACCAATATTTTTGGGTGTTACAAACATCAGCACAAACGCATAATACCCTCCTCACCTATGGTGGTGTAGGGTATAAAAAGAGTTGTATTGTCGTTACGACTTTTTGATATTAGAAAATGCACATCCAAAGAACGTAACGTACATAACTTAAAGAATATTTAATATACAAATATTCTTCATCAATTGAAGAGATCTAAAGATATAAAATTTTGTTTTATAGAACAGTTAATTTTAATTTTAAAGAAATTTTAAAGACTTTAGAAACTAAGATGAAAAAAATATAATTATCTTAATCATATTTAAAATGTCACAAAAATCTTGAACCTATTCTGTTGACCGGCAGTGTGTAAAAAATTCAGTGCTAATATATTTAACAAAGATTAAAAATAAAAAAAAAAATAATAATAAATACAAATCCTGTTTAATTCAGCACATTTATCAAACAATAATTATTTTAATCCGAAAATTTCTGCAACTGTATCTGCTGATTATACAAACAAAAAGTGATATCATCTTTTTGAAATTTATTTCATAATTATTTTCAAATATTTAAAGATAAAAAAATTTCGTGCAAAAATTTATATGTATTTAAAAAGTCTGATATATAAAAAAAACGTGACATTTTTATATTTAATAATAAAAAATCTAAAAAATTTTTTCTTAACTATTTTATTTTTTAATTCATTAAAAAATTAATAGTTTTAAGTCAACAAGTGCTCAAATAATAAACACAAATTATTAACACAAACTAAAATGTAAAAATAATAATAAAATTTTAATGGAAAGATTTAATTACCTGGTGTTACAAATGCCACTATTCCAATGATGGCATAACAAATTGTGAATATGGCCCAGAGTACCGCAATGGCTTTTGAGTTGCGTATATATTTGGTGGCATACAGATGTGTTGTATCGACATATTCGATTTTTGTACCCATTTTCTAATTCTAATATTTATTTCTTCTTTTCACACTTCTATAAAAGTAGAAAACAGTGTTCTAGTAATCTAAAATTGCACAGAAAAAAAAGAAAATAGGATTTAAAAATAAAGTTGTAAGATGAAAAAAATGTAAGTGTAAAAGAAATTAATTCTGTATCTTTGGTTTTTCTATATCAGTCAAGTTATTGAACTTTAAGTATTTAAGTATTTTCCTTGATTTGTCATTATTTTTAATATGGTTTATTAAATTTCTTTTCTTTTCTTATATTTTAAATAAAACCTGTTCATTATTTGTATTTATTACTATCAATCATTGTTCATTATTTTATTTTTTATTTATTTATTTTTTATTTTTTTTTTTTTTATATTAGTTAATGATTCACACTTTGTTTAAAAAAATTCAAAAATCTACATATAATAATACATAAATAATACTTGTGGTTATAAAAATATTTTAATTTTTATTGAAAAGAAATAAAACTAGTTTTAATTTCTATGAGATTATTTCTTTCTATTATTTTTTAAATTTATTTCATTGTTTTCAAAATACAAAAAAATAAAATAATAATAATGATTTTTTTTTTTTTTTTTTTTTTGGTTCATGATCATGTTTTGGTTTCATTTTTTAAGTTACCCTACCCTAGTGGCTTTGTAGTTTAAGATATTGTTGGGTGTTAATGATGTTAGTGACATAGAATTCAAACAAAAATTATTAAAATCGCTTTGTATTAAATAAATCCTATAGTTAATTTATTGTAAATATCAATACAATTAGTAAAATAAAACCAAGCTCCCGAAAACTTTTTATTTTTATTTTTCAATCAATATAAATATCTTTATTGTTGAAAATGTCTTTTCATTTGTTGAAAAAAATATATGACGGATTTTTATTTTTAAATATAAATATCCATCATGACGAAAATAATAAATATCCTTAAACAAAGAATACTAAGAAGGGAAAATAGTACTCTTTTCTACAACAACAACATTTCTCTCTCTTCACATACAAGTTCTGTATGAATTCAACAAACTTGTGAGAGAGAGAAACAACACAAAGTAAACAAATATTTTCCTTAAAATTTAAGGAAAATTACACACGCGACACATTTTTCAACAAACACACGGTATTTTTATTATTTTTTCACACGCGTTTATAGTATTTTAACTCCCGTTAAACGAATTTTTCCACAAACTGAAAAAATATTTTTTTATTTTATTTTTTTTTTTTTTGTATGTTGAAATTTAAATTGAACGAACAATGTTGCTACTTTTGGTATTAAAAATAAAACAGATTTTAAAATAATTTTAAATTATTTTCATATTCATCAACAAAAAGCAAAGAAATGTAATTATATTACTATTTGTGGATGTAACCCGCATCAAAAGATAAAAATCTGCGAATATAATTGTGATGAATTATATTTAATAATTTGTTAATACTCTTTTGTGCAACTATGTATGCTTATGATGTGTGGTGGAAATGGTTTCAGCACTAATACATATAAATAAAATTTTACTAACACAATCTTAAAGTTAGGTTTTTTAGACAACAGAGTTAGGTTTTTTTTGACAAGCCTTCTATTCTTAATATTCTTTGTCCTTAAAAATTGATATCAGATTGGAAAAAATTTCAAATTATTGTTTATTCATACTTTTGTTTTTGCTTCAAAAAATATTTTTAATTCAAAGAAATTGTTGTTGTTTAGAATTTTTTCATCCGATGAAAAATAAAATAATTTTCAACTTTTGTAATAAATATCACAAAAGATATTTATATTTTTTATTTCGATTATGATGAAAAAGAATAAACTTTTGATGAAAATAAAAAATTCATTATGGATTTTTATTATTTTTTTAACATTAAAGATTGTTTTTCGATTGAAATAAAAAATAAAAAGATTTATAAATACATACATACATACATATATTTTAACTAGCGTATAAGCCTGTCAATTCCAGAAAAAATATTAGAATTTCATGGGATTTTAATGCTTCAAGTATTAAAAGAGTAAACTTTTTAAAACCAAAAAAAAAAAAAATCGTTCTAAATACGCTCTCTGATCGTAACAAAAAATCAGTTTCTAATAGCATTTGGAGAGTGGACAATTAATATAGTAAATTCAAATTTCTTAAAATCAAAACCGACTTTGAAAAATCTATATATATAAAAATGGATCTGTGCTTGCTGGTTTGTTTGTTCCTTGTAGGCAGCTAAATTGCTGGACTGAATATCTAGAAATTTTAACACTAACATCCTGAAGTTCTCGAAAGTAAAATAGAAAGATAAATTAAGAAATTTTTCCATAGGAGTAGGGAGAATGATAGTCTTCATACAAAGAAAAATTAATTAAAGAATAAGTTAAATAATCCCTACGGGAAATTAATATCGGTTGAGTACCAATTGACACCAAACTCGTCACCAAAGTTAAGCCCAAATTACAATAGCGCGTAGTCAGCAACAGTATCAGCAAAAACTATCAGCTGTTCACTTGATTTATTCTACTTGTGTATTTCAGCCTCTCATTTATTTGCTCACTCTGTTTGTCTCGCTCTCAATATGAATGCAGCGCAGTGAATTTAGAAACAGGGCTAAATGAAACAGCACTGCAATCAACACCATAACAAACAGTGCATTCTAAATGATCAGCTGATTATGTAAGCACACACTGCTACTGACTACGCGCTATTGTAATTTGGGCTTTAAAATTGAGAACAAGTTGACACTACTACACTTACTAAAAATAAATTGAGAGCCAATTTATAACATGCTCGTTAAGTACGCAATTAGCAACTTGTGCACAATAACAATCTGTGACTGAGTAGTTAGTATTGAAAACTATAAAACGTTAGATATGTCAGAAGAACATTATCGAAAAATTGTAAGTTAAAAACAAATATAATGTGATAAAAAAAATATGTAAAAAAGATTTATAAAATTTTTATTACATTAATCGACTCTGACCTTTTGGACCAGTCCTGTGACCTGTCCCTAGGTGCTAATTAGCCACCTTCAATGACAACCCCATGTAAAAGTGGCTGGTTACTGCCATATAAAGTACCAGAACTGGAAACGGTCATTAGCAGTGAGAACCTGTCAAGTAACTAGTGTTAATCCGGTTCTGTTTCCTGCAGGAATGTTACAGTAAAATTCTTAAAATGAAAATGGGACTGTTAGGTCCAGGGGAAATTATACCCCCCTACAACGAAAATATTGAATATCTTATATCTTAAAAACTGTTACAGCAGAAGTCTAAATATTTTATTATTATTTTTTTTTTTTTTTTTTTAATAATTTTTTAACATCAGCAAGAACTATTATGGTGAGAGTCCTCATATTTTATATATTCATGAAATAATTAGGATGGATAGGAACAAGAGAAGGGGTAGCCTCTGTGCAAAGCAAATATTATTTTTTTCATATCTAAAGTAGTCATTTAGTGAAAGTTTTAGAAAAAATTATCATATAAAATTTTAAATGGGAATGGATAGAGGTGGATTAGTAGCTCCCATTTAAAGTAAATATTAGCATATAGCCCGGCAAAACTATAAGGTCACTTTTCATTGCACCGTGTATTAAAAAGTACAAGGGGTATTTAACCTGTTTTGAGGACCTTAGAGTGCCTGTTATGCAGGAATCTTATCATTTTCACATTTTCAATGTTAATTCAATTTTTCTTAGATCATTTTAGAATTAGTTGTGCACTTTTATCTTGCAAAACGATCGTACAATTCAGAGGAATAGGTAAAAGTGGAAATTTTTAAAGCTGGGCGGGATGAATTCCTAGGAACACTTCTGGAATTTAAATAATTCACTTCCTAAACACTTCTATAAATCAATAAATGAAGATAGTCAAGGAATAAATTGCAAAAAATATGATTTTAGTTTGAAAGAATTGATTTGATCTTCTCATTTTGACACACTGGAAAGTTAACATTTTCAACACTTTTGTCTATAACGGGAGAGGAACTATAGTCGGTCAAGACCGACCATATGATATGTATGAGCTAAAAATTAGACCTTTGGCCAATTGTAGATAAAAACTTTTACTAAATGTAAAATAAATTATACAAATACAGAACAATGCATTGATACTAACATCTATATGATTTTATGTCCTTTAGGGCGAAATCCGGAAGTGGGTTTATATGGGAGCTATGGTAAATTATGGACCGATTCTCATAAATTTTGGCAATGTTATCTCTACTTATATAAAACTTTTTCTGTCGAATATTAATTTGATACTATCATTCGTATGGGATTTATACACGTTAAAGTGATTTTCGGAAGAGGGATTTATATGGGAGCTATGGTCAATTATGGAACGATCTTGATGAAATTTGGCACAAAGATTGACAGTTATACAAAACTCATTTGTACCGAGTTTTATTAAAATATTGCTATATTTAAGGCATTTATGATCATTTAACCTATATTCCGTGAGGACATTTGTATGGAAGCTAGGTGAAATAATGGATCGATCATAACCAATTTCAATAGGTTTCGTCCTTGTGTCAAAATAATTATTTGTGCCAAATTTTATCAAGATATCTTTAAAATTGCGACCTGTACTTTGTTCACAAGGTTTACATGGACAGCCAGCCAGCCAGACGGACGGATGGACGGACATCCTTAAATCAACTCAGAAAGTGATTCTGAGTCGAACTTTAAGGTGGGGGTACGATAATTATTTCTGTGCGTTATAAACATCAGCACAAACGTATAATAACCCAACCACCTATGGTGGTGTAGAGTATAAAAATATCAAACGCCAAATAATTGATACCAAAAGGTGTATAAAGGAACACCTTTTAGCTAGTAGTAACATTAAATACCCCTTGTACTTTTCAATACACGGTGCAATGAAAAGTGACCTTATAGTTTTGACCGGCACCCTATAGAAAAACAACCAACAAATTTCTATACAAATTTGAGTCATACTCATATTATACTTTGGGCGATTTTTCGCTTTTATTTATTATTTTTTTTTTTTTTTTTTGATTTTAACAACATGCATGAGAAGGTTATCCTATTCAGAAAAGTTTTACTTAGCGTAGACGGGATTTGAAATACGTTAGAGTTGAAAACCCTTGCGTCCGACCGAAGGACGGTTAATGTAGTCCAGAATCTTACCCAGGACAAAATTAAAACCTTTTTTAATTCTGAATATGACTGATTTTGTCCAGAATTTTATCACAGAATGAATAAATGTTCATACCAGAAAGTGTCATAATGAACATTGGTTGAGGATGATTTTTCGTAAATATTTAGGCATTTTTTTCACTCCTTTTCGGCAAATTTTCCATTTTTTATTTTTGGGTAATTTTTCATTTTATTTGGGTAATTTTTCTATATTTAATTTGAGCTTTGGATCATTTTGCTGGCAGCCTATATAATAGCAAAAGCCCTAAATTTTTACTAACTTTACTTTCACACTTAGAATGAAAATGGAACGGATAAAGACAAAGGAATGGTACCACCATCCTTGTGGGAAAAACTTTCTCATCAACCTCAATAATTTAAACTAAAATGGAAAAATTATAATATTGTGTTTATCGTATAAAATAAAAATAGGGTGGATAAGACCGGGACAAGGGAAGCCACTATGAAAAACTAATATTAATTTAAAATTAATTTCAAAATTATACATTGACAAATTTTTTTATTACCTTATTAGTTTTCTAGTTAAAAAAATATTTATTGTTTGAACAAAATGTGTTCTAGATTTTGTTCAAACTTAAGAAGTATTTTTAATAATTACGGTATTCGATACAGAAACTTTAATTTAAATTCTGTTGAAATTTTTATTGATATCGAAAATAGGATATATTAAGTCTCATTTGGCACTAAATTATTATCTGATTAAAGAGACCCATAGTTTGGAAAGCAGATTTTTTAATAAAACACGGTCGTTCAACGCTGACTATATGATACCATACACCATGGTGTATGTGCATTAATATTAGGGTGATCGATGCGGTTTTCCAACCGGTTTTAAAACCGGTTGTTTCAGTCAATGTGCTGTCGGTTTTTTCAAAATGTTTATTTTTCGAATGTCGAATAGACCGGTTTTTTTAAACACAAAAAACCGGTTTTAAAAATAGCATTTTATTTCAGAAAACATGTACTAAATAGTGATATTTGAAAATTTAGGAATAACTTTTGAAATATTCATAAAGACTGATTTCTTATGTTTTTAAAATATAGTTTAAGTCTAAATTGGAATTTATTCTGTAATATTAAACAAATAAATAATTAATAATTACCTGTATGACCCAATTAAATATTTTTGATCCAATATTTCCTTTATTTTTCAAAGGTGTTGTTGTTAAAAAAGTTTCACCTGCAGAATCGTTTCAATTGAGACAGGCTTCCATATTAAGCCATGGTTTCTGTTTAGGCTAACTAAAATTTAGATGATTTTTTCTACAATTTTGAAACATAATTATCTTCTAGTCATCTAGATATATAATTTGCTTAGCATTTTTTCTCTTTCCAGAGCTTTCTGAAGCTACCAAACGACGTAGAAAATTAAAATTTGGCTTAATTATAAAATTTTTTGTCCAACAAATCCTAATGGAGCCATATTTTAAAATTTTTATCAGAGAGCGGATATAATAGGATTTATGTGTATTTTTCTAAGAATTTTTTTCAGCTTAATTATAACCCTATTCGTCCTACAAATCCTAACGGAGCCAGATTTTGAAATCTCTATCAAGGAGAGAAAATACGTGGATCTATATATATGGATTTAAATATATCTTTCTTAAGCAATGTTTCCTTTCCAAAGCTTTCTGAAGCTCCCAGACGACGTAAGAAAATCGGCGTAAAAATCGGCAAACTTATAAAACTATTCGTTCAACAAGTTCTAACAGTGCCAGCTGTTTTTATCAGGGACCAAAAAGTCTGTTTTGGTATTAAAAACTTTTGAGTTGCTATACTTATTGTTTGCTCTCCAAATCCTATAAAAACTGATTTTTTTTATTTTGAAAGGTTTACGAATTTAAAACTTTAATCAATATTATTCCAATAAATTTGAACGGCTTCAAATAATTGACTTCGATTAGGGAGAGGAAGGTGTCTAAATGTTGTTCATATTTTTTTCTTTTAATTTTCGGATTTGTTTGTGCATATTTTCATTATTATATTAATTTTCCTAACATTGTTAGGCTTTTACGCTTGTATTTAATAAATTTTAACTTAATTATAAGAATTGATTTTTTTAAAGAAATGTAGTCTTTTGATATAAATATTAACTTCTGCAAAAAACCGGTTAACCGGTTTTTTCTGATTTTCAAAAAGTGCAACCGGTTTTTTTTAAATACCAACTATTCGAACTATTCGAAAACCGGTTTCTCAAAAAAGTCGAATAATCGATCACTCTAATTAATATGCGAGAAGGGGTCTTATATAGGAACTATGATCAATTGTTGACCAAAATTTGTATTACTTTGTATTAATGTAAATTTCTGTAAAACATTCGTATGTATTATATTTTGGGAATGCATCCCGGGATTCCCGGGAAATTAAACATTTTTTATGTCCCGCCTTCCCGGGAATTTTGTCCGGGATTCCCGGGAATTTTAAAAGCACTTAAATGGAAGAAGACTACTAGAATTTTAGCAAAAATGTATATATTTTAGTCATTTTTAAACAAAATTAAACTAAAAATTCAGCTAGGAATTAAATCTTAACTGCAATTCCATTAGTATGTTTTGTGTACACTATATAAAACGGTTTATTTAGGATGACTTTAAGGCATTTATTCAATTAAGCATCTTAATAAAATGTTAGCACTAAAAAACAGCTAGTGTAAACTGATTAATTTTAGACATTTTAAATATGTACCTATTCGTTATAAGTTGTTAGTAGTATAGACAACAAGCAGAATTTGTCTCATAGAAATTTGACAAAAAATTAACATTAAAATTTAAGAGAAGAATTAGAAAGTGAGTCCAACAAATCCTTAATTATTCATATAATTTTCAACTGGAAAGCTACAGATAATATTCTCTGCTATGTATGAGATCGTCTGGTCTGATCTATAACATGAAATCAAATGTTTTATTAGGAATATTAATAAACAAGAAATTGAAACTGACTGGTCCAAAGTTAATTTTTTCAAGCTAAATTTAAACCTACCTTAAAATATGAATAAGGTCATCATTTGTAAAATTTTAGTCAAAATATTTTCAAAATATAAGCTACGTTTAAATTGGATTACGATATTGAAGCTACAAACAATTTAATAGCGTTTGAACTCAAGTATGAATCACAACTAGGGGTTTCCGAAAAAGTGATCATCAGCCACTTCTTTAAGAATTAATAAATTCTTTTTAGTGGACTTTTAATAAATTTAAATTTTATAATGATTTACGAAACTAGTTAAAATTTTTATTGAATGATATCATTGAGTAAATATTTTTTAGTCAATTTCTGACATCTCTATTTTCTGTCATAAATACATTGTTTTATGGTTAATTAACAAAGTTGTTTAATTTTGCTTCAAAACTTAATAAATATATTAAAGTAAGAATCAAATTTCAGTAATATTTTTTTATATATTTTTTCTGTGTTTTAAATAAAATTAATAATTACTATTACTCTTTCAATTATTCAGATTAATCAATTACTTGAATTTCATTTTCGCTACATTTACAATCCTGTTTCAAATCTGCTAATGGAAAGATTTATATCCTATTTGAGTCTCAGTTGACCAGCTAATGTGAGTAATAATAATAATTATAGTTTTTAGTCCGGGATCCCGGGAAGTCGAAAATTTTTTCCCGCTTTCCCGGGAAATCAAAAAGTCCGGGAAATTGGGATCCCTAATTATATTATGTAGACACTAGCATTTACAGGGGATATATGAAGTTTAGGGTGATTAACTTGTGTATCAATTATGGACCGCTCCTCATTAAATTTGACAATGTGTTTTCTACTTTATAAAACTTATTTGTGACAAATATAAACATGATATTAAATAACTTTTGTATGGAATTTAATCACGTAAAAGTGATTTCTGGAAAAAAGGGTTTATATGACAGTTATGGTCGATTATAGACCGATCTTCACGAAATTCGTTAAATCTACTTAGAAAGTGAAAGGGTCCCGCCTATGGTGGTGTAGAGTATAAATATATTATTATATCAATTATATCAAAACAAGATTAAAATCATTACTTTATATTAACTTCGTTCTTAGTTGAATAAATTAAACATGTAATTGAAGTTTACAAAAAGTAAATAATTGAATGAAGCTAAATAATAACGCAGTGTTTCAGTAAAAATTTTAAGTAACGCTCAATACAAAAACTGTTAAAAATGTTAATAATTTTATTACCAATAAAAATATTAATTCAAAGAATAAGAAAAATAAAAATATTTAATCTTTTTTTTTTTTTTTAATTCATAATGAAAAATAATGTTAACCTTTCAGAAGCAAACTTTTTTCATCAGAAAAAATATTTTATTAATGATTTTGTAGTCGAAATTAATTTCAAATAAATATCAAAAACTGCAGGGTATTTGTGTCTAAAACGAACTATTATTATCAGTTCAAGATTTTTAGATTTAAATTTTGTTGATACTTTTGTGAATGTACACAAATTTGCTGTGCAGCTATAATAATTTCAATTCACTTTTAATGTATCAAATTCATAGAATAAATGTAAATGTGTGTTTGCAAGTACTTATGAAAAAAATTAATTTAATTTTTATTTTTTTTATTTAGCATTTTCATAATTGTATCGCATTCAAAATACATTTTGATTTTAGCATGTGAAAGTTAAATTTGCTATTTTGCTTGAATGCAACTATAACATTTGATCTATTTTGAACTCGTGTTCATATTTAAATCGTATTACAATAGTACGTGTATTTATAAAAAAATAATAATAATTAAAATTAAATAATTTTTAGTTATTCATTTTTAAACAGAGCATAGAAATTGTATGATGATTTTCAAAAAAAAAAAAAAAATGTTTATAAAAAATGACTGGCTACTTTAAAATTTAATTTATGTTTTAACATTTTAAGAGTAAAATTAAGTTTTACTAATTTTTTTATTTTTTTGAAGCCAAGATACAATTTTTAATTAGGTATTTTTAAAAATTTTAAGACAAACTAAAGTTATTTAAAATATATTTCATGAAAGTTAATCATGATATATATTTTAATTAACTAAAACAAATAAAATCTAAATTAAAATGTAAATATGTATGTTAACTATTTATTACCACCATTAATTGCAGGATACATATCATGTTGATTTCGTATGACAAACAAAAAAATAAATAAATAACAATTAGGGAAAGTCTTTTTTAAAACAGATCATTAAATATCAGTATGTACGATTACTTTCACATTCATTTAAACATTTTCATAACAAATTTTCTTTGCTTCTCATTTCATTAAACAGACATACATAGATGTCTATTTTGTTATTGTACTTGTACTTGAATCTCGTATGTATAACAAATTATTTTTAAACTTTATGTATTTGAAAGATTTCACACCTTTCTCTTAAAAGTAATACATATTGAAGCCCATTTGAAAATTTGTTAATTTTTTGCCCTCTATTTTTTTGTTTAAAATACATTTGCATGGTCATTTATTTAAACAGTTCATATCCATGGGAGACATTTAAAAATTTGTAATTATATTTACATGTCTATTCATAGAAAAAGTATGAAAAAAGTCACAATTTTAACTCAATCACAACTCCATATTCTGTTAACATAGTCACAAAACATGCTTAACATGCTATACAAAGTAAAAATTTAGACTTTTCTTATCAATTGAAAATAAAAAATAAAAATAAAATATTTTGTACAAAAATTTTAAATTTTCAAATAAGAACGGATAATATGGAAAATAGAATACAAGGTCCGATAAAAATCTGCAGGAAATGTGAGTAAGAGTTTGACATATATTCTCGGTATACGTATTATCGCTCTATGACCCTCAATGGTTTCAAATGTGCATGCATGCATTGTTTTTTCCACAACAATTTTTTTTTTTTTATATTTTCATATTTTTATACCCACCATCAAAAAGATGGAGGGTATATTGATTTTGTCATTCCGTGTATAACATGTCGAAGGAATCATCTAAGACCCCACAAAGTATATATTTTCTGGGTCCTGGTTAGATTCTGAGTCGATCTAGCTATGTCCGTCCGTCTGTTAAAAGCAGGATAGGGCTCGAACGGAGCAACGTAGGGAGACGAAATTTGGCACAAATGTTTATCTTATATAAGGTTTGTTTGGTATTGAAAATGGGCAAAATCGGTTAAGAAACAAAAAAAGTTATGGGTTAAAAACTGGAAACACAGGGTGTCCGTTTTATACTTTTCTGCTGATATTTCTTCAACAAAAGCATGTACGACAACGAAATTTTGTAAGTATAGTTCGGGGATCGATATAAACTCGGAAACCAAAAATGGGCGTGGTCCGCCCACTTTACCGCCCACCTCCCATATAAGGTGAAAATCAGCGAAATTGAGTTCAAATAGTTAAAGGACCAATGTAAACTCAGAAACAAAAAATGGGCGTGGTCCGCCCACTTTACTGCCCACTTTACCACCCCCTTCTATATATATAATGCAAAATTTGAAAAAGTTGATGGTGGGTATATAGATTCGGCCGGGCCGAATATAACATTCGCGCTTGTTTATTTTCAATTAAAATGTCTTATTATTATAGTCACAACTCTTATGACTGTGTACATACCAGGTCATAATTCTGAATAGAATTTTAAGACTATAGTCACAATTTGTGTGCTATAACTATTTGTCAGTCACAATATTTTCTGTGAATAGGCATGATAATTTAAAATGTTTATTTGAAGACTGCAGAAATTGTTTTAAAAATTGGAATAATCAAAATTTTTTTCAAATAATTTAATTATTACGGCTGTCATAACTAATTTACATATGTAGGTAAAAATAAATAATATTATGACGTCTTTTTTAAATTAAACCAGCACACTGTGAGAAATGCTACAATACGACCTGAAAAACAATTTTTTTTTTTTTAAGTTCTAAAACTTTATAAAATTTGTATTTAATTTTAATTCTTATACATCGTGGAATACTGAGGACAAATTTCTAACCCCTTCAACTACCTTTAAACTTTTAGCAAATCTAGAACATTTTAAGTCAATTATTTAACATTTTCCAAGGTATTTTTCAAAGCTTTAGTTTTTTTGAGAAACATGATTTATAACATTTTTGATAAATAGTTTTGTTTATATTTTGTTTTCCGTCATAGCTTTCAAAAATAATATAACTTTGGTTCAAATTTTTACACATATTTCACTAAGATATTTTAGATGAAAAATGTATTTTAAATGGAATACCTACAACTTTAACCTCTGAGCTTAAATTAATATAAAATGAAAGTTTGAATCATTCAGGGATAAAGGATACATTGACATAAATTTGTCTTTGTGCCGGACGTACGGACGGACGTGATCATATCATCATAGAGATTCACAATGGCATAATGAAAATGTATGCTGTATGCAAATAAATGCTGACGAAGATCGTAGCGGATCAGAAAATACATTCCATCCTGCTAGTGTCTAATAAATCTTTTTCTGTATTCTAAAAAATTATTACAATAATGAACTTGAGGCTGAATAAAAATTCAAAAATGATTAATTCATAAAAAAGTTCGAAAAATATTCATCATTTACAAACATTAGATCAGAAAAATATATACTATTTTACTATATATTTTTAAAGGTCAAAGTTACAAACTGCGATATGTTTTTTCACACTCGCTGTGATCTACTGTAACGCCGTCCATGCACCCGCTACACAATCCTACCAACAATATTCTGAAAAACTAACTCCTCTTTCATTGATGTTCCAAGTTCTATTAAAATCGGTTCGGCGGTTTAAAAGACCCAGACTTATTACCATATATTTTGCAGTTGACCCCATTGAGCAATCTTACTACTTAATTAAATAGTCCCCCAAATTTAATTTAATATCAGATCATCAAATCTATTCATATCTGATGAAAAGAAAAATATTTATATAAACATTACTACATACTTTGTACTATTGTTCAATTATGAGCGACTACTGTAAAATATTTATATAATTACGTCATTTCTTTTACGGCCATTGAAAACGAACAACTTTTGATTTTTGACAAAAATGGTATAATAGATTTGAAAGTGATAACAAAAAAAAAAGCAAATTATACAAACTATTTCTATGTATGCATAGAGTCCAACAAAGATAAACAGCATCTAGTTCATTCACACCAAAATTGAATTTCTAATAAAATTAAATAAAAAAAAAACTAAACTGACAGTGAAATATTTTTGAACTAAATTGACAGCAAATTTTAGCACTTTTAAGTGAAACCTAGAGTATATCAGAGGAATAAGCTTAATTAATATTTTGCGGTGGCTAAAATATTCATAGATTTTACTAAAAATTTAGGAATAATTAATTACTTTCATTTTAATTTAAACTCATATAATTTAATTTTATAGATCTAATTTCTCTTTTCCTTATTTAAATATTTGCTTAAATTTAAACTAAAAATCTATTCATAAGTCATGCTTTAGTTTAAGTTTTTTTTATATAAATGATTACTTTCTTTATTGGTAAATATCTGAGAAATATTTGAAATTCTTCTTTAACCTACCACACCCCTCTCTATTCTTATAAACTATTAATTATTATAACAATTGGCATAAGGAGTGGGTTTTCTCAAAAACTTTAATCAACTTGAAAAACATATATACAATACAATTGTATTTGTTATGTATGTATATTACTTATTCCTTTCCGTTTCTAAATATAGAATAACCAAACAACAGGTTTATTAAAATATCAAAAACATAATAAAGTTAAAAAAATACAGCAAACATTATTAACAATCTCCTATAAACAAGATACAATTACTTACTACGAATACTCACATTAAATTGCAAAATTATTCGTATACATTTCGGTTTCATACTGTATTACTATTTCAGCGTAAAAATTATGAATGACTCATTTTGGTTTAGGAAAATTTGTTTTCTGCGAAGAAAATACTACTAATTATTTTATTATTGTTTTTTGTTTAAATATAAACTATGTAGAGGTATAATCCATAATAGAAAATCTGTCTTTGTCTGGAGTTGCAGTATCGCAAACACTATCTAAAAGATATTATTAAAAATTGTGTTAAATTATAGTTGAGGGCGGAAAATTAGCACAAATAATAAAATATTTCTTCATAAATATAATCTCCTAAGAGGGTTATTGTAAAATTCAATTTGAATGAAAACATATGAAAATATGGAAGAATATTGATAATGTTTAATGGTTGTAGAAATAATGATATTTTTCAAATTGATAAAATTTTGTTTCTGGTAAAAATTTTCAAAAATTAAACTGCTTGTGGTCAATCATATTAAAATTTTTAAATGATAAAATTTTATCATGGACACAATTTTATTAAAATTAATGAAAATTAACCATGAGAACATAATATAGTTGTAGGAACACTGATTTAATCATGTTTTTTCTCTGCATGTACGTTACCATTTTGCATTGTAATTTTTTAGGAAAATTTTTCTTGTTGTACTGTGTAATAAATATTTACAGTACAACAAGAAAAATTTTAAAATTTTAATATAATTGACCACAAGCAGTTACATTTTTGAACATTTTTACCAGAAACAAAATTGTATCAATTTGAAAAATATCATTATTTCTACAACCATTAAATATTATCAATATTTTTCCTTGTTCTTTCTTAAACAATATTAATATTATTATTATTACCATAACAATAAAATATTATATAAAACATATAATACGTATATATACAGGTTTCTTAAAAATGGTTGAAAATTCATAACTTGTTTGTTTTTAAATTTATTTTGTTTTTAATTATTGTTTTTCATTTATAACAAATAAATCATAAATAAAAATTTATTTTTGATAATTAAATAAATTTAAAACATGTTATCAGTAATTTTGTAAATTTTGTATGTAACACTTTTTATAAAACGAATTAATAATATAATGAAATCCGATCATAATATAAAGTGATAAAACAGGATCATAACATGATACATTTTGAATAGACAATAGGTGTGTTTGCGTACTTTCCAGCAAGATTTATCCAGCAACATTTTTTGAGAGAGTAAAAATCAATTTACTCTCAAATTAAAAAAATATTAAAAAAAAAAGTACGCGAACAACATTTTGCAAACATTTGCAGGTTTTTGTTTATAAACAACAAAAAGTGATGTCCCCTTATTAAATTAAAAAAAACGCTAATCTATGTATAAAAATAAAAAAGTAATTTTGTTCTTTTTTGTTAACAAAATAAAAGTAAAATGTTATAAATATTAAATATTATTTGTTAATAACATTAAATTAAAAGTTGATTCACTAGAATATAATTTTTAACCAAAACAATAAAAAAAAAAACTGAAAATCCTTAACTAAAAACGCTAACATGACATCTCTTAAATTGATTTTCAACAGAAAGTAAAAGCTTTTATAAATTAATTTTTATCTATTTTTTTAATATAAATCTAAACAAATATGAATTGTAAGTATTTTTATAATATTTTATTACATTTATTTTTCTTACTTTTCCTAAAATTTGAGATTTTATATTTTAATTTTCTTTGTTTACATTTGTAAACAAATGATCATATGTTTTGTTCAACATATGTTTTTGCTGATATAAGTTGATAGAAGAAAAACAGCCAGCAACTTTCATCAATTTCCTCTTCAATGAACTGTCAAATTGTAATAATTATCTCAAAATGTCAGGTACGCGAACACAGCTAATAAAGAAAAAAATCTGAGTGTAATACTTATGATAAATATTATATTATTTATGACCATAAAATTTTTTAAAGTAACTATAACTAAGTAACCAATTATAATATTTTTCTTAGGTTATGGTCATCGTAACTATAGTTTTCCTCTACGTGTACAGTGCACTGTGGGGCAGAATCGAAAATTTTTGGAAATAAATCTGTAACTTCTGATCGGCTGATTGAATTTGCGTGAAATTTGGTATAAGCGTAGCAAAGGAGTTAAGTTAAGTAAGGAGTGATAAGACCTAGAAACATGTTTGCGTGACCTACATATCCCTTATAATTTTGGAGTTATTTGCGTTTGAAGTTTTAAGTACCTTAATTTTGCATGTTCTTGGTCCAGTTTTTTCATATAGTATTTCCGACCAATTTATTAGTTAGATTTATTTATTAAAATTATCTATTTAATAAAAGTCGATATATATACCGAGTCCAAAAATAAACGATTTTGAATTTGAAAATTGAAAAATTACGTTTTTTTTTTTTTTTTTTTTTTTTACCGAAAAAGTATCTGCACTCTTTTTTCTCTAAAATAAAATTTTCTTTAACAACATATAATTATTTTACACTTTTCTGAAAGGTATCTTCTCAGAAATGACTTTAAAATAAAAAACAAGTCAAATAACTCAAGTGGTCAAGGTACACACCCTCCCGAATTCGACCCATTTTATTTGAAAGTTTTGACTTTAGTCTATATTTTTTTCAAATTACAAAGCACGAACCGGCAAACGGAATGCAGTTTAGGAATCTGTAATATATTGTTAAAAGTTTTCAATTAAAATCTACAGGACTTCGGAAAAATGTGGATTTTATAGCGGAAAATGTGAAAAAAACTCATTTTTGGGATTTTCAGCGTTTTTTTTTGGGAATTGTAGGATTCCTTTTACAAAAATCTTAAAGTTTTTTACCCTTTCTCATTTTATAAGATAAAATCTACATTCACCGAAAAATTGGTTAAGATATCTCTACTCAAATAGGCCCGGCCGATGCACTTCAAATTAAATAGTTGCCTGATTTTTCAGAAATCAGGAAACGTGGATCACCCTATACATTGGTATAGTATAGGGTGATCCATTTATATTTTGTTTAATTCTAAATAAAACACTTTATACACCATTGAATTAAGGAATCTTTAATCTGGCCCTAAAGAACAATTTCTAACATTTAATTTTAAAGGTAATTTCACTTTAAACTTGGCCGGTACTACTTTGTAGGTGGTCCATTCGCAAGCTCCAATTTTTTATCACAATTTCCTCTAAACAATATGAAATAGACCAAATTTCGTGAAATTGTTTATTATATTTTATAGCTCAGGACTATTGTTTTAAGCACAAAACATACCATCTAACCTAATAATACTGCTATTTTTTCACTTACAACTGCTTCAATGATCATATTTCCATCAACATAAACTTACATACATATTTATGCTTTATGTTGTAAATTTTTAATGCAGACAAATGATTTTACCCAAGTCTGTAAAAGTAAACTATATTGTGTCTATCTTTTTGGCTTTCTTTTCAATTTACAATTGTGCCACATTCTCAGTCTAGATAAATGTGTGTGTTTGTGACATATAAAGTGATCGATTAAGGCGAATGAAAAGTGGACAGACTACTTTGTATGGGCATACACTCAAAATATCCATTAGCAAATCAAAAGTATTTTCTTAGAAAAGTAAAAATTATAAATTGTAAACAACTAGCTCTTTTTTTTACCAATATTTTTCTAAGAGTGTATACGCTTTAAGATTCAAAAAGGCAGTCTATATTTTTATCTCAGACAACAAATGCATTAAGACACAAGGAGTGCAAATCAGTAAACTTGGCTTACTACTACTACCTTAACGACATGTGCTATCAGTTAGTTGGAAGCAAATGGAAAAAATAAAAAATAGAAAAATAAGAAAAAAAAGCCGGTAATAAAGAGATTGCATGTTAACAAAAATTAATTTCACTTCATTTTCATCACATTCATCTTCAACTCTATTATATATAAATATATATAGGCTGATTATACGTCTGTCTATTCATCAGTTTGTATTTATGATGCATTTTTTAAATCAAAAGACTTGGATGATATATTGAGAGAGAGAGAGAAAAAAAAGCAGGATTAAAATTGATATTATGTGTCTTTAGATAAACAAGATTTTAGGGGTTTCAGATTGATTTCAAAATGAAAATTATCTTTGGGATTTATTGGCAATAAAACGGTTCCAAACATTGTCTAGGATCAGAATTATTTAAATCGATTATTTCTGAGACTGAAATATAGATTATAAAAAAATACATAACATAAATTGTGATTTCACGGTGAATAGAACGATTAAACATAAACCAGAGAAGAAATTGTGCTTCTTAAAAACACCGGTTATTTGGTAAAAAACCTGATTTATTATGAAACATGGGATTTACTTTCTAAAAAAGTACAGAGATAATTTTAACACATCTATACAGGGAACGATATCTCAGCAGAATGTATCGAAAATTTCACTAAGATACAAATATGACGCCTTTGGAAAAATATTTCCATACCTTTTTAATTTCGACTTCCTTCCGACAAGGACCTAGAATATTCTAATATTTATTAATATTAAAGCATTTAAAAAATATAGTCGATCAAACCCGATCAGATGATATTTTACACCATTGCACGTTGTGGTAAAATGTGTCAAAAGTGGCGCTTAATTGAATTTTAAAATTTAAAGTTTTGTAATAAAGTTGAGTACCAAATAAAAATAGACAAAATTATGTATCAATATCAATTAAAATCTTTAAACTAGGTTGTGTTGTTTTCTTATAAGAAGATGTCAAAGTTAAGATTTTTTTTTAAATTTTTAAAAAATAGTAAAAAATTGAATTTTTATCAGCTTTCAGTGTATTTATTTTAAATAAAAATATATATAAGTGTACTTTTCTTCAAGTATTTGTAAATTATATTTTGTCCTAATATTTTTGTTATTTTTTTTGAAAATTGTCCTAAAATACACTAATTTTTAACTTTCATGGAATGTAACATAAAATGTTACAAGATGTTTGTTCTGAAAAATAGTATATATTGTCCACTTTTATATTTATGAAAAAAAAAACCGTGCGCATATATAGCCTGATGAAAATAATTTTTTTCAAAAATACTCCAGAAGATTTCATACAAAAAACAGCTTAAGTGCAGACATTTTCTTTGCTTTATCAAACATTAAACAATGGGGAAGAATCGGAATAAATCTGTAACTTCTAATCAGCTGGTTGGTTTTGCATGAAATTTCACACATGCTTAGCAGAGTTTAGAAGCAGGATTCAATATACGCATCAGGAGCTGAACTATGTTGCTTCAAAATAGGGTACTAGTGTCATGGAAAATGTTTAACTACTAGCGAATTTTTGTTCCTTACCCGATTTTTAAGATTTTTATATCACCTTAAAGTTCTTGATGAATTCTTTAGAAAACATGCTTGTATATACCACTTATCTTATATATTTTTCGAGTTATATACATTTGAAATTTATAAAATCTCAATTTTACAAGATCTTGGTTAAGATTTTTCTATATATAGCCAAATATTTTCAATCGATTTTATTTTATTTTGTGTAGTTGGTTAAAAAGCTAAATTATCTATCGAAAAAAATTTTTGAGTCATTATATTTATTGAGTCAAAAGTTAAACGATTTTGAATTGGAAAGTCTGCAAAAATTAACAAACAGACGTACAGATGGACGGACATTAGAATTCTTTAAAAAGATCTTAAAATTGAAAAAATATTTTTTTAAACTTCTCGATTAATATGAAAACGAAATAAATATCCCTGAATTAAGTGGAATTTTTTACCCATTTAACCCAAATGTATAGACGGACGGACGGACATTGTTATGCTGCCAAAAAATATTTTAGAATTCTAAAAATGCATTTTTTTTACTAACTTATAAATAGAAAAAATAGAGCGTGATCATCAAAATTTGGATATCACCTTTTCATGAATTAGGCGTCATTTTCGTCCCATTTAACCCAAATGTAACATTATCATTCAACCAAAAAACATCTTATAATTCTAAAATGCATTTTTTTGCTTACTAATAAATAGATAAATTAAACGTAATTATTAAAGTGTTTATACCGCCCTTCTCTAAATTATGCATAATTTTCGACCCATTTAACTCTAATGTATACACGGACGGACAGACATTACCGTTCTGCTAAAAATAATCTTAAAATTCTAAAACTGAAGTATTTCAAACTAGCAATCAATAAAAAAAAATAAAACATGATCATTAAAATATTGATATCAACTTCCCTTAATTAATCGCCATTTTCGACCCCTTTTACCCCAATGTACATTGTATAGGTGCATACAAATTCGGGAAAGTGTCTAATATGGGAAATGTGGCCCCTTCTAGACCGATAATATCATGAAACGTAGCACAGTGTGCGATTCAAAAAAATGAAATGGAAATAATTATGGAAATCGGAAGAGCCGTTCCGAAGATCAGTTCCAATTTCCATGAAATTCCACATGGTGATAGTAGAAGTGTAGGCGAGTTTAAATTTTCAGGGTCCCAAAGTTGGACACCTCGGGTATAAAATTTTTAAAAAACGATCCTGATTTCTTATATCTGAACCGAATCTGCTAGACGAACGTCGTCGTATGTATATATTATCTCTTTTAGTTTAAGAGATATTAAGCTTCAAAGATTAACATTTTTACTTTTTAGACTGTCTTGTTGAAGCTTTTCTTTACAGCGGGTCCAAATTTCACCCGATTTTTTTTATAATTTTTTCTATATCATTAACAAATAGAAAAATTGTACAAAGAAAGAATTACAAAAAAAAAATATTTTCGGAGTCAAAAGTTACAGGCATTTAAAATTGAACTTTGAAAAAAGTCGATTTTTTCCTGTTTTTTTTTTTTTGCCAAAAAAGTGGTCACATTCTTTTTCTGTTATATACAAATTTTCTTAAGCAACATATATAATGTTCACATTTTTCTGAAAGATAACTAAACACAAAATACTTTAAAGGATGAAAAACTTTTTTAAATTGATCTTTGCGAGAACCAGGGTTTCCCAAATTTTACTTATTTTTCCAACAAATTTCAAATTTTCGCTTAATTTCTCAAATCGCAAAGCTGGAATAAAAAATAGTTGTACCTTTTATATCAACGGTTCTCAAATGGGAGTCCGGGACCCACAAGGGGTCCGTAAGGACATTCGTGAGGAATGGCGAAGAGATCTTGAAAAATATTCCTGAATAAAAAATGTTTCAATGTAAGTAAATACATATTAGTTAGATGTTGAAGTAAAAATACCAATGAAATGATGAAACTATTTAAAAATGGAAATAAATCTTTATACAAAAAACATCCCGAAATTAAAGACAAAAATGAAAACATTTTTTCTAAAATGAGTTCTTTTAAGAATCAACTAGCATCAGCTTCATGAAAAACCAATAAAAAAACCAGAGCTTCGGATGAAAATATTATGATTTATAAAGACAACAATGATCAAATAAAGTGATGTTGAACCATGATACAACATAAAGAAAACTTTACGATGTGACAGGGAAAACAATTAAAAAGATAAATAGTTCACTTTAATTAGTTTAACGACTTTATAATTAAAAGCTGAAAAATCCATATTGAAAGGATTTATCTTATAACAAACAAGGGGATTTAAAATGTAACTCATGTCTAATATTTAATTCTGTATCAAAAGATTTCAAAGCATTTTAGTTGAAATATAGCAAAGTTTACCCACTTTTTTGCTCAGAAGCACAAAAACTATTACAACAGTTTTTAACAATATACATTCTTATATTAAACTATCTTTTGTCGATCAAACCAAAGTATCGATCTTTTGTGCACAAAGTATGATAATAGATATGTATTTTTCATATTAAAGATCTCATGGAATAAACACAATATCGCAATTATGAATATTATTTTTAAATTTTATATTTACATAAAATTTTATCTGATGTTTAAACTGGTCATCAACTTTGCGCATCAATCGCAAAGTCAAAAGTGGGTCGCGAAGGAAGATCTTGTAAGAACTCCTGTTTTATATAGTCTAAAGTGTTTTTAATTTTTTTGTAATAGAAATTTTTGCTTCCCGATAACGTTTGGAAGGATATAGCAAAAAAAGTAAAAAATCCCATTTTTTGACATTTTTTGAGAATTATGGGATTTCTATAGACAGATCTAAAAAAGTGAATAGTGCTTTGAATTAAGCATCAAAAAATCTACTTAGGTGTAAACAATTAAAAATGAAAAATGTGAAAAAAATCACAAATACATCCTTTCTCTGGGTTTTTTGCAAAAAATCTTCAACAAATTTTCGTATTGTAAAATTTTTTATACATATTTTAAAAGAAGACAAATTTTAATTTAGATGAACAGACAGGCGGACGCACATCGTTATAATACATATATAGCAATCGGGGCTTAGACCATTATTTTTCAGTGTAACAAACATATTGTGGTGTAGTGAATAAAAATTCAAATATATGTTTTCTTTTTACCAGAGACCGGATTTTAATACTAAAAAAACAATCTTTTTATATTTATTTCAATCGAAAAACAATCTTTAATGTTCAAAAAATAATAAAAATCCATCATGATTTTTTTTATTTTCATCAATATTTTAATTTTTTTCATCATGATGGAAATAAAAATATAAATATCTTTTGTGATATTTATTTCAAAAGTTGAAAATTATTTTGAACTTTTTTCATCGGATGGAAAAAATTCTAAACAACAACAATTTCATTTGAATAAAAAAATATTTTGAAAACAAAACAAAAGTATGAATAAAAAAAACAATCATTTGAAATTTTTTTCGAACTGATATTTATCGTTAAAGATATTTATCGTAAAAGATATTTATTTTTTTCATCATTGATGGATATTTATTTTAAAAATAAAAATCCCTCACATATTTTTTTCAACAAATGAAAAAATATTTTGAACATTAAAGATATTTATTTTGATTGAAAAATAAAAATAAAACGTTTTCGGGTGCTTGCTTTTTACTCTTCAGCATTTTTTAATTTTGTACAAATATTTTATTTAAAAACAAGAAAATTAAAATAAAATATGTAAAGTTTTTAATTGAATTATTTACCAGCTTCTAACTATCAACAGATGGACTTGACCAACATTATATAAAATTTGTTTATAAACATGTATACATGATTTCTTTAATAAATTAAACAAGAAACCTCTTAACAACGTCATCTTTAAAACCACAAAATAGTAAAACATATTTGAATGTACACAAAAGTATAATACATACGTACGAGTACATAAAAGTACTTAACAAGTAGAAAGTAAAGTAAATTAACAGAAATACAGACAGACTGACTCGTCTGTGGTTGATTTGAACAAATAAATTTTAAGAATTATCGCTTTGAGTCGACTCAAATGAACAGAGAGTAAAACTAAAAAAAAACGAACAAGGTAAAAATCAGACATAAATATGAAACAAATAAAACATTCAACCAAGTTTTTTTTTTTTTTTTCAAATTGACTGACTGACTAACTGACCATTTTTTGGTTTTAATTTCTCCAAACAACTACAACCAAAGATGCAGACAAATAAACTGAACAAAATACAAAACACCACTTTCCGTATTCACACAAAAAAACAGACTTCATATAAAAAAAAGAAAAACTGACTGATAGTCAGACAGCCAGAAAAACAATACTCATACTTGTTCACTTAGACATTCCATCAATTTACACTTAATTGCAGTAATATTTTTCACAACATCATCCATAAAGTTAGCCGGTCTCAACCATTCAACCAACCATCATTCATTGTATACAATTGTATGAATATGAATTTTTGTGTTTTTTAATTTTTATTATAAATAAAACAATTTCATTGATTTGTTTGTTTTTTTTTTTTTTAACTTTCTTAAACAAAAAAGGCCTCAAAAGTTGTATAACTTTTAATGGCCATATCAAGTTTTTTAAATTTTTCAGCTGCTTTTGAAGAATAATGTACCAGGAGTGTTCGTACTCGTACTTGATTGTAATTATGACTAAAATGAAAGTGTGACGTTGTTAAAACCATAAATGTGATTGATCTACGTACTTTGGCGAATACAATTAATTTCATAAAATCAAAACAAAAAACTAAATATGGTACATACTATAATCAAACATGTTTGAAAACCCTCCAGACAGCGATGACAACTTTGACAATTTATCTTAAAAAACTGCTTATAAGACTTTTAAATTAATTTTTTTAACAATATAATGCGAGATTTATGATTTTTAAAAACGCAAGATAATAAAAAAGTTTTATTAAGAATATCAATTGCAATGATTTTTAATATCATGTTTTTTAAACCGCACATAAACTAACTTTTTCGATATTTTAAAACAAAGTTTTGCGATAATTTTTTTTAATTACAAATAAAGCAAAACGACAATTGTGATACGTCCACTAAAAGGTACCGCGAAATAAGACCCAGCAAAGAGGTGAAATAACTTCCTTTATACCCTACACCACCATAAGTGGTTGAAACGCATAGGAAATACCATCAGACCACCACCTTAAAATATACCATTAGACTCAGAATCACTTCCTGAGTCGATTTAACGATGTCCGTCCGACCGTCTGATCATCTGTCTGTCCATGTAAACCTTGTAATCAAACTACAGGTCGCAATTTTAAAGATAAGTCAATGAAATTTAGCACACGATCTTCTATTAGGCCAAGGACAAACTCTATTGGTTATGATCGGTCCATTATTTCTCCTAGCCCCCCATACAAATGTCCTCCCGGAAAAAGGTTTAACGATCATAAATCCATTAAATATGGCAATATTTTAACGAAATTTGACACATATAAGTCTAAATCTGTGTGCCAAATTTCAGGAAGATCGGTCCATATAAACCCCTTTTCAGCAAATTATTTTAAAGGGCATAAATCCCATTAAAATGTTAGTATCAACTTAATATTCGACACAAATAAGTTTTATATAAATGTACATGATAGTGGCAAATTTTACGAAGATCGGTCCATAATTTGCCATAGCTTCCATAAAAAGTCCTCTTCCGGGAATCACCCAAAAAAGAATAAATTCATATAAATGTTAGTATCGACGTAATATTCTGTATTCATATGGTTTATTTTACACTTAATATGAGTATCGGTGCACAATTGGCCCCAAGTCTAATTAAAGACCTCTCCCCGAATTTTGATATAAACAATGGTGTAGGTTCAAACCCGACTATATCTTTTTTCTCGTTTTTTTTTTTTTTTTTTTGTTTTTTTGTTTTTGAAAAAGTGAAAAAGCTATTTCACGAAACTGTAAACTGAAATTGATAAAAGGCTTAATGGAGTTTGTGTATAAATTTTTTTTATAGAATTTGAAAGCATCATAAAAATTGTTATTTATTATAGTTTTGTCATTAGTCAGAAAACACATATTTTTAATTAATTAATAAAAGCAACATAGAAAAAATATGTTCTATTAAACGTTTTATCAAAAATAAAAACTATTCCAATTACTTTTTTAATTATATCAATTATTCAACTTATAACGATTTTAAGGAAATTTCACGACCTGGCCTATAGTTATGTTGAGATATTTATGGACATTACTTCTAGTAGGTAGGACAAAAAAAAAAGTTGCAGATGGTGGGTATAAAAAATTTTACATTTTTATTTGTTAAATTTAATTTTAATATTTGTCAACTATTTAAATTTTGACAAAAATTAGCATGTTTATAAAATCAAATTTCTAAATTCAAAAAATCTCTTCTATTTAATATTTAGACTTGACAAATCACATAACAATTTTATAAAAAGGGCAGCTATTAGACGATTAAGTACATATGGGAAATTATCAATAATTTTTGATTTTAGCCCTTCAAAAAAATTTTAATTTTGTCCGATTTTATTATGTAAAATGACAAAAAACTAAGTTCACGCAGTAATCCAAGCAATTCCATATGAAAATGTGAATGTGCCTCGCGAAAAACTGACATTTTGAAAACTTTTCGCACTTGTTTTCCAAACTTTGAGACTATCTACTACGTTGACCATTTCGGGCACATCAACGGGATATAGCGCAAAATACACACAATTACAACATGTATCAATCCCTATCCCAATTTTTTTTAATACGAATTTGTTAATTAATATATTTATTACTATATAACTCAAAGAAACTTAATATTTAATGATTTAAACTATTAGAAATGGAGCAAAAACTAAAAAAACCCAAAAATCTTAGTGTCAAGAAATTCTTTTTACATTTATAAAAATGCTTGAGAAAATCAAAAAATTTCGGAATTTTAAAAGTATAATGGTAACAGCTGGTATGTATAACTGCTTTTGGAACTTTTTTCATCGAATAAAATTATTAATAAATGTCACAGTCAATTGGAATTTTTTATATTCCAACATTAGTGCGTTTTTTTACTTCATTATGCTCCTGTAATACCTTTTAGTCACTTTGTTTTTCAAATAAGGAGAAAAAAATGATGTGGGATTAAAGTATGGACTCTATGCTGGTATATTTAAAACTTTTTGCAAATAAAAATTGTCGCATAATCACTCTTTGCTCATATATTCTTGGAGTAATTTTTCTCATGACTTAGTTTTCGTCCTTTATAAACTCATATTTATTAACACTTTTTATTAAATGAGCTTTAAATGCCTAGAAATATTACTGCACACCTATTATATTTCATAATAAAACCGATTTTCCAACTATTTTGAATAAAATTGATCTGTATTTAACAATATCTTTTAAATACGAAAATATGAATATTTATTATTTAATTTTCTAAATGCTTTCTAAAAACCTTTTGAAGATTTCCGGCCTACTCTGACTGGATTAAATTATACTTTTATATCGTATAAACATTTCTGTACAACATATAGTCCGCCCCTTAATGAATTACTAGAAATATATTATGGATTTGTACTATGTGTTTATAATTATCACACTGACGCCTTACTGACAATAATACATCCCAAAGTTCCAAGAATTGTTTCACATAGCGACAAAAACGCAAATGTAAAAACATTTTCTTGACAGTTAGATTAAAGAGTATGTATAATTTTTGTTGTTGTACTTTCGTAATCACATTCATATTGAATTTTTTTTGGTAAAGAAATAGGTATAAATAAAATAATAAAATGTAACAACAAAAATTTGCAATGTTATAAACATTTGCAAATATTGTAAAATAAAGTTGAAATAATATTGTTTTCTTCAATGTAAAAACATTTTCTTGACATACTGTATGTATATCTAATGAAGATGTTCTGACCTTTAATGTTTTAAATTTGAAATAAATATATTAAATCGTTCGTTTTAGGTAGACTTAACTATGTGTCTTCTTTTATTATTTTTTTTTTTTTAATAGATTCAATGCGGAAGATGTTTTACACAGGATGCAATAAAAATTATAACATTTTAAAATAAAATTTAAAATAAATAACTTAAGAAAATTTATTAATATTAATGGAAGTTACTATTAACGTAACAAATTTGTACGTGTTTGAACAAAAAGACCCCAAAAAATTTAGTTTTCTTACAACCATAAAGTCAATAACCTTTACGATTAAATTTGTATGTTTAACACGGTTCAAATGTATGTTTTTTTTGTTGGGGGGGTTTTCTAACACTCGAGTTTCTTTATTGTTGTGCTGCTTAAAAGACATTTAAATAAAAATTCGTGATAATAAAATGTTGTTATAATTTCTTATTAATTTTTTTAAGAGCAACATTTAAAATTAGTTTATTTAAAACAATAAAATTGTGGCAGTAAGATTTTAATGTGTGTGTTTCCAGTAGAGTAGATAGACTAACAAATGTTTGTTTTATTTAATTTTCTTTTAATTTGAACGAGTAGTTTAATTACATAAACTTAACAGTTCGTTGAGTTTTTGATAACAGTTGTGTGTCTGTTTCAAGTCGTATCTATTATTTCTATTACAAAGTAGGTACTTGGAGTTAACCAACTAATTTTTATTTTTTTAAAGCTGGAAATGTTTAAACTTAAAGTAAATTGTTTTGGTAAGACACAGTTTAACCTCTATTTTGTAAAGAAATAAAAAAAAAAATCTAAGAAAAAGTATGAATGAAGCGTGTGAATTAAACTGTTTTTTTTTTCAGTGGCAAGAAACAAAATACAGTAAAATAACTTAAATCATCAAACTTCCGTTAAACATCAAAATGTACAAAGAAGGTATTTAATGTTCAAATATTTAAGTCGAGTTGTATGAATAGAATGCATATATAACCTCGTTCCACCAAGATAATTAGTTGAGACTGACTATAAAAACAATAACAAATATTTAAGCTAAAGTAAAAACATCATTAACATCGCTTAAAGACTACAATGACGGAAAAAAAAGAAATTTAACTCATTAAATGAATGATGACCAGCAGAAATTCAACAAATAAAGCACAAACAAAAGAAAAACTATTTTTTTTTTTAACATTTCAAAGATAAAAATAATGCTAATAATAAGAATTAATTTAATAAAACGAAAATTTTGCAAATAAAACACGTTTTATTTTTAAATAATTTTCTTTTTATTTAAAAAATTAAACTGTTTCCTAAAAAGATTAACCCTAAACAAAAAATTGTAAAAATTCTTTAATCTTTTATCAGCATCTTTATCTCAACAATAGGTAAAACAGTTTAGTTTTACTATAAAGCACGTTCTTTAGAAAGTAGATGGATGGATTGATGTGTTCTTTGTTCTGCAAATTATCTTTTAACTTATTATCATATAAATGTTTTTGTTCTACTTTATTTGTTATCGGTTTAAACAAAAAATGAAATTGATTTATATTTGCCAAACTATGGTGTACCAATTAAATGTATGTTCGCAGGAAATGTCTTTATTATATTAGAAATAAATATGAATAGAAAGAAAAATATCCGATTAAAATTCTGGAAGTTAGATTAATCATCAGTCACATTAGGCAAATATTTGACGAAATAATAGTAAAAGTTGAACTAAAATGTGAAATAAATACATATTTAATGAGAAGAAAGGAATAGTTACATTCTTTAGTTTTCATTCACATTGTTTAAAACTAATTTTTATTGTTTAAATTTGAGTTCTTATTTTATGGTGATTTACTTCAAATATTTTGGAATCAAATTTATCATTTTTAAGTGGTTCACAGAGGAATAATAAGGTAGTATTCGTTTTGAAGATGCTCTCAAAAGAATTTTGACTAACACTTTAAAAACAATGAACTCGAATCATAAGCAAATAACATCACTGATATGTTAAAACTAACAATTGATGGTCAGCAAAAAAAAAAAAAAAATCCAAATACTGGTGGAAGACGCGCGGTCCATATAAAAAAGTTTAAACAAATTCACAGCATTGCCAGATTATATTTTGGAAAATGATTTAAAATTTTCCTTTGTTAATTTTTGTAAGCAAATTTTTACAAAAACTTTTATATACGAAAAAGCAGTAGAATTTTTCATTTAGATACAAATAAACTTTTTGAATAGGGGTACATATTAATATTTTTGTGTTGTATGGGTCCTTAAACAGCTGCTAAGTAGGAACATTTTACAAACATGAAGTCAGACAAAATATAACAAGACGCAAAGAGAAACTCTTCTAGCCGAATTATTTTCTATTATACCAAGACCGGATTTTTTACGCTCCCAGAAATCGGGATTGATTTTTAAATTTCCCGGGATTCCGGGAATTCCTTTGTCGGGAATAAATAATTAAAAGTTTGAAATTATAATATTCAGTTAAAAGAAGGATAAAAAATTAAAAAAAACTAATCAATCATAAAACGATAAACAATTTCAGTTGTTTTTGAATTATTGACATTTTGAAAATAAAAACAAGCGCGAATGTTATATTCAGCCCGGCCGAATCTATATACCCACCATCAACTTTTAAAAATTTTACGTTATATGGGAGGGGGAGGTAAAGTGGGCAGTAAAGTGGGCGGACCACGCCCATTTTTTGTTTCCAAGTTTATATTGGTCCTTGAACTATTTGAACACAATTTCGTTGATTTTCACCTTATATGGGAGGTAGGCGGTAAAGTGGGCGGACCACGCCC